>CM060323.1:36620551-36635551 GCA_030674155.1 Stramonita haemastoma | reverse complement strand
CCTCTCCCGACTTACACGTAGACCATTAAGAGAATGGATGGGAAATTTTGTTTTATCACTTCTCCTACTGCCATGAATTCTCTGTCTCTGTCTCTGTGTCAGTGTCTCTCTCAAAAGGCTTTTGTTAACAGTCATAATTTTTAAGATAGTCCGTACTCAGAGCAAGGGCGGGATAAAAAAAAGTAACCCCTGGGAATATAGATTATCAAGTAATCTCTCTCTCATCGGGGACTGGATGTAAAAAAGCACATCAGTGCTTATTCATTATCCTCGAAATAAAAGATTTTGCCTTGCCTTGCCTTGCCTTGCCTTGTCTTGCCTTCTCTCTCTCTCTCTCTCTCTCTCTCTCTCTCTCTCTCTCTCTCTCTCTCTCTCTCTCTCTCTCTCTCTCTCTCTCTTCTCCGTACGTGCTACTTTAGGGCCCACCAATATGTATCATTAGGAAGTGAGAGTTATATGATGTGGCATACAGACAGCATCAATGACTGTGGACGGAGGAATACTAGAATAGCCAGCTACCCAAATAGTTCTGTTCCCTCAACGCTGTCTGTCTGCTGCAATGAACGGAGGATAATAGATAATATGCCTCACACGCACATGTTGGTGAATATGTCCCGGTTAAGTGAATGGGCGAGTGAATGTCAAGTGTGTGTGCGTGCGTGCGTGCGTGCGTGCGTGCGTGCGTGTGTGTGTGTGTGTGTGTGTGTGTGTGTGTGTGTGTGTGTGTGTTATTAATTCATTATTTTATTGCTGTTAGTTCATTAATTTATTCTTTTATTTCGAGGATAATGGAATAAGCACTCATGTTTTTTTTTCTTACATCCAGTCTCCTTGTGTGTGTGTGTGTGTGTGTGTGTGTGTGTGTGTGTGTGTGTGTGTGTGTGTGTGTGTGTGTGTGTGTGTGTGTGTGTGCCGTTTCGTCAATTTTGTCATCCATTCCCACCGACACACAATGGCCTACTCTTCCAAAAAGTGGAATGGGTTTTAATGTGTATGCAAGGTGTTCAGCGTGCGTTGACGCACGAGACCTGGGTTTACAGTCTCATCCGAAGGACTCTGGGGTGGGGTGGGGGTGGGGATGGAGTCGGCACTGATGCTAACTCCAGAGGAAAGATTCTCTTGAACGAGATTCGAACCCGGGTCAGGAGGTCACGAACGCGCCACTCTGACCACCAGGCTATCCCTTCACTCCACAAACGAAGTGTGTGTGTGTGTGTGTATGTGTGTGCGTGCGCACGTGTGTATACATGTGCGCTATTCTGCCTGTATATATAGGCTCACGCAGAAGGGAGGGAAACGCGGAATGCAACATCACGCAAGGGAATACACTATCTGGAATTTTTTCTTTTGCCCTCCTATCTTCTTCTCTATTTCTCTTTTCTTCCCTTTTTCCTGTACTTTCCTTCCGTTTCTTTAACCCTCCCCCCACCCCCACCCCTTCCCCATCCCTAGCATTTTTGCTTTCGCTTTCTCGTTTTTCTTCTTTTTTCCGTTCCGGATTTTTGTGTCGATTTCTTGTCATCTTTATTTCATTTTCTCTCTTCTTGTCTTTTTCTTGCTTCTCTCTGACTTTCCTTCTTTTCCTTTCTCTTGTATATACTTTCGTTGAGTTTTTTTTCTCCTCCCCTCACTTTATTGTTTTGTTTTTAAAAGCAATTCCCTGTTTTAGTGCTTGTTTCGCCAGTTAGTAGACAAGAGAGTGGTCTATTTTCGCGATAGAAAAACGGGGAGGTTAGGATAATTATATTTTGTTTTTTGTTTTTGTTTGATGGCTGCAAAAGCACTTGTCTCCGGCTGGACTACTTTGGCTTTTTTGTGGTGTAGTGTGTGTGTAGTGTAGTGTAGTGTAGTGTGTGTGTGTGTGTGTGTGGGGTGTGTGTGTGTGTGGCGTGTTGTATGATGTGATGTGTGTGTGTGTGCGCGCGCGCACGTGTGTGTGTGTTTAAATCTACTTTGTAACACTTGAAATTGTACACACAGGTAAGAGAGAGAGAGAGGAGAGGAGAGAGAGAGAGAGAGAGAGAGAGAGAGAGAGAGAGAGAGAGAGAGAGAGAGAGAGAGAGAGAGAAGAGAGAGGCATCCTCTCTCTCTCCCCCACACACTCTGGTGTGTGTGTGTGTGTGTGTGTGTGTGTGTGTGTGTGTGTGTGTGTGTGTGTGTGTGTGTTGTGTGTGTGTTGGTGTTGTGTGTGTGTGTGTGTGTGTGTGTGTGTGTGTGTGTGTGTGTGTGTGTGTGTGTGTGTGGTTGGTGTGTGTGTGTGTGTGTGTGTTGTGTGTGTGTGTGTTGTGTGTGTGTGTGTGTGTTGGTGTGTGTGTTGTGTGTGTGGTGTGTGTGTGGTTGTGCGTGCGGCGCGCACGTGTGACATGTGTGTGAGTGTGTGTGTTGATGAAAACAAACAAACAAACCCAAACGAAAAGAGGACACGAAACTCCAGGCCAGAAAAGGAAGACAACTCTGCAGATAGCTCCAATAATGTTTATTGCCCGGTGGACCGGCAAGGCATTGTGAGGGCAGTACTGCACTGTACTATACTGTACTATATTGCCCTGATCAAGTTCTGACACACCAGCAACCATCTCCATCACACACATACTCCTCCTCCACCACCACAACCACTGCTCTTTGTGTAGGTACTTCAGCCCCAGACATTTTGTCAACAACATTTTCCTTGTACATAGATAATAACCTTTTTTTTTCTTCTTGAATATTAAACACACGCACAGGTAAAAACACAACCACACTCGTTACAATTATAGTACGTGTACTCACACTCCTACTTTCATACAGGTTCATTACGGTGTGGTGCTTACGTGGCGCACAAACATACCTTCGTGCACGCTTGCCAATACATGCATGTATGCATTTTCTCACTCTACACACACACACACGCGCGCGCAAACACACACCACCACCACCACAAATACACACTATACACGTTTAAACCATCACCAAAAGCAGGCTACACATGGCGCAGTAACACAGAAAGACAAGATCGCTGTTCCCAACACACACAAATAAAAGAAAATAAAGCACAAAATTGATAAGCAGCCAAATAGCAAAATAGCCATACACTGTGATGACCATTATCGTCATCATGATCTCTGTCTTGTTGTCGGCATGTAATACAGCATTTGGTTTCGGAGATCGCAGAGCAAAACTGAATAAATAAATACAACGTATCTCCACCATTTCAAAACAGCAACATCACAAAATTAATAAAGGCATCGATTTGAACAGATTTTTGCGAATGCAAAAGCCAGAAAAAAAAGAAAGAAAAACAAAAGGAACACATCTATGAGCATAAAGAAAGATCATGTTTCGATTGAATTTAAAAAAAAAAAAATCGACCATTTCAACAAACAACGCATGGCTCTGTATGGATCGCCTCCCCCCTCATCCATCTGATTACAGAAACAACAGCAGCTACAACATCACCACCATAAGCACCACCATCACAACTACTACCACAAACACCTTCATGCAGAACTACGCACACATTGCCACTGCTACTAGTAGCAGATAGACGCAGCAGCAGCAGTAATTGAAATCACTAGTCTTGCAAAATTTGGAACGACGGAATCAGTACTGAGAATATCTAATGCTCAAATGACTGCATTTTTTCTTTCTTTCATCTCATGATGTTTTGATTTTGTCTTCAAGTATCGCAGAGATCTAGAGTGAATAAATTTATGTAAAAGCTGGCATATTTCATATACTCAGAAAGGTTATGTTTGAAAACACATCAAGACAAATGGAAACTAAAACGTATCCAATGAATGGCTCACAGAATGTACTGCTTGAGGAAAATGGAGGAAAATACACGAAAACAGAAATAAGCAAAACAGTTTCAGCTAAACAATCAGTCCAGGGGCTGTAAATACAGCATACATGTCCCCTGCCTCCACCTCCATCCAGTGTGTGTGTGTGTGTGTGTGTGTGTGTGTGTGTGTGTGTGTGTGTGTGTGTGTGTGTGTATGTGTGTGTGTGTGTGTGTGTGTGTGTGTGTGTGTGTGTGTGTGTGTGTGTGTGTGTGTGTGTAGTATATCACTTTGAAAAAACGCCACTCTTACTCATCAAGTCAACTGTACACAGAAAGGAGTTAACAGCTGTGCAAAAACATTAGCGGTTACACAACGCTGATATTTCAAATAACTAGTTATCACATGCCAACAATTTCAAAGGGAACAAAGGCTACTACATAGAAGCAGGGAATTCATATTCAAGATACAAAGGGTTATAGGTTTTTACACAATGTGATGAAAGGGGGAGAGGGGGAGAGGGAGAGAGAGGAGAGAGAGAGAGAGAGAGAGAGAGAGAGAGAGAGAGAGAGAGAGAGAGAGAGAGTTGTGTGTGTGTGTGTGTGTGTGTGTGTGTGTGTGTGTGTGTGGTGTGTGTGTGTGTGTGTGTTCAAGCTGTACAGTGAAGTAAGGCTCTAGTGGAAATGACACGAAGTACAGTATGTATATCCGATGAAAATAATTACCTTTCTACGTCCCTGCTATGTCTGTGTAATCTCCTGTGACTGTGAAATCAATAGGCCGTCACCAGTGTGTGTGTGTGTGTGTGTGTGTGTGTGTGTGTGTGTGTGTGTGTGTGTGTGTGTGTGTGTGTGTGTGTGTGCGCGCGCGTGCGCGCGTTGTGTAATGCTTGTGTGTGTGTGTGTGTGTGCGCGCGCGCTGTGTAATGCTGTGTGGTGTGTGTGTGTGTGTGTGTGTGTGTGTGTGTGTGTGTGTGTGTGTGTGTGTGTGTGTTGTGTGCCCACGCACGTATCCGTGATGCTAGCCTGCCAGCCCACCAGTACATCAGAAAGTGTTAACACACGCCTGTATCATAAATATGCGCACAACGTCTGCGATGATGTAATTTGATAATAAACAGCCGTGCACTTCATTACAAAAGAAGAACAAAAAACAAAGTAACAACAAGAACCCCTCCCATTACCCCCCCCCCCCCAACAACAAAGCAAAACAAAACCCAACAACAAACAACCGACACCTCCCCCCTCCCCCAACCGAAAAATCAACAAACTCAGGCACACACACACACACAAGTACACACACACACACACATACATGCGCGCGCGTACACACACACACACACACACGCGCGCGTACACACACACGTGTACACACACACGTGTACACACACACACACACACAAACACACACAGGTACACACACACACACACACACAAACACACACAGGTACAACACACACACACACACACACACACACACACACACACACACACACACACACACACACACACACACGATAAAAAAAACACGATACAAACATCGTTTGCAGAGGACACAACGGCTATATGTTCAGAACGAAACCTATCACAGCAGCAGTAACGAAGTCGTGTGAGACTCGTTACAACACAAAGAAAGAAAAACAACAACACTGCTTAATAATTCCTTTCACACGATTCGTGCAAAGACGATTAACGACTTGTGCTGTCTGCACGTCTGCTCGCCCTGTCTGCATGTCTGTCTGTCTGTCTGTCCATCTATTCGCTGCCTATGAGTTAGTCCGTCTGTCTGCGTCCGTATGAATCTCTGGGGGGGACCCCAGAGCTGGGCTATCTGTGTGCTGAAATCGTGTTCACAATCTGTTAAGAAAACTTTAAAACAAAATCTTCAACCCTGAACTGAAAAAAACAGATGCGTTTTCGTTTTATCGCCCTCTTAGGCTTTTTCAGCACGCGTTTTAATGCACGTAAAAGAACTTAAGGCAAGAAGATAGTCAGGGTGGTAAAATTGTGTGTTTAAAGAAGACTGTGTGATAGGCAAGGAAACATACAAGGAGACAGGGAGAAGTCGGGAAGAAAAAGTAGCGCACCTTGGGAGGGTGCTTTTCAAGGGGATGGATGAGGGCCACGATTTCACACAGGGGAATCTGCCGTAAATGGAGATTCTGTTTTCAGACAGAAGGTAAACATGGATTAAAAAAAAAAGTCTTCACTTCGATTTGCTGTAATACTTACTCTGTCAGTTTCATTTATTGTTAAAAAAAACAACAACCCCACCCAGCTCTTCTACATGAACACACACACACACGCACGCACGCACACGCACACACACACACACACACACACACACACACACACACACCGCACGCACGCACACACACACACACACACACAGAAGCAAAAGCGCCAACGCAAATACAGTCACACTAAATCAATGTTGACCCGTTTCTAAAATGTTTGGAATAAGGCAGATGCAACTCAATTATCAACAAAAAAAGTGACGGCCAGAAATATTCTATGGCTGACATAATAATGAATAGGCCTGAACATGAAATCTGTGTCTGAAAATGGTTTGCGTAAACTGTGCTCTTTGAACAAACTGATAGGAAATATTGAAACAAAGCATGACAACAATAAGAAAAGAAAACCCGCATAAATCGATCGCAAACATTTTTTTGTAGACAAGCAAGAAGTAGTTACATAGGTGACCAAAAGTGAACTAAATAAGTTTTATTTACAGAAGAAAGTCGCTATTTTGTAAGAAATAAGAAAAAAAAACCCCCACTCAACAACCAAACCAAACCAAAAGAAAATCCCCAGATTTTACCAGTAGTTTTTCTAGAAATCTCGTTTACCGATAACCAGCTTAGACGCGAGTGTGTAGTTCAGTGCAAAACAAAACAAAATAAAACAACAATCCCTCCCCCCCCGCCCCTTCAAAAAACAACAACAACCAAACCAAACCAAACCAAACAAAACAACCTTTGACGAGGACGACGGTAGCAACAAAAGAAGGAACAATGGCAAGAAAAGGATAGCAGTGACTGAAAGTATGAGGCTAGGTGATAACTATGATCTTCTTCTCTCTCTTAACACACGAGGGTGGGGCAATAGACTGACATTTTTAGCCCATGTTTAGGTTAATAATTAAAATAATAATTACCATACACAAACACACGCGCCCATACACACACTACATATTTTCAAGACAGACATGGTTCACATATCCCCAGGAAAACTGAAGCCTATTTGCTTGACGACTGAAGGTCATTCATATATACACACAGAACACGAGCACATTACTCACTATTAACTTGCAAAAGCTAGGCTCAGAAACCATTCAAAAATAATCACAACATGTGATGAAAAAAGCCATTAACAAGCAGAAAAGTAAGCAGACAAGTGCCACATTATATTTCTTCGATTATACTGAATAAGTAGTCATAAAAACAACAACAGATCTACACCTTTGTGATAGCGAGTGTAGTATTGTTAGATCTACAAAAAATGTTACTCCTTTAAAGGTACACTTGAAAGGAAAGTACTGGAACTCATAACAAAATCACTGAAGACACATGACATCAGTTGCGATAATACTACGATATTGTAATACACCCAAAATAAACTCAATAAGGCAGTTAACAGATCACGATTTGATAACAAGAAAGTGAAGTCACACACAATGTCATTCAAGCAGCTGTTGATCAGGAATGATCACGCCTTTTCTCTTGACCATCCCA
Source organism: Stramonita haemastoma (assembly GCA_030674155.1). Classification (NCBI taxonomy): domain Eukaryota; kingdom Metazoa; phylum Mollusca; class Gastropoda; order Neogastropoda; family Muricidae; genus Stramonita; species Stramonita haemastoma. The sequence goes on along the minus strand of CM060323.1, from coordinate 36,628,057 downwards.
TATGACGTCACAGTGATGAGCTGACGTCAGAAAGCACGGAGCAACGCACAGAGGAAGACGAACACCATCACAGACAATGAAGAAAGAGGGACAAGCCAGTAGCATCTACGTAGCCACACATCAAATAAAGCGAGCTGTTGCAGCAGCAGCAACAGTAGCAGCAGTTGCAACAACAGCTGCATGCACAACACAGATGCACGAGTATGCATGTCGTACGCGCGCGCCCACACACATACACTACACACACAGACACAGACGCACACACCTACCCATGTCCCATTCGATTTCCATCTATCAATTTATACTAATTACTTGAAAGGTAACCCCCTCCCCCTAAACAACAACAACAAAACAAAAAGCAACAACCCCCCCCCCCCCCCTAAAAAAACAACAACCAACAAACAAACAAAACTCACACGTGTATAAAATATTCAGTATGAAGCCATATATGGTCCACAATGCTGTGTGTGTTTCATCACTTCCCAAATCAATGGAAAAAAAAAAGTTCCGAGCGCTTGGACACTGAATTATTAAAACCATTTCTCTCTAAACGGATGCCACTTGCTCCTCGCTCCACTGCACACAGTTCAAAAAAGGTCCTCTGTTGTTGCTATGCTGCTGCATATTTACCACAGCTTTACTTTTCGCACAAAGCTTTTTTGTTGTTTTTTTTGGTGGGGGTGGGGAGGGGCACAGTGGGGTTGGTTGTTGTTGATTCAAAAATGGATGAAATGGTGAGTGTTATCGAGATTAAAAAAATCTTTTTTGTCTGTCGTGGTGGATGAAACCATTTCGAGCCTTAATAATTACAATATATGGCAAAAATTGTATATATTTTACCAATCTATATATTTAAACACACACAGACACACACAGACTCAGGCACACACACACACACACACACACACACACACACACACACACACACACACACACACACACACACACACACACACACACACAATCACCGCGAAATAAGTCTAGCGGTAAGAACGTGGGAATCGATATATGACGGTAACTAATAGCACGGTTCGAGTCTTCCACTAACGTGCCTATATACTAAAGAGATTTCCCCCCAGAGTTCACATTAGTTCGACTCCAGTCCTCAGCAGACTCATCAACTGATACCAACAGCTAGCCTCCGAGTGCCAACACACCCATACCACCTTGTACACACACGCTAAAACATTTCCGCCTTTTGGAAAAAGAGTAGGTTCTATCCGATCTTGTTTATAACCTCGCCGAAAAAGAGTAGATCATCTAAAGCCGTCGGCACGGGTGACACAGACATACTCAGCATGCAATCTGTGGTCTGGGCTGGGCCGGACTCTGTTAAAATTAACTTGCCCATGAGACACTGCCTGGAAAGCTCAGTTCACTACAGTTTCCGGTGACTTCAGGGAGATCGGCACCGAGTTCGCCAGTCAGGTCATAGCAAGGGAAAGAAAAGTTCATTTGTCTTTTTTCTGCCTTCTTGGTCCATCCACTGTCCTGACTCCCCCTAAAAGACTAATAGGATAACAATTCTCTATTTCTCTCCCACGCCAAAGTCGGATGCGCTGGGCCTGCCTTACTTGTCAGGTGCCAAACGGCAGCACATTTTCCGCTCCTTTGAGAGACAACACTAGTTATTGTATGAACGTTGAACACAGAGGATGAACAGAAATGGAAATAGAGAAGAAGCAGAAATAAAAAGAAAATAATAGGAAGAATATAGAAGGAGAAGAGGATGACAAAGAAGAGGAGGGACAGGAGGATGAAGAAGAGGAGGAGGGGGGGGGGGGAAGGAGGATGTTCGTGTCTAGCGGAGATGCAGCCTGCAGGCATGAATAATGGAAGAGACTGAGAACAGTAGATGCCCCCAAACTCGCTAATTACCCAAACATAACCAAGTTCTTTACGTGCATCCACCCCCTAGCGCTGGTTTGTCTATATAGAAAATGAGTAAATGAACACGATTTAGATCTTTTGGAAAATGTCAAATTTCCTAGATATAATGGCACAACCCCCCAAAAAACAACAACAACAACAACAACAACAAACAAACAAACAAAAACAACACAACAAACAAAACAACAACAAACAAAAAATCCCCAGCAAAATAATCTGTAAAAACCTACCAAAACCTACCTGTCCATGCTACAAATCACAACAATAACAACACAAGCAATCAAGCAAACATACACAACACAAACCCCTCAAACCTGCGGTGCTGACTTACATCAAACCCAGCTTAACTTCACGTCCTAATCAAAAGATTAATCTAGGCGTACACGCTCTTATTCATGCACGGGAACGCACACACGCACGCACGAGCACAAACACTTCTAATTTTTTTTCTCTTTCAATCTTGTGTGTGTGTGTGTGTGTGTTGTGTGTGTGTGTGTGTGTGTGTGTGTGTGTGTGTGTGTGTGTGTGTGTGTGTGTGTGTGTGTGTGTTTCTCTCTCCCATCTCTCTCCATCTCTATCTGTTTGTCTCCAATCCATACTGGTTTAACGACGGAAATAAACACAATATTGTCCCATTTCAAACAGCAAATGCAAAGAACACAACCCCTCCTCTCTCTGTGCTACACACACACACACACACACACACACACACACACACACACACACACACACACACACACACACACACACAAGCCGCGAGTTTGCTGCACGGATACATTAAATTGTATTAGTTTTGTCCACAAATGCGCTGGGTGATACACGCATTCACATGCAGAATAAATGAGATGGCCAGAACGCAATTCAGCACTTCAAAATGAATGCAGACTCACGCATCGTGTCGAAGAGGCCATTGATCTATATACACACACACGTGCGCGCGCGCGCGCGCACACACACACATCACACATACACACACACACACTTATTTTAAAAAATCGAACAATGCACGCAACACACATATGGTTGTTCCTTCAAGAGTAGATGCATATTATTATCTATATGTATGTATACAGAACAGTCAGTTGAATAACGCTGCATCAGAGACTAGTTTCTACATTATTTTCGTTGTTTTTCTTAGTTCTTTCTTTTTTACCAGTGTTTCACGATAGGAAGTGTGAAATGACCATAGGAGTAATAATCCCATACGAAAAAAACCCAAACAAAACAAAGAGAAATAATATGTGCACACATATAATTATGTCGCTCATTTTCACTGTCTTTATATATATATATATATATATATATATATATATATATATATATATATATATATATATATAATATATATACACACATACATATATATATGTATATATATATATATACAATGGGATGTTGCATAACTGCATACTAAGGTATTTCCTTCCAGTGTTTGGAAGAGAGAGAGAGAGAGAGAGAGAGAGAGAGAGAGAGAGAGAGAGAGAGAGAGAGAGAGAGAGAGAGAGAGAGAGAGAGAGAGAGAGAGAGAGAGAGAGACAGACAGACAGACAGACAGACAGACAGACAGACAGACAGACAGACAGACAGACAGATTATATGTGCGTGCGCCTTCAAGAATTTATTGCATAATGCAAAGATAACCCTATCATTGCGTTCAGAGCTGAATTTTTCTGATCGAATATTCCCAACAGCTGTTGAGACCCAATATGGTTTGATGGTCGATGTTTTGTTCTGTATGGAAAAAGAAACACAGAAAGCAAATCTAAATCAACAAGAAACAAACAAAAAAATACATAAACTCCCCCCTTCCCCTAAAAAAGTAAACAAAAACTTCCCAAACACACAAACCCTGGTAATAAAGTTTTTCATCATAAATATCACTACTCTGAATATCTGAATAATGAATTTAGTTCATAAAAATGAAAAAAAGGGTAAAAAAAGAAAGCCAGTTCTAGCTAAAAGTGCTTTTTCGATTGGTTCTCTACTCTCGGGAAATATCGTTGAGAGCACTGGCGTTAGGCTTTCACTGAAACCTTACATTTCAGACACTCAGCCCCCCCCCCCCCCCAATTCCTACTGTCTCCCAACTATCCTTCCCCACACATACTTTGGTTTCTTACAACCTTATTTTGCGACCTTCTACTTTTAAAGGTTTTTTATTTTATGGCACTACGCTACCACACACACAGACAAGAAAACACGAACTGGTACTTTCAGCAAAATTGTGAGCACAGATTTCAACACCATAACACTCTTCGAATGAACACGCATCCATGACGACGATTGCAGTTGCTGTGTTTTTGCTAGTCCACAGTTCTGTGCAGCTAAGGCTTTAAAGGTCCAGTCCGTCCAGTACAGTTAGTTAAGCCACGTTTTCAACGATTCACGGCACTGCTTCCCATTTGTTTTAGTTGTCCTTCGGGGAAGTTCGTGTGTAGTAGATATCACAGTCACCAAATGCTGAGTCTCTGTGTTGTGCCAATCCCCAAAACTTGTGTTCTTGGTTCCAGAACGATACCTCTTACAGTCCGCAGTGCTTTTTACAGACTTCCTCTTGGACAGTATAGACACAATCAGGCTTGTCATATGTTCTTCACAATCTTTAAAAGCGTTTTCAAAGTTCTCTTTTTTATCTTTAAACAAAGACATAAAATCATTTTACACAAAGACTGATTTTCCCTGGATACTAAAAGGAATGAAAGATTGATTTTGATTCACCCTGGATCTGGATACACTTGACAGAAATCACCCTGGTAATCAATATCAACAAAGGCAACAGATCATTTTTACACAATGCGTTCCAATGAAAACGCGAACCCCAAAAACAGTAAATCCGTATTGTATAAAATGAGCTGACGGCCGCCACGAAAAGTACACGGCCAGCACAGAATACGAGGCCATCCATGAGAGTACACGGCCATCCCACCGAAGGTACACACACTCTCCATGACGTTACTACTAACGTTCAAGTCAAACCAGTAGAGGCCTCCCTCAAAGGGACGTGCTCGCTAGGCTAGCTGGCGGCGCTGCCCTGAACGCTGGGGGCGGGAGTCTTGGCCTTCCGGACACTACACAACCACTTGATGATGCGGGCGTTCCGCTCCACCACCGACGTCTGCTGCTGATTCCGCTCGAAGGACTCCGAGTCCGAGATCTCCTTCTCGCTGCGGGACAAGGCACTGCAGATGCTGCGCGCGTCGTGCGACTCCAAGGAGCTGACGCTCTCGTAAATGTCCAGCTCCGACCCGCCCCGGAACCTTCGCTGCTGGATCTGGATCATGGGGTCCAGGATGTCGCGGTCCATGCCCATCTCGTTGAAGAAGCGCTCCAGGTTGGCCCCGGCACTAGCCCGGGAAGCGCGGCTGGTCTCCGAGGAGACGTCGGAGCCGGCCTGGGAGTGGTGGCAGGAGATATCGGAGAAGGAGCGGGGCACGGGGTTGAAGCCGCACATGCTGCCCACACTGACGAACTCCCCGGAGTTCCGCAACGACAGTCTGGGACCCGGGCTGGACGACGAGCTGGAGGTGTGCACCGTTTCTGATGACGTCAGAGGGACTGACGTCACGCTGCCCACTCTCTCCCTGATCCGAGGGGAGTCCTCCTCCGCCGCCACGTGAGCGTGGGAAGGGGGCAGAGCGCCGCCCTCCGCGGGGGCGATGTCCCCGCCTGTGGGGTTGGTGGGGGTTTTGTCCAAACTCTCCTCCGACATGGCTTCGGGGCTGAGGCAATGCCTGGCGGCGGAGAAGACGCGGATGGATCGATTCACCGGGGTCAGGTCGCCAGCCCTGCCAGGCCGCTCAGCCGCTGCTGTTGCCGTGCCGGTGTGAGAGGGGGGAGAGGGACTGAGGTTTATGTAGATAGGGCGGGCAGTGTACAGAGCAGGTGCGGCTGATTGCGTGTCAGAGCTACCGGGAACAGACGTGGGGAAGTGGGGCTTGGGCGGGAGTGGGGGTGGTGAGGCAGAAGCAGCAGCGTGGGGTGTAGAAGGGAAAAATCGTTGGCTTTCATCTTGTCTGTCTGCTGCGCTATTGATTTTCCCTCTCCCCTCCTCCTCCTTCTCCTCCGCTCTCTCCTCCCTCCCCCCGTGGGGAGACGGGCTGCAGGGAGGTGTCGTGCTCCTCCTCCTCCTCCCTCCCCCTCTCTTCCTCCTCCTCCTCCTCCCTCTCCCGGCTTCTGGCAGGAAAGGGCCGTAAGTCTTCGCTCAGCCTTCTTGCCGTGGTCTCCCTTGGCGGGTCGGGGCCATCCAGGTCATCAGGGGGCCAGTCTTGGTCCTGAGCAAGCAGCTCCTGCAGGGTGGAGACGTCAAACTCGGACTTGGAGCGGACCGGGGGCCTCTCTCGGGGCTGGCAGATGGATCTGAAACAAACAGCACATCACGTATTTTCACCGCCTTTTTTTTCCCCCACTTTTTTTTCTTCCTTTTTTCTTTCTTTCTTTCTTTCTTTCTTTCTTTCTTTCTTTCTTTCTACACTGTGACTTGACTTTGTACCGTGTTGGAATGATTTCACCCTAGGGATTTTGCTACTTCTGAAATCGACTCTGAATCTGTCAGGATTCTGGTCCCCTCGAAGATTTCTTCACGACAGGCAAAGCAGGTGATTCAAGCAAAATTGACCTTCTGATTATGGAAAGCAGACAGGCAAAAGAAACAAACACGACTTGGATTTTGCAAAGTATGGTCCCCAATGCAACAACAGGCCAAAAAAGAAGCGCTTCAGTTCTTAATGACGGATCACCAGCTACAATAACAACACACAGACTAGCATGTGAACAAAATACTTGACAATAACATACTCGTAAATCGTGTGACATTTATATTTGTACACAGACAGCAGTGAGTACATGGCAAAACATTGGCCATCCATTCCCGTCGTCTGACTGCCTTTTTCCCCGCTAGACGCACAGCCGCGTAGTATTGTTAGGTCAGTTATGACTGTTTCGCAGACTTTTGGAAAAAAACAACCGAGCAGCTCGTCTGCACAATTCCTTCCTTTTTATGTTTACTTCTCTCTGTCGCAGTGACCTGTCTGAGACACTCTGACATTATTGTCTACGTCGGGTTTCAAAGCAGAGCGGTATTACTTCCACAGTAGACAGCTATTCCATCTCTTCTATGAAATGTTCATAGGTCATGCGGCTTTTCCCAGACACATCTAGCGGTGTAAAGCGAACGAGAGAAGACTGAGTTACGAGACAAAGTCATCTTGACATTTCAGATGCACACTTTTGCTTATTTCTGCGAAAAGTATACTGTTTTTTTTCCTCACAGAGAAGCTGTCTGTATTCTTCACAATACTCTTTCATAACTACAATGTCAGTATCGTTAACAAACACTTTCACCATGTACATTTCAAGTTTCAATACGTACGTAGTTATAATGCTTAATGTTCCAGGATTCTGTTTGCATGAGATATTATTGAAACAGTCTGTACTGGAAAATAACCTCGGCGCACGCGCGCGCGTGCTTGTAACACACACACACACACCACACACACACACACACACACACACACACCACACACAAAGACACACAAAGACACACAAAGACACATACACACACACACACACACACACACACACACACACACACACACACACACACTGACTGACCAAACT
>CM060323.1:36610292-36612951 GCA_030674155.1 Stramonita haemastoma | reverse complement strand
ATCTTCACTACACCGCCCAACCCCCGTAAACCTGTGGTTGAATGAAAAGATCGGTCATCCCGAAGAAACGTGTGTTCAAACACTTGGGAAAGGGGTGTAACGGATATGGACATTTTTTCCCCTGGGATCAAAGTTCGCCCCCAGAAAATCTAAGAGTGTGAAAGTTAAAGCTTTGCTTAGGAGTGCGACTTTTTTTTTCGGGAAATCAAATTTGCAGTTTTTTCAGGAATGCAGACTTGTGATGTTTTTAAAATATATTTAAAGTGTGTGAATGTTTCCCTCAAAGTTATGGCCAATGCTGAGATGTTTCTACCTTCGGATCGGGTTGAGGTAAAGCGAGGGTTGGGTGTTTGATGAAGACATTGCGGTAAAAAGCAAAAAGGGGGGGGTTTGTATTACCACCCTTTTGAAGCGTGGGTTTTTAGGGGGAAAAATTCTTTTCTTTGAAGAAAGATAGAGAGTAATTATTAATGTCTGTCTGCAGGCGAAAATTCACTAAGCTGCGGTTTTTTTTTTAAAAAGCCTGAAAAAGTCAAGCCCAGCGGTCCGACTTCGGCGTGGGAAGATTTGTTATTTTTTTTAAGTCTTTCGGGGGGAAAAAAGGCAGGGGAGTGGACCAAGTAGGTACAGAAAAAGAAGGAAGGGATGACAGGAAGAACAGGAACAAAGCAGAGGCAAAGGGGGGATAGAAAAAGGGACATTTTGCATAAACTTCCGAAATGGGGGGATGCTTTAATACGTGGCCCCCGGCATCCCGCGGGGGAGGAGGATGGACATGAATATCAAGTTATCCCGGGTTTTCAAAGAATAAAAGTTATCAGCCCCCCCTATCTTAGGAGTTTCTGCGGTCCGTCCCGGCCCCTTTTTGCTCGTGGTTAACTTTAATTCCACTTTTTCCTATTTGATATATCGTGAGTCCCTTACGATTTTTTGGGGAGGAGAGGATTTCGTTTTAAGGGTGTTTTGGTTTTTCTGTTGAAAAAGCGAAATTTATGAAAATACGAGGACTTGTATTGGCTAGTTAGGCCTTTTAAAACTTGATCCAAAAGGTTGCAAAATTTTCAGTCTTCGCCACTGCCCCTATCTGTCTGTGTGTTTGTCTCCTGTCTCTCTACCCATCTTTCTCTCCCCGAAGGCAGAATGTAAAAAAAAAAAATCTTGTACTTAATTAAATTATTTTACCCCGAAAAAGTATAATTTCGTTTTAGTTATCCCCCCCCCCCCCCGCCTCTCTCTCTTCACCTCTTTTTCTCTGTCTTTCACCCTCCCTGTCTGTTCTGTCTGTCTCTCTTTCTCAGTCAAAACCCCATGGTTGTGTCATTTCTTTCCACTGGGTAAATAACGTCTTACTGTGTACACTATGATATTGGATGAAAAACAAACAAACCCACCGACAGTAACGGTAATAAACCTAAGTATCCAGCCTCTTTCTTTTTCTGGATCGATAGTGAACAAAAGAAAGAAAGAAAGAAAGGGAAAGGAGAGGGAGGGAGGAGAGAGGAGAGAGGAGAGAGAGGAGAGAAGAGAGAGGAGAGAGGAGAGAGAGAGAGGAGAGGAGAGAGAGAGAGAGAGAGGAGAGAGAGAGAGAGAGAGAGAGAGAGGAGAGAGAGAGAGAGGAGAGAGAGTTTCGCGAAAGGAGCGCGTGAGAGAGTGATGAAATTTCGCGAAGCGTTATGACGTAGTTAACTATGTTTGTTCAATAGCAGTTGGCTATTATATCCGTTCTGTTTTTATTACTTTAGTCTTTTATTTCGGTGATAATGGGATAAGCAATCACGTGCTTTTTTTTGTTTTTTTTTTAATCTAGTCACCGTGTGTATGCAGTTTTGTAAATTTGTTATCCATTCCCACTGGCACACAATGGCCTACTCTTCCGAAAAGCGGAACGGGTTTTTACGTGTGCACAAGATGTTCTGTGTGCGTACGCACACGGGACGTCGGTTTATAGTCTCATCCAAAGGACGGTTTTTTTTGGGGGGTAGGGGGGGAGTGGAGTAGGTACTGATGTTAACTCCAGAGGAAAATCCTCTTGAACGAGGTTCGAACCGGGACAGCAGATCACGAGCACATCACTCTCACCACCCAGGCTTTCCCGCCCGTGTGTGGTGTGTGTGTGTGTGTGTGTGTGTGTAGTGTGTTGTGTGTGCGCGGGTTGTGTGTCGTGCTATGTGTGGGTGTATGTGTTGATTTGTGTGCGTGCGCAGCGCGTGTGTGTATGTGTGTTGTGTGCGTGTGTGCATGGTGTGTAGTGGTATGATGTTATTTCATGTTAGTACATGTGTTAAACCCTTGCGCACGTGCACACCTGTACGTGCGCGCATGCAGTGAGCATTTGAATACCTGCAAATACACAGCAGCATTAGGACTGGTGTACATGTAGTCCTTACATCTCTTGCCATAATCCCTATCGATTTTCGGGTGGTTATCAATGATGTACAAATATTGCCGAAGCCCACCACTGCCTCTTGCCTTACATAAGCAGTGGACCATGGAGGGAAGAAGTGTGCTCAATGTCTGGGTCCATGGTCTGGCACTGTTCATATTTTCATGGTAACCTTCCTTCAGGATGCATACGGGATGGGACGGATAGCCTGGTGGTCAGAGTGATTGCGCTCGTGATCTAATGACCCGGGTTCGAATCTCGTTCAAGGGGATCTTT
>CM060323.1:36602792-36605292 GCA_030674155.1 Stramonita haemastoma | reverse complement strand
TATTATCTCAAAACAGAGGTATTCACGTCGGTTTCCAGCAAAGTATTAAATATCAAAGGATAATAAAAAGAATAACCGCACACACGCACCACGAAAGTCGCACACACATACAAAACTCTCTCTCTCACCACACACACACACTCTCTCACTCACACACACACGCCACGCGCCCTCGCCACTGCAACGTTACAGAAGTCTATACATAGCACAGGCAGAGGAAAATCTCATGAAATCAATAAAAACGAGTACCAATGCATTGCAGGACACACCTGTCAACAAACTCATCGCATCAACAGATGATGATACAAAACCTCTCCTGTTTCACACACACAAACATACACACACACATACACACTCACTCACACACATACACAGAAATACACACACACACACACACACACAACACACTTACACACACACACACACACACACACACACACACACACACACACACACGCGCAGCGTGCAAGCTAGTGAAGGAAGTCTGCTATTATGCATGAGTTGCTGACAGGCAGAGTGTTAAAATTCTGTCATGAAATCAATAATAAACTGAAGTGACTCAATGCATTATTGCAGGGCTAACACCCCTTGTCAACAATATCCTCATGGCGGGCATCAACAGACCGTGATCGATATCAAACCTGTCTGCCCAGTGTTTTTGATAATAATGATAATAATAATATAATAATGATGATGATAACGTTTTATTTGAATCGCAACTTTTATGAAAATCAATAAAGCTGAAAGCCCGTTCCATGGAGTATGTTTATCATTTTTCATTTTTCGAGGACAAGCTCCGAGGTTCACGAATGCTAATGGTGAGATTTTGCATAATTATGCGATCTTTCACCCACCATTAAGGCACCGCAACCGACTTCGGGGATGGTGTCTAAACACACATCGGTTGCATGTGTTTTTGTATATTTTCATTTCGGACCTACCGGTACGAAATGGCCTTCTCTTCCAAAAGGGGAACGGGTTTTTAACGTGTGCTCATGATGTTATGGTGGTTCGCACAATGGGCCTCGATTTATAGTCTCACCGACAGACATTTGGGGGACTGGAGTAGTTACTGATTTTACTCTAGTGTAAAATTCCCTGAAACGGTGCCTTCCGTAGTGGATGGGTCCCGGGCCGTCAGATCACGAGCGTAACGCTCTAACCACTAGGCCATTGTTGTCTGTATACCACTAAGCACTGCAATTTCTCTAGCGGGAGATGCGGGCTGCTCTCCCGGGGAGGCACTCGCCATGGGAGAAGGCCACCCATTATTTTTCTTTCCTGTCAGATATGTATTTGTTTCCCCATCAGAGTGGCTCCAGTGACAACTCTCCTGTTGTCGTGGGTTCTTTTACGTGCGCTAAATGCGCATGGCACACCCGACCTCAATTTATCGTCTTATCCGAAAGACTCGCACCCAGACCACCACTCACAGTCTAGTGGGTTGGGGAAAAGTTTCGGGCTCAAACGGGGATTAAGCCACCACACATGCTTCGAAGCCGGACTTTCCGCTTTATAGGCAGGTGTATTATCCCGCCATTCCCAGGTGTGATTATAAAAAGTACAACATTGGGAATTTATTTTACATTCAGTGTCTGTCAATACAACTTCCATGACACAATATTAGTGTAAGAAAAGATAAGACAATAGTTATCGACAGTCCAACACATCACCCTGTTTCACACCATCATCACTCACACGTTTTGATTGGATTGGATTGGACAGTGATGGTGAGACTATAAAGGCCCTACTTTACCTGCTGCAGCTTACAGCGCGGACTGATGTCTGCAAGTGAATGTTGCATGCCCTGTGTAGCCCTGGCAGATATGATAGAAGCAGCAACTGTCTTTCTTGCGTTCTTTCTTTATTTCTTTTCCTTTTCTTTTTCACTCTTTTTTTCTGTAGCAACCGTCTTTCTCGCGTTTTTTTCTTTATTTCTTTTCTTTCTCTCTTCACTTATTTCTGTTTCCTCTTACTCCCTTTCCTTTTTCTCTTCTTTTTTCGTTCTGTTCTGGACCAAAGTGAAGATATGTCGAGGACAGAGCAACCTAGACATGAACAAGACTAGGGTCAGTCAAGTCAAGTCAAGTCAGGTCATTCCACACTCAGGGTGATTTAACATTGCAGCAACAACAGTGTGCAATGAGGAAATAAGTCCATACATGGGAAAAAAGTTATAGTAGGATGTTGGTGTTTTTTTAGAGAAACGGAACCTTAAAATCGAGAGAGAGAGAGAGAGGAGAGAGAGGGAGAGAGGGAGAGAGAGTAGAGAGAGAGAGAGTGAGAGAGAGAGAGAGAGAGAGGAGAGAGAGAGAGAGAGAGAGAGGAGAGAGAGAGAGGAGAGAGAGGAGAAGGACAGACAGACAGACGAAGAGAGAGAGAAGAGGAGAGAGAGAGGAGAGAGAGAGAGGAGAGAGAGAGAGAGAGAGAGAGAGAGAGAGAGGGAGAGAGAGAAAGGGAGGGAGGGAGAGAGCGAGAGAGGGAGAGAAAGAGGGGGAGG
>CM060323.1:36595292-36600292 GCA_030674155.1 Stramonita haemastoma | reverse complement strand
GTGATTCCCAGGTAGGATGAGTGAGTTACAGTGCACTTTCTGGGAACTCCCACGATGTTAAGCTGGGGAACGCGCAAAACAACACAACTGGCATAATCTCCTACTAAAAGCGGATAGGGTTTAGCGTGTGTAGGAGATGTTCTGCAAGCGTTCGCACAACGGACCTCCGTGTTTAGTCTTACCCAAAGGACTTTCGGGGGTGTAGAATCAATACCAATGTTAACTCCAGGACAAAAATGCTCTTTAACAGACACCAACGGAGCCTCAAACCCACGCTCACAGTTCTCGCCACATCACTAGAATGCCTCCCTAACCACAATGTTATTCTGCACCATTACCCACCTAACACGGCACAGCAACGCCCCCCACCCCCCCACCCCCACAAATCACTGACTGGGCCTGAGTACAGCAGAAATTAAGACACCAAAATGAATCCATGACTGAAAATAGCACAGGATGTTTTTAGGAAGGTTGGCTAGGTTAGAAGGGAAGGAGGAGGGGCTGGGGGAGGTAGAATAAGAAAAAAAATGCAATGCTAAAATTATTTTTTAAAAAAAGGACAGAAATTATTTGCAGAAATAGGAAAAAGCAAATAAACGCGAGGAAAAACTAGACACTAAAATATCTTTTGAAAACATTCTGAGTAAAAATGGAGTTGGGAAGGAAAATATCAATTCAGAGAGAGAGGAGGGAGGGAGGGGAGAGGAGAGAGAGAGAGAGAGGAGAGAGAGAGAGAGAGAGGAGAGGAGAGAGAGAGAGAGAGAGAGAGAGAGAGAGAGAGAGATTCTTTATGACCGCAAATTCCTGACTATGTCTGATAGCTTATGAATCTCCATCCGCTGTAGTTTGAAGAAAAGACATGATAATCGGTCTGTCTGTAGAAGGTTAGGTGTTGGTATGTGAGCGAAGAAGTCTACACTCGCCGTTGAGCACTGTCACTTTTCTTTATCTTTCCAATGTTTAATATGTTTTGTATCTGAGTCATTTGGATGAATAAATCCTTATGTCTTTTTTTTTTTCGTTCCTCGGCTAATCTGTCCATACTCTGCAACAATCACCCACATCTTCATCACCCTGCTGCTTGTGTGTGTGTGTGTGTGTGTGTGTGTGTGTGTGTGTGTGTGTGTGTGTGTGTGTGTGTGTGTGTGTGTGTGTGTGTGTGTGTGCGTGTGCGTGTGTGTGCACACGTTAAAACCCGTTAAGCTTTTCGGAAGAGTAGGCCAATGTGAGTCGGTGGGAAACGGATGACAAAATTCACACAAATGCATACACACGGAGACTGGATTTTAAAAGGCGCACTAGTGCTTATTTCATTATCCTCGAGATAAAAGAATAAATAAATGAATAAATAAAATAACACACACACACACACAGTCAACAGGACGAGAATCCCAGACGATAGCAATCAGAATAAAGCAGGCTGACAGGGTAGGTGGGGGGGGAGTGAAGAGGGGAGGGCACTATTTATCAAACCCAGTTATCAAGGAAATTGTAATGCCAAACCAGAAATCCGATACGAGGCAACATGCCATGACAGCCCTCCCTCCCTTCCCCTCCCCTCCCTCGACCCTCCTCCTGTCAAATATGGAAGCTCGTTCAATGACCCCCCCCCCCCCCCTCTCCCGGAAGCAGTTCTGTTCCTGTCTACACTATCAAGTGTCACCAGTCACATCAGTAGACACTGACACGTGACATGTTCTTTGATGACGTCATGATTCTGCTCATTTCCGCCTCCAGCAGACATGAGAAATGAGCAGATAATTATTAAACTGAAAATAGCCAGAGGAATCAGATCTATATTTGGGAATTTCGTTTTGATATGGTCACTGTAAAATTCACAGTTTTGTTTACTCGAATTTTCTTGATTCCAAGAAACCAGTGAAAAAAAACCCCAAACCATTGTATTTCAATCTGTAATTAACTTGCAGACGTTAATCTACATCTATACCCTATTACTAGTTTCACATGATGTGAATTATCAATAATGTCTTGAAACTATACTGTAAGTTATGACTTTCGAAAACCTTTGCTTGATAATATGAATGAGAAAACTGACGTGTATCAAAGGAGAAAAAGATATGAGGAGAAAGAGAGAAAGAGAGATAAATAGATAGATAGATAGATAGATAACAGATAGATAGATAGATAGACAGATAGATAGATAGATAGATAGATAGATAGATGAATAGATAAAAGGGGAGAGAGAGGAAGAGAGAGAGAGAGAGAGAGAGAGAGAGAGAGAGAGAGAGGAGAGAGAGAGAGAGAGAGAGAGAGAGAGAGACACACACACACACACACACACAGACAGAAAGAGAGAGAGCACAGAATGAGTGTGAAATGGAAATAAGAGAATGCCATGATTAAAGAGAGACAAGGAAGAGGGCAGCACGAGTAAGCTACCCATAGAACACCTATCACAAAGAGAACACAAGAAAACACCCCAAAACAACACATCTTTACTTACCAAACCCAGTAATCAAGAAACTAGTCAATGGCCGCAAACAAGAAAAAAAACAAAACCACGCACGTCTTCATGACATTAAATAAACAACAAAAACACCACAACACCAACAAACCACACAGCCCATTGAAAGTGGACGCTCATTCCACGAATCGTGCACCGGGCTGTGGTTCCTGTCTGCAATATTATCCAGTCGTCTGTCGCATCAATAGGCACTGGCAGACCACATGTTATTTGATGATGACGTCATGCTGTACGTCATTTCCGCCGGCCGCCAGCAGACGTGATGGAATGAACAGATAAAGCAAGAAATGGCGGGAGTTATTATTATGTCTGGGCTTTGTTTTATATGAAGCGGTCGCTGCGATTCTTCATACTCTTGTTTATCAGGATTTTGTTATGTTTTCATTATTTTTTTAAAGCGGAAATTGGAAATCGGGTGTAAAAATGAATGTTTCCAATTTATTTTCTATTAGGATGTTATGTCTGTTTGCTACTGTTACTGCTTGATAATGTCACTGGTGAGTTAACCCTTCAAATTGTTTAGTATGCGAAGTGTATTTTGAAAATGGAAATTCACGTTTACATAGTTGAAAAAAATCTCCGCCTTAAGCAAACTTAAAGGGGAGAGAGAGAGAGAGAGAGAGAGAGAGAGAGAGAGAGAGAGAGAGAGAGAGAGAGAGAGAGAGAGAGAGGAGAGAGAGAGAGAGAGAGAGAGAGCTAATTCTGTTCACCCTCACACACATCAAAACATAGAACAGACGAAATGATATCACTTTTTTAAAGCTCATACAAATCAAAGAATTAGCCAGAAATAATAACAAATGTGGTAAACATATCGATAACCCTCCCCACCGCCAAAACAAAAAACAAAAAGAGTGAGGGGCTCGTTGAGTCAGTGGTATCATTACTCATGAGTGTCTGCTCTGGCTTCAAAGCTCTTCTGTGAGTCATTGCAATGAGTAACTCAGGCATGCACGCATGCACAGCTACAGCGCGAGCCTGCGCGTTCATGCACATGCACACACACACACGTATGCAAACATGTGCAAAACCACGCACATATCCATCCATCCATCCATCCATCCATCATCCATCTATCCATCCATCCATCCATCCATATGTTACATACATACATACATACATATATACATACGTACATCCATAATACATACATACATACATACATACATACATACATACATACATACATACATACATACATACATACATACATACATACAGAGAGGGGGGGAGAATGAATGAATGAACGAATGAATGAGTAATCTTTATTTTTCAAGGGTAACAGAGTAAGGAAAGAGAGAGAGAGAGAGAGAGGAGAGAGAGAGAGAGAGAGAGAGAGAGAGAGAGAGAGAGAGAGAGGAGAGAGAGAGAGAAGGAGAGACAGAGAGAGAGAGACGAGAGAGAGAGAGAGAGGACAGACAGACAGACAGACAGACAGACAAAAAGAGTGCATGATTTACAGAATTTTGTTGTCACAGAGGGAGTCACACAGCGCCAACATTGAAGTGAGAGCCTGGTACAGGTCGCAATGACCTGCACAAGCGGCGACACACGTCACTCATCTAACCGGTCCCATCACATTTTACCAGTCCAGTGAACGGGCGACTGTAGCGACACATTCAATATTACGGGTCTTTTATTCGTCCTGTTTGTCCAACTCCCTAAAGATGCTTTCATTCAGTATATATATATTTTTTTTATTAGGGACAGAGGGAAGAGAGAGTGAGTGAGGGTAGAGAGAGAGAGGGGAAAAGGAAGAGGGAGAGGGAAGGGGAGAGGGGGAGAGGGGAGGGGGAGAGAGAGGAGAGAGGAGGGGGAGGGGAGAGAGGGGAGGAGAGAGAGAGAGAGAGAGAGGAGAGGAGAGGGAGAGGGAGAGAGAGGAGAGAGAGGGGGGGGGGAGGAGAGAGGAGAGGGGGAGAGGAGAGAGAGAGGAGAGAGCAGAGAGAGTGAGACAGAGACATAGAGGGGTACAGCAAAGTTTTAGTTAAAAGCAAGAATTCACCAAAGGTCTGACTTACTCTTGGTAGTTGTTCGACAATATGACTTTTTGTCTCCTTTAAGTGTCGGTATCATATAGCAGTACAACGAGAAATACGCTAAAAACTTGAGTGAAGACGCAAACTTTTCTCTGATTTGATGTCTGCTTTGAGTGTTAGCAAAGTATAGCAACTCAGAGATCTGTTAGAAATATAATACCCCCCCCCCCCCCAACGAATTCTATAATCTCACTTTCCGTCTCCTTTAAATACTAGCAGACTTAACAAAGCAGTCAGAGAGATGCTAAAAAAGCTTGAAATGACGAAACGCACTTATCACGTGACTTAATGTCTCCTCTGAGTGTCTGGGAAGTTTGCCAAAGCGGTCAGAAGTACACTGGAAACTTGACGAAGAAACCACAGAAAGTGGGTGGGAAAATCTAACTGCAATCCAACTGACCGAAAGTTTTGGCGGGCTAGCTGTTCTTGCCCCTTCAATGTGAGAATGCCCACAACGCCTGTCTGCGCCTCACACCGCC
>CM060323.1:36582792-36587792 GCA_030674155.1 Stramonita haemastoma | reverse complement strand
GAAGAAGAACAAGAACAGGAACATAAACAAGAAGAACAAGAAGAATAAAAAAGAAAAACAAGAAAGGCATTATCACATAAACATAATGGGATTAAAAAAAACAAAAGGATGAAAAGCAAAACAACGTCGAAAAAAACCACAGGTAAATATAAGAGAAAGACTACATGTATCAAAAAATCCCTTGTGAGATTCATAGCGAAGCTCTGCTCGGAAAGAAATGCAAGGAAAACAAAATACTCCCCCCCCAAAAAAAATAAGAAAGAAAAAAAAGGTGTTTGTGTGTGTGTTGGGGGGGGGGGGGGGGGGGGAGGGGGGGGAGGGAGGTGGGGGCGGATCTGCAGGAAAAAAGGACTCGGGAAAATTTAGAAAGAGGACGGGGGGGGAGAGCTAGAAAGAGGAAGAAGGAAAGATCTAGAAAACTAAGAAGACAGCTAAACTGAAGGGGAGCAGCACTTAACACGTAACACAAGTCCATGTCTCACACAGCCCACCACTAGATGTCACACTCTTCTCCTCTGCCTCCGCACCTCTCTGACCAAACTGCTGGGGCATAACACTGAAACTGTCAGGCCTCAGGCAGGGGGTGTCATGGGTAGGTTGATGCTAGGCTAGTATGAGGCAGAAGATTTCATGCTGTGTTTGTTAGTGTCGTCTACACCAACTGATCTTTGCTGGCTTGTTCTTTTAGGAAAGATAGGATAAGTATTTTGAACGTGTGTGTGCAAGATGTTGTGCATCAGTTTGTGAACAGAGTTCAGCGTGGACTCATCAGCAGGAATTAAAGGGAAATAAGAGTAGATTCAATGTTAACTCAAAAGAAAAAGTGAAGATGAAGAGGAGGAGAAGTAGAAGAGGAAGAAGAGGAGAGAGGAGAGAGGAGGAGAGGAAGAAGAAGAAGAAGAAGAAAGAAGAAGAAAAGAAGAAGAAGAAGAAGAAGAAGAAGAAGAAAGAGGAGAAAGAGGAAACGGGAGAATGGGAGGGGAGGAGAAGAAGGGAGAGGAAGAAGAAGAGTGAGAGGGAGGAAAAAAAAAAGGAAGAGAAGGAAGGAGTATGACGACTAATACAAAACAAAACTAAAAACCCAATAAGAGGAAGAGGAAGAAAAAATAATTAAACTAGATATTATTTAATAACAAGGACAAGAAAAAGAAGAGGGAGAAAATGAACAAGAACAACAACAACAACAACAACAACAACAAGAAGGAAATGACAAGAGAAGGAGAGGAGAAGGATTCCACGAAACAGACTGTACAGTGGAAACACAAACCCGCACCCTCTGATCACTCCAGATCACCGGCCAGTCCCTCTACCCACGGGGCTACTCCCGCCCTTTAATACGTGGTCCATCTTCCATAAAAAAAATTATCTCCCCATTCCCAAAATGTTTATCTCCCTTTGGTAACATTTCAGTGGGAAATCATCTTCCGTATTAACTGACTGTGGTAGGCTAACGGTCGTTTTCCTTGTTTGTTTTGGCTTTGTGAGGTCCTGGCCGTATGCCAAGCGTTGCTGTGATGGGGGAGATGTAATGGCGGATTTCTTCTATCTGCTGCAGACATGATCCTGTGAGAACTGGTTTGTATGGAAGCTGTGCTTAAATGCGAAAACAAACCAAAGAAAAGACCCCCGCATTGCTTATCATGTTAAGCAATGTTGAGGGTGCGCCGCGCGCGCGCGCGCGCACACACACACACACACACACACACACACACTCACACACACTCACACACACACACACACACTCACACACTCACACACAACACACACACACACATTCACTCACGCACGCATACACTAGTGGAACAATCAACTTTTGTTTGCACAAAAGAATCAAAACTGAAAGATAACTATGCATCTTGATGAAAAAAAACCCAGCTAAAACCCGAAAGGAAACAACAAAAAAAGCTTAAGCAATGATCAGCAACATCTTAATCATGTGTTCAAATATCATTTACCTATCCTCTCGCTATTATTTCAAAAGTTTCATGGCACAGAAGTCCTCAAAAGTTCAAACTGGGGAAACTGTTCTAATAAGCTAGGAACAGTAAAAAGGGGAAAGAGGACATAATAAACAACAAAAAAGTCAAAACAGCCACAGAGAACAGCTTCACCGATTCAGCCGGACAAGGAGAGAGATTAGAACGAAACAGAGACCACGGTTATGGAGACCCAGAGATGAAAGAGAGAAGCGAAGAGAGCGGGATGGGTAAATACAATCGCAACCACAGAGCGGAGAGAAGGGAAGAGGGCCTGTGAAGTCAGCAAACAGTACTGCAGCCAAGACAAAGTGTGTTCACCCACCCTCAGGTATTGACAGCTGACTGATAGGGCCCAACTGCTGCGCACAGGGGACCGACCACAGTAGGGGCTACTAGCCATGTGAGAAAGATGCTGAGAATAGATTAGAGATGAGGTGAGGAGAGGAGAGCAGAGAGGAGAGGAGAGAGAGAGAGAGAGAGGGGGGGGGGGAGAGAGAGAGAGAGAGAGAGGAGAGACGAGAGAGAGAGAGGAGAGAGGGGGGAGGGAGAGAGGAGCAGAGAGGAGAGAGAGGAGGAGAAGAGAACGAGAGAGGGGGAGAGACAGACAGAGAGCAGAGACGAGAAGAGAGAGAGTCAGAGACAGAGAAGGAGTCAGAGACAGAGAGAGAGAGAGACAGAGGAGAAGAGATGGAAGACAGAGAGAGAGAGAGACAGAGTCAGAGACAGAGAGAGAGACAGAGACGAGAGACAGAAGACAGACAGACAGACAGACGACAGAGACAAAGAGAGAGAGAGAGAGAGAGAGATGAAGGGGAAGGCAGGATGCAGGGTTAAAACACAGGATCAAGGCTGACAAGCAGAAACAGAAGAATGGTCCCACGAGGTTTGTTTGTTTTTTTCGTCTTTGGTTTTCACTGTGAATGGAATATTGCATATATATGTTACAAAACATCAGTGGGATGGCGGTTGCTCCTCCAGCCACAAAGTCCAATACACAAACAGTGCTGACTCCACTCTCCCCTAAAGTCCTTCGGATGAGACTTTAAACCAAGGCCCCGTGTGCGAACGCACGCAGAACATCTTTCGCACACCTTAAATCCTGTTCCGCTTTTCGTAAGAGTAGGCCATCGTGTGCCGGTGGGAACAGATGACATTTACAAAACTGCATACACACGGGGACTGGGTGTAAAAAAAGCACAAGAGTGCTTATTCCATTATCCTCGATATAAAAGAATAAATCAAATTAAATCAAATCGGTACCATGCTAGGTATCTTGATGCTATTCACACCACTAGCCACAAGTGTCTGATTCTTTTGCAGAAGACAGAGCCATAACGTGTGCAAAGTATTATATATATATATATATATATATATATATAATATATATATATATATATATATTATATATACCTGCATCCACACAGGGGATTGAGGTACTGTTTCTACGACAGGAGAGTGCAGCCATCACTTCTTTTTAACAATGTACTTAGTTACTTACTAAAACTTTGTGTTCACTGAATGGAAGATATTAGAAATGTGAGTAACACATACGCACTTGGTGGACCAGTTAAGCATCTGTCAACACTTTTGTGGACTCTGATTCTTATTTTCAAGCCAACAACGATTACATCAAAACAAAACAAAAAAAGGACAGGAAAAACAATAATTAAACTGTAATGCAGTTGGTACCCTACATGTATGCAACGTAGTGTCTAACTATTTACGTTTCAAATGAATGTCAGAAATGCCTCTGCCCGGTCAAACGTCACGAAGACGATATACACATCCAATACTATACTCCCAGAGAGATAATTTTCAAGAAAAAAAATCCTCGTAAATGAATTCTTGTCTGTTGGAAACTGTTTAAAAATCACACGTCAAGATGAGTTAACGCCTACAGACCCCCCCCCCCCCCCAAAACCCCCTTCTTTCTTTCCTCCTTCACATTCTTTGTACGAATCCAGTTCAGAGTAACGACCACCGCGGGTTGCGCTTTCTGGGCAAACAGTGTGGCAGTTTTCAGTAGGGGTCTGAAGAGGTTAAAACAACAACTTTCCCCCTGCAGACAAAACACAGGAGCTTTGCTGGAGGGAAAGGGAACGGGAGTCTGAAGACTGAGCAGTGGGGAAGGTGTCAATTAATCACTGTTTATCACATGTCCATCCTCCAGTGATTAGTAAGAACGTAAATGCTGGAGAAGGCGAACTAAACATGCCAAGAAAGCGTTCTCAGAATTGAAGATAACGCAACCCTGACAGTGATTGAAGTAAATACATCCGGAATTTTACTCCAGAAACCCCCCTCCCCCCCCCCCCCGCCCCAGCTATTCATGAACATATTTTTCACAAACAGTTATGTTATCAACGGTCAAAACTTCTAATTATTAGGAGGAAAAGTAAAGGGCAGAAAGACGACCAAAAGTTCTATAAAAATCCTAACTGTTTATAGTCGGTTATGTTGGTTAAAAGTCAATAAAATACAGTCAAATTTTTTATAATGGTTGAGACTGAAGGACTTGTGTCCTATACCCTCTAAGAGAAAATGCCGGTTAAGATAAAGGCATGAGAGCACATATGGACGCGTGTGTGTGCCACGCACACATGCACCCCCTCCCCCCTTCCACACACACATTTCCACTCAGACAAATAGAAAAAACCCAAACCAATGGCACGTTTCCACAACATTGCCAAACTCCAGATAAGCAATCTTTCCTTCCTACACCGTTTACCCACAACATCGATAACTAAGCACAACATCATGCACTCTCTCCTCCATCACTATGAAAGAAGACAGACAGACAGACAGACAGGAGGGGGGGGGGGGGAAAGAAACCCATCAACTGATAAGAAAGATTCTAATCTTCAAGAAGGACAAAGAATTCTGACAAAATCTAAAACCAGAATGACAGACACGTTGATACCCCCAAAAAAACAAAACAACAACAAACAAACAAAAAACACAAAACCAAGAAAAAAAAACTCAAGCCCTACAAACACAAAACTCTCTGAACGCTACAAGTAG
>CM060323.1:36562792-36580292 GCA_030674155.1 Stramonita haemastoma | reverse complement strand
AGTAGAGTATTTAATTGATTTATTCTTTTTTTATTCTTTTATATTGAGGATAATGGAACATGATGAGGATTGAATTGATCGAAGAGGAGAGAGATAGATGTGAATCAGAGTGAGAGAGTGAAATGAGAAGGACACGATGGCTACTGTACGAACAGGGAAAGGATTAAGGTGGCAAGATGTGGGCAGAAACAGGGCCTGAAAGTTTTATTGTACTTTCGGCGTGGAGTCCACTATATCCAAAAAACATGTTTGAGGCGAGGGGAATGAGAAGTTGAATAGGAGTCCAGAGAGAGAGAGAGAGAGGAGAGAGAGAGAGAGAGAGAGAGAGAGAGAGAGAGATGAGAGAGGAGAGGAGAGAGAGAGGAGAGAGAGAGAGAGAGAGAGAGAGAACGTGCTTATTTGTCCTGTTATGCAGCATACGGGAGAAAAAAAATCACCATAGTTTCCCCATTTTCCTTCTTCTTATCTTCGTCTAACGCTCAGACAACAACTTCGACTGATTGTCATAACTGTAAAAATGGTTGCGCTCCTTTAAAGAGCCTAAAAGTCAGATCCAGTGCCTCCGACTTCTGTGGAGGAGAGAATTGTTATATTTTAAGTCTTTCTGCAAAACAAAAATATTAGGAGAATGGACATAGAAGGCAGAAAAGTAGCTAAAACGTGGTGAGAGGAATAAGGCAGAGACCAAATAAAAGGTGATAGAAAAGAGGGAATTCCAAGCACAGAATTTCCAGAGTGGGGATGCTATTTACACTGACAGCACGCCCCCCCCCCCCCCCCCCTTTGTCTACTACACCCACCCTCCCATTTGCCCTTCTGTACCTGGGGCGGCGACATCATCCATCATGGCGCCCGTCTGACCGGCAACCAATCAGTGACGAACTGCTTAGTCACTAAGCCAATCAAAGTCACGTTACGCACGCGGCGAGTGAGCGTGCCCAATGTTTGGCGCCAACAATCGCATGGTCCATCAATCAGGACATTAGTAACGCTTAGGCCTAAGTGCTTGTCAAATAGAATTTTATCACTCAGTAAATGCCATCATGTACGTAATGTAGAATGTAATGTCTGATGTGATGGCGCAAGGCATGTCTTACAAATAGAACGTTTCACATAATGATTTTTCAACAGCGCGCGTGGGTGTGTGTATGTGAGTGTGTGTTTCTGTGACAAATATATTTGTAAATTAGAACAAAAGCATCTTCCCTTAAAGCCGACACCAACTAAGCAAAACGAGGGGGGACGGGTAGCCTGGTGGTCAGAACATTGCGCTCGCAATTTGACGACCCGGGTTCGATTCCCGTTCGAGCGAATTTTTCCCTGGAGTGAACTCAGTGCTGACTCCACTCTTCCAAGTCCTTCGAATGATACTATAAACCGAAACCCCGTGTGCGAACGCACGCAGAACATCTTACGCACACATTAAAATCCGTTCCGCTTTTCGTTAGGTAAACCTTGTGTGCCGGTGGGAACAGATGACAAGATTTACAAAACTGCATACACACGGGGACCGGATGTAAAAAAAAAAGCACGAGTGCTTATTCCGTTATACTCAAAATGAAAGAATAAATAAATGAGAAAAAATACACACACACACACACACACACACACACACACACACACACACACACACACACACACACACACACACACTGTATTGCAATCTTCAGTTCATTCCTGTCAATCATACAACAACCCTTGACACGAACACCAACCCCCCAAAAAAAAAAACAACAAACCCTTATTGCACCACAGTACACTTACTTCACCTGAGAGCAGGACGGACACACCTGTACTCTGTGTGTGTATGTGTGTCATGGCAGTGTGACCAGGTGGGTTGATAGCTACCTGTCAACGGGCTGCCATTACGCTGCAGACCTGCCACGCGTGTTGAAAGCAACAACAATAATATTGTGCGTACAGTCCTGCCTTCGTGTGGCAGACAAAAGCAGCGGTCACCGTTACTAATGGACTGACCGTGTCAGACGACCGTGTCCGGCCCGGTTAGGTGACAGGTGTCAATTATTAATCCTCTGTTCTTTTGGGGGACACGTTGGGATGTAGAACTTTTCCTTTGTTTGTTGGTGCCTTGGGAAATTGTGTTGTGTGTGTGTGTGTGTGTGTGTGTGTGTGTGTGTGTGTGTGTGTGTGTGTGTGTGTGTGTGTGTGTGTGTGTGTGTGTGTGTGTGTGTGTTGTGTGTGTGTGCGCGCGCGCGCATGTTTTGTTTTATAAGTGTGTTGTATGAGTGATGTGTGTGTGCGTGCGTGTGCGCGGTGGTGTGTGTACCTCCATGCGTGGGAGCGCGCATGTGTGTATATATATATGCATATATGTGTGAGCGTGAGTACATGCGTGCGTGCATGCGAGAGTGAATGAGTACGCGCGCAAGTGTGCACATTGCATGTTTACAAGCACGTGTCTGTTACCTAAAGTCTTGTAGCCACTCACTGACCCTATGTAGTCATTAGCATCAATATCATCAGCAGCACCATTTGAACACGACACCGTCACCTTTCTGTTTACCTGTGTCAACAGGTGTGCTGATTATCATGTCTTCAACCTGCTCTCTCCATAGTAACAACACGAGTTGATCAGGTGGTGTGAGACATAATAAATTACCTGCTATCATCTATCGTACAATGCGCTGGGTAATCGGGGAAATGGATCGCGAATGATGTCTCAGGCTATGATCATGAGTATGTTGTAAGAGCAGAAAACCATTATATACTAAAGTATGGTCTGTCGTTTTGCAATGTGTGTGTGTGTGTGGTGGTGTGTGGTGTGGTGTGGTGGGGTGTGTGTGTGTGTGTGTGTGTGTGTGTGTGTGTGTGTGTGTGTGCAATACATATGCGAACTCTTTATTATCTGAAATTAACACAAGAAATTCATGTAGGTTTCAAACACAGCTAGAAACGATCAACAAGTGATCATTTTATTATATGAAATAGCACAAATTAGTATCACAGACCCAGGTTACCATTTCCCACACCTTAAAAACAAATAACCGGTGTGTGGTGCGTGCGGTGCGTGCGTGCGTGCGTGCGTGCGTGCGTGCGTTGTGTGTGTGTGTGTGTGTGTGTGTAGTGTGTGTGTGTGTGTGGTAGTGTGTGTGTCGTACGTGTTGTGTGTGCGTACGTGTCTGTGTCTGTGTAAGCACGCGCGCGCAGCATGCATGTCTACGTGCAAGCGCGCCTGTAAGGTATCCCACTTTGCCCCCAGTGGGTACAAACAGGCTGTGCTCTCCTCTCCTCCTCGCCTGGAAACGAGGCCTTATCGGGGCTATAATGTTGACAGTCGCTGGCCAAAACCGTGATAAAATACTGTCCTAATCCCCTCTGCCACCTCACTTCCTTCTTTACTCTCCTGTTCAACACGCACTCTTGTCACTCCCAATGAAACAAAGGGGAAAAAACAGAAGACGAAGAGAGACGAGGAGGAGGAGGAGGAGGGAGGAGGAGGAGGAGAAGAAGAAGAAGAAGAAGAAGAAGAAGAAGAAGAAGAAGACGAAGACGACGACGACGAAAGAAGAAGAAGAAGAAGAAGAAGAGAAGAAGAGACTCGACAAAAATATCTATGATTATCACGTTGGTGTTATTACTTTCGAAGCATTGTTATTAATCTGCTCTCTACTCTACCTCCACCCCACCACACACACACACACACACACACACATCCACACACACACACACGCACGCACCACGCACGCACACACACACCACACACACACCACACACCACTTTATGTGGATGCTTTATACACCATAGCTATTTGTGACAGAGAGTGAACTGTTGGAATAAAAAAAGTAATTGATAGCAATCATTATTAATGAAGAAAAAAAAGGAAAACCGAAAAAATCAGATAACGTATATTTGAATCAATCACCAATCGAAAAATCAGTCAACCATGCAATCATCATCAATCAGCTAGTTATTGAATTAATAAAAAAAAAACGGCATTATTAAAGATTGTTGAATTACTGCTTTGTTCCTCCTTCATCTTGTCCATATGTATTATTTAGTTCATGTAAAATTGATCAGAAAGTTAACTTAAGTTAATGTGTGTGATCACATCATAAACTGATCACTTAAGTTAACTAAAGTTTCCTTAACATAGGATTATTGCAGCATTATAATATAATTTAATACTATAATTTACATGTCCTGGCACGATCAGAGGTCACCCAAATCCACGATTAGAATATTCAACAGTTGCAGTAAGTGTAGAGTTTTTATCATCATCCTTCTATTCTCTGGGTGTTGATGTTGCTGTAGTTGTTGTGTTGTTGTTATCATTGTAGCAGCAGAAGTATTAGTAGTTCTTAGTTTACTGTTAATGTTGCTGCTCATGCTGTTGCCATATTCAATCAAAGCAACCAAACGTACAGCCACTCCCACTGTCCACAATAAGCACGCGCCAGGTCGTAAAGTTAACCCATTAGCTCCGCAAGGATTAGGAAGGGCGAGGGTCAGGAGAAAATCAAAAACAAGACTGACTATAAAGCCAGTTGCGGGCCTTTGTCACTTCTTGTTGGACCGTAACTGAAAGCTGCTTTTGTGTACAGAAAACTTCTGGCACCGCGCCAACTCGTTTCTTTTCCGTGGCCTTCTTGGTGAAAACTACAGTGAACGGAGGGAAGAAACTTTTTCGTCTGTGTTTTATGTCTTTACTGCACTCAGTCACTCAGTCACTCAGTCACTCAGTTACTCAGTCACTCACCAACACACACACACACACACACACACACACACACACACACACACACACAACACACACCACACACACACTAATACACGCGCGTATGCTACACATCTCTCACCTACTTTCACACTTTCCCTCCCCCTCTCTCTCTCTCTTTCTCTCTCTCTCTCTCACACACACACACACGCGCGTTCACACACACACACACGCGCGCACACACACACACACGCACTTTCTCTTTCTTGTCTGTCTTTCTTTCTTATGTCCACCTGTCTGTCTGTCTGTCTGTCAATTGATATTTCTGTATGATATATTTTCTCTTCCAAAATGAATATTTTTTGGGGTGGGGTTTCTATATTGAGGGGTCCCCTCTCTTTTCTCCATGTTTTATTGATTCATGGGCAGGCTGTAAGACTAAGCTTGGCCTAAAATCTTTCTCCTTATGTACTGAAAACCATTAATTAATTAATTCATTCATTCATCCTCTCTGTCTGTCTGTCTGACTTTCCCCCCTTCCCTCCCCTGAACATCACAATCTCCAATCCATACTGTCAGAAATAAAACGGCAAAAGTCACCCAATGGGCACGTCATATTTCATATAACATTTTGCTTTTCTTTTTTTTCTCTATTTCTGTTTTTTCTTTTTAAATTTGAACTTGTGACAGTTTTTCACTTTGATCAGCACGGAAGGATCGGTTTCAAAATCATCTTCGTCATCATGACACGTCACCGGTTACCTCTTTTTTGACAGAAACGTCAGGGAGAGAGAGAGAGAGAGAGAGAGAGAGAGAGAGAGAGAGAGAGAGAGAGGAGAGAGAGGAGAGAGGAGGGGGGGGGAGGGAGGAGAGAGACACAGACAGACAGACAAACAGAGAGAGAGAGAGAGAGAGAGGAGAGGGAGAGAAAGAGAGGAAGAGAGAGAGGAGAGAGGAGAGAGAGGAAGAGAGAGAGAGAGAGAGAATAGAGAGAGAGAGAGAGAGAGAGAGGAGGGGGAAGGTCAGGAGGAGGATGGACGGTTTGGAAAACGAAAATTAACGAGGTGAAAAGGACAGGGAAAAGAAAGTTGGATGAAGGTGTGTGTGTGTGTGTGTGGTGTGTGGTGTGTGTGTGTGTGTGTGTGTGTGTGTGTGTGTGTGTGTGGTGTGTGTACGTTGTGTGTGTGTGTGTGTGTGGTGTTGTGTGTGTGTGTGTGTGTGTGTGTAGTGTTGTGTTGTGGTTACGTCGTTGTGTTGTGTGTGTGTGTGTGTGTGTTGTGTGTGTGTGTGGCGCGCGCGTGCGTGCTGTGTTTGCATGCGTGCATGCGTGCCTAAGTGTGTGTGTAACCTGTGTGTGTCGTGTAGTGTGTGTGTGCGCGCGTGCTGCGTGCGTGCGAGTGTGTGTGTGTGCATGCATGCTTGCGTGCGTGCGTGCGTGTGTGCAAATGCTGGGTGTGGGTGGGGGAGAAAAGAATTAATAACGACTAAACGAATGATACATGGAACGGACCAACTTTTTGATGTCATTTCCTAGTCCATTTCCCACGAGAGAGAGAGAGCAACACCGCGCGTGCGTGCGTCGCGCGCACGCGAGAAAGAAAGAAAAAAAGAAAAAGAAACAGGAGAAAGAGAGAGAGAGAGAGAAGAGAGAGACGAGAGAGAGAGAAGAGAGAGAGAGAGAGAGAGGAGAGAGAGAGAGAGAGGAGAGGAGAGAGAAGGAGAGAGAGGAGAGCGAGAGAGGAGAGAGATGACGTTTCTGACCAAGACAAGCTGTTTCTATGGAAACTTCATAAAACACGGTCAAGTTTATGACTCAGAATTATGCGTCACAAAATCTTGAACATTAAACCTCCTCATCCCCCTGACTCCCGTCTATAGATCCCCCTTCCCTCCGCATAATCTCCTTTGATTTTTTTCGTCTCCCTTCCTCTTTCTATTTTCCTCCCTTTTCCAATATATTTGGAAACACACAACAAAACACGCGCGCGCACACACACACACACAACACACCACATACATCACCAGCGCGCGGGCGGTGCCCACCACACGCACGCACTCACGTTATACACAAAGCACACTCACAAATACACACACATACACCCATGCGCGCGCACACACACACACACACACACAACACACCAGCACACACACACGTGAACGCGGCGCACGCAAACACACATACAACACACACACACACACACACACACAAACACACATCACACACACACAAGCTGACTCATAAACTAGATCGGTTGTTACGGACATCCATGATTTCTGCTCCCTCTGCTCGCCTTCCCCAATACATTTTCACTCCCCAAAACACACAAACCAACAAATCAATAAATTAAGTAGAATATTGCACACACTCTTTTATATTATCATTATATTATCATTACGGGATCATCAACATGTTAAACGATGGCTCAGAAGGAATACGCTGAATGGTAATGACATAATTAATATTCGGTAAAAACACCAGTCACCCCACTCCAAAAAAGTTCAATAATTTAACAAATATTTAATAAATTAACCATAGATAGTCTATGCTATATGATAGATCAGACCATACCATACCATACCATACCATACTAATTACTATACTACTCTACACTAGACTGTACTATACTGAATACTACACTGCACTATAATACACTGTAATACTAACGTACAAGTAACAACAATGTCGCAGTAAAACTGTTGTATTATGGCATAGTATGCTATACTCTACTCTGCTATGATATTATATACTATACTACGGTACGCTATAACTGAAATGTAAGTACTGTACAACAATAATATGCAATACACTGCAGTACTTTGCGCTATACTATATTTGGGGTTATACTCTACTTTTACTATATATATACATACTATACATAGTCAAAACTATACCATCACATTACATATCACTTCACTACACTACACTTACACTACATACACTACATACACTACATACTAGACTATGACTAGACTAGACTAGACTATACTGTACTGCACTGCACTGCACTGTACTGTACTGCACTGTCTGTCTGTCTGTACTGTACTTAACTGTATTGTACTATCCAAATATTACACTAAGCTATACTACACAATAGTCTACTCTACTAACCCACATACAAAACACGGACCCACGAGCACAGTAGTAAGCACGACAAAGAGCATGAGAGATCAATACATCATTTTCAGTGCGCGGCCGAGATTTGACCCCGCAACTCTGTCTGTGACAGGGAGTTCAACGGGGAGAACCAATCGATTGATCAACGCTCATTTGACAACAAATAGTCTGGACTAGGGAGGAGGGAGCCGTAGTGCTCTTATCTTAGGGTCCGATTCGTGCTGTTGACTGTGCAAATAGTGCAATGTGCTCTGTCTCTGTCAATCTGCCTGCCTGTCTGTCTATATGTGTGCCTGCCTGCCTGCCTGCCTGCCTGCCTGCCTGTCTGTCCGTCTGTCTGGATCTCCGCTCCGCCCCATCACTTGTGTGTGTGTGTGTGTGTGTGTGTGTGTGTGTGTGTGTGTGTGTGGTGTGTGTGTGTGTGTGTGTGTGTGTGTGTGTGTGTGTGTGTGTGTGTGTGTGTGTGTGTGTGTGCGCGCGCGCGCGCGCGTGTGTGTATGTGTGTGTGTGGTGATTGTGTGTGTGTGAATATGTATCATGTGTGTTTTATGTGTGTGTGCGCGTGCATGCACGCGTGTGTGATCACTGTATGTGTGACGTGGTGCGCGCGCCGTGTGCGTGTGCGGACGCGCGCGTTTGTGTATATCATGTATATGTGTGACTGACTCAGCGGTTGGCAAGTGCTCAGTCTGAACTACTAGGGTTGTTGCAATGTAATGTTTACTCTTGTCGTCTGTAAATGACAGGCTGTGAACATTTCTTTTTCCATGTAATAATGACATTTACCTCTCTCTCTCTCTCTCTCTCTCTCTCTCTCTCTCTCTCTCTCTCTCTCTCTCTCTCTTCTCTCGTCCGTCCGTCCGTCCGTCCGTGTGTGTGTGTGTGTGTGTGTGTGTGTGTGTGTGTGGTGTGTGTGTGTGTGTGTGTGTGTGTGTGTGTGTGTGTGTGTGTGGCAAGCATGCACACACACATAAACACACACACATGTGTGTGTGCACATGCGCGAGCGTTGAGCTTATACATGTATATATCGACTTGTGTGTACACACACTTGTACTGACTGGCTGGCTGTCTTCTATATCTTTTAACCGCACCGGCAGGTGTGTTTTTTCAGTCGTCCTAGACTACCCAGTAAGCAAAACAATCAGGGCTAAGCTACAGGCAGTTATGATAATAACTATAATTTCACGTGCCACTTCTCTGAAAGATTATGTCGAAAATATTTTCCTCTCGCTGCTACCACCCTCACTGTTTCTGCTGCCTGTCTGTCCCTCTTTAGTTTGATACATGAGCAGTCATACATACAATGGTACATGTATACATACACACGTGCATGCATGCACGCAGAGAGGAGAGAGAGAGAGAGAGAGAGAGAGAGAGAAGAGAGAGAGAGAGAGAGAGGAGAGAGAGAGAGAGAGAGAGAGAGAGAGAGAGAGAGAGAAAGATACAAAAAGACCTGTAACAGGCAATCAGCACTGAAACGGACAGACGTACAGACAGACACATAGACTAAATCAGACACTGAGGCAGACACATGATGAGACCATTTCATTACCATTTATCAGAGACAGACAAACGATCTGGCAGACAGACATACAGACTGACTCACAATCAGAGCACAAGAGACAGTTTCACAAACAGAGACAGACAGAGAGATTGACAGACAGACAGACAGATAGACAGACAGGCAGGCAGGCAGGCAGACAGACAGACAGGCAGACTGACTCAATCAGACACATGAGACCATTTCATTACCAAAACAGAGATAGGCAGACAGACAGACAGACAGGCAGACAGACGGACGGACAGACGGACAGACCGACAGGCAGACGGACGGACAGACAGAAGACGACAGACATACAGACAGACAGACAGACAGGTGAGACAGTTTCATTACAGAAACAGACAAAATAAACACTAGCACGGCTCGAATCTCGGAGACATGCGAAAGACCAGGGGCCGAGGGCTTTACGTCGGTGTCAGAATGACGAGAAACAGATCACGTCTCTCCCCTTGTATTGTCCTTCCCTCTCGGATAGGCCCCCTCC
Organism: Stramonita haemastoma; assembly: GCA_030674155.1. Lineage (NCBI taxonomy): Eukaryota > Metazoa > Mollusca > Gastropoda > Neogastropoda > Muricidae > Stramonita > Stramonita haemastoma. The sequence continues at coordinate 36,570,454 of CM060323.1, read as the reverse complement.
CTATCTTCAACAACAGTTCTGCATGAGTCATGGTGTAATCTCCGCTTTGAGCCTTGTACGTGGCGTCAAAAAGTCTTTTTCCCGTCTTGAGAGTGTCTACATGGTCTGAACCGATCAATGTTGTTGTTTTGTTGATGTAGTGATATTGTTGGTGATTGTACCGGGGCATGACTTTTCAGTGCAAAGGTGGTTGGTGGTTTGTGAAACGGATTATCGTAATATTATTCCTCTCTCTCTCTCTCTCTCTCTCTCTCTCTCTCTCTCTCTCTCTCTCTCTCTCTCTCTCCCCCCCTCTCTTCTCTCTCTTCTCGTCTCGTGTGTGTGTGGTGTTGTGGCGTGTGTGTGTGTGTGTGTTGTGTGTGTGTTGGTGTTGTGTGTGTTGTAGCCCAGTATTATGTAACTTGGAAACTGGTAAAGTGCTTTTGTAGCCCCAAAAGCCTTTACGGTGAAAATGGATATTGTACATAACACACAAGTGATTGTTGGTTAGTTGTACGTACACTCCCTAAATAGGATAATCCCGATGGGACTATAACAAAACAAACTAACCAAGTAGCCCCAAAAGCTAAGAATAGTAAGATCCAATGACAGCAACTAGTGAGTGAGTATATAATGTGTGTGTGTGTGTGTGTGTGTGTGGTGTGTGTGTGTGTGGTGTGTGTGTGTGTGGGGTGTGTTGCGCGCGGTGCGCGCGTATGAGTGCGTGTGTGTAGAAGAAAATATAGTGAAGTATGTAGTAGTAGTAGTAGTAGTAGTAGTAGTAGTAGTAGTAGTAGTAGTAGTAGCAGCATCAGCATCAGCAGCAGCAGCAGCAGCAGCAGCAGCAGCAGCAGCAGCAGTAGTAGTTAGTAGTAGTAGTAGTAGTAGTAGAGGAATATGATGATGGAACTGTCATGTGAAAACGGCGACGGAATGACCGCAAAATAAATCAATACTGCAGTAACACTAACAGTAGAAGTTACTACCAACAGTGCCAGACCTTCAGAATTATCAGCAACAGGAGGCGCTGCCGCCGTGATAGCAATAGTAGAATAGTAGGTGTAGACTAGTAGTTGTGGTAAATTTGACGCCAAGCGCTTCTAACAATAACGTTATCAAACTTATAAGGAAAAATAAATGATAAGAAAGAATGTAAATGATAGTAAGAAGAAGAGAACAACAAAGTAAGAGAAGCATGGACATGAAGAAAGATACATCAAAAGACACGTCAAGACACGTCAAGAGGACTGTCAAGGGGCACAGAAGACCTGTTATTTCGTTAAAATTACGTCTCTTCGCGCGGAATACTTAATCAAAAGCACATGTCATTTAATGGGGATTTTAAGAAAAAAAAAACGGGTGGTGGGGTGGTGGTGGTGGTTGAGCCAACTGGCGCACTGTTCTACGCAGCAGTTAGAAATGCATGACAAAAAGGAATCGTGAATATTCCTATGTGTCGCCTTTCCCTGTCTTTCGCAATCTTGACTGATTTCGTCAAAACTTAATGTTCTTTGGTTGAATTATCTCTGCTAAAAGTACACATTATCACTGCAATTCAAGTTGCTCACCAAGTCTCTTCACTCTTGGTAATAAAATTATTATTGTCATTTTGACCTAAATCAACGCTCTCCCTGTCTGTTTCAAAAATTCGTTTCGTTCGCTCCATTTCGTGCTCTCTCTCTCTCTCTCTCTCTCTCTCTCTCTCTCTCTCTCTCTCTCTCTCTCTCTCTCTCTCCTCTTATCTCGAATAAAAAATTTTCTGCCTTGCTGCTGTCTTCTCTTCTCTCTCTCCTCTCTCTCTCTCTCTCTCTCTCCTCTCATACTCTCATCTTTCTCTCTCTCTCTCATGAGAAAACTACTTTTTTTTGCTTTGTAACACAATAAGAGGCATTTCTCAGAAATAATTAGTTGTGTGGTAGTTAATTCGCACCCTTGGACCAAGTAGGAAGGGCATTAACACGATTAAGTTTTAACACAGTTTCCATTTTAATTTTTTTGTTCTCTAAAAACAGTTTCATAGCCAAAGTGTCAAAGAAATGTACACACACACACACCACCACGGCGCACACAACACACATACACGCACGCATGCGCGCGCGCGCCACACACACACACACACACAGAGCTCTGTATCGTAATTATTTTATCACAGTAAACAAAATATTTCTGTACTACTGCGCAAAACCAGTAAGGCGAATTAAGAACACTCAATAAAAAAACAAAACAAAACAAGACTGATTTTATGTGCTGAGTTTTTAAGAATATTTCCATCACACCTATAGCTATGCACACACACATACACTACACTACGCACACCAGCACACACACACCACACACACACACGTACTATATAAAATATATATACAACTACTAATCTACACGTACACCACGCACTACACAGCGCGCGCGCACGCACCACACCACACACGTACGAACAACAACACAGCAATACGCACACACATTATCAACACATACAACGCGCGCGCGCACACACACACACACACACACACACACACACACACACACACACACACACACCCACACACTCACCGTACAACACACAAAACACACCACACCACCACCACACACTACAACACACACGCACACAAACAAACACACACACGCACAACACACACATACCCCCCCCCCCCACTCACACACACAACACCACCACCACCACCAACAACAACAACAATAACAAAACACTTACCAAAAATCTGGTTATTGTTCTGGTTCTCAAGTAGTCTGGCCCCTTATCCAGCAGACGACTCGGTTTGTTCCGCATTGTGCACGAGGTTGCCAAAAGCGCCATTGCACCTCTGCACCCTCCCTGTGCTTCATAAGCTCCAACAGGTAAGCAGGTAATAACAGCACAGTCACAGGTGCGTCGAGCCCGACATGAACCGAGCACACACTTCTATACTGCACACCACACACAAAAATAATTACTTCCCTGTTTTGACTCCCGAAGCTTGAGAAGTTTCACTCCACACAAACTGTTGATTCACTCTTTCAAAATAAACTTGCCGGATCCAGCTTTAGGTATCTGATAAGTTTGAAACTCTCCGTTCCTTTGAAACCATCCGGTCCTGAGAATTAGGCCCGCAATCGGAATGTGTACTCTTGTCGGATCTGTAAGTTTTTGAAGTTGGCAGGTCGCGCTTCTTCAACTGAAACTTGTCGTCTGCTTTCTCGTTCTCGTCTGCTCCACCACCTGTCCCAGTTCTAAACTGCCAAACGTTAAGTGTTTACCTCAAGACATAACTCGCTGGCTTTGAGTTTTAAGGAGGTGTATGTAAGCAACTACACAAACTGCTTTCACTTTTCCCACCTGTTGGTAACAACGGAGTCTGATCGTGTGTGTTTTTTTTGGCGATGTCGTGTTTTGTGTCCCTTCCAGTGGCTATTTTTGTCTTCTCGCAGGTAAGAGTCATTGCGGTTGTCACGTGACTGACCTGCCCGAACCATTCACCGACCGGTGGAAATTCCCATCAAGAGTGGCCGTGGGCTCATTTTAGAAGAAAAGCGCGTTTCGCATGGTATGAAAGAGGGAATCGCGCTTTAAATGAAGGTGTGATATATCATTGTTATCATCAATAAATTTTTCTGAGTCAGTACCTTTCGTGGTCATCGCGAACAGCCGCAGACGTGATCGAAATCAATAATAAATTAGCTGGAGGGTGAAGGGGGTTGTAAAACTGATAAGTGATAGACAACACGTTCAGTCTGTGGCTTCGAAATACTGACTGAAAGAGGTGAAACAACCCAACAGAAACTTAACCTGAGGGGATTTCGTAGGGGCCACTTCATTGCTGTAAAAGCTAGTTTCAAGGGAACTTTGGGGAAGGGGGGGGGGGGGTGGGTGACATTCAAAACAAAACGTCAGCACAGATTTCTATTTATTGACATGATGAAATATTGCTATTAGTAGCAACAACAACAAACAACAGCGAAAGTAGTTTGTATGAATACCTGTATAAGCTTTTTCATTATTTTATAAAATAATTTTTTATATAACAGTCATTCCCATAAAGACGTAGATTATTCTTTAAAAAAATCACTTAAACGTGCAGGCTTCGTTCAGTAATTAAACCAGGAAACTAACACAGGAAAAATTTACACGTACAAAACTAACACGAAAGAGCGTGTTTGACACCAGAGACGTGTACGCTAAAACCACGCCTCTGTAGAGAGGTCCGCTATGAGACTCGTAGGAATGACACGAACAACCCAGCATGCATCCTGCCACCTGGAGAGGGATGGGCTCCACCAGGTTCAACTTGCCCAGCATACACTGCCTGAAAAAAAAAAAACTTCAGTGCAGTTCCCCCACGACTCCTCAAGGAGTTAAGGGGGAAGTCTGGTCAGGTTTTGTTTACTTTGTTGTATGGCTCAATCTCTCTGGCTGGCCAAACACACGACACACACACCACACACACACACACACACACACACCACACACACACACAACACACACACTCAACACACACATGAATTAATGATACAGTTTTCAGGCATTCACACACACACACACACACACACACACACACACACACACACACACACACACCACACACACACACACACACACACACACACACACCGTACACGAAGTTAATGATACTTATTGCCCTCAGGCCTTTTCCCTCAACACTTCTCGATCATTATTGCTTTCAATATTGCTATTCGTCACAGCTGTTGTTCTCTCGTTATTGCTGTTGCTGATGTAACGTTTCGGGTTTTCTGCGAGAGATGATTGTCTTTCTTCCTTTTCTTTTAAACTTAGTTTAAATTAGTTTCAGTCATCCTTCTTTACCTCTGCACGCGCGTCTGTGTGTATGGGCGCGGCACATGTGTGTAAATGCATGTGTGTTTGGGGAGAGAGAGAGAGAGAGAGAACCCCCACACAAGCAATGCAAGGGAAGCAAATCATACTCACATCATAAAAGTGAAGGAGTCATTTCCCTTGTACTATCATGCAGAGTGGCACTTCTATATGTAATAGATGCAACAACTTCTTTGAGTTGTACATTGTGATGTGTGTGTGCGTGTGTGTGCGTGCGCGTCGTGCGCGTGTGTGTGTGTGTGTGTGCGTGGTGTGTGTGTGCTTAGTAGTTGTGCGTGGTGGTGCATGTGTGTTGTCTGTATGTGTGTGTGTGTGTGTGTGTGTGTGTGTGTGTGTGTGTGTGTGTGTGTGTGTGTGTGTGTGTGTTGCTTAGATTCTTTTATTTAAAGGAAAATGAATAAGCACTCATGTGTGTGTGGGTTTTTTTATTTTTTTTATTATTTTTTACATCCAGTCCATGTGTGCATGCTGTTTTGTAAACTTTGTCATCCATTCCTACCGGCTCAAAATAACTAATAATAATAATAATAATAATATAAGTAATAATAATAATACATGGAATTTATAAAATAGCCTATTGTTCCGTAAGGGTGTGCGTGCGTGCGTGTGTGTGTATGCGTACGTATATGAGTACGTGCAGTGGTGCGTGCGTGCGTGTGTATGTGTGCGTATGGTTGTGTGTGTGTGTGTGTGTTGTGTGTGTGTGTGTATGGGGTGTGTGTCGTACGCACATGCACACACAACATGTTGTGAACGAAGACGAGAGAGAGAGAGAGAGAGAGAGAGAGAGAGAGAGAGAGAGAGAGAGAGAGAGAGAGAGAGAGAGAGACGAGAAGAGAGAGAGAGAGAGGAGAGAAGACAGACAGACAGACAGACAGACAGACAGACAGACAGAGACAGCGAGAAGCGACATGCACACCTGATAAAAAAAAACCCAAAACAGAGGCTGGATGATAATGAATTTATTGAAAGGAGTCACGAGTAGTCCACATAATCGTACACTGCGGATTTCTGAAAAGGCACAGACATGAAAAGGGGTGTGGTGTGGGTGGGGTGGGGAAGAGAGAGAGGAGAGAGAGAGAGAGAGAGAGAGAGAGAGAGAGAGAGAGAGAGAGAGAGAGAGAGAGAGAGAGAGAGAGAGAGAGAGAGAGAGAGGACGATTAAAAAAAAATTTTATTGTATACATGAATGTGTTGCGCGTGCGTGCGTGGTGCTGTGTGCGTGCTGTTGGTTGTGTTGTGTGTGTGTGTGTGTTGTGTGTGTGTGTGTGTGTGTTGTGTGTGTGTGTGTGTGTGTGTGTTGTGTGTGCTCTTGTGTGTGTGTGTGTGTGTGTGTTGTGTGTGTGTGTGTGTGTGTGTTGTTGTGAGTTAGTGATTGTTTGTGTGTGTTGAGTTAGTGGTAGTTTGTGTGTGTGTGATTGTGCATGCATGCACGTGCATATCTACACACGCGCGCGCCTGCGATATACACTGGGGGTGTACAAAGGAAATAATGGTTACAGATGAACAGAAAAAAAGGACGCAGAACAGTAAAGAAGACGTTACCATGTTTGTAAAGAAACGATGACACGTAGGAAGCAGCAGATTTCAAAACAAAAATAAAACCAAACCAAACAACAACGAGAGAGAGAGAGAGAGAGAGAGAGAGAGAGAGGAGAGAGAGAGAGAGAGAGAGAGAGAGAGAGAGAGAGAGAGAGAGAGAGAGAGAGAGAGATGCAGACAGACAGACGGAGCGGGTCTGAGGCATTGATAAACAGAAAGACAGAAACGAAAAAAAAACCCAACAATGAAAATAATCAAATAATTGTAATTGAAAAGGATAACTGTAACTGTTATTGAAACTATTTTAGATGATTTACACCCAAGTTACAGACTTCATGCATTAGAACAGTTATGATCAAAGAGAAAAAAAAAAGAAAATTGAAATAGCCACAAATTAAACAAAATATTAAACAAAAACAAACAAACAATTAAACAAACAAACCAAAAAAACTCACCTCCAAAACACAAAGAATAACACTGAAATTAAATTGTGCTTTATAATCTTATGCAGTAACACCCGCATCCCCCCCCCCCCCTCACCGTCACAAATAATCAACAGAATATAATCACAACAGCGAATATGACAATTATTCACAGAAAAAAAACATGTTTGTTTATGCGTCTGTAAATGGACACATCTGTCACAGATTGATACTATGGATTATAATTTTGAAAAGAAAGATCAAAGATGACGTCAATGTTATAAATGAAAAATAAATGAAGATAATGCTATAAACGAAATATAAACGAAGACGTTATAATTGAAAGGTTTAATGTAAACACAATGCTGTAAAATTGAAATACAGATGGAGATAATGCTATAAAAATTGAAAAATAAATAAAGAAATGTTATAACTGAGAGATAACTGAAGATAACAATGCTATAAGAATTGAAAGATGAATGGAGATAAGAATGCTATAAGAAATAAAAGATGAATGGAGGCAACAATGCTGTAAGATTTGAAAAATAACGAAGATAACATAAACAATGCTATAAGAATTGAAAGATAAATGAAGATAATAATGCTATAGAAATTGAAAAATAAATGAAGGTAATGTTATAAATGAAAAATAAATGAAGATGGCAATGCTGTAAAACTGAAAGATAACTGGAGATAACAATGTTATAAGAAATGAAAGATACACGAAGATAACAATGCTACAATAATTGAAAGATAAATGAAGGTAACAGATGCTATAAGAAATGAAAGATTAATGAAGATAAAAGTGCTCTCAATGAAACATAAGTGAAGACAACAAGGTTATCAATAAAAGTTAAATGGAGATAGCGATGTT
>CM060323.1:36550292-36560292 GCA_030674155.1 Stramonita haemastoma | reverse complement strand
CGTGCTGTGGGCTCATTGGGAAGACTGGGGACGCACAATCCAACTCCATCCACTTTACTGATGCGATTTTAAGAGTACTGCTCAAATTACCCGACCAACACTGCAGGTGTTTGTACCTCTCTGGCCTGGATGAAGCCTGAATACTGATATTATAATTCGATGCTCAGACACAAAAATTCAAGCAAAAAAGTCTTTGGTTCACTGTACTCGTTGCTCTGGCCTCATGGTGACCTCAGTTTCGGTTTCCCATTCATGTTTGCACCTGTGGTGAGTTGAGGATCGGAGGATTCATAGGAGATGGTTGCTGAGAGACGTCATGGTGGTGATCACCACTACAGATGGATGTCTAACTCAGACTTGCTCTTCGACTAAGCCATGACTGTTATCAGAAGGGTTTAAGTTGGTGGTGGTGTACATTTATTAATGATAGTAATATGATCTTGGATTTATATAGCGCTGACTCTTGTAAAGCACACAAATCAAAGCGCTCAGAACAGGCACCACAGACCGCCACCAAACTGATTCAACAACAGCGCGGGGCTTCTCAGTCTGGTGGCCCCACAGCAGCCTAACACTGATAAATTCCTGTGGACTTCTGACCCTGAGGATGCTAAATGACGAGCCTAAGAATGGCTAGAGAGACGAGATCGGAATGAGAGGCGTGAAAACAGCAGGACTGGGATGTCACAGATCAGACAGCTAAAAAAGAGCAGACAAAATCAGAAAGAATAAGATAATTTGAAATAAAAGAAAATAAAATAAGATAAAATAAAACAAATGAAATGATCCTCTTGCGATTCAATGCAGAACATATAATACAAACCATCGTCAAAATTAAAAAAAACAACACCCCAAAACTTCACCACCAACACAAAAAGCAATAATAACATCAACAATTAAGAGACAATCTAAATGTTGTAATCACTTCGACGCGCTTAAATTGAAAAGATGTCAACAGTTATGGTAATATACATTACGATTAAAAAAAAAGGAGATATATAGGGCGAGTGTTTCAGAATAGCACTTTGAATAAATTCATGTCACGGGGCTGAATGGCTGAATTGCACAGATAGATAGTAAAGGATTGAGAAAGAAAGTCGCAAGGGGGCGGGTGGGGTGGGGGACTGAATAACATCGAGATTGGTGCAGTGGCATTAAAATGTCCTTTAAAATAATTATTTGTCAAGATAGAAAACTGCTGGAAAACCTCCCATCACTTAATCGTATTTTTTCAAACCGTAATAATGACATGACGATATAGATGCATACACAAACGATTATTTTGAACGCTATGTCAAGATCTTTCATTAAATGAATTTGCTTAACATTTATCCAAATCTGTTATCGTATACCGGTTTAAAATCATTCTTTTAGAGAAAAAATTGCGTTAAATGCAAGTACTGCAAACACACACACCTCAAGAGCAAACTACAAAACCTTCAGCATTTACCGACCAAAGCAGTCTCTTTATGTCATGTATGTACAAACAGCAATAATTAACTGGCATAATTATCCGGTACATATAAAGATCCATGTCAACACAAGACAAAATGGTATATTGACAAAAAACGATGATGAATAAAAGGATATATACAGTAATTTTGTGCCTCATACGATTAGTAGCATAAATCTACTACTGTTATATACAGAAAAATAGCACCGCTGAAATTACACCTCACTTTTACGGGTAGGTGACTGGGATGAGTTTACAGGTGTGTGCACGCACGCACATATACACACACAGACACACACACACGTCACACAGACACACAGAGACACACAGAGACACACACACACACACAGAACAGAGCAGATTACGCAGGAGTATAATTGTTGATTCCAGCAAAGAATCAATATGTGTGTGTCTATGCTGACATCTGATAAGATCTCAACTTTTCCATCAGTATGTAAAAAAAAATGCTGTGCGGGGTTAAAAAAAAAGAAGGAAGGGGTCTAGCTTGTCTGGCAGATTTTACTCTGCAACCACTGTCAAACAGTGTGCTGTAAATGAAAGCACCATTTAAGCCTAGCTTTTCAACTATCTGAGCACGTGCTTCATCAATATTAGAAAAAGACTATTACAAGCCAATATCGATAACTTTCTATGCATTTGACGACTGAATAAACTTCGAAATCTAGGAGAAAGAATCTTAATAGTATATTGCTTTTATGCAAATGCAAGCTCCTTTCAATACGGATCTTATGGGAAAAGATATCAAGCATCACACACAGGCATGCACAAAGCTTCTCTCTCTCTCTCTATCTCTCTCTCTCTCTATCTCTCTCTCTCTCTCACACACACACACACACAGGATGAACACATCTTACATGAAGTGATATACACAAATATACGCAATTACAAAATAATGATAGACTGCCAAAAAAAGAAAAAGAAAACAGAAAAAAATACGGTGACATGCAAGTTTATACACAAACAAAGAATTCCAGAGATAGGACAAGTGTATGTCACCAAAGATGGTACCACCACAACAATAACAAGATTCAAAACACAGGACACAGCCCTGAAGCTAGTGCCAACATAAACAATACACAGGTTCGAGAACGATACAATGACTGACTGAACACAGGCCGAGTTGAACAGTCTTAGGACAAACAAACGCTTGGAGTCACTAGCCTACCCAACATGAACGCAATCTTGGGAGAGCAGAGTTGCTGAGCTGAAGAAATCAACGTTTATCAATACAGAATTTTTTTTTCAATGATGAGTATCAACAATGGGGGATGGTGGGTGATGTGAAACAACCGTGGTGGTTAGAAGAGAGCGATAAGTGAGGAGGACAGATCCTGTGAAAGTTCTTTGACCAAGTAGCTTTTACCAATTTCAGCATGTTACACTGATATTCATTAAAAGAAAAAAAACCAAAACACTGACCAAAAGGGTGAAAACCTGGAACATTCACACACACACACACATACACCCAAACACGCACGCACGCACGCGCACGCACGCACGCACGCACCCCACACATACATATACACACACACACACTCTCTCTCTGTCATTCATTCATACTTGCTGTCTTCCTCTCTGTTTTGATTTCGTAACACATGTGTGTGTAAACACAGAGAGAGAGAGAGAGAGAGAGAGAGAGAGAGAGAGAGAGAGAGAGAGAGAGAGAGAGAGAGAGAGAGAGAGAGAGAGAGAGAGAGAGAGAGACAGACAGACAGACAGACAGACAGACAGACAGACAGACAGACAGACAGACAGACACAGACACAGACACAGACAGACAGAGACAGAGAGATGAAAATTTTGCTCTTATCCCATTTTTCTACACCCATATTCCCCATCTCCTTATTATCAATCAACAACTCTTAACACACACACACACACACACACACACACACACACACACCACACGATCTCCCTCCTTCACACACACAACCTCCCCACTCACCCCCTCACCCCCCCCCCCCCCACACCACACCACACCCACACACCCAAAACCTAACCCCACTCTCCTAAATCTTATGCAGCTCCAAAGACTCGGGGCTGTAAGAGGTGGGCGAACGGGTCATGTCATTCTCGCTGCTGCCGTTCCCCGTCTCGTACACGGACGTCATGGTGCGACCGTTGACGTGCGCCACGGACCTCCGAGTACTGGCCACCGAGATGCTGTAGCGATAGGCGCGCACGAAGGCCTTTCCTTTCACGCAGGCGCAGATGGCCATCTTGAAGCTCTGGCGGAAGTTGCGCGAGAAGAAGGCGTAGACGATGGGGTTGAGGCAGGAGTTGAAGTAGGAGAGGAGGAAGAAGGCCTGGCGCATGGGCTTGAGGTAGTCGTAGTGCAGCACGTGCAGGTGGCCCCACGCCGTCAGCACGTTGTTGGTCAGGATGGGCGCCCAGCACACCGCGAACAGCAGCAGCACCATCACCAGCATCCCACCACCTGCACAGGGAATATCATGTTAATAATGATGATGATGATATAATGATGATAATAATGATGATGATAATGATGGTGGTGGTGGTGATGATGATGATGATAATGATGATGATAATGATGATGATGATGATGATGATGATGATGATGATGATGATGATGATGATGATGATGATGATGATAACAACAACAACAACAACACAACAACGCGACGACGACGATGGTAATAATAAATAATAATAATAATAATAATAATAATAATAATAATAATACACAACAACAACAACAATAATAACAATAACAACAACAACAACAACATAATAATGATAATAATAACAATGATGATGATAATAAAATGGAGGCTTATACAGCGCGAATTCCCCAAAACATGGGCTCATCGCGCTGTAGAGGAGGGGGTGGGGGGTGGGCACGTGAATTTAAATCTGGTTCCGCTTTTTTTTTTTTTTTAAAGAGTAGGGTGTTCTGTGCTGGTTGGGAAACAGGTGACAAGATTTTGAAAAACTGCATACACATGGGAACTGGATGTTAAAAAGAGCACACGAGTGATTATTCCATTATCCTTGATATAAGGAATTAAAAAAAAGGGAATGGCTTCAGTGTCAATGGATGGTGTACAGCTTCATAAAAAATGACATTCGTAGTTTTGACCGGACAAGGGCACTTCATATATATATATATATATATATATATATATATATATATATATATATATATATATATATATATATATATATATATATATATATATATAATGATTTTTTTCTTGGTTAGAGCTCTGAAGTTCGCCAATTGTGAGATGTTGTGTGTGCGACTGTGTGTCGACCATTAAGGTATGCACATACCGACTTCGGGGAAGTACGCTACTAACAGTCCTATCACAAACATATACATACACGAATTGTGACGAATGACTTTACATGTAAGAGATTATATCGGTAGGGGTTAGTTTGTAGTGTTCCTTTTTTTTTAGTGAGAGGAGGGGAATTCAGATGCATGTATTGATGCATAAACACATACAACTTACGAAGAGATTTTCAGGTAACACGCGCTATCGTAGTCGTCGTCGTTGTCGTTGTCGTCATCATCATCATCACCATCATCATCATTATCATCATCATCATCCCTACCATTACCACCACTACCCAAAAAAACCTAAAACAATAGCATCATCACCATCATCTTTTGCAGTTCGAAATCAATAAGATAAGTATTTCATTATTATCCATGTCAACCCTTCAAACAAGAACATGTGATGTTAATACAATATGAAAAAAAAACCCCACGCTACCACAGAAAGAGGTTCATTTCAGAGGTATATAAACAAAGTGTTTTCTTCAAGGTGTTAGGTTAGCTGTGAAAAAACGCATAAAGTTTTCAATGTGATGTAATGATATAGTTTGGATGGAGTTATTTTGGAACAATTCTATTGCCATGTACGGAATGTCCTATTCTACAATTCACAGAAAGATAAGTTTTTATCAATGCTGTGTTTTTGAAGTCTTGTGAGGTTGTTGGGTTTTTTTTTGCCTTTCCCGTTTGTAATGCTTTCCGTGTTCTAATATTCTTTTTTTTCTCTCTCGCTTGAACAACTGATATCTTTAGAGTTTGTGTCCATCATCACTGATCTCCTAAGCAGCATGACTGCTGAACTCCTGTTGATGTTGTCTCAGAGTCCCCAAAGAAATGCCCAGAGTGTTGTCTTAGCTTATCTCTAGGATGGTGGGCAGGAAAGGCACAGCCACAGAAGCAGCAGATAGAGTCACTGATAGGCAGGCTACCCTACCTGGCTGCTGGAAAACCTCCAGGGAAAAGAAAGCATTCCTGCTGAAACCTTCACAGGCACCCAATGGACACTGCGTAAGGTGCCTGAGCATCCCCCGCCCTGTGCTAAAAGGAAATGGCACCAGCCAGCGGCATGCTAAGATTGGCACAGTTCATAAAAAAAGAGACAAAACTCTCGCTCACTGCTTTATCGGGGTATAGCATTGCCTGGCATCGAGTCAGAGATATCTGCTTTTGTTGTACGTGAGAGCCAAGTGTGTTCCAAATGGATGTATACCGAACCGTCTTTTGTTGTGGGAAAACCACAGCAGGGCATTGCGTCCACTACTTTTATGATAACTGCCGATTTCTCAAAGCAAGGTGGTGTCTAGATGCTGCTGCTGTTGACTGTTTTTGTGTGTGTCTGTGATGGGAAAGGCAGGAGGCTGAAGGAATGTTTTAGAAAAATCAAGTTACATTCTTCCAGAGGTGGGTGTGTGTGTGCTGTATCTGCGAAGGATACCACTACCTTGGAATCTCACTCTGATGCAGAACACATAGAAAAAGGTTGTTTCTGGTAGACAGATTTATATGTTGCTGGTGGTGCTGCTGTTGTTGCTGCTGCTGCTTTTACTACAACTGCTACTATTCCTATTAAAAATCTTTACTCAAATTTTCTGAATCTTTGATTAGGTCTTCTGCATTTACAACAGCATTGATGTTTCTTTGAGCACCAATCTTATTGCTTCTGTTGCCATACTTCTGTGTCAAAAACAGAACTGTTTTTCATGAACACTTATATCGTTGCTGCTATGGATTATGGCATCCAGATCGTAGTGGATTTCAGTTCACCACTACTGTGGACAGACACAAACTGGCACTGTTGAAGAAGAAGAAGAAGAAGAAGAAGAAGAAGAAGAAGAAGAAGAAGAAGAAGAAGAAGAAGAAGAAGAAGAAGAAGACCCCCCCCCCCTCACATTTTGACGGGAATGGAACCAACGAACGTCTCACTTCCTAAACCGATGTGTTTGACGCTTGGCCACATTTCCTCTTTCTGCGTTGACCTTGGCAAAACATCTACAACACGTTTACAGCAATTTTTCGTACCAGCCTCCCTTGGCTAGCATGGGATCTTTTACTCGAAACTGTTATAAAAGAATGTCTGGATTCTACACTCATGTATTACTGCCGCAGAATCGCACACCATCACTCCTGTTTATTGTCCTAGGCTAATTTACGTGCAACTTATCACCTTTTGCTCGGATTGTACACAGCTGTTCTCTCAGATCTGATCAAGACGGCAGATATCGGGTTTTCCCCAGGGGAAAACCCAAACCAGGTCATGTTATGGTGTGTTAGGTGAAATACCCGACCAAAAAAGAAAAAAAAAAGAAAAGAACAAAGAAAACCCAGAGATTCCACAAACATTCTCCCAGATCAATTCAACAGACAACAGGCTCCGCGGCTGTGTTTGTTATGGAGTAGGGAGGAAGGCTCACATTCATTCCTTTTCAATGCTGCGTTTGTCTTGGCGTGAGTAGGTGTGGTGGGGGTAGGTAGGTATTTGGCTCTGTGTTGATGGGGATTGTTTTGCCAGATCTGTCGTATGTACAAGGACGGAGAGGGGCGGGGCGGGGTGGGGTGGGTGAGTGATATAAACTGTGTTGTGTATTCCTGTTTTTCAACACTCCCAGCCAATCTTTCTCTGAAATAATGTCTGTCCGTCTTTCTGTTTGTCTCCCTCTCTCTGCCTCTTTCTGTCTTTGCGTCTTCCTCTTTCTCTCTCCCACTTCATCCCTCTCTCTGTTGGTGAGTTTATTTTTTTTTCCAAATTATTAAAAATGCATTTCTATATTGTTATGATTTGTATTGATATTACTGTGTTATAGTATTTTTTTTTTTAGTCATTGTTTATCTGTGTGCTTGTTTCTTTTTTTATCATTATTAAAACTTTCCTCGAGTGAGGGCTAGATGTATAAAAAAAAACAAACAAACAAAACAACCCATCATGTGTGCTTATTCTTTTCCTTCAATGATAAAAAACCCTTAAAAGTTTCTCCATGTCTCTTCTTTTAGTGATAAATCGTCACGGCCTATGTGACTTTATGTTTGACAATAGAAGAAAAAGAAAGAGATTAAATGCTTAAGAAAAACATGTTTTTTTTTTTTTTACATCCCACCCAACCAACAAAAGAGACCACTTTTGCCCAAACCAACCAACCACCAAACCAACCAAACATTCAAACTAACATAAAAAACATCCCAAACGGAGCAGCACCCTACCTGTTTTCGGGTCTCTCTCTCATCAGGAATCTGGCGGCTGCCGCTCCGGGAGTTGTCGGCAGAGTTTCCGTTCCCCAGCAGTGACCGCTCCCCGCCGTCTGACTTGGTCAGCGACCTCCGCCCGCCATCTTGGTTCGTGGACAACACCACCCTGAAAAACAGCGTTCCGTGAACGTCAGTCACTGCAACCTGCACTGCAGGCAACAAGGAGTTAACATCAGTGCTGACTCCACTCTCCCCAAAGTCCTTCGGAGGAGACTATAAACCGAGGCCCCGTGTGCGAACGCACGCAAAACATCTTGCGCACGCGTTAAATCCTGTTCCGCTTTTCGTAAGAGTAGGTCATTGTATGCCAGTGGGAACAGATGACATTTACAAAAACTGCATACACACAGGGACTGGGTGTAAAACAGTACACGAGTGCTTATTTCATTACCTTCGATATAAAAGAATAAATAAACACAAATAAATAAATGAAGGTGTTCCCATAGCTTATGCTGTCGTTGGGTAGGGATGTGTCAGAGACCTCAGCTTCTCTAGGGGCCAGCATACTGAGGGCGGCGACCATCTCCTCTCCCTCGCTGTTTAACCTTCCCTTTCCCTACAGAGGGCAGGTGCCCATTTACAGTGCATTGAAGCCAAGGCGCATGAACATTCACCCATTCGCGAGGCAACCATGTTCAACTTTGCTTAAGGATACACTCCACCTTTAGCATCTGCCGCTGCCGCTGCGCTGCTGCTGCTACACTACACTACTACTACTACTACTTACTACTACACTACTACTACTACTTACTACTACTACTACTGCTACTTGCTTCTGCTGCTCTACTACTACTACTACTACTACTATTACTACTACTACTACTACTACTACTACTATTGCTGCTCCTTCTCATGTTTCCAATACTACTACGACAGCTATTACTGCTGTAGTTATAGTCACAGGTTTCATTTGTATTCCTCCTTTTGCAACCACCACCACCACCACCACCACCTTCACCATCACCACCACCATCACCACCACCACCACCACTACCACCACCACCCCTCTCCTTCCCCCCCTACCCCCCTACCCCTCCTCCTCCTCCTCACGGACTCACCCTCCAGTCCTCATCTCGCTGACGTCCCAGACCTTGACGGCGATGACGGTGTAGGCGAAGATCATGATGATGAGGGGCAGGATGAAGAGGAGGGCCATCATGTAGGTCTCGTAGGCGATCAGCCACACCCGCTGACTCTCAGCGTAGTTCTTCACGCACCAGTACGCCTTGCGCACCACCCCCACCTCCTGGTGAATCTGCCGCCAGGGACAGGTGGAGGGGAAGAGTTATTGTATGTACACGTGCGTGTGTTCTTTGTTAGTGTCGTTATAGCATCGTCATCTTTGTCGGTGTTTTTGTTGTTACCATTGTTGTCGTCACTAATGTTGTAGTCATTATTGTCGTCACCATTACTGGCGTCACCATTACTGTCGTCACCATTACCATTACTGTCGTCACCATTACTGGGGTCATCATTACTGTGGTTATTATTGTCGTCACTATTGTGATCATTATTGTTGTCACCATTGCTGTCATCATTATAGTCGTCACTATTTATGTCATCATTATTGCCATCACATTATTGTCGTCACCATTATTGTCGTCATTATTGTCATCACTATTATTGTCGTCACTATTCATTTTCGTTACCATTACTGTCGCTGTTATTTCAGTTATTGTAGTCATCATTTCATTATTGTCATCACCATTTATTGTCGTTACCATTATTGTGGTCATCATTACTGTTATAATTATTTGTCCTGTCTCACTATTATTGTCGTCATCACTATTGTCGTCACTAATTGTTGTCATAATTATTGTCGTCACTATTGTCGTCATCACTATTATCGTCACTATTGTCGTCATCATTATTGTCAATATTGTCGTCATCACTTTTGTCCCTATCATTATCATCATTATTGTCGTCACAATTATTGTCATCACTATTGTCGTCACTATTGTCATAATTATTGTCGTCACTATTTT
>CM060323.1:36542792-36547792 GCA_030674155.1 Stramonita haemastoma | reverse complement strand
GCAAAAAAACCCAGACAGACAGACGCGGCAAGCAGCTATGCCTTTTACTTTACACTGACATCTGGTTGTGCCTTCTATAGCCTTACGGAGTCCACACTACCAAAAGGTTGAGGGACATTTTGTTTGAACTTTTTTTTCTGGTTATTATTGGTACCATCCGTATTTTTGTACACCACGGCAAGTCACGGCAGATTTCTGTGCGTGAAATTCAGCTGCTCTTGCTAGAGAAAAGCGCGTCGCCACAAGAGCAGCGCCACCCATTATTCGTTTCTCTCGGTTTGCACGTGTATTTGTTTCCCTATAAAAGTAGCTTTTTTTAAAGAATTTTGCCAGGGACAACTCTCTTGTAGGGCTCGTTTATGTGCATTAAATACATGTTGCACACGGGACCTCGGTTGATCGTTTCAATCAAAAGACTTCCACCCGGACCTTCATTAACAGTCTAATGGATCAAGGAAAATTTTGTGGCACATACGCATGTCCCAAGGACTCCTTGGGGAGTCAAAAGAAGTCAAGAAGTCAAACACTTTCTCTGCAAAGAAGAAAACACACACACACACACACACACACACACACACACACACACACACACGCACACACACGTGCACGCACAAGTACACGTACACAGTACACCACACACACACACACACACACACAACACACACACACGTACACACACACACACTCATCTCCGGAGGAAACGACAGCACAGATGACCCAAATGTGTCCAGCCCAAGCAGCCATTATCAAGACACGAAGAGGCATCACTCCTGATGACTGTCTGTGATTGCATTATCGTTCTTTGCGCTGCGCCATCGGCTTCATAAGAGTGAGAACGCTTTCTGTGCACACACACACACACGCGCGCCCACACGCAAGAGAGAGAGAGAGAGAGAGAGAGAGAGAGAGAGAGAGAGAGAGAGAGAGAGAGAGAGAGAGAGAGAGAGAACGCTTTCTATGCACAGAGAAAAGAGAGAGAGAGAGAGAGAGAGAGAGAGAGAGAGAGAGAGAGAGAGAGAGAGAGAGAGAGAGAGAGGTTTGCATTTTCTTTCGAGCCTGGGGCTGTGTGATCTTTGAAACTGTTGAGTGTGTTGTTTTGAACGTCTGCTGATGGACTGGCTCAGAAGATGGAAAAAACGAACTATGGACTTAGGTAACTGAAACTGACAGGGAGGCTAAAGTGGCACAGTTAAGAAAAGGAACAGACTGCCTCTGTTTCTGTCTGTCTGTCTGTCTGTCCGTCATCTCTCTGTCTGTCACACACACACACAAACACACACACACACACACACACACACACACACACACACACACACACACGACAACACACACAACATCCCTCTCTAATATCTAAAAAAAAAAGATCGGTCAATGAAATTACAGCCTACCCCTTCACACCAGAAAACAGTCCACACACATCTTAGGGGGGGGAGCGATAGCCATATGGTCAAGAACATGCGCTGGCAATTTGAAGACCCGGGTTCGAATCCGGTTGAGGAAATTTTCTTCCTGGAGTTAACATCAGTGCTGACTCCACTCTCCCCCAAAAAGTCCTTCGGATGAGACTTTAAACCGAGGCCCCGTGTGCGAACGCACGCAGAACATCTTGCGCACACGTTAAATCCTGTTCCGCTTTTCGTAAGAGTAGGCCATCGTGTGCCAGTGGGAACAGATGACAATATTTACAAAAACTGCATACACACGGGGACCGGATGAAAAAAAGCACATGTTGCTTATTCTGTTATCCTCGATATAAAAGAATAAATAAATAATAAATAAATAGTCCACTCACACCTTTCCCTTCCCAAAGTCTAGCAAAACAATCTCACTAAAAACAACACCTGTCTCCCCCCAAAACGAATACCTCCCCCTCAACAAAACAAAAACGGCTTCTCGTATCCTCCCCCCTAAAACCAAGAACAAAAACTTACCCCCCCCCCCCCCCGTCCCCTTGCCCAGAACTCATGTACTGAGATAATAACACACCACCAGAGAGTCCTCATATTTAGTCCGAACCTTCTTCAGCTGACTGTTTGACAGGGGCAGAACACATTGACACAAACACAGGACAGAGCGAGTGACAAAGATGGCTGATCTCCCCTCCTCTGTCAGACGATAGACAGCCGCTTTCATGTGTGACAGATCCTGACAAAGATGGCAGACGTGGATTATTATATATTATTTTTTTTTTCTTTTTTTTTCTTTTACTTTTTAGTGACACCTCTGTCTTTTTCGAAATTAAGGAAACAGGCAGACATACGCAAACATACATACATCACACACACCGCGCGCGCGCGAGCACACATACACAAACACACTCACACACAGAATCACGCAGAACATTTTGCCCACATGTTAAAACCTGCTTCACCTTTCGAAATAGCAGTTCATTTGTCCCGGTGGGAATGGATGACGAAATTTACACAATCACACGGACACGGAACTGGATGCAAAAAAAGATTAACACACACACACACGCGCGCACGTGCGCGCGCAGCGCGCACGCACGCACGCACGCACGCACACACACATACTTTTCCAGACAACAAAGCCCAGCAAATTCTGACAATGCCAAGAACCCGTTAACGAGACCTAAGAAGGTAGAACCCTGTATACATACAGACAGAGAGCCGCACGATTATCGTTTTTTTGCACCTGTACCAAGTGCCTTCCCAACTCGTGGCTGCAAGCTATCTACTGTTACCAGTTAGCACATAATTGCTACGAATTATTCCCCATTACATCAAGGCCGGGGTACAGGGTTTATCAGCACCTCAAAAATTAAAACATAAAACAAAATCAGACCCCCTCTCCCCTCGAAGAGAGAGAGAGAGAGAGAGAGAGAGAGAGAGAGAGAGAGAGAGAGAGAGAGAGAGAGAGAGAGAGAGAGAGAGAGAGAGAGAGAGAGAGAGAGAACACTGAACACTGAAATTGACCACAATACACTTTCAGGGACAAAAAATGGAAAAGTGCAAAAAATGAAATATAACTTTTCGTAAACTTTGATAAGCTTTGTCATGGTACCTTGGCGTGTACTGAGCACAGTACACTATTGAATATGCATATTCCGAAATCATGACTAAATGAATAAATAAATGAAGGCTAAAGAGAGAAGAGAGAGAGAGAGAGAGAGAGAGAGAGAGAGGAGAGAGAGAGAGAGAGAGAGAGAGAGAGAGAGAGAGAGGAGGAGAGAGAGAGAGAGAGAGAGAGAGAGAGAGAGGAGAGAGAGAGAAGAGAGAGAGAGAGAGAGAGAAGAAGACAGAAGACAGACAGACAGACAGACAGAGAGACAGAGACAGAAAAGAGAAAGAGAGAGAGTTTAATGAGGAGCAGTTCTTGACTTTCATGCGCACAACTTATATACAATGAAAGCAATAATGTATACAATGAAACAATTTATAGACACACATTGTAGCTCCTCATTTTCTCTTTGTTTCTAACCTTTTATCTTGAAAATGCCAATCTTTGGCCACTAATGTCGGAATACAACAGTCTGTATAGATGATGTTCATTTCTGATTTTTAATCATTCCTTTTCAGTAAACGCTTTTTAGTCATACACGATTTAACATAATCATGTTATATCAAACGATAATTTTTCTCAATGACTTTCCAAATATAACGTTTCTTTGCAGCATAACTACACCATATTGGTTTCATTCAAAGAAATGGTACTCGTTTGTGTGTCACTACCTATATCTCTTTTTCAATGGTCGTGCGCATGACTGCGTGCACGCATGGTTGCATGCCCGTGTTCGTGAATGCCTCGATCTCTTTGTCTTTAATCTCTTTAAACAGCTATCAAAGTTACTCAGAAAAAGAACACAGAAAACAGACAGGTGAAAAAAAAGGCATCACCTAAAGAGATAAGAAAGAAAAACTAACCAACTAAGAAAGAAATCTGCCATTAGTTGTCCCATTCCACTCAGACTTGTGTGCAGCAGAAAAGAAGTGTGTGTGTGTGTGTGTGTGTGTGTGTGTGTGTGTGTGTGTGTGTGTGTGTGTGTGTGTGTGTGTTCTTTTTAGCGTCTAACCACTAAAATGTGTGTGTGTTGTGTGTGTGTGTGTGTGTGTGTGTGTGTGTGTGTGTGTGTGTGTGTGTGTGTGTCTTTAGCGTCAACCACTAAAATGTGTGTTGTGGGTGGTGTGTGTTGGTGTTGTGGTGTGTTGTCAAAGACAGGGACAGAAGAGTTAATGAGGATAGATGATTGCCCACATCTAACGATCAGCAAGTCTCATCTCTCCTGCCATCTTGTGGCCATCAAAGAAAAGGGAGAGCACAAGAAGTCCTATCCTGCCAGTGATCCCCCTTTCCTGGCGCACAATTACAGAATTCCAAATTGCCGCCCCTTCAGGGAGCCCCTTTAATGAGACACAAGGGGGCGATACTTTTGAAGGCAGATTGAGGTGTGATTATCGTTCTTCCCACCTGCGTTCCTAGGCTTCACTACAGGAAGGGTAATTTCAGCTTTTGACGACGGGAGAGACAGAGAGAGTTCTGGCTTTCCCCCCTCTTTGTTTTGGTTCTGATTTTGCTGTGTTTTCATCATGTCCTTTAATACTACATGTCAGTTTTTTTTTCTCTTTTGAGTGCCAGCAACTTTATTGGTCGATCTGATCTGATTGAATGAACAAAGTGGGCACACTCTCATGTCATGGAACTCAAAGACGATCTGGGTTTGCTTTGAAAAAAAAATGGCCGCACTTTTTCAGCTGGAAGACGAAGGGGAGAATAACAGGGTGGGAATTGGCTTCTGCGTGGTGAACCTGTTGCGTGTGTAATGCATTCTATTGCAAAAATATTTTACAATGGAAAAAAGTTAACGACTTCTTCTTGCAATATGCAAGTCAGTTCTAAGAGTCAATTTCCCATAAAATTCTTTTCCACAGCAGGTGGAGTTTCAATCACTGCCGGGACCTCTGATAAGGGCTCATCCAGGAGCCGAAACTCGAGTCAGGTCTGGCCAAAGGCATCGTTCTTACTCAAATATGCCTACAATG
>CM060323.1:36525292-36532792 GCA_030674155.1 Stramonita haemastoma | reverse complement strand
TGTCTGTCTGTCTGTCTGTCTGTCTTCTGTCTGTTTCTCTCTCTCTCTCTCTCTCTCTCTCTCCTCTCTCTCTCTCTCTCTCTCTCTCTCTCTCTCTCTCTCTCTCTCTCTCTCTCTCAGGTCTCAGCTATTTATCTGGCTCCTTTCCGTATTTGTTGCCTTCCCCTGCAGTTACCTGGGAGGAAAACAAGGTTCAGGTTCGAGCCAGGCTGTTGACATTCCTGTCATCTTGGAATAAATACAACATCGGGAGGGGACTTCCTTCCCTCCCTCCGGCATCATTCCTCGCTATGCTTACCGTCTTACCTTCTTCCTACGTCTATCCACCTCCTAATCTCCCTCAGTCTATCTGTTAAACAGTCAGTGAGTCAGTGTGTGTTGTGTGTGTGTGTGTGGTGTGTGTGTGTGTGTGTGTGTGTGTGTGTGTGTGTGTGTGTGTGTGTGTGTGTTCTACGTCTATCCTATAAACTTGTACCGAAACAAAAACCTCTGCCTCTTTGTATTTTTCTTTTTCCTGTCTCCCATCTTCTGTCTGTCTGTCCCTCTGTCTGTCTGTCTGTCTTATTCAAAGGTTTGCCTGCCTGCCTGTCTGTCGCATTAAAGACTTTCTTACTCTCTGCTTGTCTTTCCACATCTGTCTTATCTGTCTCTAATTTTGCCTCTGTTTTTGTCCCCCCCCTCCCTCTATCTCTCTTTCAATGTGATGTCTGGTTTAATCCCCACTTTTTTTTCTCCGTCTTTCCATCTATATGTTTTCTCCGCCCCCCCCCCCCCTTCCCCCATCCTTCCTGTCTCTTCTCTTCATTTCCTTCTTTATCTCGGTGTGTTCATTCTCTCAACAATGGAACAGCATGGCAAAACAAGATCATAAATAATATTTTCGAAAATGTCGAAAGCTAGACACCAGTTCAGTAAAAAAAAAAAAAAAGTTGGAAGGAAAACAGCCAGCGAGGAATGGAGAAAAGTACAAGTCATAAAATCTTAATGAGCCGCCTGGTGGGGCATCAGATAGTCTCCGGATTTATTTCCAACTTTCAGAACCGTCTGGTTTTCCATGGATGGGGAAAATATCTTGAGACTGTGGAACAACAATGTTACCGTTCGTTCGCTTGTTCTTTTGTCGCTCTCAGCAGCGTTGGTCACCCAGACTCTTGTAGAGTATATTTCACTTCTAGTCTCAGGATACTATCCACAACTCCCTGTTCACGTAATTGCTGGTATTTCAGTTTATCATGTTGGTCACGTGCAGCATCATTAACGGAACGTCATCAATATCCCCAGTGGAGCTTGTACATTCACTAATTAGTCTACGAGCCAGTTCTCAATCATGTCATGACCGACATTTTTTGTGTGGGTTTGTTAATGGGGATTGCCGCTATGTACACGTCGGCAATATTAGTCCCAGCGCAGCAGCATCCACACTTTGTAATTAGCCTTAAAGCCAGTCCTGGTCACGGAAACACAGGCCTAGTGGTCAACCACCGGATGGCCTGAATCCTTTTCAGCAGGCCGAATGATGGTCCACAGGGACCTAGGCTGCTAAGCTGTCTTTGTCTTCCCTTGCAGAGGTGAGCAGCTCCTTCTGTGACTGCTGGAACACTCCCGGGAAGATCGCATAATGTCCAGGCAGGTATGAAGCCGTAACACTGTTTTGTTTGCACACAGGTAATAATAATAATAATAATAATAGTAATAATAATAATAATAATAATAATAATAATAATAATACATGGAACTTATATAGCGCTATATCTTGTAAAACAAATCAAAGCGCTTGCATTCGACCTATACATCACACAAGCAATCAATAGCAATCTATGGTCCTAGCAAATCCGAACGTACTCACACACGCAAGCGCACACACACACACACACACACACACACACACACACACACACACACACACACACAACACACACACACGCACACGCACGCACGCACGCACGCACGCACGCACGCACGCACGCACGAAGGCTATACACTTTGGCAGGTAGATGTCGAAGGCGGGGGCGGACAAGAGATGGAAAAAAAAGTGAATGCGCGACAGAGATTAGGACTGAATGATTGTAATCCAGCCTCTAGTTTCGTTGACATCAATTAGAGTGCAGGAAAGGTAAGCAGAATGCTGCAGAGTAACAGTTCTTAGTGCAATCAGTCTAATTTCCGTGGAAAAACCCTATTAAAAAACAACAACAACATGTACCTTAAGTCCCAACGAGACTAGGCATCCAGACAGTTAGAACAAAGAAGTGGACTTCGATCAGCTGACAAAAGATTCATTTACTTATTGGCTGGAAGCACTCTTGGCTGGATTCTGGCTGGAGCCACTCAGCCTGAAAACATTCCACGGCTGGAAAGGAAGGATAGAGATACGATATCTAAATGATTCAACATGTGCACATGTGATGCAGATGGTATCAACCAATATCAAAGCCAATCATCCAATGGATAAATCACGTTTGTATGATAGAGTCCACAACACAGACTTTATAAGTGCTGGCTTGCTTAAAATTAAACACCCAAGATTTAAAACGAATCGTTCATATGTTGTCCTCACATTAAGAAGAAAACAGTCTCTGGCAAGACCTCAGTAATAATACCCACTCTGATACGTAAACAAAACATGAATGCAGACAGGGAAAGATAATGATGAGCTCTGTATAGATGTAGATGAACGATAACTATCCGCTGTTCATGGGGAGAGAAACCCGCTGTGACTTTCAAGGCCTCACCCCAACCCTAAGCAAAGCAATACTATTTTCAAAGCACCACAGCACTGACAGATACACCTCGTTTCTTTTGGGCGTTGCAACCTCACGAGAATTTATCGTTGACCTGCAAGCGGAAGTTCACATAAGTGACGACAGGTGTACACGAAAGACTACACTAAGAATTACGAGAGTACCTTCCAGAGAAAATCCCGCACAGCCCCAGTATATTCGCATTGTCTAGGTTTATTTCTCTCTTGAATAAATTGCGCGTGAACGCTACCTTTGCCATCCCCGAAAGCAGCCTCTCCTTTCGCTTTACTACACCGTTGCATCCTCCAAACACAAGACTAGAAATAGTCCTGTTTAATCTTATCAGCCACGCTGGGCAACAGGTCCAAAGAGCCTGGAGGACTGGATCTAATGAGTCAACACTGCGGTTCCTTATCGTGCACAAGTAATTCAAACTGTCACGCTCTTGATAATGCAAGTCACAACTTTGTGTGTGTGTGTGTGTGTGTGTGTGTGTGTGTGTGTGTGTGTGGTGTGTGTGTTGTGTGTGTGTGTGTGTGTGTATGTGTGTGTGTGTGACCACTTCAATCACGGTTCTCTCTTTCTGTCTTCCCCCTCACCCTCTCATCCCGCCCTC
Source organism: Stramonita haemastoma (assembly GCA_030674155.1). NCBI lineage: Eukaryota > Metazoa > Mollusca > Gastropoda > Neogastropoda > Muricidae > Stramonita > Stramonita haemastoma. The sequence goes on along the minus strand of CM060323.1, from coordinate 36,529,435 downwards.
CCTTTTTACTATCATCTTTGACAGAAGAAGAAGAAGCAGCAGCAAAAGATTAAAGTTAAAGAAAAAGAAGAAGAGCAGGAGAAGTAATATTAGAAAACGAAGAAAAATATAGAAAGAAAGACAGATTTTTTTGAAGAAAGAAAGAAAGGTAGCTCAACAAATAAAACTAAGAAAAATGAAAGAAGGATTAAAAAAAAGAAGGAAAAAAAATAAAGACGACGATTACAAAGAAATAAATAAAGAAACACACACACACACACACACACACACACACACACACACACACACACACACACACACAGAGCTATTGCATCGCTTAATCAATGTACCGTCTGAAAATAAAAGTTTCACTTTGACTTTGATGACACACACACACACACACACACACACACACACACACACACACACACACACACACACACACACACACACACACACACACACACGAGTTCTTGCAATTGATGATGGAAGAAAAAAATAATGCTAAATTGATGAATTGTATACATTCTAAAAGGAAGAAAAAATCTCCTTGACAATATCTTTTTGTTCACGGAAACTAGAAATGTCACAATATAAACTGAGGCTGAATGCATGGAATACTAAATCATTATTCTAACCATGTAGCATGTTGCTGTTCTCAACCTCTTTCAATGTACCATTTATCAGTCGAGTTCCCAATTCTGGCTGACCTGTTTAAAAGGAGAAGATTAGATATTCCTAAAAAAAAAATGCCACTGTCCAAGAAGTTTGATATGACTCTCAGCAATTCATAACATCAGTTGCAAAAGTTAGATAATAACTTCTCCTGTAAGACCTCTACTGTAATTAGAGAGAGGTGGGGTGTGTGTTGGTGTGAATGCGGGTGTTTCTAAATCACCAAGTAGTGAATGAAAATTAAACAAAGCAAAACAAGAAAACAAGAAGAAGAAGAATTGCGAAGAAGAATTGCGAAGAAGAAGAAGAATTGCGAAGACGAAGAAGAAGAAGAAAAAGAGGAAGTAGAAATTGCGAAGAAGAATTGCGAAGAAGAATTGCGAAGAAGAATTGCGAAGAAGAAGAAGAAGAAGAAGAAGAAGAAGAAGAAGAAGAAGAAGAAGAAAGAAGAAAGAAGAAGACAAAAGAAGGAGAAGAAGAACAACAACAACTGCACCAAAAACAACAATTAAAAAAAAAAAAAACCAACTGTTGCCACAACCCCCCCCCCCCCCCAACACACAAGAAGCAGAGGGAGAGAGAGAGGTACTCATAGAAAACATGCCAATATCTATCCCAATTATAATAAAAGAAAACAGAGAAAAACAGCCAGACTCTTCACAAAGCTATGCGGAAAAAGCTGTCTTCTTGTTGTTGGTGTAATGTCTTCAGAAGGCTATGTGCTGCAGAAAAAAGCATTCTTGTTGTTGCTGTTGGTATAATCAGCTGTTCAACACTGAGCTTCACTGACACACGATCCAGGCTTTTACATTGCCACACAGGGCTTCTGAGAGAGAGAGAGAGAGAGAGAGAGAGAGAGAGAGAGAGAGAGAGAGAGAGAGAGAGAGAGAGAGAGAGAGAGAAGAAGAAGAGGAGAAGAAGAAGAAGAAAGAACAAGAGGAAGAAGAACAAGAGGAAGAAAAGAAAAGTAAAGATAAAGAACAGGAGAAGAGAGGGCAGATGATGTAGGAAACGAATAAGAAGAAATCTACAACCAGAAGAAACCATAATGATGACAGGGATAATAAGATTTGAAGGAAATGGATCGAAGAACACACACACACACACACACACACAACACACACACACACACACACACCACACGCACACACACACGCACACACACACACACACACACACACACGCCTGCGCTTAGTAGGGGTGCATGTGCATACATTTATTAACACATGCACGCACACGCACGGATCTGTGTATGCGGATACACCAGAGTATGTATACATGTGTAGATTCCATACACACAAGTACAAACACAAACATGTTTACAAATGAAACCTTTTTACAGAAATAATGTTCACACTCATGTGCTTGCGAGCACACACACACACACACACACACACACACACACACACACACACACACACACACACACACACACAGAGTACGAATACACACACACAGTACGAATATAAACATTGGACCAAATAAACAGGCATGCCTACACATGATAGCATTTTACAAGAATCATGTGCACGGTCGTATGTACAAACACGCGCGCGCACACACATATATTTTTGTGACTATTATTACCTATACAGTATACACATCAGTTTAAAAACTGGTGTTTGGATCGCCTTGAAGGGCATATAAATTAAAACACACGAGAAGACAACAGTCGCGCGCACACACTTGTAAATGCAGAAAACAAGACCAACTTCTGAATGTAGGTCACCTCATGTGCCGGCACATGCACACGCACATGTAGGCTTACCCGTGGCTTGCGTGCACCCCTGAAGTGGTGGGACACCCGACTTAGGTCGTCTGCTTCGTTGATGATTCCCCGTGACAATAGCACAGGTTTCTTTCGGTGCACAATTTGACATGGTGTATCTACAGATTGATGCTGTGATTCTATATTACAGTCTCTCCTTACAGAAATATCACAGTCGTTGTGTTCGAACCAGACACAACCTGTTTACGTTGGCAGGACACTGCTCCCTGTTTTCGGCTGCAAACAACTTAGTGTTTTGATCACGTGACAAATATGCAACGACTTCATTATCTCCCCTCTCCTCCCCCCACCTACCCCCTGTTTCTTTTTTTAAATTTTAGATTTTTTTTTTAACTTCCAAAGACTACTATAATTATCGTATTTTTAGTCTAATGCAACTGTGATCAATCCTAATTTGCCGATTTGTTTGTTTCTATCTTGCTCCCCTGCAAAATGTTTATAAAAACTAATGACAGAAGCGACATATGACGTCACAAATCACGTCTGCTTTGCAAGGGTTTTGTTTTGAAATTTTTGGTGGAGCCTGGACAATTTTGCCTTGACAATCGGCTGATTCCTGGACATCGATCTTGTTGTGCAAACACGGACTCACTTACTTGTTCTGCAAGTTTTGTGGATTGCACCACAAGTCAATTCTTTTCCTGAAAATTTTTACGATTACGACTACAACAGGCGCCTTCGTTTACTCATTGGATCATAAAGTAAGTGTTTAGATTAGATCGATACCCCTTTCCACCACCTAACTAAGAAAAAAAGTCTATAAGAACTGAGATATTTTGTATCCCATGATACTGGTGATCAGGCACAGACGGGTGTAAAAACATAAAACAGTAACAACTATAACAACAACAACAACACCCCTAAAAACCACGAAAAAGAAAAGGAAAGAAGACGCACACATAATTAGCCTAGCACTAGACCCCTGGAGACAGCGTTGACATTTTTTGTCGGCGATCATCAATACAGATATTACGTTATAAAGGTTAAAGACAACAACAAAAAATAATCACACACACACACACACACACACACACACACACACACACACACACACACACACACACACAACACAAACACACTTACACACACACACACACACACACACACACACACACGGCGCGCGCCCACACACACACACACACACACACACACACACACACACACACACACACACACACACACACACACACACACACACCACACACACGCAGATGTTAGTGAGGTGGAAGGAGGTGAATGAGAGAGAGAGAGAGAGAGAGAGAGAGAGAGAGAGAGAGAGAGAGAGAGAGAGAGAGAGAGAGAGAGAGAGAGGAGGCGCATGAGAGAGAGAGATGAGAGAGAGAGAGAGAGAGAGAGAGAGAGAGAGAGAGAGAGAGAGAGAGAGAGAGAGAGAGAGAAGAGAGAGAGATGAATTGAGCTTATGAAAGATTTTGTTTTACTAAAAAAAAAAAGGGGGTATTACTTTGACAATTTTGTTCTTTTTAAAGAAGATATCTGTAATATGTTTACAGCACATATTTTGACCGCCCCCTATAAATTTTTACTTACATTGACTATTTTTTCTGTTCTTTTTAAAGAAGATATCTATCTGTAATATGTTTACAGCACATATTTTGACCGCCCCTCTATAAATTGTACTTGATCTTCAGCTTCTCCTTCATCCCTGTGACATGAATGAGATACCTTTCTGTAGCAGCTTC
>CM060323.1:36513507-36515192 GCA_030674155.1 Stramonita haemastoma | reverse complement strand
CACTCCCCCCTACCCCAACTAGTGAAGTTATCTTTCCCCTCACATCTACGAGGTTTCAAAGCAACGCCCAGGTCATGGCAAGGATTAGACACACACAGTCTGTAGACTGTAGCAGAGGTGTTCCCAGGGAATCAACAGTCCTATGTTGTCAGTACAGTTAACCTTTTGTATACTGCACAGACTTGTTCACATAGCCAGTAGGCCTACGTCAGCTTTTCAGTGTCAGAAACGCTTATTGACGTAGTATCAGAAGCAGAGGTTTTTTTATTTTAAATGTCATCATTTTTTTTCTTTAATTATCAGAGATTTCTTCTTCAGACTTGTTCACATAACCAGTAGGCCTACGTGTGCTTTTCAGTATCAGACACGCTTATTAACATAATATCAGAAAAATACTTTTTTTTAATGACTTACAGGTATTTTTTCTATGATCATCGAGAGATTTCTTCACGTATTCAGTACGTGTACCTATCGGTATCTGACACAGAATTATTCACATATCAACTATATTCATCTTTTTGAATCAGACACAAACATTTCCAGATAACAGTACACTTACTTGACAGTATCAATTTTTCTACAAAATAAGTACACATATATACCTGTCTGTATCTTTTTTTCACACAAGTAGTGTACTTACCTGTCTGCATCAACTTTTTTCCATGCAGTGAGTGCACTGACCTGTGCGTATCCGTTTTTTTTCAAACAGTATCTTTACCTGTCTTTTTAAACTCTTTAATGAAGTTATCACATTTACCTGTCTATAAATTGTTTTTCTCCACATGATTGACGCATTCACCTGTCTGTATCAGACACATACGTGTTCCCTACCGTCAGGTTCCAGACGTCATTAACACGTTAATCCCAGTAAAACAAACAAACAAACAAAAAGTCAAACAAAAACCCTGTTTACTTTCAATCAGTCCCAGCCTTCACTAGATAGATATTCAAAGAGTGCATACGGTCATAGGTGTGGTAAAAAAAAAAAAGCTTCCAGAAAAGGTACGTGGAAAAGGTGATAGTGGAATGAGAAGTGGGGGGTGGGGGTGGGGGGTAAGGACTGGCAGTGTTGTAGTTTTAGGTCTTATAGGGGGGCGGATAGCGTAGTGGTCAGAACATTGCGCTGGCAATTTGAAGACCCGGGTTCGAGTCCGGTCGAGGAAATTTTCTTCCTGGAGTTAACATCAGTGCTGACTCCACTCTCCCCAAAAGTCCTTCGGATGAGACTTTAAACCGAGGCCCCGTGTGCGAACGCACGCAGAACATCTTGCACACACGTTAAATCCTGTTCCGCTTTTCGTAAGAGTAGGCCATCGTGTGCCGGTGGGAACAGATGACAATATTTACAAAACTGCATACACACGGGGACCGGATGAAAAAAAGCACATGATTGCTTATTCTGTTATCCTCGATATAAAAGAATAAATAAAAGAATAAATAAAATAAAATAAAATAAAATATGTGTCTAGTCCTTGTCACCGCAAACAGTGTAGGAGGATAACGGGTCTCATAAACAAAACGTTTCCCCTTAAGGTCTGCTGCAAATGTCACCCACCTGGCTCTCCGTCCCTCCCCCAAACAACCCAAATATAGTCACTGTAGTTGTCTTTGCCTCCATGAGAAACTTTAGGACAGTAGCACTTTTGCAACCCCCCCCCCCCCACCAAACTACAACAATAACAAAA
>CM060323.1:36486787-36489287 GCA_030674155.1 Stramonita haemastoma | reverse complement strand
AAGATCTCGTGCACACGTTAAAACCAGTTCTGCTTTTCGAAAGTGTAGACCATTCAGACACAGACCCCCCAACAAACAAACAAACAAAACCTACCATAAAAACCGTATGCATATTGCTTTCATCTTTAGATTACATCCCTGAAGTACGAAAGCGGCTTCCTTAGATTGTAAGCTAAAACGGTCGCATAGACAAACATCTCCCCATTGGTAAATCCCGAAACTGCAGCTTAGGAACAAAAACCAACGAACCAAACAACAACAACAACAAAGCTCATATATTTTACAATATTCTTGGTTTCTTTTAAAGCGTTTCTGTTACCACTAAAATTCCAGAGCAACAAATTGCTTTGTTGTTGTTATTGTTGTTGTTGTGTGAGTTCTAAAGCTGTCAACGTTTCAGATGCTATTTTTTGTTGCTTTTCATATGCATGACACGTACTTTAAGAATGTCAATGACTGGGAAAAAATGTCTGACATATCCTCCTCTTTAAAACTCGTTTTGATGTCATCACACTGTCCCATTCATCCTCAGATAAACTTAAGACACTTTTCGCTTTTCCCTGTCATTGGTCTGTACCAGTACCACAAGAAAACCATCACCCAAAGAGCACAGTTTCTTCAGAACTACATCTCTTGTCAATAATTGATGATGGCCCTGTTCTCCCATCTATGAAAGGGAACCGATTTTGTCGATCGGTAGTGAAGTGGAATCACCCAAGTGGTCGGCCTGATTGGAGCTGTCTGATTGTTCGTGCTTCATTTTGGACAGAACGGAAACTGCTGGTTCTTTCCATCTTCCTGGACCCTTGCCAGCATTAGACCTTAGCAGCAGATGTTCAAAGAACTCTTCAAGCCGTGATGCTACAGGAGAAATCTTGTTTTTTTTCCTACCTGGTTTAGGACACAATGATGAAGCGTAGAACGTCATCAGACAGGCTGAGAGACACCATAGCCAAGTGGTTAAAACCGTTCGACTTCAATCCCTTGAGTCCACGAAATCGTGGGTTTGAATCTTGGCGGCGTCTGGTGAATTAGGGGTGGGGATTTTTTACGATCTCCCAGGTCAACTTCAAGTGCAGAACTGCCAGTGCCTTAATTTAATTCGCGTATACACACATGTAGAAGATCAAATGTTATGCATGTCTAAAGATCCCGTAATTCATGTCAGCGTTCGGTGGGTTGCGGAAACACGAACATACCCTGCATACATCCAGAAGTTGGAATGCGTCTACCTTCGCAGTGGGCAAGAAATGATCACATACACTAAATCTCACCATTGGTGAACCTCGGAGCTCTAGTCGAGAAACGAAAAAAAAAACCTACAGGCGGGCCACAGACCATTACGAAGACCTCCTTACAATAACCAAGCAGAGGAAACGAACATCGTCTGGTCATGTCACCAGATCTGACAGCCATTCAAAGACCATCTTGCAGGGCACAGTCTCGGGAGGCAGACAACAAGAACGATAGCGCTTTGATTTGTTTTTGCAAGATGTAGCGCTATATTAATTCCATGTATTATTATCATTATTATTATTATTATTATTATTATTATTATTTATTATTATTATTATTATTATGAATGAGGGGACTGCGTCACTGAATGGACCCGAAAAAAGCGTTGACGAGACCCATGCATTGGCTCACGACTGCCACAAACAGAGAGGGTTGGTGTTTTTGTGAGTGACACCCCTCCCCCCCTCCCAAACCACAACTGCTTTTGGGTAAGGGACGAGTTAGTGTAGTGTAGTGTAGTGTAGTGTAGTGGAGTGGAGTGGAGTGGAGTGGAGTGGAGTGGAGTGGAGTGTGGTGTGGTGTGGTGTGGTGTACTGGGGTGGGGTGGAGTGTAGTGTAGTGTAGTGTAGTGTAGTGTGTGTAGTGTAGTGTAGTGTAGTGTAGTGTAGTGTGGTGGGTGGGTGGGGTGGGGTGGGGTGGGTGTAGTGTAGTGTAGTGTAGTGTAGTGTAGTGTAGTGTAGTGTAGTGGGGTGGGGTGGGGTGGGGTGGAATGGAGTGGAGTGGAGTGGAGTGGAGTGGAGTGTAGCGTAGAAAAACGCAGTGACGTTAAGTACAATGTAGTGTAGTGCAGAGCAGTACAGTTCAATGCAGTGCAGTGCAGTGCATGTAGTTATAGTATAGTATAGTATAGTATAGTATAGTATAGTATAGTATAGTATAGTATAGTATAGTATAGTATAGTATAGTATAGTATAGTATAGTATAGTATAGTACAGTATAGAAAGTAAGTACAGTACAGTGCAGTGCAGTGCAGTGCAGTGCAGTGCAGTGCAGTGCATGTAGTGTAATGCAGCATAATATAGAACAATGCAGAGCAGTAGGGTTCAATGCAGTGCTGTACAATGTGCAGATAATTCTGAAGAAGCAGGAGGCCGAAACGACCTCGCTACACAAGAAAATGGGTTTTAATGCTTGGTTCTCCTGATTGTCTGGTTCTGCTTGTGCAGTTCAAGTGGCGTTTTTATTCGAACTGCTCTCCCAAGCA
>CM060323.1:36474287-36476787 GCA_030674155.1 Stramonita haemastoma | reverse complement strand
AGAGAGAGAGAGAGAAGATAGAGAGAGAGAACGTAGACAGGTAATTGAACAGAAGATAGATAGATAGATAGTAGATAGATAGATAGATAGATAGATAGATAGATAGATAGTAGGTAGATAGATAGATAGATAGATAGATAGATAGATAGATAGATAGATAGATAGATAGATAGATAGATAGATAGATAGATAGACACAGTCAGACAGACAGACAGACAGACAGACAGACAGACAGACAGAGAGAGAGAGGGAAAGAGAGGGAATCAGAGGGAGAGAGAGGGAGAGTCAGAGAGAGAGAGAGGAGAGAGAGAGAGAGAGAGAGGAGAGAGAGAGAGAGAGAGAGAGAGAGAGAGAGAGAGAGAGAGAGAGAGAGAGGAGAGAGGGACAAGAAGACAGACGACAGACAGACAGACAGACAGACAGACAGACAGACAGACAGACAGAGCAGAAGACAGAGAAGGAGACAGAGAGAGAGAGAGAGAGAGAGAGAGAGAGAGAGAGAGAGAGAGAGAGAGAGAGAGAGAGAGAGAGCCTTGCTCGAGTCAAGAGTCAGACAATTGGATGAACTATTAGGATAAAAAGCTGAAATCAGACAGATACCATGGCAAGAAGACAAGGGGAAGGGGAAGGGAAGGGGAGGGGAGGGAATCAAGCAAATGGTGATATAGGTTGGCGAAGGGGGGAGGTAATGAAAATCCATATGGCGCAGACGAGTGAAGAGGAAAGAGGTGATTTCAATAAATACAGCAATTTCAGGCAGATACCCAGGGCAGACAGACAGAGCCACTAAGTACATGTAGACACCTCAGCCCTGCTACAGGCCACCAACCCGGGTTCAAAATCAGCGACTGAGAGTTTTTTTTTATATTATCAAATTTTTCATTATTTTGGTTGGTATTCTGTTTCATTTTCATTTTCTCCATCTGTTAATCTTTCTTCCATATATCTGCATCTTTCTTTGCTTTTTTCAGTTTTCCTTTTTTATGATGAAGTTGGATTTTTTTTTTTTTCGGTTTGTTTCTTTTTCTTGACTTTCTGTCTATGAGAGCTAGATTTTTTGTTGGTTTATTTTATTAAAGATGTTTTTATTTTTTACTATCTCCTTATTTTACGTGTTTTCTTTTACTCAAAGACAAAAATCGTAAGAGAGAAAGATACATAAAGAGTCTTGTTACGTTGCTTTTTTTACGTAATTTTTCCATTGATTTTCTTTTTCATCGTCACATTCAATTTGTAGTAATTTTCTATAGTGTGAATCTTTCTTGTTCTTTCTTGTTTTTCTTTATAATCGTTTTGCACTTTCTTTCCTTCTCTTTTACTTGTTTTCTTTCACTTTTCGTTCTTTTATCTTTTCTGTTTCTTTCTTTTATCTGATTTCCTGCTTTTTTTTTTCTCTCTTTTATTCTTTCGGTTTTGTTCCCTTCTCCTTTCAGTGTTCTTTCTTACATAACTTTGGCTATTCTGTTCTTTGTAGTTTTCTTTGCCCCTCTTTGTCGTCCAGTTACGATCCCATCGTTAAACTGAGCTTTTGCCTTTGTTCTTACCCCCCCCCCCCCCCCCCAACGCAAATCATTGTCAGTTGTTTTTTTTTGTCTTTTAAAGTTTATTCTTAATGTCTTTTCTCTTGAAGAGTGTGATATGAACTATGAGCAACAAGGGATTGGTGTCCTGGACTGATGACAGGATGGGAGCACGGATCTGGTGAGTAAGCAAGTCTTTTCATGTAGTTTCTAACCTTTTTCTTCGTCTTTGGTTTTTGTTGTTTTCTCTGTTGTTTTGTTTATGAACTTTCTTTTTATGTGTTTTTTTTTCCTGGTTTGCTTCTTGATGTTGATGTTTTTGTTCATCTTGTTTTTTGTTGTTGAATTTGTATTGTTGTTGTTGTCGTTGTTGTTGTTGTCGTTGTTGTTGTTGTTGTTCTCATCATCATCTCATCCTCCTCCTCCTCCCCTCCTCCTCCTCCCCTCCTCCTCCTCCTCCTCCTCCCCTCTCTCTCTTCTTCTTCTTCTCTTCTTCTCTCTTTCTTCTTCTTCTTCTCTTCCTCCTCCTCCTCCTCCTCCTCCTCCTCCTCCTCCTCCTCCTCTCCTCCTCCTCAATTCTTCTTCGCAATTCTTTTTCTTCTTCGCAATTTTTCTTCTTCGCAATTCTTCCTTGTCTTCGTCATCTTCCTTTCCCAATCTTTTACTTCCTCTTTATTTTTTGCGCCTACTCTTTGCTTCTTCATTTGTTTGTCTGTGAGCGTGTTTGCGCAACCTATGTCTTCTTTACACTGTCTTCGATCTTTCCCCTTCTTCGAATTTCCATTTCTCTCCGTGTGTTCTATTCAGATGGTATTGATGTTTTTGACCTAGACTTCATTTTTGGGGGGTTGAAAGTAAACCTTTCCTGTTCAATTTAATATGTTTTTGTTTTTATACAAAGACAAGTATTACCTGCAATAGTAACAATAATAATGATATGATAATTGACACACAAACATATACGTCCTACGCACGTGTAT
>CM060323.1:36469059-36474187 GCA_030674155.1 Stramonita haemastoma | reverse complement strand
TATACACAGAGGAATTACGCACTTGCATATCTACACACACACACACACACACACAACACACACACACACACACACAACCACAACACACACACACACACACACACACACACACCACACACACACATATATATATATATAAATATATATATATATATATATATGTGTATATATATATATATATATATATATATATATAAATATATATATATATATATGTGTTGTGTGTGTGTGTGTGTGTGTGTGTGTGTGTGTGTGTGTGTGTGTGTGTGTGTGTGTTGTGTGTGCGTACACCAAGCACAGTTACCAGCAGCCCCGCGGATAGCAGACCTAAGCTTCTGGTAGGCGTCTCTCTATCTACCTTTCAAACACACAACTGTCGCCATCCCGGTGCCAGAGACAGACATCTTAATTGGACAGAGAACGCCCCCTCTCCCTTTCCCCCCTGCTTTCAGACCTATCATAAAAGAAAAGAGACAAATTACCGATTTCCTTCCATCTCTTCATCCATTCCATCCCTTTTTCTCTTCTTTTTGTCAACAGCCTTGTCCTTTTAGATAAAAAAAAAAGATGGAGCAAGATTGGAGGTAGCAATTTTCAATGTTCACGTAGAGATAGACAGGAAATCCACTGTCGGACATGAAAGGGGAACAACTGTACCTTTTTCTGTACATGTTTTTTTTGTTTAAGTTGATATACAGTGTGTCAGAAATTCAAAGTAAAAGGTCACTTGTTATATCAGATGTCTCCCGTGAGGATGGTGGGGCCCTGTCAGCATAAATAGCATCCCCATTTTCTTTAAATTCTGTTGTGGGAGTTCCCTCTTTTCTATCCCTCTCTTTGTTTCTGTCTTGTTCCTTTTCTTCCTTTCACCTTCTTCTTGTCAATTTTTGCCTTCTTGGGCTATTCTCCTGTCTTTTTTCAGACTGGCTTAAAAGATAACGAATCTCTCCCTAGCCGAAGTGGGATACGCAGGGCCTGACTTGTCAGGTGCTTAACGGCAGGGCGTTGCACTTTCGCTCATATAACATACAACAGTAGCTGCTGTTTGAGCGTTCGAAGAAGAAGAAGAAGAAGAAGAAGAAGAAGAAGAAGAAGAAGAAGAAGAAGAACAACAACAACAACAACAAGGAGGAGGAGGTCGAGGTGGAGGAGGAGGAGAAGGAGGAGAACAACAAGAAGAAGAAAATCATCAGATGTAAGTGTACTTAAAGAGTAAGCTATTCTGCCAGGTCAGCCTGTGTTCGACATACTGCCACAAGCAGTTCAGTGCAGTGCTCTGATGACTTCTAGAGGAGTTAAAGGAGAAGTTCACTGCAGCAGTGATCTATCAGGAAAACAATGCCGGACGCTACAACCGAGTGATGAACACCGTTTGACTTCAATGCAGTGGGGACTGGACACTGCAGACTCAGACATCACGTGTTTACCACATTCCACATTGGAGATTCTGAGGTATGTCCCTGTGGCACTTTTCCCATGACAGTGGAACACTTCCTCCAGATTTGTCCAAACACACCAAATCCTGAGGTCCTACATCTGGCCTACTGACCTTCCCATGAGAGACAAGCTTTTGGGACCTCTGGAGGGCCTTCAGTGCATGGCAGCATGCGTGAGCGCCTCAGGAGTTGCTGTCTGAGTGTTCGACGAATAATAATATTAATAAAACTACTACTACTACTACTACTACTACTACTACTACTACTACTACTACTACTACTACTACTACTACTACTACTACTACTACTACTACTTTACTACTACTATACTACTACTACTACTACTACTACTACTACTACTACTACTACTGCTACTTCTACTAACAATAACAATAACAACAACGATAATAAAATCAACGTGTGCAGATTATCAACAGCAGAAACCAAGCCGAACACCATTCCTGAATCTCTTTGCTGCCCAATGCAGAACATCATACGGGAATCACACAACCGAAGTAAGTGTACAAGCGTTTTAGTCGATGTGCTTGCTGCAATGTGCTTCTGTGTTAGTACGTGCAAGCTGTCCGTCCGTCAGTCTGTCCATCTGTCTGTCCGTCTGTCAGCCCGTCTGTCAGCCCGTCTGTCTGTCTCTGTCTGTCCGTCTGTCTGTCTGTCCAAGAACAGTGAACAGGTCACTGCACATGTGTTCCTCAGCTGCCTGAACGGATGCCTGCACACGTAAGTGCATTGATTCACGAATGGATTGAACACAGGGCATGCAGCTTTGTGTGTCTCCATGCGTGCAGACCATCTCTGCGCGAAGTGTGCACGGTGTATGCACGTTTTCACCTGCATGTACAGCAGCTTCCTAACAGGTGTTTATTCTGACTGCTGATGCACGAGGCGGGTACCTGCAGAGGCAAGAAAGGGTACGAGTGTGTCTAGGGTCTCACTGAAGAAAGTGTTGAAGGTAGACTGACTGCAGTGATAAACTCATTATTTGGGCAACACACTGCCGTTTCCATTTCTGTTTTCTTTCAGACAGGTTACAGCAAAAACAGCGCGCTCAGGTTTCTCTTCTATATCTTCTTGTTCAGAAAGTTCTTGGGAAAATCCCGACAGGAAAAACAAACAACAAAAACAGACACACTACCTATTTCCAAAAAAGCTGAGAAAAGCTAAACCAAAAAACAGTTATCTGAAATCGGTACTCTTCTGTTATTGTTCTATGTAAGCCCCTCTTATTATTTTTTTTTATAATATACAAGTGTCTTACTTTAGTCAGCTTATTAAGTTTTACAGCGGTAAAGCTAGCTACGTACAGCAAAAGAAGTATTGATTGCGATAAGAGAATATAACATTAATAATTAGAATTAAACGCCAATAAGAATTGAAACACTCAATTCATAATGCATTTTGTCAGTCGTTTGACTTCAGTCATTGGTAGTTAATCTATCATTGTCATAAAATGGCAGAAATCGCTAGGGCAGTTGTGATTGCTTGGCGAGAGCTAGCCTGAATATAACATGTCAGAGACTGAGTGGAACGACTGGACCTTTTTCTTTGATGCTATGCCACACACTAGTGTGTTGCTGTAGGTGTTGTTAGTGCTGCCTCTCTCTGTCTCTCTGCCTTCTGTCTCTGTATCTGTCCTGTGATAAGGGCGGGGACTAGATGTACAAAAGCACATGAATGTTTATTCATTATCCTCGAAATAAAAGAATATAATTTGATTTAATTTGATAATCTCTCTCCAACAATTCATCCGTCCCGTCCCGTCCGTCCGTCCGTCCGTCCGTCCGTCCTTCCGTCCGTCTATCTATCTTCATCTATCTATCTATCTATCTATCTATCTATCAAATCTATCTATCTATCTATCTATCTATCTATCTATCTATCTATCTATCTTATCTATCTATCTATCTTCTCTCTCTCTTCTCTTCTATACTATCTATCTATCTATACTTATCTATCTCATCTATCTATCTATCTATCTGTCTGTCTGTCTGTCTGTCTGTCTGTCTGTCTGTCTGTCTGTTGGTCTATCAGACTAAGTTCCTCAGTCTGTTTTCTCTCTGTCCCTCTCTTCTCCTCTTCTCTTTGCCACTCCTCCCTCTGTGTCTCTCTGTATGAATGTCTGTCGTCTTCTTTTCTGTCTTTTTATATTTTTGTTTTTGTACGGCTAATATGTCTGACATTTGAAACTTGGGAGAGAGAGAGAGAGAGAGAGAGAGGGAGAAGAGAGAGAGAGAGAGAGAGAGAGAGAGAGAGAGAGAGAGAGAGAGAGAGAGAGAGAGAGGAGAGAGGAGGGAGAAGAAGAGAGAGAGAGAGAGAGAGAGAGAGAGAGAGAGAGAGAGAGAGAGAGAGAGAGAGAGAGAGAGAGAGAGAGAGAGAGAGAGAGAGAGATGCAGAGGGAGAGATAGAGATAAACGCAGGAAGAAAACAAACGCAATGTTGTTGAAGAAGTGCACGCACAGTTTAGTCCCACACAGACGTAACGGCAAGAAGAAGGTGGCAGAGAGTTCAATACACGGAGGAGGAAAGAGGTTGGAGGGCAATTGGATTTCAACGAGACTCCTTACATCAGCCTAACTCCCAGCTCTTTAACCCCATCTCTGTAGCAAAGGTTCCTCCAAAACTATATCCTGCTATATATATCTTATATCAATATCCTTGCTATATCTTTATATACTATATTCCTATATACTATAATCTGTCTATCGTAAACTAGGCACGGCTTTTGAACTCAGCAGATTGAGTATTCTGCATCATCATTGTAATTGATGCTCTATATTGCCATTGTTAAGTCGATTCAAGACATGTACAGTCTTCAATAAGGGAAAGCGTTGGACTATTCAAAGTTTCTTCTTCTCTTTCTACTTCTTTGTCGTTGTCAAATACTTGAACATTAACTATTGTGGTCTATTATATGAGCGAAATAGTTGCACTGTCGTTAAGCGCCTAACAAATCAGGTCCAACACATCCGACTTCAGCGAGGTAGAGGATTGATATCTTTTGAGTCTTTCCAAAAAAAAAGACAGGAGAATGGACCAAGAACAAACCAAACAACAAAAATAAATAAAAACCAATTACACACACCAGCACACACACACACACACACACACACACACACACACACACACACCACACACACACACACACACACACACACACACACACACACACACACACACACACGATCATAGAGGAAAAAAGAGGACAAAGAAGAAGGAGATGATTATCCTTTGAGAAACTCTTCCTCAAGGGGGGAAAACACCACTTAAAATTAATGAAAAACAAATACACAAAACACAACACACAAATCATCCCCTCCACCCCCACCCACCCCTCAATGCCCCCCCCCCCCTCCCGTCCCCACCTTAAAAAAATCCCTGTCCTGTCAACAGAATGACAAGATAACCCAACAACAAAATTAGGAAAATTAACCGTCCCCAAACTGATGAATCTGTTCTACAATTGACGTGTCTGTGCAACTCTCCAGATAGGAAAGAAGACGAATGCAGTTCGTCAGAATCATCTCCCACATAAACTCTGATGATGAACATGATGTTTGTGTTCGGACTTTCCAACAGTGCTCGCGTTATTTACAGAAATTATCTGGCAAACCATTTTAGCAGAAGGGAGGAAGAGGAAGAAGAAATGGGGGGGGGGGGGGGAGATTGGGGGGATG
>CM060323.1:36459059-36464059 GCA_030674155.1 Stramonita haemastoma | reverse complement strand
TCACCCCAATATCACCTGCCATGTATTGCCTGTATCTCTTCTTCTTCATGAGTAGGTCTAATTAATGTAACTTTATACTGTACTGGATAACACACACCTGCATGTTAAGATGTAACTGTATGACATGGCACTATGCTTTTTTTTTTTTCTCTCCTATCATTTTTGCTGGAATGATAAACAGACAGAGACATAGAGACAGATAGAGAGAGAGACATAGAGACAGATAGAGAGAGAGAGACAGAGACAGAGACAGAGAGTGCGCGTGCGCAGATAGTTAGATAGGGATAGAATGACAGATTTTCAAACCAGATAGATAAATAGACAGATGACAATTTGTTATTCTAATCCATGTTTGTTGTTGTTTTTTTGGTTAGTTCCGCTTCACCATAACATGACACAGTCGGCCACTTGTTTAGCGCCACATCCAGAAATATTGTTCAAAACACGTATTTAGTTCTGCCCCACTGATGATTCAGGACACAGACAGACACACATCTGCCGCTCACTGTATTTACAAGGCAGATAAATCTCCGTTGCCAACACTGAAGTTTTTTGCATGCCCGTACTGTGGCGTAGTCATCAGATAAGGCCAGACGTCCAGCGCTGTATTTAGGGGAAGGCTAAGGCTGGAAAAAGCGTTTCTTTTTATTGGCCCTATCACATGTTGAAAGATCGTGCACACATGTTGGAAACGCGCGCGCGTGCGTGCGTGCGTGCGCGTGTGTGTGTGTGTGTACTGTAGTGTGTGTGTGTGTGTGTGTGTGTGTGTGTGTGTAGTGTGTGTGTGTGTGTTTGTGTTGGTGTGTTGTGTGTATTTGCGTGTATTTGTGTGTGTGTGTGTGTGTGTTGTTGGTGTTGTGTGTGTGTGTGTGTGTGTGTGGTGTGTGTGTGTGTGTGTGTGTGTGTTTGCCAGTCATTCAAAGAGCCTCGTTGATGGCTTTCAGGGAACGTACATTTACCTCTAAGCTTCAGAAGTTGTTAAAAAAAATGCTGGATAGAAAGAACAGGTGTCTGTATATGTCAGCTGAAAGCGGCATGGCCACACTGACACAGACTCTGTGCAACATATCTGTCTGCAAATGAGACTGCACCTTCCTTCCCTGCGCAAATTTAAGTGCCGAGTCTGAGTCAACAGCAATTCACTGCTAACATTAATACTCTCCTAGACAGACAGGCATGTGCGCGTGCACTCGTATGTGCGCACACAGACACAGACACACAGACACAGACACATACACACAGACACACACAAAGACACACACACACACACACACACACACACACACACACACACACACACAACACACATACACACACACACATTCTGACACAAATACTCAAGGCTCAAGACTCAAGAATACTTAATTGTCTCAACTAGAGAAATTATGACACCCTATTTCCCCCCCACACCCACCCACCCTTAGCCTTTCCCTCCGTTGAATAAACAAGTGCATCGCCTTATTCTCTGGCACTAGCACTTTCTGCACTTTATGCACATGGCTGTTCCTGGAGGTTTTTTTTTTGGTTGTCCCTCTCAAACAAAGAGGATGTTGTTGGAAGGTATAACAGAATTGCACTCTTTGATATTTCAGGGAACGAGCATACCAGTCCATTTCATTAGATTTACACCGACAAATTGTCAGAATGAATTACAGATATATTTTCTACTCATGTTGATTTTGCATCGTATGGGTTTTATTTTTTAATATTTTGTTGATTTCTCAAACCTGATAAAAAAAATTATGTGAGGAAGAAGCAAGTAATCATTTTAAACATAGCTCTTTTCCTCCCTCTTTTTTTTTCACCAAGCCCCTCCTCTCTCTTAATTTTCTGTATATTTTCTTAACCAGCGAATAACATGGTTATGGGGCTTCATGCACAAACGTGTGGGTGTGATTTCAAGGAAACTCCCTATGTAAACATTTCGTATTAATGGATAGTCTGCCTTGGCTTGAAATGGGTTCTGTGTTTGGTAAGCTATAAACAAACTAGGCAGATGTCTGATTTGATAATGCCATAGCTATAAATGAACCAAACAAACGTATAATTTGATGATATCATAATATACCACTTCCCCCCCCCCCCCCTTTCCGTTAACAAGTCCTGTTTTTATTCCGAGAAGAAAATAATGTAGTGTTTATATTATAAGCAGCATACTTGATGCTTGATGCGTAAACTCATAATACAGTATTTCTGTGTTGATGTAAGCATTGACTATTTTACAGTTTATCACAGTGTTTATTTTTTTTTTTATAAATAACAATTGATCATTCCTCAGATTTAACCCTTCTTTTGTCGCGTGAGATTGTCCGTAATTCTCTTCATGAAAGTTTTGGAAACGTTTGCGCAATTCACACGTCATTATGTACTGTTTCAATGAGACTCAGTTTTTTTCCATTAAAAAAAAAACTGCTCCAAAAGAAAGAAAACAAACACACAAAACCCAGATAAAGCTGTATGACGCAAATGCAGTCTAACCCAGACAGAGCCTTAGTTGTCTGGTAATGAGAATACACAACACTACTGCCCTTTTCTTACCTGACCCGCGCAAGACCGGAAGTCACTCTTCCACAGTCTCACTCCGTTTTTTTTTATGGAATGCTTTTTCTTTGAACTTTCCTCACACATCATGCAGACGTTGCAGGAGGCTTGGTCATAATCTCGGGTATTTCTGTCTGTCTCCCTAACTAGCACTTTCTCCTATTTCTGTGTCATAGAAGACAGAGGTTTTCCCCCATTCGTTCACTGAACGCCTTTCCTGCGCCAGACGATGACACAGAACTGCCCTTGTTCGCTGCTGGAAGAGATTGCCTCATTCCGGCCTGCAGCTAGAATCTTCTGCTCTATCACGGAGACATATCTGCCCCTGTTCTTCAGTCTCTTATTTCAGTGTTTTCCCCTTTCATCATGGCGATAAGCGTCAAGTCTGAGTTGGGGGGCTCTTTATGATATCCCAAGACTGGATCTATTCTTTTTTTTTTTTTCTCGGTGGGTTTTAGGCGCCATGGAAGTGAGAAGCGGCGGAAGTATAAATTTTAAGTGTTGCTGTTACTTTGGAGACGTTGTTTTGATATGTTGATGGCAAACTTTTTTGTTTGGTTGTTTTGTTTTGTTTTTTGCACGGAATGATGTATGCCGGTGTTGTCATACGCTGACAGTGGATGGTCTACACTGTCCGTTAACTTTATTCTTTTGGAAAATGCCAGTTGCAATGACGTGGTTTATTCTTGTTTATTTTGAACAGGTTCTCTTCTATATAAATGAGCGTCGTCCTTAGTCATGTTGTTTTCAACAGACGCGTCTCTTCTAACATAATGTGTATTGTACATACTCCATGCATGCGAGAGGGGCTAGTAGGGACGTACGTGTTGTTGTTGTTGTCTTCAATTTAACGTCGTTCACACTTAGTGATATTAGACGCTGAAGGTAGGTGGAAATTGCAGTGGAAGTTCAAGAAAGTAGAGGATAGGGTAGAAGGAGAAAGTACTAAGAGAAAGTATGTGTGTCGGTGTTTTTGTGCCTCAGAATTAAAGATTATTTCTAATGATAAAGAAACAAGTCATCTTAAATACGAGCAAAATTTAAACTTAACAAAGTGTGAACATGAAACCACACACAAAAAAGTGTGAAAGTCATTTCTAAGTTTGAAAGTGACCCCTGTAAATCCTTCGGATGAAACTAGAAAACGATGTCCCGTGTGCAAACGCACGCAGAACATCTTGCGC
The DNA here is from genome assembly GCA_030674155.1 of Stramonita haemastoma. Lineage (NCBI taxonomy): Eukaryota > Metazoa > Mollusca > Gastropoda > Neogastropoda > Muricidae > Stramonita > Stramonita haemastoma. The sequence goes on along the minus strand of CM060323.1, from coordinate 36,460,334 downwards.
ACACGTCAAAACCCGTTCTGCTTTTCAAAAGAGTAGGCCATTGTGTGCCGGTGGGAAAGAATGACAAAATTTACAAAACTGCAAACACGCGGGGACTGGATGTAAAACAGCACATGAGTGCTTATTCCATTATCCTCGAAATAAAAGAATAAATAATAATAAGTGTCAGGGAGTCGACAAACATTAAGAAATCATCCTAACTCAAGAAGTCACTACAAGTCAGAAAATCATCCCCGTAGTCTGGCAGTCACACCTAAATCTGGAAGTCAACCTAAATCACCCCCCCCTCACCCTAACCCCCCACCCCCTCAACCCCATGAGCCTCTCTCTCCCTCTCAGATCTTTTTGGACTCCCGTCTTCAAATCACTCCAAGCATCTTCCAGACTTTACACAAGGGTTCGTCACCCTCCTCTCTTTCTTTTGTGACTGCTTTCGCCAGTCGCTCCCTACCCACCTCCGCCCACTCCACTTACTCCCCCACAGAAGGCGTGAAGCAGACGGTGATGATACACAGACAGAGCCGCTATTGTGGATTGCTCAAACACATTCCCCCTTCTGCCGAGACTTGTGCTTTGGTTTTGTGGGAATTTGCCGCCACAATTTTCCTTCCAATCTGAGTTTATTACATGTTGACGTACAGTCCTGTCCTGTCCTGTCCTGTTCTGGATGGGAATGTGTGTTGATTGTGAGGATCAGTCAGGATGTGTGTGTGTGTGTGTGTGTGTGGTGGTGTGTGGTGGTGTGTTGTGTGTGTGTGGTGGTGTGGTGTGTGTGTTGTGTGTGTGTGTTATGTGTGTGTGTGTTTTGTGTCTTTATGCACGTGCGTACGCGCACGCATGCTGGTTATGCGTACATATGTACGCGCGCATAGGTATGTGGGCGTACAGCCAACGAAACTATACAATTATTCAAATTTCAAAAATTGGCAAAGCAGAGCCTGTAAAAAAAAATTGGGGGGGGGGTCTTTTTTTTGGAAAGGGGGGGGGGAGAAGGAAAGGGGTGGTCGTTTAATTGATGGAGCTTTTTGTTTGTTTTTTAAGCCTGAAAACAATGTTGACTTCATTGCCACATTGACTTTAACAGAAATCTGTTACCAAAAGGTTTGAAATAAATGTTTAGCCTTTCTTACGTTGATGTCTTTCTGTTTTTTTAGAAGGAGGAAACTGTCAGGGGGTGGAATATCAGCAGCGAATCTTTGACTTAGTTGACTGAAGTACTCAGCTGTAAAAGGGAAAGACTACTTCACTTGCGGACTGTTGAAAAATCGTAGACAA
>CM060323.1:36436559-36451559 GCA_030674155.1 Stramonita haemastoma | reverse complement strand
CTGCACGGCTAAATACTGTCCCAGTTTTTGAGAGAAGAAAAAAAGTATCCGTGGGTCAGATTATGAAGGGTGATGCGTTCGGGTTTAGTGCCCCATTGGCGATGATTAGGCTAGGTGTTATGTTGTGAGCTCGTAGAATATCGAGTTTTATGTGTTCAGGTTTGGGGAGGGGGCCACTTGATCACAGCTTGATACCCCATCACATTTTGTCTCTTTGATGTGAGAGAGAGAGACGAGAGAGAGAGAGAGAGAGAGAGAGAGAGAGAGAGAGAGAGAGAGAGAGAAGAGAGAGAGAGAGGAGCTGTCGAATGGTAGAATCCGTCCGGTGCTGCCCTTGTTTTCTCACTTTGTCTGTCGCCCTCGTGTCTTTGTTAGCATCCATCCCCCCCTTTTCGGAATTACCCTTTAGTGTTTAGTGTTTGGGGGATGGTTGGGGGCCACTGCTGCGTGCGCGACACCCATAATTGGTACGCATGTATCCAGGTAAGTGCAGTATTTAGCACGCATGTTACGTACACATGCAAAATAGCAGCTGGTGCAAGAGATACGATATAGACGGTAGAGTCTGCACACAGCACACTCACCATTGGGACATCCGTTTATTTAGCACTGCATCAGCTGTATTTCTGATCTCTGATGATAACGTCAAGACAGACAGGAAACAAAAAAAAGAAGTAGACCTTTGCAGAAGGAAGAACAAAAAAAAGAACGCAGACTAAAGGAAGAGAAAGCCTCTTCTGACAGGAAGCGGTAATCTTCCCACTGCGCTATCATCAGACATCAGATCTTCCCAATGCAACATAATTCTTAGGATATCAGGGTGAGGAGAACGTCATCAACATCCTTTGATAGAAGAACATGGTTCTTCAACACTATACGGCTGGCTAGATCTGATGTGCTTGTGAAACCTACACACACGCAACAATAACACATACAGACTACTTAACATTGAATAAAAAAAAACAACACAAATGTGACAAATAAAAGATAGGCATTAGCAGCATATTTGGATTCATATACGAAAGAAAAAATATGTGACACATTAGAGCAGCAGCAGTAAGAAGTTCTACTGTGAGGTAGATGTAGGGTTAGATGTAGGGTAGAAGAAGTTGTTGAAGTGGAAATGATAGAAGTAGAGAGAGTAGAGCAGAGCAGCAGCAGCAGCAGCAGCAGCAGCAGCAGCAGCAGCAGTAATAGTAGAGAGGAGTGAAGCAGTAGAAGTTTGTATCTGAATGTTTACGTATTCACACTCGTGATTTGACAAAATGTGTGTCTGCTGTGCGTTCGTGCGTGCTCGACGTGCGTGCTGTCTGTCGTTGTTGTGTTGTTGTCTGTTGTCTGCCCCCCTGCCCCCTCTTTCTCTGCTTTCTCGAATTTCGCGCACGTGTGTGAGTTTAGTGTGTGTGTGTGTGTGCGCGCGCGCACACGCGTGCGTGCGTGCGCGTACATGCACCCATAAGTGTGGAGTAGGGGCATGTTTTGCCAGCGTATGTGCATGTTAGTGTGAGCACGTTCATTGTTTATGCTCCCCTGCATAATAGCAGCTGGTGCTAATGCATGCATACCCGGATATGTATCCGTGATAAGTGTCTGCACACCAGCATACCCACGCACTTGGGACATCCGTTTTATTTAGCATTGCATCAGCTGTTCGTCTCCCCACTCTGATGATAACGTCCAAGACAGACATGGAACAGAAAAAAAAGAAGTCAGACCTGTTTGCAGGAAGGAAGAACATAATAAAAAGAACTCAGACCTAAAGGGAAAGAAAAGCCTCTTTTTGCACAGGAAGCGGGTATCTTCCCTCTGCGCTATCTCAGGATCTCAGGTGTTAGTGAGGAAGCGTCACCACATCCTTTGTATGATGAACACGGTTCTTCTTCACCTTAAGGGCTGGCTAGTCTCTATGTGGCTTGTGAAATCTACACAGCGCTAGACATAAACATACAGACGTACTTGAATTGAATAAAAAAAAAAACACAAATGTGACAAGTAGAAAGGATAGGCATTAGCAGCATTTTGGAGTTCATAGTACGAAAGAAAAACTAGTGGTGATGCCATTAGCAGCAGCAGCAGTAGAAGTTCTTGTCTTGCTGAGGTAGCTGTAGTGGTAGTGGTAGTGGTAGTGGAGAAGAAGTTGCTGAAGTGGAAATGATAGAAGTAGGAGCAGTAGCAGCAGCAGCAGCAGCAGCAGCAGCAGCAGCAGCAGCAGCACGCGCAGCAGCAGCAGTATATAGTAGTGGAGTGGTAGCAGTAGAAGTTTGTATCTGAAGTTTAACGTTTATTCACAGCTCGTGATTTGGACAAAAAATGTTGTGTGTGTGCTCTGCGTCGTCGTGCGTGGTGGTGGTGGTGCGTGGTGTGTGTGTGCGTGTGTGGTGTGTGTGTGTGTGTGTGTGTGAGGGAGGAGGTTGAGGAAGATGGAGAGACTGAATTAAAAAGGAGCGATCAAGAGGAGAAAGTGAAGAAGGAATAGTTTTAGTGGTTGCTGTTGTTGTTGCTGTTGTTGTTGCTGTTGTTGTTGTTGTTGTGTTGTTGTTGTTGTTGTTTTAGCCTCTGGTTTGTTGTGGAGATTTCCGTCACCACTCGATCCCAGCTTAACAGCCCCAGCATCCGTCATCAGCACCGCACGCACCCTTCCGTTATCCCCTTCCCACTCTGTCCAACACTCTACCAACACCACCATCATTACTGCTATATACCCCCCCCCTCTCCCTGGAGCTTTCTCTCAACACCTCCACCTCCACCACCAGTGCCACTGCCACCACTCAAAACTCTGCTGAACACAACGTGTCAACCTTTGCCCCATCAGTTTTGTCATTACCTTGACCGCAGTCCTGCGCCCTCTCCCAATCCCCCATCAACATCAATATCAAAATCACCACAACCCCTCCTCCACTGTGTTTTTTTTATTTACAGCAGATTTGCCAGCGCTAAACACGTCCACACACAGTCAACAATATAACACCTCCTCCCACCCCCCCCCCCTCCCCAACTGTTGATTGAGAACTTGTTGGTTTGTTTACAGATAGCCATTAATTCCATGTATCTTTCATCACACAAAAAGTTAGAAAATTATGTTCATGACATTGCAGAACCACTCATCTGAACAACCCTCTTGCCTCCTAGTATATCTCCAGCTAATTCATCGCCAACATCAACACAACTATCTTGACATCCCCCCACCCCCTACCTCATTATTTTCCCAATCGGTTCATAAGCAACACCATCATCACGACTCAAGCTCGCATCAGGCATCTTTCCTCAATATAGCAGGAAATAGTACTACACAGTCTCAGAATAACAGCACACCTACCCTCCTCCCATTGCCCACACAAGATTCGAAAAAGAGCAACCAAGCATCAGCAATACTTGAACCAGTCATACAGTCCTCCATAACAATAATATGAAAATAGTCTGATTTGTCGGCAGAGGTACACAAAAGATATAAACACAACAACAACAAATAATAACAGCTACAACAACAGCAAAAGCCTAACAGCAACATGAACATAGTATGAAGAACCATTGATAGCAATGAACAATAACAGCAAAATAGAAAGGGTTGAGATTATTTATGGAAATTAAAAAAAACAAGCACCTCCGCCCCCTCCCCTCCTACCCCCCTAAAAAACCGCAAAACAACCGAAACACCCTTCCCCTAAACACAATAATTAAAACAAAACAATAGGAACAGCGCAAAGGCCATTACATATTCAACAACATGAACATAACAAGTCCTTTCAATGAAGAATAAACATTTAACGCACACGACAACAATCTCAACAAAAAGAACAACACAACAACAACACCATAAAAACACCCAACATAATTATCCGACCTTTGAATGGAAATCCACAAACAACAACACAACGTGACCACAAAGATAGGAACAACAAGAAGCCCGACAAAAATAACGTAACAACAACGTCGTCAAAAAGTGAAGCCAACACAAGAACAAAATAACCCGATCTTTTTCGTTTAAAAGACACAAAAAACACCAGGACACCACCACCACAATCACGACTACCATGACGCAGAAGCAGAACAAGAAGAACAAGAAGAGCACAACACCACCAGATCAACAGTCCATCAACAACACAACCCCACCAACAACAAAAAAACAACCTACCACTACCGTCATCATTAACACAACAAAAATACAAGAACAATAACACTACAATAACCATCATCACCACCACCAAGAAGAAAAATAAGAATGAGAAGAAGAAGAAAGAGCACAACACCACTACCACCATCACCACCACCACCACTACCACCACCACAACAACAACAATAACAATAACGACAATAACAACAGAAATAGCGTCAACACTACCATCACCATCATCAACAAAAACAACACCAATTCCCCCACCACCACCACCACCGCACCACACCACCACCACAACGGCAACAACAACAACAACAACAAAGACGAGAAACAAACAACACCAACACCAACAACACCATCAGCAGTTAGCTAGCCAGGCTCTCTCTCTCTCTCTCTCTCTCTCTCTCTCTCTCTCTCTCTCTCTCTCTCCCCTCTCTCTCTCTCTCTCTCTCTCTCTCTCTCTCTCTCTCTCTCCTCTCTCTCTCACCTTTCAATGGAGATGATGGTGAGGGTGAGGACGGAGCAGACCATGGAGAAACTCTGCACATAGTTCACTCCCTTACACAGCACCTCTCCGAATTCCCAGGTGAAGGAGAAGAAGGCCACTGCCTGAAACATCCGACAATCACAGTCACCATTAGGGTTGTTAACAACAACAAACAATAGCTACAACAATACAACATTTTCTAAATATCGTTGGCCCCCTTACCTAGCACTGTCCGAATTTTTGATAGGGGTTTGAACCTGGGGTCAAACCTGGGTCGTCAGATCGCGATCGTGCTCATACTGCACAACGCTGTAGCCACCAGGCTACCTCCCTCCCCCTCCCCCCTCAAAAACGAAACGACAGCAAAAACAATATTAATGGCTCCTTGCGGAAAAGTGGGTCAGGTGCTAAGTGACTCATTTCGTGGTGGATCGTCACATATCGTATCAGAAAACCAAGCAGGATTCAGAAAAAATATATATATTAGAGACTAGATTTTTAATCTATACACTATTGTCAAAAATGGTCCGTCTTAGAAAGGTAATAAACTATATGTTGCATTTGTGGATTTAAAACCAAAAGCTTTCGATTTTGTTGGACATGATAAACTTCTAGAATGCACCAAAAGTCATCGTACAAAAGGAAGATTTCTTTGCTTCATTTGCGATCCTTACTTTCAATAAACTCAGTTGAATAATGTGAAGACAGGTGTTTGTCTCGATTCCTACGATGATCATTTTACATTCATTATGATTTAAAATAATGAAGAATAACGGTAGTTGTTGAATACACTAGTCAGCTTCAGATGTTACTTATCTTATCGCTTTGGTTCGTTGTGTTATTTTAGATTCACTGTGGTCTGATTTGACCCCAGAACCCATGAATTTTTGTATTGTAACCGAGGCTGATGTACATTAAATTTATTCAGTGCCCCTCCTCCTCTCTCTCTCTCTCTCTCTCTCTCTCTCTCTCTCTCTCTCTCTCTCTCTCTCTCTCTCCTCTCTCTCTCTCTCCTCTCTCTCTCTCTCTCTCTCTCCCTCTCTCTCCTCTCTACCCACACACACACACACACCGCACACCCACATCACCCCACACACACGCATCCTGCACACACACGCACACCAAACGTACGTATTAGCACACACAAGTCTGATAAGCATTTGTTTTTGTTGTGTGTGTGTGTGTGTGTGTGTGTGTGTGTGTGTGTGTGTGTGTGTGTGGTGTGGTGTGAGTGGTGATGTGTGTGGACAGACAGACAGACAGACAGACAGACAGACAGACAGATAGATACAGTGCCATTACCCAAAATAAACCACCTCCCCCACAAGAAGCACCTCACACAAAGAGCACTGCAAACAACAACGGCTAATAACAGACGTTAATGGACCCAAACAACAGAGCTTTGCTAGGATGCTGTCAACGTGAATGTGTCATAAGCGCTTAAGTGCTTTTTGGTGGAGATGGAGGGTTAAACTTACGGGACAAGTCATTAGCGGTGTGCTTAAGATGCATTGGCACGACAGAAACAACGCCACCTTTTCAATCACAAGAACAATTAGTAATCCATCACCAATCGCCTTCGTCGACACCATTTATAGCAACATCAACAATAGAAGTGCTTTGGACAGAACAGCCGAAAGCTGTTCTTTTCTAAAAGCACACCCAAACTCGTTGTGCATCTGTCAAGTGGTTTGATTTTGATTCTGCACTGAAGTACATGCTTATACAAGATTAGCTGGCTCCTTTAGCTAGTATTTTTATGTGAGAATAAAAACACAGGAGATACGTTTGGGTGTGTAAACAGCCAATACACTCTGCGTTTGTCTCAGACTTGTGTGCTCCTTTGGTTTTGTTCGTAGTGTTTGAATTTTAAAAAAAAAGAAATGATCCAGTCATTAAGTGTTTCATTCAAACCATGGCATAACTGTGTTTCTGCAAAAGGCTGAAGACAGACCACGGGCCAGGAGAAAATTGTCGACCAACGCGTCTCTTGTGTTCTCCCAACGATCATCTTTGTCAAGGGACTGATTGATTGACATTTGAGTGGTGTATATAGTTCTTTTCCATTGAAATGTATTTCGTCTTTCTTTGTTTTGTCAGTCTCTGTTTCTGTTCTGTATATTGTATCAATCGTCATAACAGTAGTGAATCTAAGTGTATCAGAAGAATGATAATTGTATAAGCATTACGTTTTTTGTATATCTAAAAAAATCAGGTTAGTCTTTCTTGATTATGAATTTAATCGTGTATGAAGTACAGAAAACTTAAAGTCTTCTGTTTTTTTTTGTTTTGCTGATACTTTTCTTTGTCCAAGAACCAGGTTTCTGCACTCATCTCCTTTGTTGGCAAACAATATTGAACAGTACTGATTGATCATATGTATGTCTATAAAAGGCTTTTTTTTTCTACGTGGCAATGCTTTCCTACATCAAAAGAATAGTGAAATGCTTTGTAAAATTTATCCCAGGGATTTGTGACTAACTTGATTGTACATTTGTATATAATTCATCATCAAAAGCTTTCTGGAGTCAGTGTGTGCCACAGCCCTTCTTGACATGAGAGAGAGAGAGAGAGAGAGAGAGAGAGAGAGAGAGAGAGAGAGAGAGAGAGAGAGAGAGAGAGAGAGAGAGAGAGGAGACAAGAGAGAGAGAGGAGAATGATCATAATGAATAATCTTTATTTTTCAAGGGTAACAGAGTAAAGTAAGCATTACATACTTTTCATCCGGCCCTTATGAGAGAGAGAGAGAGAGAGAGAGAGAGAGAGAGAGAGAGAGAGAGAGAGAGAGAGAGAGAGAGAGAGAGAGAGAGAGAGAGAGAGAGAAAAGGGGGCAAGAACATAGACAAACAGGCACGCAAGCATTCCATACACAAACTCAGATTATTTTTTGAGTCCAAAAACAAAGAAGCAGTACAGAAGAGATCGATAAAGAAACAAGCAGTTGAAGAGAAACTTAGAGCCCTGGCAAGACGTGTGACATTTTGCCGGGATCAGGGAGGTAATCCCATGGCCTTTGCTTATGGCCTTTGCTTTAATCTTCACACCCAGGCAGGCACGGAAACGGAGCACATTCCTCCCATCTCTGCTTCCAGAACGCAAAATACAGCTGTGCCCGAACCGTGCCCCCTATTTCATTGGCTCTATGTCAATTTGGGTGATAAAGCTCTATTCAGGAACAAGGAGGGAGCGATGCCTGGATACGATACATGCTTTGTGTGTTAGTGACTGTCTGGAACTTATGGGGAGAAAGAGGGTTGGTTTCAAAGGAGTTGTTGTCAGAGCGGAGGGATTGGCACTTTGTTGAAGATGTGATAGCAGCGCCGCTGTTTTTCCTTGGCTTGTCGCACGTGCTTTATCCACTTTCTCAAAAAACACAAGTGGGCGCGGAAGAATGCACACACTAATACACATGCTTGTACGCACTTCAGCGCGACGCGCACACACACACATACACACAGTACACACACACAACACACACACACACACACCACACACACACACACACACACACACACACACACACACACACACACAGACACACACCACACACACACAGACACAAACACACACACATACAGCACCACAGACACACACACAGACACACACACACACACTACACACAACGACACACACACACACACACACACACACACCACACACACACACACACACACACACATCACTCACTCACTCACACACACAACAAACCAGCACTCACACTACAACACACATATAACACACCACTTATACTGATGCACATCAGAATAACCTGTTTGCCTCAAGTTGACAGACCCGTCAAACACTGGCCTATCTTGTTCGACTTCCGCCATGCCTCGATCTTTAATCATGGTACGACTGATGCTGGATTATGACCAAAACATGCTCTTTTTTTTTTGGCGGCTTGCTGATATTATTGTAAGTGTGTTATTGTTTGTTTTTTTTTGGGGGGTAGTTTTTTGTGTTGTTTGTTTGTGTGTGTGTGTGTGTGTGTGGTGTGTGTGTGTGTGGGTGTGTGTGTTTTTGTGTGTTGTGTGGTGTGTGTTGTGTGTGGTGTGTTGTGTGAGGAGGAAGGGAGGAAGAGGGAGAGAGAGGAAGAGAGACAGAGAATTATCTATATATTTCCAGGATTACAGAGGAAAATTCCCAAACTGTTTTCATCATATATATATATATATATATATATATATATATATATATATATATATATATATATATATATATATATATATATATATATATTATTCTTTCTGTGTGTGTATGTGTATGTTGTGTTGTTAGCACCGCGCTTGCTTGCTTGCTTTACTGATGCGTTCGTGGCTTGTATCATTATATCCCTTCCCCTTACCCCCACCCCCACCCTCACCTTCTTTTCACCCGTCCCCCCCCATCCCCCCTCAACACTATGATCACAGTTGTGGTTGTAGAGACTTTCCTGCGCTCTCTATAAATCCTGTCTTCATTCCAGTACTCCTCTCTGTCACCCTGCTACTCGAAGACTGGTGTTCCTTTCATCGTCACACACCACACACACACTTGTCCTACACTGCTGATCACACGAGCAGGCACGAAGTCTCCTCCAGGGTATGTGTGGGGGGTTAGAAGTCCTGGGTGACAGTATGCAGGGGTCCCGAGTCCTCTGACATGACTGTGTGTCTGGCTTACAACCCCCTGAAGTCAAGCCGAGTTATGTCCCATTCAGGATATCATGGTCGGATCCTTTTCAAGGGGATGGTTTTTGGGGATGTCCTTTAAGTTCATGTCGGTTGGTTGGTTGGACTTCTGGCTATGTCTTTAGAGTGGTAAGAATTCGCGAATGAGGAGTACTTTTCTTTCTCTGTTTCTGAGTTTTCTTTAGGTGATTGTATGGTCGTTGAAATTGCGGAAAGGAAGAAAGAGACTAAGAATGGGTTTGAGGAAGATATTTGGGATGAGAAAGAAGAGAAAGAAGAGAAGAGAAGAGAAGAGAAGAGAAGAGAAGGAAGGGAAGGGAAGGGAAGGGAAAGGAAGAGAGAGAGAGAGAGAAGAGAGAGAGAGAGAGAGAGAGAGAGAGAGAGAGAGAGAGAGAGAGAGAGAGAGAGAGAGAGAGAGAGAGAGAGAGAGTTTTCAAGATAGCTTGGAGATTGTCTTTTCATTTGTTGCTGTGTAAAAGCAAAGTCTGCTAAGAAAACAGACCTAAACATGACTGGGAGATAGATATCGTTTATGACTTCAGTGAATGAACCAGGAGTTGCTGAATGGGAGATAGATCTTAAATAAGCAGCCACCACTCTCACCTCCTCCGGTACAGAATTATTCATATCCCTGTGGAAATTGTTCTCGTCAGAAATGTTGAAAAAATGTTTTGGTGCGACTCAGTACTAGACTTTGCTGTGCTGTGCTGTGCTGCACTGTGCTGTGTTGTGCCGCACTGTGCTATGTTGTGCTATACAGAACTGCAAGCTTACATTGCCCTGTGCTCAACTTTATCTCATCGTTTATGTTTGTTTGATTCAGGAATCTATAGCAAATAGTAGCTATGAACAAGTATTCTAAATTACGAAGTTCACTTACATTATATTCCACGATTGACAGACGTTGTAGCCAAATGGTTAAGACCATTAGACATCAATCTCATGGGTCCATAAAGGCGTGGGTTCAAATCTAGGGCGTCTGGTGACTTAAGGTTGGGGATTTTTACGATCTCTCATGTCAATTTCAAGTGCAGACTTGCCAGTGCCTTAGTTTTTTTTTGTTTATATATATATATGCATGCAGAAGATTAAATATGCACGTTAAAGATCCAGAAGGCAGAACAGAAAGAGGAATAGGGAACTGGTTGTCAAGTCTTTATGGGTGCCCCCACGGTCGCCAGACTAAGGGATAGATACCCAGTAATTCACGTCAACGTTTGGCGGGTTACGGAAACACAAACATACCCAGCATACATCTCCGAAGTCAGAACGGTGTGGACAAAAACAGTAGCATACACAAAATCTCATCATCAATGAACCTTGGAGCTCTAGCTGAGTAACAGAAAAAAAGTTCTACAATTTATCTGGCCTTCGAGTATCTCAGCCTGTGGGGGTAAAAAGAGAGGTGGGGTAGCACAATTAAGCCACTGCACCGGCTGATTGACCTCAGCAAGGTTGAAGGTCCCTCTGCTGGAGTGGAGCAAAATAAAGGTAATAGTGGGTGAAGCGAGTGGTCAGTAGAGGGAGGGCGGTAAGAAAACCACCCAGGCGTAGTTTCTGACAAGAAGCGGACGTAGCAGTTCTGCAGTTCATCACTGCTATGCAGCACATTTCGCACTGACACACTCACGTCATAGGCTACTTCATGCTGGCAGCAGTCGCGTTGGGAACGGAACCTTGATCAAGACTGGGAGAGACATTATTGGGGGAGAGCAGGGGGATGTGGTGTGTGTGTGTGTGTGTGTGTATGTGTGTGTGTGTGTGTGTGTGTGTGTGTGTGTGTGTTGGGGGGGGGGGGATGGACAAGAGAAGAATATGTGAAGTAAGGGGTCAGAGATGTGGGTAGGAAAGGAACAAGGGTTGAAGGCAAAATAAATAAGTGACTTATCTGTCTGTCTTGTCTGTCTGTCTGTCTGTCTGTCTGTCTGTCTGTCTGTCTGTCTGTCTGTCTCCCCTCTCTCTCTCATAATAGAATTTGCCTTGCCTTGCCTCCCCCTCTCTTTCTTTTTGTCACACACACACAGAAACCACACACACACACACATACACACACGCACACAGCACTCACACGCACACACGTACACACACATACACACACCACGCACACACACGCATACAACACACACACACACACACACACACACACACACACACACACACACACACACACACACACACACACACACACACACACACACACACACACACATCATGACAGTTGAAGACGTTGCCACATCCCCCCAAAAGCAATAACAACAACGTCATAACACAGAATCACACTTTGATAACTTCCATTCTGTCAAAGAGGAATAACTCTCACTCTCAGAGAAGAATGAAAAGAAAGAAGAAGAAGAAAGAAGAAGAAGAAGAAGAAGAAGAAGAAGAAGAAGAAGAAGAAGAAGAAGAAGAAGAAAAGAAGAAAAGAAGAAGAAAAAGAAGGAAAGAAAAAGAAGAAGAAGAAGAAGAAGAAAGAAGAAAAGAAGAAGAAGAAAAACAAAGAAGAAGAAGGAGAAAAAACGGAGAGAAGGCAAATCCCACACAGACAGAAAGACAAACAGAGAGGCACATACTTATCTCCACCCACACAAAACGCACCAAACAGAAACAAAAGACTCCTCGTCTTGCAAGCAGCAGAGAGAGAGCTGAGAGCAATCAGACGTACACCCACAGTACAAACACAGGTTCTGCTCTCTCTCTCTCTTTGTTTAGCAAGGACACTCGTTTCAGAAGCCCCTGCGAGCTTCCAACGAGGTCTAAAGAGGGCACATTGTTGAGGAAAGCCCCCCCCCGTTAACTTACAGCAGTGCCCTCAGAGGGTGGTACTTTGTTTATGGAAGTCGTCCTTCATGATCCCCGCATCACTGGCCCTGCATTGCCTTTTCACTATCCAGCTGCCCGCAGCATCACCGCTGGGAAGATGGTTTGAGTGTATGTGCCGAGTCACTTCGCTGGCTTGCATAATGCATACTGGAAAGGTTTATCTTAAGTTGTGTGTCCTCAGAACACACACATACACACACACGCGCACTCGTGCGCACGCACGTAAACACGCACGCACGCACACAAACGCACGCACTTAAAGACACACACATGCGTGCGAACATGCGCAGGCGCATGTGTGTTTGCGTGCGATCGGTATAGCTTATTCTGCTGTTTTGAAGAATAAGTAATTGTGTGCCAGTGGGAACAGATGACAACATTTACAAAACAACAAGCATGCGGGTGCCAGCCGCAAAGAAAAAGCACACGAGTGCTTATTCATTATCCTTGACATAAACTCTCTGTCTGTCTGTCTGTCTGTCTCTCTCTCTCTCTCTCTCTCTCTCTCTCTCTCTCTCTCTCTCTCTCTCTCTCTCTCTCTCTCTCTCCTCTCTCTCTCTCTCTCTCTCTCTCTCTCTTCTCTCTCTCTCCCCCTTGGCAGTTTTGCTGTCTTTATTCACCACAAGCTTGTGATCCGCGACAAGAATGTACATGCGGACTCATGCCTACGTGATTTGCTTTTTCTTCATTTGACCATGAAATGGCTTCTGTATAACTTATTTTACTCTCTATCGGACTGATATTAAGCCTATTAATTCAACAAAAAAGAAAAAAAAAAAGCCCCAAAAGAAATGACAGGAAGGAAGAAGGTAAGAAAGAAAGGAAAAGCATAAACAAAAAGAGATAAAAATGATGTATGGGTTGTGGGATGTCAGTTCTCAGATAAATCTCTGCTAAAGACGCGTGCCCACAAGGGAAAGTATGTGTGTGTGTGTGTGTGTGTGTGTGTGTGTGTGTGTGTGTGTGTTGTGTGTGTGTGTGTGTGTGCCGCGCGCGCGCGCGCGTGCGTGCGTGTGTGTGTGTGTGTTGTGTGTGTGTGTGTGTGTGTTCCGCGTGCGTGCGTGCGTGTGTGTGTATATGGGGGGAGGGGGGGGGGGGGGCAGTTCTCATCAATACACCTGTTGTGGTGTAGAGGCTTGGCCCACTTTCTGCGGTGACCTCAGGAACCCCTGGCTGCACTGAAGACTTTGCCAAGAGGTAACGGCGAGAGTGAGGCAGGTGGTCACTGCCGTTTAATTAACTCATTAACTCCCCCTGCTGAGTCCCCCCCCCCCCCCTGTGCCTTTCCTCAGCTGCCCACTTCTTCCTTGTCTGCGCCTGCGTGAAGTCAATTTCCGCTTCTTTGCTCAGCGCAGAGCTGTTAGGGATGTGACGAGTTAGAGCTTCCAGAGGTGAAGGCCAGACACTGCATGATCATTTTGGGGGAAATAATGTTTGTCATTATTAGGGTTTTTGTGTAGATCCTGACTTTCTAACGCATTGTCTATCATGTACATAGAGATCCAAGCTCAAACTGTCATGTTCTTTGCCTATGCAGTTATTAAGAACTGTATGCTGAAGACAGAAAGTATTCATTCCGCTGTATTTCGGCGAACATTGTCCAAGTTTAGATTTTGAAAACAGGCAGTTTTCACTCCTGTTTCTCCAAACATCGTCTATTTTTTACACTGTGTTGTGTTTGCTGGGACTTTTCTATGGCTGAAGTCCTGACCCTTAAGTGTTTTGGAGAAAACCAGATATATCAAAGTAAACTATAGGTGAATTTCCACTGGTTTAAGGATTATCCAGAAAGGTTCAAACTTTGTTTGATGTCGGACTCTTTCCCTACCAACGACGAGGCCATGCGTTGTGGTATGATTCAGGTTTAAGAACAAGACTGCAGACTTAAGGTTCTGAGCGCACGTGCACTAGCGGTCGAGAGGTAACGTAACGCTCTGCAAAGCTAGAAGTTGCAGATTCAATCCTCATTTGAACCCAAGATTTTCCCCCGTTCACTACCATCTTGACTGGTGGTCTGGACACTAGTCTTTCCGATTAGACGATAAATCGAGGTCTGGTGTATAACACACATTAAGTACAGGTAAAAAAAAATCCACGGTAACAAATGAGTTGTCCTTGACTAAAAGTGGAAAGAGGTAGAACAATGAAGATTACTTCTACGTTTTTATCACGCAGACTTACAACGCTAAGCTCAACCTCTTTATCCATACCAAAGCCACTCCATAAATGCCACACGTTGAGTAGGACATCTGTTATTCTGGAGCACTGAGGAGCTGAGGTTTGATTCTCTGACGCTTTCAGAAAATGTAAGGATGACTGGAAACCCCCAGGATTGTGTGCCTTTAATTTTATGTCCGTCCACTTTCAGTGATATTTTACTCCTCCAGGAGTTAAGTGAACGAACTATGAAATTTTTCTCCGAAGTGGGCTGGCTGTATTTGATAAGGTGATAGTCACTTATAGTTAATTTTATTTCTTCTTCGTCTTTATTTCTTCTTCTTCTTCTTCTTTTTCTTCATCATCATCATCATCATCATCATCATCATCATCATCATCATCATCATCATCATCATCATCATCATCATCATCATCTTCTTCTTCTTCTTCTTCTTCTTCTTCTTCTTCTCTTCTTCTTCTTCTTTTGTCGCCCACTCCTCTTCCTTTTCTATGTTTTTATTTCTCCCCATCGCTGCTTCCACCCCTGTCCTCCCCTCGCCCCCCCCCCCCCCCCCCCCCCCCCCCCCCCCCCGCGCGTCCAAGTTTGTGTCCCATCTCATTCTATTTCATGGTTGGCAGTTTTGATCAACTTGTAGATCCCGTGGCTTTAACCACCCCCCCCCCCATCCCCTACCCCCCTCCCACCCGTTGCCTTCTTGGCTTTTTCTTCAGATAAACTCATAGCAAGATAA
>CM060323.1:36419059-36431559 GCA_030674155.1 Stramonita haemastoma | reverse complement strand
CAGACAGACAGACAGAGGAGACAGAGAGTGTGTGTATGTGTGTGTGTGTTTGTGCAAAGAGGAACGAACTGAATTGATAAGAAAGAAGGAATAAATCAAAGAAAGTTACTAAGAAACAACAGAAAACAACAACAACAACAAAACCCAGGAAACTTGGAACATTTTTTTTGAAAAAAAAGAAAAGAAAAGGAAGAAAGAAAGAAATGTTTTCCTCATTTGGACACGCCAGGCCGCGCACTTATATACCAATGGGACACAGCGAGATGGACAAAGAGAGACATGGAAAAAAAGGGGGACGAGAGAGAGAGAGAGAGAGAGGAGAGAGAGAGAGAGAGAGAGAGAGAGGAGA
This sequence comes from Stramonita haemastoma, assembly GCA_030674155.1. Classification (NCBI taxonomy): domain Eukaryota; kingdom Metazoa; phylum Mollusca; class Gastropoda; order Neogastropoda; family Muricidae; genus Stramonita; species Stramonita haemastoma. Next base: position 36,431,210 of record CM060323.1, on the reverse strand, counting down.
GAGAGAGAGGAGAGAGAGAGAGAGAGAGAGAGAGAGAGAGAGAGAGAGAGAGAGAGAGAGAGAGAGAGAGAGACAGACAGACAGACAGACAAGACAGACAGACAGACAGAAGACACAGAGACAGAGAGAGGTTTGTATGCGCGCGTTTGGTTTTGGGCTTTCGTGCATGTGCACAAGTAAGGTATCTGTATACGCCATGTCATTGTCTCGGGTAGCATTCTGGATAAGCACAAAGCCTGCAAAACCGATTTTCGTCTTTTGATATCAGTCATTCGTTTTCCTCATCACCTCTCTTCGTTTTTCTTCTGTCACCTACTTCTCTTCGTCTCCATGACTGTCATTATTTTCTTCTTGCCTTCTAGAAGATTGACACCGCGGCCGCACAAAGATACAAAGCAAGCTGAGGAAGTTTACCACACATGCAAGTGTTTTTTTTTTAATCTGAGCTCTTATACAAAGCCTTTTAGCTATTATACAAATTTGATGGATTTTTAATTCTCATTTGGAGAGAGAGAGAGAGAGGGGAGGGGGGGAGGGGGAGAGAGAGAGAGGGGAGAGAAAAGAAAGAGATTGGAGGAGAGAGGGGCAGAGAAAGAGATTGTGGGCATGTGCTTTTGCCCGTGGATACATCACGTAACCACGGCGTCGCGCGTGCGCGTACATACACACACACAGGCAAGTGGGCACGTGCAAGCACATACATACATACATACATACATACTACATACATACATACATACATACATACATACATACATACATACATACATACATACATACATACATACATACATACATGCATGCATACATACTACACCAACTGTTTCCCGTCTCCCCCCTCCCTTCTCCCCTCACACACCCGTTAATGCAGCTTCCGTACGGGAAAACGCTGTTTCTCTCCGTCCAGAGGATAACCAGCAAGTGCTATGCCGACAGCAGACGTATTTCCATGTAGACTAGACGTTCAAGGCATTTTACCCGGCAAAAAACGGACTGGGCAAAAAGAAGTTTAGTGGCTTAACAACAGCATTACTACAGCCTGGCGTTTCTAACTCTGCATCTCTCTTTGAGAATGTTTTACCTGATCAGAGAACAGCGATTAGAAGATTGCCTTGGAAGTCTTGTCATCGGCCCGAAGGGAATCTTAGGAGGGTTGTAAACAGACTGACTTGGAAGACTTTTCAACAGCCGCTTATTAATTCTTTTGAAAACTGCCTAGAGAGCAGTCGTTGAAAGAAACGGCTTAATTAAAAGACTCTTCAAACAGCCAAGAATTTCCCTTCCAGGAAAGTTATCAGTTAAAGACAGTGTGCAAAACACAGCAAGAAACAAGACTCTCCTTGGAGAAAATCTTCAGTGTCATTTTTAGGAGACAAACCAACAGCAGCGAATTTCCTTTGGAAGCCTTCCACAGAAGAATCACCACAAGACAAGACTGGAAAACCAGCCAGTGACCCCAAATCTCTTTGGAGAATAGCCAGCCCTGTGCATAATAATTATTGGAAGACTATTTTGAAAAACTAACCAACAGCACAGATGATTATTCGGAAGGGATATTGGCATTTTCAATAATGGGCTGAAGACTGAGAACATTGACTTCTTTAGTAGGTATGCTTGCTCTGAGTCATCAAAGGTGTCAAGGTTCCTTTCAAAGAACTAGGGACCAGAGCTTTGTCATGTCGGCATGCACCATCTGCCTCAAAGCCTTGTCTCTAATTCATTGACTTGGCATGGAACAGTGCAGCAGACTGAGCGATGTCTTACAACAAGGGGAAATCCAGACACTGAGCGAGTAGTGGCAGGGAGTGGGCCTACAAATGCCTATAAGAAATTAGCAGCCGTGAATTTGGGGGCACACAACCAACGTAATTGAATAAATTTCGTGAATAACTCTTCAGTGTGGTCTCGCAATTATTCCCAGTGGAGATAAGGAAGAAAAAGAAGAGGTGTGAAGTTTCCGAACCTGCCATCTGTTTTTCATGTCGTGTCCTTCACGCCTCCCCTCCCCCCCCCCCTCCAATTACTGCTGCTTTTGAAACCGTAGGGGTCTAAGTCCATGAAGAACGTACCAAGTGGCAGAGAGAAATGGATGAGTGAAAGTTACATGAGGAAGAGAGCAAAAGAAGAAGGAGAATTAGCCTAACAGTAGATAGCATTGGAATAGACGGGGATTTTGTCCAGAAATTAGCTGCTTTCTCCGTCTGTTTGTCTGCCTGTATGTTTGTAACCTCTCTCCTCTCTCTCTCTCTCTCTCTCTCTCTCTCTCTCTCTCTCTCTCTCCTCTCTCTCTCTCTCTCTCTCTCTCCTCACACACACACACACACACAGAGTGCACTCTGCCTTCTATACTAAAGGCTGCCATCTGCCACAGAGTCCGGTAATCACTGCTAGCAGGGAGAGAGAACAAATGGAGCTGACCTTGGCAGGGGCAGTGGCCGAACCAACACAGACATGCACAGGTCAACGGCAGTTTATCTATCTACCAACAACTCTCCTCTCTCTCTCTCTCTCTCTCCTCTCTCTCTCTCTCTCTCTCTCTCTCTCTCTCTCTCTCTCTCTCTCTCTCTCTTCTCTCTCTCTCTCTCTCATTGCCTTTCCCCCAAGATCCCCACAGTTCAGATAATCGTCAGCCCCCCTAAAACCCCTGTCCACATCCTTCTCCCTATTGTGTTTATCAATTAAGAAGAGAAGACTGGCCTCAGGGTTTTGACCCAACAGTCCGGAAACCTTGTCCAAACTTGATTCCCCGACAATGGCTGGTAGTGAGAATGAATGAAGGCTGCTGAGACAGACAGTACCCCTGGTCCGTTTCCTTTCTCCCAGAGAGGTCGTGCGTTTCTCGTTTCCAAGCCTTGTCTTTCAGGAAGGAGGATGGTTGGTAATGGAGCCCCGTGCTGAGGGAAGCTGCCTGCCTCATTGTATACATGTACTGCACACCTTTCACCTTTCAGGGCTAGCTAGATGCGGAACAGGACAAACTAAAGGAGATTGTTGAAAATTCGGTGATCAAATGGAGAGAGAGAGATTCGGATTCGGATGTTTATTCATAGGGCCTTAAACCATAATGAGAGAGAGAGAGAGGGCCGAGAGAGAGGCCGAGAGAGAGGCCGAGAGAGAGAGAGAGAGAGAGAGAGAGGGGGGGGGAGGGGAGGGGGCAGGGAGAGATCAAATCAAATCAAATTGTTTTATTTCGGGGATATTGAATAAGAACCCATGTGATTTTTTTTTTTTACATCCAGTGGATCGGTGGTCTAGGTGGTAACGCGCCTTGCCTAGAAAGCAAAAAGTCCGGGTCGGAGTGTGCGGTGGTTTGTAGCCCGTTTGGGCCCAAAATTTTTTCCCCATCCATTAGACCCTGAGTGGTGGTCTGGGCGCTAGTCTTTCGGATGAGACGATAAACCGAGGTCCCATGTGTTACACATCACTATTTAGCGCACGTAAAAGAACCCACGGCAATAAGGGGGTTGACCCTGGCAAAATTCTGTAGAAAAAAGCCACTCTGATAGGGAAACAAATACAGTTGCATGAAGGAAAAAGGGGGGAAAATGGGTAGGCGCTGCACTTGCGGCGACGCGCTCTCCCCGGGGAGAGCAGCCCGAATTTCACGCAGAGAAATCTGCTGTGACATAAAGTGGTACAAAATACAAATACAAAATTAAGGAAAGAGAGAGAGAGAGAGAGAGAGAGAGAGAGAGAGAGAGAGAGAGAGAGAGAGAGAGAGAGAGAGAGAGAGAGAGAGAGAGAGAGAGAGAGAGAGAGAGAGAGAGAGACGAAGAGGAGGAGAGGAGGAGGAGAAGTGACGGAAGAGAGAAGGTCCAGAGACAGGGGAACTCATCGTGTCCACTTCTTGGCTACATCCGTCGGCCATTTTTTTGACTTCCTGTCACGTGGGTGGATGGCCGGATTCTGTTCTTTTTGTCAAGTTGAAACCGTATGTGTTTGGATCTGGAGGGTATCGCTAAGAAGAAATAAAAAAAAAAGAAGAGATAAGAGAAAAATGAGGGAAGAAGTTGTAGAGGAGAAACAAAAAGATGCTGGATCAGAAAGAAAAAAAAGAAGAAAACTATAAAATGGCAAACAAAAAATTACGTTCTACAAAGAAGAGTTAAAAAAAAGAAAAGAAAAATATTGGTCAAATGAAATGGTATCTGTAGGCTTAGTTTTGATTTGACCAGCGCTCTCTCTCTCTCTCTCTCTCTCTCTCTCTCTCTCTCTCTCTCTCTCTCTCTCTCTCTCTCTCTCTCTCTCTCTCTCTCTCTCTCTCTCTCTCTGTCTGTCTGTCTGTCTGTCTGTCTGTCTGTCTGTCTGTCTCTGTCTGTCTCTCTCTCTCTCTCTCTCTCTCTCTCTCTCTCTCTCTCTCTCTCTCTCTCTCTCTCTCTCTCTCTCCCTCCTCTCTCTCTCTCCTCTGGTTTTTGGGGTCGGTCGGTGGGTGATCTCCCTTGGTGAAAGGCAGGCGATTTCTTTGCTGCGCTAATTTTTGGTTTAAATTACCAATTAACCAAGCACCATGCCAGTTGTTGGATTGCCAACAGCACTGGAAGCAACCCTGGGTGCCCTGCTGCAAGACAGTCACCTTAATTCCTGGAAGATTTGCGGAGAAGGGAGTAACACCACAATCATTCTTCGACTGAGAACTGACAGTGAGAATGTCAACATGGCTGGTCAGCAAACATCTACCTGCCAGCATTTTCGCAAAAAACCTCCAAGTCAACTGACCCGAGACAGGAGACGGATAGAGGAGAGGAGACAGGCAGAGGAAAGGAAACAGACAGAAGAAAGAAGACAGACAGCAACAACGCAGGACAATAATGAGGCAAGTGAGTCTTTCACTTTTGAAAACTCTCCAACTTTGTTTATGCCAACACCGCCAACAAGCCATGCTGTCGCACATGCCAACACGCCCCTGTCTTCTGACAACACACCGCTGCACGTGATGTCTTCAGCACGGGAATTCCGCCCTGCGTCACGGGATGTCAACACCATAGGAGCAGACACAGTCTCTGATCAGCAACACGAACTTGACCTTGCTGTGTGTAGTGCATCAGACACCACAGGGGACGGCTGCTGCGACATGGCTCTACAGAAGGCGGAAGAGATTGACTGCAGTGTGGAGCTGATCAGGGACTACTTGGCACAGCTGACAGACAGATCGCTGCAGAGAAGGCTGAGGGACACCCGTAGAAACCAGGAGTTTGGAAAAGTGTTTGTTTCTGACAGTACCTCTGACACTGTTATCTGTGAAAGTGACGACTTGGTGATCCAGTTCAAGTGGACAGATAGCTCTGATAAACCAACCGATTTCTACTGGTTTGTGAGAAAGAACATTAAACACCTGACTGAGGAAGAACGCGATATTCTTTCTAGGCTAAAGCTGTGGACTTTGGCAGATCGCAAAAAAATGAAAAAGAGGATTGATGCCAGTCTGAATGTTCTACATGTGATCATGGGTGTTGTCAGATATCAGCTTGGGTAATTGTGATTGTGACTGCCTGTTTGGGAGTAAGTGTGTGTGTGTGTGTGTGTGTGTGTGTGTGTGTGTGTGTGTGTGTGTGTGTGTGTTTGTGTGTGTGTGTGTGTGAGAGAGAGAGAGAGAGAGAGAGAGAGAGAGAGAGAGAGAGAGAGAGAGAGAGAGAGAGAGAGAGAGAGAGTAATGGGACAGCAGTATACGTGTACTCCACCAGTTCAGATTCTCCTCTCGTGTTTTATGTAACAAAATAGCAAGAGCCAGTGGCCAACCTGTCTGAACACTTTCCTGCAATGATCTATCTGACTCTGGATCTCTGTCTTTGAACCATGACGTGGAATCCATGTCGTGAAGATATTTTGGGCTGCAGCCTTTTTTGTCACTATTTTTCGCTATTGTTCAATATGTGTTGTGCCCACTCCCCTTCCCACTGTCCCCTTGTGAATGGGCTGAAAAGCTTAAACACAATAAACTATTGTCATTGTCATTGTCATTGTCATTGTCTCTGGTTTTTGGTCTCTTCCCCCCCCCCCCCTGTTTTTGTGGCATGTTTTTCACCCTATTTGTATCACTCTCATTTCTTTTTTTTCCCGCTTTCTCCTTTTTTCTGTCCATTTTCATCTTCTCATTATTTTTCTTGAAAAACTGTTCCATTTCTTCTTGTTTGTTTGCTTGTGTGCTTTACTATTTTCTGAGTTAGAAAAAAAATCGTTCACTCGATGTTTGTTTCTGTGTAACTATTTTGATCATTAGCTATTGGGTATGGATTATTATTTTTCTCTGCATAATATTGTCTTTAATGTCTTTTCGTTTTCTTTTTTTGTATGCCTTTACAATCTTATTAAATGTATATTCTTTCTATCTTTATATTCCTTTGTTTCTGGTTTTACACTGTCTACATGAGATTTGTATACAGACTTGCTCTTTACACAGTGTTTGTTTATGCTGCTGCTGCTGCTGCTGCTGCTGCTGCTGCTGCTGCTGCTGCTGCTGCTGCTGCTGCTGCTGCTACTAGTACGACTACTACTTCTAAGCCTGATTCCACCACTAGTAAAAAGGAAGGAAGAGGAGGAGGAGAAAAAGGAGGAATAGTAATAGTAAGAGAAAAAGGGGGAGGGGGGAACAACTGTAGAGAAAATGAAAGAAGTCGCTGTGTACCGTGAATTCACTTTTCGTTCGCACTGCACTCCGTGTATTGTGGTGTTCAATGTGTAAAACTGCCAGATGAGAAAAGTTTTTGTTAACCTCGTTTAATTCGTTTACTCTCTGTCTCTATCTCTCTGTCTCGCTCTGTCTCTCTCCCTCCTTTCCCCATTCCCTCCCTCCCCCTCTCTTTCTCTTTTTTTTTCTCTCTCTATACACACACATATATATATATATATATATGATATATATACATATATATCTATATATTGATATATATATATATATATATATATATATATATATATATATATATATATATATATATGCTTAATCATATAAACATACATATATAATTTGTTTATATATTTGTCGAACACACACACACACAGACACACACAGACACACAGACACACAGACACACAACACACACACACACACACACACACACACACACACAACACACACACACACACACACACACACACACACACACACACACTAATACAAACACCACAAGCATACACATTGTTTTATTGTTTTCCATTATCCTCGACATAAAAGAATATAAAAAAAAAATTTAATGGTTACCCAGTGTCATGTGTATGAGAAGCACGGGAGAGAGAGAGAGAGAGAGAGAGAGAGAGAGAGAGAGAGAGAGAGAGAGAGAGAGAGGAGAGAGAGAGAGAGAGAGAGACAGACAGACAGACAGACAGACAGACAGACAGACAGACAGAGATAGAGAGACAGAGATTCAGGACAGTAAATCAAAACCAAATCATAAAGAAAGAAAAAAACGGACAAGTAAAATTAGAAAGCAAATAAGCTATTAAACAAAAGTAAATCGCATTTTCTTTTTGTTTGATAACTGAAAAAGAAACCAAGTTTCAAGTTAGCTACAGCTAGATCATAACAACGCAGGTAGTTCAGATTTTTTTCTTTCCCCAACATTCTCTACATTTTCTACATGCAAAGTTCTAAATCCGTACTCGTGCAAAAGCTCGTTTTAATTAACACGTGAGTTAGACAATTCCTGACACAATCGTACGCGTGCTCATTTGGAAAGAAAACGTGACAAACACACACACACACACACACACGCACACGCACGCACGCACGCACGCACACACACACACTACACACACACACATACACGTACACGTGTACACACACACACACACATACACACACACACTACACCACCACCACCACCACCACATATTGTAATCCATACGATAATTCGGCATTTGGGTAGTAAAACGACGCAATATTGTTACCAATTAGACTGTTGATCGTCGTTGTAGTTACGTCATGGCGCTGAAATTTACAGCACAATGAAAGGAAATGACATGGATATTCCGCTTCTTGTCAAACCTGGTCAACAAGGGCTGGGTGTTGTGGTACCGTGATTTTTTTTAGAAATAAACATTAAGCGAACCAGGTTTAGTCATGACAAACTTGTACCTCATCGTATAAGGATAGGTGTTTACAGTGTTGCAGCATGCGTCAGAATTTACGTCAGTGTTTCACATTATCTGCCCCCACATGGTAAAATACGCTAACTCTATTTTCGCAAATTTTCGAGAAAATTCTATTATCTTGTTTGATCCTAGATGTGTTTTGCACAAAGAAAAACCATAGAAACTATCTGGACGAAACAGGATTATAGCGAATGCGTTATGTCTGTTAATTTATGCAATCAAGAAGAAAAATGGGATTGCCTGGAGTCTTCGGAAAATGGAGTTCTTTTATTTTACATGGCGAGTCTGAAGATGTATGTCATGACCACAACGAAATGACTTCTCCCTTAACTTCTTGAGGAGTTGTTTGGGCAGTGCACTGAAGTTTTCACTCCTCCAGGAGTCGTTTGGGCAGTGTACTGAAGTTTTCAGGCAGTGTGTTGTGAGCCAGGTGAACAGGCGGACCCCACCTGGGTGTAAAAATGCATGCTGGGTATGTCTTGTGTCGTGCATTTCAAGGGCCGCAGCTGGCCTTCTCATGCCCGGAAAGAGCATGGTCTTTTCATGGACATATAATGTGGTGTTCTACATGCATTCCCATACAAGACCTCGGTTTATAGTCTCATCCGAGAGACTTTCTGGGAAGTGGAGTCCGTAGCCCAACTATCAAGTCGCTGATGACAAGCAATATTAGGACGCTCGCTTGCATACACACACACACACATACCCGGCACATACACACATATACACACACGTGCGTGCACGCACGTACGCACGCGCGCGCGCACACACACACACACACACACACACACACACACGCACACACACACACACAGCGACCATAGCACTGATGTTTTATGATATCAAAATAAGGTTGAAAAACGCAGTGGTCTGATTCTGATGTTTCCAAAACATGTACTAATCTTTAGAAGGTTGGATCTTTTTAAAGTATACGCTGAGGTACGGGAGAAAAGAGAGAGAGAAAAAAAGAAATATTTTCTGCGAGGTATAAAGGGAACTGTCCTTTTAAAAAAATCATGTTATAAAACACTGCATTCATTACAACCAGTTCCCCAATATGCTTTGTAAATTCATCCCTGCTTACACAAATAACTGACAAAACAGAGGAGAAAAAGAACGCGACGAAGGAAGGAAGGAAGGAAGAAAGAAACAAAAACAAAATAACAAAAAAGACCAGATCCGCCAGAAGAAGAGAGACAGAGAGAAAAAAAGCTTTGTCCAGAATTGAACTGTCAACATCCATTTTGTAAAGCGGGTGTTTTCTTATCCTATGCTTCAATGCAAATTATTCAGCGCTGAACCCCCTGGGCTTTTGGGGGAGAATGGATTTGATCCTTGCTTCAGACTCCTGACCATTTGAATGTTTTCAGAGATACAGCAGCAAATAGCTCTCTCTTCTTCATGTCTAAAGCCCTTATGAGCGTCGCCAGGATGTGTGTGTTTTTTTTCTTTCCCTTTTCTCCAGATGATAAAAAAAACCCATTGAAATGTAGGGGGGAATCAGGAATGGGCAAAGCATTAGCTGTGTGGTTTCCAGACTCAATGGGACTGTGGAGAGAGGGGGGAGGGGGGAGAGAAAGAGAGTGTGTGTGTGTGAGAGAGAGAGAGGGGGGGGGAGAGAGGGGAGAGAGAGAGAGGGGGAGGGAGACAGATAGAGGGGGGAGAGGGGGAGAGAGAGGGGGAGGGAGAGAGGGACAGAGAGAAAAAGACACGTAGAGAGAGGGGGAGAGAAGAGAGAGGGGGGGAGAGAGAGTGAGAGACAGAGAGAGTCACAGAGAGAGAGGGGGAGAAGAGAGAGAGAGAGAGAGAGAGAGAGAGAGAGGAGAGAGAGAGAGAGAGAAGGAGAGAGAGAGAGAGAGAGAGAGATAGAGAGAGAGAGAGAGAGGAGAGAGAGAGAGAGGGGACAGAGAGAAAGATGCCTCTTGTTTCCCTTTTTATCTATATATTATTTTTTCCTATTTGAGCATCCCCGGTAGTTGTGTTCACTGTGGGGTGATACGTGACCTGTACCGTGTAGAGGTAATCATGGGATGGCTCGTGTTGACTGGAGGAGGCCACACTGCCAGCTTCTCAGGGTGCCCGACATGCAGCTTTCCTTCTTCTTTCTCTTGTTGTTGTTGTCTTCACTTTTCTGTTTGTTCACTCTCAGTCTTGTTATTAGACGAGAGAAAATGAAGGGGTAGGGAGATCTTATTAAGAAAAAAATATGTTGAAAAAGAATTACGCAGAACAAAGAAAATTGGCAGTTCCAAATAATTTTTTTATTGCATAATGATCAATGGTGATGGGGATGATGTTACGATGCTGCCGAGGAAGTGCATCCGCTGTGAGACTACTTGACAGGGTTGTACTCTACGCTTACTAGCATAATATATCCCGGTGTCAACCGGACCCGAGAGATACTGACACCTGCAGTGTTGGTCAGGTAATTTGAGCAACACTCTAAAATACGCATTTGTAAAGTGGATGAAGCTCGGCTGTGTGGTCCCAGTCTTCCCGCCGAGCCCACAGCACACTCACACTCTGGGCAGGAGCCGGCCGGAGTCCGAAAAATCCCTATTACTCTTATAGGATTTGAATCCGCGACCTTCCAGCCCGAAATCCAAGGCGATGACCACTGCGCCATGGCGGCTGGTAGCAGCATCACTTTTTGTTTAATATCGTAATTGAGAGGAGAGAGAGGAGAGAGAGAGAGGAGAGAGGAGAGAGAGAGAGAGAGAGAGAGAGAGAGAGAGAGAGAGAGAGAAGAGAGAGAGAGAAGAGAGGAGAGAGAGAGAGAGAGAGAGTGTCCATTTTTGTTTGTTTTTTCCCTTGGGATGGATAGCCCAGTGTGTTGACATTGTCACACTACGTGACGATGGTCTCCGCTCTCTGAGCACAGTACTGTTTACACAGCAGCTTCTCCTAGGATCAGGATCAGGAATCAGCAGGAACTGTCATCTCCTACCTCTTCCTGCTCTGTCCTCATCTTTAGTTTGAAAGCAGTATTTCCATGATTAAAAGATAGGTGGGTGGTGTTTTTTTTTGTTTTGTTATAGGGGAACCAGCTTCCCTGGGGAACGGGATGGCCTAGTGGTTAGAAAATAGCGCTCGCAATCTGACGACCCAGGTTCGAATCCCTTTCAAGAGGATGTTATTCCCTGGAGTTAACATCAGTGCAGACTCTACTCTCCCCAAAATTCCTCTCCCCAAGAGTCCTTCGCATGAGACTATAAACCGAGGGCCCCTGTGCAAACGCACGCAGAACATCTTGCGCACACGTTAAATCCTGTTCCACTTTTCGAAAGAGTAGGTCATTGTGTGCCGGTAGGAATGGATGACAACATTGACAAAACTGCATACACACGGGGACTGGATGTAAAAAAAAAGCACGTGAGTGCTTATTCCATTATCCACGATATAAAAGAGTAAATAAATAAATAAATAAATAAGTAAATAAATAAATAAATCTCGCAGTGTCTTTTTCTCTCTCAATAGCCTTGATGCCAGCTGTTCAGGCAATGCATTGCTCAGGTCTCATACAACCTCCTTTCCTTACTCCCCCCCCCCCCTTTTACCGGCGTCACGGATTGGCCAAGAAGATGAAAAATATGCTGATTTATATAAAGAAGATTATTTGCTTCAGTCGCTTTATACATAAAACAAGAGTATTTATTTCTGTCGTAATAATCACAGAGGTAATGACGGAATAAAAAAAAAAAAAGGGCAGAATTTACATCATCCTCAGCCACTTTTCTCTGTCCAGAAACTCAGATAAGAATAGTTTATTATTAGAGAGGATATAAAGGCAAGACCGCAAGGCATTTAAAAAACATTTGTCATGTTTTAAGTTTTTAAAGCCCTTCTTTTCTGTTGCTTTATTGTTCCGTACTTCTTATGTGTCTCGTTTGCTTTACAGAGGGCTGTGCGGTGTGTGTGTGTGTGGTGTGTGTGTGTGTGTGTGTGTGTGTGTGTGGTGAGTGTGTGTGTGTGAAGAGAGAGAGAGAGAGAGAGAGAGAGAGAGAGAGAGAGAGAGAGAGAGAGAGAGAGAGAGAGAGAGAGAGAGAGAGAGAGAGAGAAGAGA
>CM060323.1:36404059-36406559 GCA_030674155.1 Stramonita haemastoma | reverse complement strand
CGTTTGTAAGTACTTGCGTAGGTGCGTGCGTGTTTTGTTTCATTTTTTGTCGTATCCATGGTTGTGTAGTGTGAGTGGGAACAAATGAAAGAAACTACTGGGGAAATGAGCATCGTTTTAATTCACAGATAAGGAGGCTTTCGTGATGCTCCAACAAATCACAGTCTATCCATTACCTAAATGGAATTTGTCCTTATCGTGCTCTCCAGTCCTGGTGTCATTTCCTTCTCTTTTTTTTCTTTTAGTTCCTGAGAGGCAGACGAACAAAGAAAGAAGGGGAAGTAAGAGGAGAGAGAGAGAGAACAGGGATGGGAAAGAAAGAAAGGTGTTGCGGAGGGAGGGGGGGTGGGGGCGGTTGATGAAAAGGAGAGATGGGGCCAGAATAGAGCAGAAGAGAAGAAAATTTCATTTTTCAGACAGTGATAGAATAAGTAGAAAGACTTGATTTCATCTAGCCTCAAAGAGAGAAAGAGAGAGAGAGATAGAGAGAGGAAAGCAGAAACAGACAGAGCAGAGACAGAGAGAGACAGAAGACAGACCAGGACAGACAGACAGACAGAGCAGACAGAGACAGACAGAAGAGACAAGAGAGAGAGATGAGATCTCTGTATGTTTAAAATGTGTTTGTGGGTGTCTCTCTCGTCGTCTCATGTCTGGTCGCGCGCGCTTTTGTGTGGAGTGATACGGAATGATAGTCAGATGGAATATGATTATGCAGACAGGCAGTCAGGGAGGCAGGCCAGTTTTTGCCGTGTCGTGGGAACCACGGACACTAAAGTGCTATGCACGATTCCAATCTGTCTCTTTACTTCAGCCCCTATATCTCTGTCTACTTACCTCAGCCAGTCTGTCTCCCAGTGTGTGTGTGTGTGTGTGTGTGTGTGTGTGTGTGTGTGTGTGTGTGTGTGTGTGTGTGTGTGTGTGTGTGTTGTGTGTGTGTGTGGGTGTGTGTGTGTATGTGTGTGTGCATGTGTGATGTGTATGTGTGTATGTGTGTGTGCACGCACACCCTGCGCAGCCACCACCTACGCCTCAGCGCATGATGCTTACTCCTCAGCACACGTGAGCGCGCTGATTGCCACAACTGTTAGTTCAGATTCCATTTCAGGCCTAATGCACACCACATTTGTAGAGCTATTACAACGACAGTATCTAACTTCAACACCGCTACTTTGCAACCCGATTTTTTTGGACGATAAGTGAAATCAGTCTTCTCCGGCACTTTACCCTACATTAGAACGGGACCTCCCTTGTCCTCCTGGGTTTGTTAGAGCCGTGCCACCCCGGTGACTAGATTGAAGAATCACTTGCAGAACAGAGGGAGAGCTTTGTTCTTTATCAGCAGAGTCTGTCATCACTTGTTGGCTGATTCGGGGAGTTAGGGAGGATATTTTTTTAAGCGGGGAAGGGATTGCCAAATCAGAGCCAGTGTGTGAGGTTGCGGGTCTAATGGATCGTAATGCGTTGTCGTGTCGTTTTTTAAGGCTTGTGTGTGTGTGTGTGTGTGTGTGTGTGTGTGTGTGGTGGTGTGTGCGTGCGTGGTGCGTGTGTGTGTGTGTTTGTGTGTGTGTACGTGTGTGTGTGTGTGTGTGTGTGTGTTGTGTGTGTGTGTGTGTGTGTGTGTGTGTGTGTGTGTGTGTGTGTGTGTGTGTGTGTGTGTGTGTGTGTTGTGTGCCGTATCTGATTTTGAAGATGTGGGGGCTGTTTAGGTTGAGTTGTCTCCGTTTCTAGAGTGCTTATTTGCCCTTTTTGTCATTTTTTTATGGAGAGTTTGCCTGTTTGTCTGCCTCTGCCTCTGTCTGTCTGTCTGTCTTCTGTCTGTGCCCACCCCCACCCCTTCTCACTCTCTGTCTATCTCTGTCTCTCTGTCTCTCTGTCTCTGTCTCTGTCTTCTTCTGTCTCTCTGTCTCTCTGTCTTCGTCTGTCTCTCTGTCTCTTCTCTCTCTCTCTCTCTCTCTCTCCTCTCTTCTCTCTTCTCTTCCCCTCTCTCTCTCTCTCTCTGTTTGTGAAAATGCAAAACTAGTTTTATCCACTGTGCTTTTGAATCTATGAAAGCAGTTAGCATTTGAATTATGCTTACTGCTTACTTACATGCGTTAGCTTTGATCGTAATGCAATTGTCTGTTTTATTGTAGTAGTAGATAATAATTTTCAAAGCGTTCATTTCTGAAGCTGTTGTGATGAATTTCTAACATTTTCACTTGTTTGTTACTTTAGATTTGCTGAATTGCAATTGGGTTTTTGGGGTTGTTTTTGTTTTTAGTTTTGTAACCCCTTCCCCGTTTCTCCTTTTAAAATCGGTTGATGTGAACAGCAGACATTTGAGCTCTGGCCAAAAGCTGTGTCAGTTATTGATGTAAACTAAGTACCACGGCCTACATCAACATGTTGTTATGTTTCAGTGTGAAATGTTATGTTGAACTTGTTTTCATCCATAACACGTTCCTACCATAACAGCTGTAAGGTAAAAAAGGTAAAGGTGTCCCATAATCTATGTGGT
>CM060323.1:36397244-36403959 GCA_030674155.1 Stramonita haemastoma | reverse complement strand
TCTCTCTCTCTCTTTTTCCCCCCTTTTCCCCTCTTCCCCTTTCCCCTTTCTTCTTCTCTCCCCCTCTCTCTCTCTCTCTCTCCTCTCCCCCCCCTTTGTGATAAACCATTTTAAAACCCACCCCCCCTTTTTTTTTTTTCTTTTTTTTTTTTTTTTTTACAGCGATGTCATTAATTATCTGAAATACCCAGCACAGAAAAAAGATTTTTTTCCATTCCAAAATATTTCGACACATTTTTCAGGGTTATTTTCCAGTAAGGCATTTATTAAATTTTTGAAGGAATAAATGGGGTTTTATGTTCGGTATGTCAAAAGGGCTGCGTTTTTTCTGTTTTATCTTTTATCGCTCGCTTCCATTTTTTCGGGAAAATTTTTAAATTTTTAATCTGTCTCCGCTTTCCTTTTTTGGGCCGGGGTTTGTCTTTTTTTTCCCTTTTTTTTTCTTTTTTTTTCTCTGTCTCTGAGCTCTCTCTGCCCTTTTTTCTCTGTATCTTTTTTTCTGTCTTCGTCTTTTTCCTGTCTGTCGGTCTGTCTGTCCTGTCTGTCTGTCTGTCCGGTCTGCCCTTTGTCTGTCTGTCCCTCTCTCTCTCTTTCTCTGTCTCTCTCTCTGTGTCTCCCCTCCGGGGTCGCTGTCTCTGCCCTCTCTTTATCTGTCTTTTTGTCTGGATTGGATGCTATAAAAAAACAGTGCTTATCTGGAAACCCTAAGAATAAACACCTCTCTCTCTCTCTCTCTCTCTCTCTCTCTCTCTCTTCTCTCTCTCTCTCTCCTCTCCCCTCTCTCTCTCTCTCTCTCTCCTCTCTCTCTCTCTTCTCTCACTCTCTCTCTCTCTCTCTCTCTCTCTCTCCCTCCTTCGAATGAGACTGTAAACCGAGGTCCCGAGTGCAAACGCACGCAGAACATCTTGCCGACACTTTAAAAACCTATCCTGCTTTTTGGAAAAGTTAGACCATTGTATGCCGGTGGGAACGGATGATAAAATTTACAAAACCGCATTACACATGGCGACTGGATTGTAAAAAGAACACGTGAGATCTTATTCTATTATCCTCAAAATAAAAGATTTATTTTTCAAGTCTCTCTCTATCCTTTGTTCTACTTTCTCTCTCATTCTCTGTGTGTGTGTGTGTGTGTGTGTGTGTGTGTGTGTGTGTGTGTGTGTGGTGTGTGTGTGTGTGTGTGTGTGTGTGGTGTGTGTGTGTGTGTGTGTGGTGTGTGTATGTGTGTGTGTGTGTGTATGTGTGTATGTGTGTGTGTGTGTATGTGTTGTGTGCGTGCGCGCGCGCGTGTGTATGTGTGTGTATATGTGTATGTGTGCATGCGTGCGTCTTCAATTTAACGTCTGTTCACACTCAGTGATATTAGTACATGCGTGCGTGTGCGTGTGCGCGTGTGTGCGTGCGTGCGTGCGTGCGTGGCGTATACATTTCTGCAAGCGTTTGTAAGTACTTGCGTAGGTGCGTGCGTGTTGTGTTTCATTTTTTGTCGTATCCATGGTTGTGTAGTGTGAGTGGGAACAAATGAAAGAAACTACTGGGGAAATGAGCATCGTTTTAATTCACAGATAAGGAGGCTTTCGTGATGCTCCAACAAATCACAGTCTATCCATTACCTAAATGGAATTTGTCCTTATCGGCTCTCCAGTCCTGGTGTCATTTCCTTCTCTTTTTTTTCTTTTAGTTCCTGAGAGGCAGACGAACAAAGAAAGAAGGGGAAGTAAGAGGAGAGAGAAGAGAACAGGGATGGGAAAGAAAGAAAGGTGTTGCGGACTGGAGGGGGGGTGGGGCGGTTGATGAAAAGGAGAGATGGGGCCAGAATAGAGCAGAAGAGAAGAAAATTTCATTTTTCAGACAGTGATAGAATAAGTAGAAAGACTTGATTTCATCTAGCTCAAAGAGAGAAGGAGAGAGAGATAGGGGAAGAGAGAGAGAGAGAAGAACAAGACAGAGAACAGAGACAGAAGAAGACAGACAGACAGAAGACAGACAGACAGAGACAGAGAGAGACAGAGACAGAAGAGACAGAGACAGACAGACAGACAGACAGAGACAGACAGAGAGAATGAGAATCTCTGTATGTTTAAAATGTGTTTGTGGGTGCTCTCTCTGTCTCTGTCTGTCTCTCTCTTTCGTGTGTGTGTACGCGTGCATACGTGCGTACACGATCAATCATGCCGGTGGCGCGCCCAGCAGATTTTGTGAGTTGAAAATGAAGTCGATGATATGATTGCAGACAGGCAGTCAGGGAGGCAGGCCAGTTTTTGCCGTGTCGTGGGAACCACGGACACTAAAGTGCTATGCACGATTCCAATCTGTCTCTTTACTTCAGCCCCTATATCTCTGTCTACTTACCTCAGCCAGTCTGTCTCCCAGTGTGTGTGTGTGTGTGTGTGTGTGTGTGTGTGTGTGTGTGTGTGTGTGTGTGTGTGTGTGTGTGTGTGTGTGTGTGTGTGGTGTGTGTTGTGTTGTGTGTGTATGTGTGTGTGCATGTGTGTATGTGTGTGTGCACGCACACCTGCGCAGCCACCACCTACGCCTCAGCGCATGATGCTTACTCCTCAGCACACGTGAGCGCGCTGATTGCCACAACTGTTAGTTCAGATTCCATTTCAGGCCTAATGCACACCACATTTGTAGAGCTATTACAACGACAGTATCTAACTTCAACACCGCTACTTTGCAACCCGATTTTTTTGACGATAAGTGAAATCAGTCTTCTCCGGCACTTTACCCTACATTAGAACGGGACCTCCCTTGTCCTCCTGGGTTTGTTAGAGCCGTGCCACCCCGGTGACTAGATTGAAGAATCACTTGCAGAACAGAGGGAGAGCTTTGTTCTTTATCAGCAGAGTCTGTCATCACTTGTTGGCTGATTCGGGGAGTTAGGGAGGATATTTTTTTAAGCGGGGAAGGGATTGCCAAATCAGAGCCAGTGTGTGAGGTTGCGGGTCTAATGGATCGTAATGCGTTGTCGTGTCGTTTTTTAAGGCTTGTGTGTGTGTGTGTGTGTGTGTGTGTGTGCGTGGTGCGTGCGTGCGTGCGTGCGTGGTGCGTGTGTGTGTGTGTTGTGTGTGTAGTACTGTGTGTGTGTGTACGTCGTGTGTGTGTTGTGTGTGTTGTGTGTGTGTGTGTGTGTGTGTGTGTGTGTGTGTGTGTGTGTGTGTGTGTGTGTGTGTGTGTGCCGTATCTGATTTTGAAGATGTGGGGCTGTTTAGGTTGAGTTGTCTCCGTTTCTAGAGTGCTTATTTGCCCTTTTTGTCATTTTTTTATGGAGAGTTTGCCTGTTTGTCTGCCTCTGCCTCTGTCTGTCTGTCTGTCTTCTGTCTCTGCCCCCCCACCCCCTTCTCTCTCTATCCGCTCTCTCTGTTATCTCTGTCTCTCTGTCTGTCTGTCTGTCTTTTGTCCTTCTGTCTGTCTGTCTGTCTGTCTCTCTCTCTCTCTCTCTCTCTCTCTCTCTTCTCTCTCTCTCTCTCTCTCTCTCTCTCTCTCTCTCTCTCTCTCTCTCTCTCTCTCTCTTTTGTGAAAATGCAAAACTAGTTTTATCCACTGTGCTTTTGAATCTATGAAAGCAGTTAGTATTTGAATTATGCTTACTGCTTACTTACATGCGTTAGCTTTGATCGTGAGTGCAATTGTCTGTTTTATTGTAGTAGTAGATAATAATTGTTCAAAGTGTTCATTTCTGAAGCTGTTGTGATGAATTTCTAACATTTTTACTTGTATTGTTACTTTAGATTTGTTGAATTGCAATTGCTTTTTGGTGTTTTTTGATTTTAGCTTTTGTAACCCCTTTCCCCGTTTCTCCTTTTAAAATCGGTTGATGTGAACAGCAGACATTTGAGCTCTGGCCAAAAGCTGTGTCAGTTATTGATGTAAACTAAGTGCCACGGCCTACATCAACATGTTGTTATGTTTCAGTGTGAAATGTTATGTTGAACTTGTTTTCATCCATAACACGTTCCTACCATAACAGCTGTAAGGTAAAAAAGGTAAAGGTGTCCCATAATCTATGTGGTCGTAGGGGAGCGAGGCATCAGAGACCTCAACATCTCCAGGGGCCAGCATATTGAGGGCGGCACCCATCTCCTCTCCCTCGCTGCTTTACTTTCCCTGACCCTAAAGAGGGCAGGTGCCCATTTACAGCTGGGTAAATTGAGGGACTGTAACTGAAACCAAGGTGCACAAACGGTCACCCATCAACTTGGTTCTACGCTCGATGCTGCTTAACCTTGGCTGGGGGGAAACCAAGTGCTCTGACCACCGAGCTATCCCGTCCCCTGTACTCTCCTATAAACCAGAAAAAATCGAAAAAAACTTTTGCCTTTGTTGTTTGTAAATGAAAAATGAACATCAAAAAGGTTTTTTAAAAAAAACAAAAAAACAGAACAAAATCCTCTGATGTGGGACTAGGCCTATAGCTACGAGGTATTTGAAACAGGTCTAGGCCTACATGCAAACTTCTTATCCAGTGTGTACTGTAAGTCTCAGAGTGGGTTCCATGTGTGAGACAGAGGGATGACCCCCAGGGTGTATTAATCCGGGCAACGTTTCACAAGAGCAGACATTCACTTAAAGATGACACACATGACATGACCACCACGTCATGCTGCTCTGTTCGTCACTGTTCCCGCCCATCTGTCAGCCTTTTAGTCACCCAATCGTAACTGTCTTGTTTCCCGTCCATTCTTCCATCTGTCAGCCTTTTAGTCAACCAATCGTAACTGTCTTGTTTCCCGTCCATTCTTCCATCTGTCAGCCATTTAGTCAACCCAATCGTAACTGTCTTGTTTCCCGTCCATTCTTCCATCCATCTGTCAGCCATTTAGTCAATCAATCATAACTGTCTTGTTTCCCGTCCATTCTTCCATCTTGTCAGCCATTTAGTCACCCAATCGTAACTGTCTTGTTTCCGTCCATTCTTCATCCATCTGTCAGCCATTTAGTCAATCAATCATAACTGTCTTGTCCATTCTTCCATCTGTCATCCATTTATTCAACCAATCATAACTGTCTTGTTTCCCGTCCATTCCTCCACTGTCAGCCATTTAGTCAACCAATCATAACTGTCTTGTTTCCCTCCATTCTTCCATCTGTCAGCCATTTTAGTCAACCAATCATAACTGTCTTGTTTCCCGTCCATTCTTCCATCCATCTGTCAGCCATTTAGTCACCCAATCGTAACTGTCTTGTTCCCCGTCCATTCTTCCATCCATCTGTCAGCCATTTAGTCACCCAATCGTAACTGTCTTGTTTCCCGTCCATTCTTCCATCTGTCTCTCATTCTGCCTAATCATGTTTTATACTGTCTTGTATTCCTTTCCCTTTCCTTACTTCACTCCTTTCTTCTCTCCTTGCTTATTTTCCTTCGTTCCTTCCTTCTCTTTCTTCTTCTTTCCTATTCTTCCTTCCTTCTTCTTCCTTTCTTCTTTCCTTTCTTCCTTTCTGCTTTCCATCCTTCCTTTCTCCTTTCCTTTCTTCCTTTCTGCTTTCCATCCTTCCTTTCTCCTTTCCTTTCTTCCTTTCTGCTTTCCATCTTCCTTCCTTCTTTCCTTTCTTCCATTCTTCTGCTTCCTACCCTGTGGAGAGACGACCGAGTGAGTGACAGACAGGTGAGTGTTGTTGATGAAGATAAACAAAGTTACGGGTCATCAGTAAACACGCTTCCTGCCCCCTCACCTCTCTCTGCATGCTGTGTTGATAAACACCTGTGGCGGGTGGGGGGGGGGGGGGGGGGGTGGGGAGGGAGGAGTGTGTTGTATTGTATTGTATTATGTCATACTGTTTTGTGTTGTATTATGATTTATTGTATTATGCTGTGTTGTATTGTATTGTATACCACTGCACTTTCAGTCACGAAAAATAATTTTCTCTGCGTGAAATTCAGGATGCTCTCCTAGGGGAGAGTGCGTCGCCACAAGAGCAGCTCCACCCATTTAAAAGATCATTGCAGAAGCCTAGCTTACTCCTCACTGCAAGACGAGAAGTGAGGAAAACCTGAACAGTCGCCAGAATCAGAGCAGTGACAGTGCAATGAAGAAAGAGCTACTCGTGGATGTTGCATGCGTTTGATTGTAAGCGTTTTGATTTCGTGCTTTACAAGATTCAGCGGTATATAAATTCCATACATCATCCTCCTCCTCCTCCTCATTATTATTATTATTATTATTATTATTATTATTATTATTATTATTATTATTATTATTATTATTATTATTATATATCATTATTATCATCATCATTATCATCATCATCATCATCATCATCACCATCACCATCACCATCTTCATCTTCATCTTCATCATCATATTTTTTATTATTATTATTATTATTATTATTATTATTATTATTATTATTATATTATTATTATTATTATTATTATTATTATCATTATCATTATCATTATTATTTATTATTATTATCATCATCATCATCATCATCATCATCATCATCATCATTATTATTATTATTATTATTATTATTATTATTATTATTATTATTATTATCAATATTATTAACCCGAATCTAGCAACCAACATCTAATAGCACTCGTGGCTGACTCTGGCTCTGGTGCGTTCAGGTAGCTTGCTGCGTTCTCCGCAATTTTAGCTGTTTACTATAAATGACATTGGACAAAGGAAAGAGGGAGGAGGTATTCTAATTAAAAAATATGCTGCACACAAAAACCCATGGCAAAATAAAGTCACAATTTAACTTA
>CM060323.1:36382244-36389744 GCA_030674155.1 Stramonita haemastoma | reverse complement strand
AGACAGATAGATAGATAGATAGATAGATAGATAGATAGATAGATAGATAGATAGATAGATAGATAGATAGATAGATAGATAGATAGATAGATAGATAGATAGATAGATAGATAGATAGATAGATTATAGTTTACGATTGTTTCCTCTGTTTCCTTTTTCTGTTAATATTTTTGGCAAGACATTTTCTTGGAATGAATTATCCACATCAGCAGTTTAACAAACGAGTACACAACATCCAGTTGCAGGCTTGAAGCGATTCCGTAAAATAAGCTGGGGATGTGTATGTTTAACTGACTCCTTTTATGTATCGTAGTCTTGAAATAAACAGAGGATTAGTATCCCTTGTGATACGTTATGGTTATATCTCGGTATTTCACAGTTCTATCTTAGTATCTCTTAGTTATTTCTTAAAAATAGGCAGAAGATATTCCTAGTACATATTCATTGCCACATACTTCAGTGAACAGAAAACGTTTGTAATGACACTTCATATTGCAATCTTACAACAACGGATTTTGAAGTTATCATATCTTAAAAAAAAAAAAAAAAATATAATATATATATATATATATATATATATATATTATTTCTGGCGGCAATTAGTCATTACGTATGGAAATCAGCGGTAGGTATTTATAATAACACTTCATACCTATATCCCAGAGCCTAATAACACTTCATGTCTACGTCGTACAATAATCACAGAATGTTCCCAATGCATGTCACTCCATGGTAGACACTACTTATCACTGGAGCTGACTATGCACTGTAGCCCGAAGAGCTTCAATGAAAACATTCCTGCACTCCTCCCCCTACCACACAGAAATCTCATTCACCCTGAAATCCTCCTACACCTACACCAAACAACAATGGCCTGGCAACCGAGCAGAAAATGTCTTCTCCATAATTTCACCATAAACATACGCTTTTTGGTTATTGTTGTTGTTTTTTTTAATTTGTGTTTCGTTGACGTAATTGTTACCACGAGGTGGTGGTGGTGGACTGGTGGTGGTGTGGTGATGGTGTGTGTGTGTGTGTGTGTGTGTGTGTGTGTGTGTGTGTGTGTGTGTGTGTGTGTGTGTGTGTGTGTGTGTGTGTGTGTGTGTTCAAATTCATTTAATGTCTTTTCACGGTGTGTGTGCGTGTGTGTGTGTGTGTGTGTGTGTGTGTGTGTGTGTGTGTGTGTGTGTGTGTGTGTGTGTGTGTGTGTGTGTGTGTGTGTGTGTTCAAATTCATTTAATGTCTTTTCACGGTGTGTGTGTGTGTGTGTTGTGTGTGTGTGTGTGTGTGTGTGTGTGTGTGTGTGTGTGTGTGTGTATGTGTGTGTGTGTGTGTGTGTGTGTGTGAGAGAGAGAGAGAGTGTGTGTGTTCCCTCTTTACCCCCTCTCTCCCCCCCCCCCTCTCTCTGTCTCTCTCTCTCTCTCTCTGTCTGTCTGTCTGTCTGTCTGTCTCTCTCTCTCTCTGTCTCTCTCTGTCTCTCTCTGTCTCTCTCTGTCTCTCTCTCTCCTCTCTCTCTCTCTCTCTCTCTCTCTCTCTCTCTCTCTCTCTCTGTTTGTGTCTGCAGTGTACGGTAGTTTCAGGTTATTGGTGAGGCTCCTTCTCTCATTCTGTAACGAAGCAAGGAAAGAAAGTTAAGACGGAAGAAACTCAATCAAACAAAACAAATGAATACCTAGGGACCCCCCCCAACCCTACTCAAGTGTGTCTCAGTGCTCGGGGACGAAATCTTTTCAACCAGGGAGCAATGACCTTTACAAAACAGGAGTCCCTTTTCCAGCCATGAAACAGTCACTGTGAACCCCATTCCACGGTCCAACAAATATTTACGGCAGATTCTTTTTTTTTTCTTCTAGGACTACTGCTTTTCCCCTGCACCAATGTCAAGCGTGGAGAAACAAATAAGTCTGTAATTAACATTTACTTGAACTGGTTTCATCTTCAGTCACGCGGCGTGTGTTGTCTTTCCACACAAAGCAAGGATAGCCATCTTTACAAGCCTGTAAAGACACGCGCCCGAGTCCTGAGGGAAAGGGAAGAAATAACACAGACCTAACATGCCCTGGGTGAAATCTTGTTGGAGGAGTGTCTCAGCAACCTTGCACCGTCTCTGGATTATCCCACCTGCCTTTCTTGCCCCACACCATACCACCCGTGCCTTTCTTATCTTCTGCGGCACGCGCACCCCGCCAGTACAGCCTGTTACAGAAAACAAGGGGCCAGCTTCTGAAGTCACTGATTGACGCCACTGGTTTACCATACACCCTGCGGCCCTTTCAATTAACAGCAGGGGCGTTGGAGGCTGGGGGTATGGTGCGGCTTTGGTGAGAAAAGTGGTGAAGTTTATTTGAGATGGGGTGGCAGCCAGACAGCTTTTTGTGAAGTATCTGCCTTGACTTTTGAAGTGAAGGAAAGTCAGACATCAAGATGAAAGCTTTCAGCTCTGTCCTTGTTTCCGTGGAGTTTCAGTGTCAGACGGGTTGGAATCCCCTGTTTGGCTTTCATTTGCCGAGTGTTTCAAGTGGAGAACTCGTTCTGGAGATAGTCTCGTCTAGTCCTTATCTCCCCATTCTCTAAGTGGCTGACATCTTGATCAGGGATTCTGTAATCGCCTTTTGACCTTTGACCCAATTATGGAAGGTAGCAAGCTGGGCAGCTGACACTGATTTATGAAGCACAGAGAGAGAGAGAGAGTGAAGCATAGAGAGAGAGAGAGAGAGAGAGAGAGAGAGAGAGAGAGAGAGAGAGAGAGAGAGAGAGATAGATAGAGAGAGAGAGAGAGAGAGAGAAGGAGAGAGAGAGAGAGAGAGAGAGAGAGAGAGAGAGAGAAGAACAAGCAGAAAAGGGGAGGTAAATCGAAGACGTAGTGAAACAAACTCAGATTAAAATGCAATGCTAATATTGTCTGAACAAAAAAAAAAAGAATTAAAAAAAAGAAAAACTTGCAAAAATTCAATCTTACCGTCTTTATCACCGTCACCAAAAAAATGACTGAAATGATCAGAGAAAAGCAGTAACTTCATACAACGTAACGTAACAGTATTCAACTTTACCACCCACAACTTACATAGAAATACTTTTAAAAAAAACATGATGGTGAAAGGAAGAGATGAGGGGACAGACACGAGTATGATTAACAACAACATCAACAAAAAAAGGGAAAAGAAAACCAAAAGACAAATATTTACCACCCTACAATCAAAACATAAAAAGAGAAAGAATACGACCAAAGAAGAAACAAGGAGAGAGAGAGAGAGAGAGAGAGAGAGAGAGAGAGAGAAGAAGAGAGAGAGAGAGAGAGAGAGAAAGGACATCACCCACACCTTTCAAAGCACCAGACGTCACATCATCTTTTATTGAAGCTGAAGAAGACTCCCTCCCTCCTGTATCGATGGTGTCTGTGATCCCATAGTGGCCAGAAGATTGCAGACACTCCTTGCAGAGGGTGTCCGCCATTCACACGGCGTCATGGAGTGGAGAGGGGCCCGGGGACTCCTCCAATCAGCAGACAGTGGTGCTGAAGTGTCGGGGACACACACACGGGCTTCAGATGGCTCTGTTCGCACCCTGTCAGATACCACTCACCGGCCTAGGCTTGCTTGCTTCTATCTAGTTCTTCTGTATCACTTTTTTTTTGTCTTTTCACAACTTTTCACACCTCCTTTTTTTTTCGTTTCATCTCTCTGTTGTCTGTCTTCTGTCTGTTCTCTCTCTCTCTCTTTACTCTCTCTCCACCTCCCCACTCTCCCTCTCTCTCTCTCCTCTCTTCCTTCTCCTCTCTCTCTCTCTCTCTCTCTCTCTCTCTCTCTCCTCCTCTCCTCTCTCTCTCTCTCTGGACTGGGTGTAAAAAAGCACAAGAGTGCTTATTCCATTACCTCGATATAAAAGAATAAATGAAATATCAAATCAATCTCCTCTCTCTCTCTCTCCTCTCTCTCTCTCTCCTCTCTCTCTCTCCTCTCTCTCTCTCTCTCTCTCCTCTCTCCTCTCCCCTCTCTCTCTCTCTTTCTTCTCTTTCTCTCTTCTCTCCCCCTATCTCCCCCCCCTCTCTCTTCCCCCCCCTCCTCTCCCCCCCCTCTCCTCCCCCCCCCTCTCTCTCTCCCCACGGCAAGGGTAGGATGGTAGACAAAAGTATGTCAATATTTATCTGTAGCTCTTGGGAATAAAGATTATCAATCAAACAATCAACGGATCAATCAATCTCTCTCCAATTCCGGAGACTAAAACCCTCATTCCTTCCAACCACTTAGACCTGAAGAAAAGTCATGATGGTGTGTAAGGCCTGTCCACTCTCTGATGTTGTCTTCCCATCAGTTTCCTCTGTCTGCCTCTTCGTCTCCCTCCTTTTACTGTTCCCTGTGGACAGTTTGGGCCAGTCCAAATATTTGTGTGATGTGCTCATACCACTTCAGTTTGCGTTATTAATTTTTGGTAAACTAATTGGCAAAGATATTTCCAAAGAGACTGACAATGATGATAGCAAAGAGAGTGGTAAAGAAACCAATAAATAAAAAAAAGGACGAACAGGCTGGCAGAAATGGTGTCCAAGAAATTGACAAACAGAAAAAAGACTCTTTGTAAGCTGACAAGAAGGTTGATGAAGACTTGCAGGAACAGACAAAGATCCTTGAAGAATCTGGCAGACACAGAGAAAATGAAGTAGAAGCAGAATGCAGAACATGATTACACAATCAGGCAACATCATATGAGATGAGGAGAATGAAAGAGAGAGAGAGAGAAGAGAGAGAGAGAGAGAGAGAGAGGAGAGAGAGAGAGAGAGAGAGAGAAGAGAGGAGAGAGAGAGAGAGAGTCTATCATTTCTCACACCTTTGACACATCATAATTCCTCATGAATGTTTCAAGACTGCTGCACAGAAAGTATCACAGCCCCTGGCTCAGGCAGATCATAAGGTAAAAAAAAAAAGTTCAGGGGAGAGGGAGTTGTTTCAGTGAACATGAGTATGAGCTTTTTATGCATTGCATGATGATCAATGGTAATGAGGATATATGTAATGTGCTGCTGATGGAAGTGCATTTGGATGACACCAAATGCCCCAGTATGTCAGTTGTTCGGACTTGAGACTGGAATCTGCGCCCCTGTTACCGTTAGATTAGGAGATGACAATGTACCCACTGGTAATGAAGCAGCAGTGTGAAGAGACACTAGTACCCTCAGTACTAGCACCGACACAATCCTACCAGTCACAACATACTGCAACGTCTAATAACAAACACAACAAACACAACACACTAATTTACGCATGTATCATCAATATAAAAGAATAAGTAAATAAATAAATAAGTACACCCAAAAACCTCCAGAAAATCCCGTAAATGTACAGCAGACGTACAGCAAAAGTTCCGCTGCAGTAGCCGTATGTCACCAATGTCAGACATTTTTACAGGAGGATGAACAGGTTGGAGGGAGAAGGGGTGAGGGGGGGGGGGGGTCGGGTTAATGGACCCACAATGGACTGGGGATTTCTGGCCTCGGGGGATCGTTATGAGAAATCCCTGTGGGGCCCCGGCAGTGGTAGCGGAACGGTAGCGGAGACTAACGGTCACCACGCTGTTGTGGAAGTGAATCCTGACCTTTCGTCGGTCAGTGGGAGGCCAGCAAGTCCACCCTGTAAGCACCTCGGTTTTTCTGTCTGTCTGCGTGCCTTAGGAGTGATTAGCAGTTATGGTGGGGGGCTTCTTCGGCACTTGCTTCTGTCTGCCTGCCTGTCTGATTCTCTCTCTCTGTCTCTCTCTGTCTCTCTGTCTTCTGTCTGTCTGTCTGTCCTTCTCTCTGCATACCTCGGACTGATGTAAAACAACTAAATTCTTTTCTCCATTTCCTCGATTAAGAATAATCATCTAATGAATCAATATAATCTCTCTCTTTTCAGTTGACTATCTTTTATCTTGATGTTTCCCTAACGACTGTCGTAAGCACATATCTTCTATTTCCTCAATACATTCTCTGCCTTCTCTTCCTGCCTGTCCTCTCTCCCTCCCTCCCTCCCTCCCTTCGGTGTCCTGCTCTGTTCCTCCTTACCCTCTTTCTCCTACCCGTTCTCTCTCTCTACTTTCTATTTCGTCTTCTAAAACCTTTCAGAGACTTGGTGGTAAAGTTGTTACCACCAATTCACACAACGTTAGTTTGAAACGAAACATCTCTACAGTGTAAGTAAAAGTATGGTCGACTTCCTAATTATACGGACCCTAGTCCTCCACTTTAGCCATTGTTTTGTTTACATTAGATTGGGTGACGCACGCTGGTGACAGTTTGTCAGTGCATTGTTGTTTGATGGGTTGACGGATGCAAATTTTCTTCTTGACGTCACTGTACATTTTGTTTTTGAGGCCAAGACGTCGTAGCCTACATGTGGATGTTGTTTCTGAATTCCTTATATGTGTTTCTTTATCTGTCTTCCACTGTCTGTCTGTCTCTTCTGTCTGTCTGTCTCTGTCTGTCTGTCTATCTGTATCTGTCTGTCTCTCCTTCTGTCTCTTGTGCCTGTCTCCCTATGTCTCCCACTGTCTTTGATTTCCGACCTGTTCCGCTGACTTGTTCTCACTTTTTCTCTCCCCCCCCCTCTTCCATACATGCACGTACACACACGTACACACACGTACACACACGTACATACACGTACACACACGCAGCACATATCACACACCTATTGTGTTTGTGTGCGTGCGCGCAAGTTTGCATATACCTGAGAGACAGACAACAGACACACAGACAGACGGACGGACAGAGACAGAGACAGAAATATTCAAAATACAGAGATTCACCCTATTGTGCAGTCTATCAAAGAATTGTCTTGCTAAAGGGTGGAGTTGACAATGGGTTCCCCCTGTCACCTAAGTGGCCTGATTTGAACCCCACAGGGGCTAGGCATAAACTTGATAAGCTTTGTTTGCTAGTTGGGCGGGCTGGATGGGTGGGTGGATGGGTGGGCTAGGTGGATGGCTAGGTGGATGCCTGGGGTATTGATTGGTCAGTGGGTTGGTTGGCTGGTTTTGTAACGTTTATGTACGAGATGAGTTGATCAGTTTGTTAATTGTGCGTAACTTGCTTATTCCTCTCTCTCTCCTTCTCTCTCTCCTCTCTCTCTCTCTCCTCTCTCTCTCTCTCCTCTCTCTCTCTCTCTTCTCTCTCTCTCTTCTCTCTCCTCTCTCTCTCTCTCTCTCTCTCTCTCTCTCTCCTCTCTCTACTCTCCATCTCTCTCTCTCTTCTTCTCTCTCTGCATTTCTTCATTCTTTCGTTTCCTTCACCCCCATCTCTCTCTCTGTCTCTCTCTGTCTCTCTCTGTCTCTCTCTGTCTGTCTGTCTGTCTGTCTCTCTCTCTGTCTCTCTGTCTCTGTCTCTGTCTCTGTCTCTCTCTCTCTCTCTCTCTCTCTCTCTCTCTCTCTCTCTCTTTCTCTTCTTTTTTTATGCCGTCTTCTTTACCCCAGTTTCTTTTACAAAATTCTCTTCTGTACTGTAACTGTTGCCTCGTTCAAAGTCTCCGT
>CM060323.1:36366798-36374644 GCA_030674155.1 Stramonita haemastoma | reverse complement strand
GACCTTGACAGGAACACAGATGAGGACGAGGAGAAGGTCAGCCGAGGCCAGAGAGAGCAGGAAGACATTGGTGACGGTTCGCATCCTGCGGTAATAAGAGATGGAGAAGATCACCAAGGTGTTACCCACCAGGCCCAGCAGCAAGGTCAGCAGATAGGTCAAGGTCACGGGCAGCAGCTCCTGTAAGGGAATGCTGGCGATGGAATCGTCATATTCGTAGGTGTAGTTGTAGTAGTAGTCGTCGTAAGCCCCTCCAGGCTGAGGCAGCGAGTCTGTGCTGGCGTTGGGGTTGGCTGCAGGGAGGTTGAGGGGCGGGGTGGAGGGGAGTAGCGTCGTGGTCGTTGCGGGATCCATTGCTTGGTTGGTTCACAATTTGCTGTCAAATAGAGACCCGGGGTCTGATTTGTTTTTTTCCTTGTCGTAGTAAGTCCACAGAAATTTCTTTGTTTTTGTTTTTGGTTGGCTGGTTGTTAATGCTCAGGTGTTGTTGTTTTTTTTAATGTTTTCTCCACAACACTGCTGTGGTTTTTTTTAGTCCACAGAAAATTCTTTTCTTTTTTGGCTGCTTGTCAATGCTCACTCTTTATTTTGTAAAATACTTTCTCCACAACACTGCTGTTTTTTGTTGTGTTTTTTTTAGTCCACAGAAATTTCTTTTTGATTTTTTGGCTGTTTGTCAATGCTGACTCTTTTTTTTAATACTTTCTCCACAACACTGCTGTTGTGTTTTTTTTTCTCTCTCAGCCAAAATTCACCGATTCTTGTTCTTTCTAAAAAAAAACTTTTTTTAAAATCTTCGTCCGTTCTTTTCTCTGCAAGTCGATTTTTTTATTCCGTTCTGTTCCAGAAAGTCGACTTCAATGGGTTTTTTTTCCTCTTCAACTTTTTTTTTCTCTATAGGCCAGTCTTCAGTCTTTTCACCTGACCAATTCAACACATCTGTGTCTCAACCTCCTCTTTCTCAGTCAGTCTAAACTTCGCTTGTGGTATTTCGGGTATAAATGTGGGGAGCTTGACCTCTTCTTGCTTAGAAAGTCCGATTTCACCTCTCCTCTCTCAGAAGATTTGTTTTTTTCTTTCTCTAGAGAGAGAGAGATGAATTTCCACCGTTTTCTGCGATGTACTTCAAACTTCCACCAGCATCACTTCGAGACAAGAGCGTTGTGGTGGAGAGATCATCAGATTTGTGTTGATGAGAAATTGGCCTGACAGACGTCAACAGGGCGCTGCCACTCGCCCCCTCACACTTAGGCTAGGTCTGGTCTTCGTTAGGCTAGGCTAGGCTAGGCTGGCAGGAGATGGGTAGCTGGGCTGTAGAATCAGAGGACACCTCCTCCCGCACTTTGACCACGTCTCCTCATCAACCTCACCCACTAGCTTACTTACACCCCCGGTGCTCTCACAGAGGAAGGCTGAGGTGTCAGAAAGAAAGTGGTGGTTGGGGTTTTTCCCTTGATCTGTCTGTCTGTCTATCTGTCTGTGTGTCTGTCTGGAGGATTAAGCCTGCCTGCCGGCTGTTGGGTGTTAGGACGATGTCTGGGGTGACACGGGTCTGCTGAAAGGTGGTCCCGTTCACCTTGGGAAAAAGAAAACCAGACCAATAGAGGTTAATTTCCTGCTGTGGTTTGTCCTCATTCTCTGGGTTGATTTTCAACCACACACAACACGCGCGCGCGCGCGCGCGCGCGCACACACACACATACTCACACATACACACACGTTCAGTTCTTGCCAAACAGCCACAAGCAGGAAGAAGATACTTAAAGAAAGAGGAGGATGGCTGTGATGACAGAGATAACTACATAATTGATGTGATGATGATGATGATGATGATGATGATGTGATGATGATTGATGATGATGATGATGATGAGACGACGACGACGACGACGACGATGACGACGACGACGACGACGAAGATGACGATGGAAGACAGGGCAGTGGAAATGACGATGGTAACGATGATGTCGATGATGATGATGAAAACAAAGATAGCAAAGGTTATGACATCAACACATCTATGACAAGAATGATCTACAAAAAAACCCGCATACCTGAGTGCACACACACACACACACACACACACACACACACACACACACACACACACACACACACAACACACACACACACACACACACACACACACACACACACACACACACACACACACACACACACACACACACACACACACACACACACACACACACACACACACACACACACACACACACACACACACAACACACAATTACTGACATTTGTCATTGAATGTATCCTCTCGCCTTGAAAGGCTCGGAGATAACTTTCTGTTAGATTCCATCCACTCTGGTGTTTGTTACAATGAAACAGTTGACATTTTAGAAATGGCAGTTTTCTAAACATTCATCCTTCGCACATGACAACAGAATGTAACCACTACTTGTATGACTCACCACATCTGAATTTATCAAACCTGCCAGCCACAGGAGGGGAGGGGGGGGGGGGGGGGGCACTTCAATACTTTATTGCTTGGATGAGTTTCCTGGTAAAGTAAATTCCAAGGAATGCACACACACACTACAGCCACATGCCTTTCTCTTAGCACTAAATCAACTCTTCTACTAGCTACACAATTATAGTGATAATAATGTAGAGTGAACTTACGACCATTTTGCTATTATGTTTATGTAGTGTCAATTGTCTTTGAAAATTTTCTTTTAGGGCATTGCTTAGTTTTGGTTTGGTGTTTAGTTGTTTTTTCTTTTTGTTTCTGCTATTTCGATTTTTTCCTCTTTGGTGTAGTCTTTTGTAGTAGAGGGAGGATAAAGTTAGTTGTTCATTCACATACAAAGCAAACTGAACAGTGTGATTCTGTTATTGCAGGGTCATAGTGTGTCCACACCTCCCTGCTCTTCTTTTTGGGTACATATCCCTTGTGTTCTTTCAGATGGAGAAGAAGCCTGCTTGAGTGTATAATCCCACGCAGCATTTATCACCAAAAAAAACTAGATGAAAAAAATGCAATCTGTCTCAGTGTTGATAAATATTGAAAAAACAACGATCACATCTGTGTATCATATGTGCACAGTTTTGCTTCTTTCCAACAATTGCTTTCCTCAATCTTTCATCACTTGTTCTCACAGCGCTTTCACTCTCTCAAAATGAAGCATTTCGAATGCTTTTGGGCATCTATAGTTTAGGCCTACATTTTCATGTTTGTACAAATTATCAAACAACTAGTAATCCACAACTCATAGCTAAACTTAAGCCAAATTCTGGAAAATGAACCAAACAATTGAAACATACACACACTCACTCAGAAAGATGGTCAGATAAACACAGCTGTAAGTGAAAAGGACATAGGACTAGGCCCAGGCTACTCCAGAAAAGGAGGGAAAGTCCATCTCTAAACTGTGTAGCAGATGCTAATTTCTAAACAAAGGAATGGTCAGGAATTTCTGTTGTTATCTTGTTGTTTTGTTGTTTGTTCGTTTGTTTGTTTTAAAAGTTCCACTAAGAATAATTTCTCAGGAACTGTTTATTTTTACATGGGGAGTGATTGAAAAAAAAAACCCACCCATTCTTGTGGGAAGTTTCTGGGGGTGTCTCATCTTATCTTTTTTGGGGGGTGAGGGGGTGGGGGCTTTTTTTCTTATAAAGAAACTGTCCATGTTTTTTTTCTATACAAGAAAACATTCTTGAAGAGAGTATGGGTCTTATCATTCCTAATTGCTTCAAATGCATTATTTTGGCAAAGAAAACGTTCTAATGGGAAAAAAGTTGTCAGATAACATTTTCAATATTTGTAATGATGGAAAATCACGAAAGAACCGTTTGAGTGTCTGCATATTGCTGTCTGTCCTTGTTGTATCTTTCGGTCTGTTCTGTCGTCCGTCCGTCTGTCTCTGTCTCTGTTCTCTGTTCTCTGTCTGTCGTCTGTCTGTCTGTTCTGTCTGTCTGTCTGTCTGTCTGTCTGCTCTCTCTCTCTCTCTCTCTCTCTCTCTCTCTCTCTCTCTCTCTCTCTCTCCTCTCTCTCTCTCTCTCTCTCTCTCTCTCTCCCAAAAGTCCTTCGGATGAGACTTTAAACCGAGGCCCCGTGTGCGAACGCACGCAGACATCTTGCGCACACGTTAAATCCTGTTCCGCTTTTCGTAAGAGTAGGCCATCGTCTGCCGGTGGGAACAGATGACAATATTTACAAAACTGCATACACACGGGGTCGGTGAAAAAAGCATAGTGAATTGCTTATTCTGTTATCCTCGATATAAAAGAATAAATAATTCTCTCTCTCTCTCTTCTCTCTCTCTCTCTCTCTCTCTCTCTCTTCTCTCTCTCTCTCATCTCTCTCTCTCTCTCCGTTCTCTCTCTCTCTCTCTCTCTCTCCTTCTCTCTCTCTCTATCTCTCTCAAACCACGTTCCATGTATTAAGAACATATTTGCCTCCAGCTTCCTATTTTTACTTCCTCCTACTACTCTCTGGTGTGCGCTGCGTGCATGTGCGTGTTATGTTGTGTGTGAGAATCGAGGTTGTGTGTGTGTGTGTGTGTGTGTGTGTGTGTGTGTGTGTGTGTGTGTGTGTGTGTGTTGTGTGTGTGTGCGCGTGCACGATGCTGCGTGCGTGCGTGTGTGTGTTTATGTGCGCGCGCGCACACGTACAGCGAATGCGAGTGTTGTTTTTTTCTCATCAGTGTATCCTCAGTCTGAACTAGTTCCTTGCATTTCTGCCTTCAAAGAAATGGAACGTTGGTATTTTGTTCCTGTTGTATTGTCGCTGCATGCTACTCTGACTGTATGTAGTGAGAGAGGTCAGTTCTATGTAGGCAATGTGGTTATCAACAAGGCAGAGAGAGGTGTGTATCATGAATTTACACCCGAACCAAGTGGACTGCACACCCTGTGAGAAAATGACGTCATGCGCACCTCAAGCAGTGATGATCACTGCCTGATAACGTATTCATGTGCTAGACAGAGCAGGCAACCAAAGTGCCAAGTGTGACACCCTCCTTGACGTGTCCACACTCAGCGTGCGCGCATGCGCGCGTGTATTTTGTTGTGTGTGTAGTGGTGTGTTGTGTGTGGTGTGTGTTGTGGTGTGTGTGTGTGTGTGGTGTGTGTGTTGTGTGTGTGTGTGTGTTGTTGTGTGTGTGTGTGTGTGTGTGTGTGTGTGTGTGTGTGTGTGTGTGTGTGTGTGTGTTGTGTGTGGTGTGTGTGTGTGTGATGTGTGTGTGTGTGTGTGTGTGTGTTGGTGTGTGTGTGTGTTGTGTGTTGTGTGTGTGTTGTGTGTTGTGTGTGGGGGGGGGGGAGGTGGGGCTCTCGCACTGGGGTTTAATTTTGTGTTTTGTTTGTTTGTTTTGTTTTGTAAACTACGTCTGTACAAAAGAATTTTTTTTTAAAATATGTAACTTTCGATATGTACTTTGTTCGTTTTCGATATGAACTTTGCTCTCTCTCTCTCTCTCTCTTCTCTCTCTCTCTTCTCTCTCTCTCTCTCTCTCTCTCTCTCTCTCTCTCTCTCTCTCTCTCTCTCTCTCTCTCTCTCTCTCTCTCTCTCTCTCTCTCTTCTTCTTCTTCTTCTTCTTCTCTGCTTTGGTCTCGGCATCAAGTCAGTCATGTAAAGAGAGTGTCAAAATGACAGAAGATATTAACTGAAAATAGCAATGGCTTTGGAAATGTATGGTTGAATCAAGGCATAGGTTACGAATATGATTTTATCAACGAGTTTTAAAGGTAAATTTATTTACAAGTAAAGCTGGCATATTGACATGAAAACTAACGGCAAATGTCGGTGGTTTTATTCTTTCAAAAATATTTTTCAAGCAGAAAAACAGTTGTCATAAGTTACAGAAAAATGGCACAGGGGTGATCTTATACGATCCCTTTGAGAGTTAGTAGTTAAAAAAAAAAAAACGCACGCACGCACGCACGCACGCACGCACGCACGCGCGCGCGACACACACACACACACACACACACACACACACACACACACACACACACACACACACACACACACACACACACACAGAGGAGTAGGAGTAGGAAGTAAAACGTTCTTAGAGGAAGATGTGGTGGATCAGTGGTCTAGCGGTAACGCGCCTGTTTAGAAAGCAAAAGTCCGGGTCGGAGTGTGCGTGGTTCGAATCCCGTTTGGGCCCAAAACTTTTCCCCCATCCATTAGATCATGAGTGGTGGTCTGGGTGTTAGTCTTTCGATGAGACGATAAACCGAGGTCCCGTGTGTTACACATCATTATTTAGCGCACGTTAAATAACCCACGGCAACTAGAGGGTTGTCCCTGGCAAAATTCTGTAGAAAAAAGCCCCTGTGATAGGGAAAACTACAGTTGCAGACAGGAAAAAAAAAAAAAAATAGGTAGGCGCAGCAATTGTGGCGGCGCGCTCTCCCGGGGAGAGGAGCCCGAATTTCACGCAGAGAAATCTGCTGTGACATAAAGTGGTATTAAAAAAATTGATAAAATAAAGATGTCTCAGACGGAGCATTATGTCCATCAACTCTTGAGAAAACAAGATGCATTTTCTTTCCATTGTGCTGTCTATACAGATGCATGAAACAAGTGTAATACGATAAATCTTCCTAAAGACCCCCCCCCCCCTCCCCCGGCAGTAATGACTGCTAATCTACTGTCTGACACCAGTGAAGCGATCATAAACAACTTGATTAAATTCATCACTCACGCAATGAGCATTAGGAAAAAAGCGACAGAAAGTAAAGGCAATATTATATCTCAAGATGACTCTGTATCAGTTAGAGTAAAATGGTGTGCGTGCGCGCACGCGCGGTGCGTGCGTGTGAGTGTGCGTGTGTATGTGTGTGAGTGTGCGTGCGTGTGTGCGTGCGCGGCGCGTGCGTGCGTGTGTGTGTGTGTGTGTGTGTGTGTGTGTGTGTTTGTAAGTAGTAAGTCTTCAATTTTAACGTCTTTCCACTTTAAGTAATACCAGACGACCCCAACACACACATGTGTGTGTGTGTGTGTGTGTGTGTGTGTGTGTGTGTGTGTGTGTGTGTGTGTGTGTGTGTGTGTGTGTGTGTGAAATAAGGGATAAAAAAAACTTTATTGCTAGATCTATTTGAAAAGATAGCATTGTTTGCACTACAGATGAAGGGAACGGATATCTTTGGAAAATGTTTATGCGTCAATAATATAGTGTTACCCTTTCTCCTCTTGTATACATGGCCCCAATGGACAATAAACATGTAATTGACTCTCTCTCTCTCTCTCTCTCTCTCTCTCTCTCTACTTCTCTCTCTCTCTCTCTCTCTCTCTCTCTTCGTCTCTCTCTTCTTTTCTCTCTCTCTGTCTCTCTATCTCTCTGTCTCTGTCTGTCTGTCTGTCTGTCTGTCTGTCTGTCTGTCTGTCTGTCTGTCTCTCTCTCTCTCTCTCTCTCTCTCTCTCCTCTCTTCTCTCTCTCTTCTCTCTTCTCTCTCTCTCTTCTCCTCTCTCTCTCTCTCCTCTCTCTTCTCTGTGGATATGGATTCCATGCAAGATGTTCAGAATGAAATGATAAACATTTTCATTTCAATCATGCAAAAAAAAGAAGACATGATTAGTTAAGAGTCAAACATTGAGGTATAATTATCCCAAAGAGTTATATATGAAGACAGAGTATTTCACAACTCAAATAGGGGGAAAACATAAATGCCATGCTAAAATGGAAAGCAGAGATCAACGTGATTGTTTCAGATTTATTTAAGTATTTTTAATCACAGTGTTATCACCATCACCAATTTTGGATTGGGGCAACATTAATTTTGGGTAAAAACGGTCGAATACGCAAAAACTTACTATTGGTGAATTTCGGATTTGGGCAACCTTATAGTGGGTAAAAACGGTCGAATACGCA
>CM060323.1:36359298-36361798 GCA_030674155.1 Stramonita haemastoma | reverse complement strand
TCTTTCTTTTCTCAGTATGTTGATGTCTTTTGGCATCTTCAACAAAGGAAAAAAGATGCTGAACGCTCTGTGTGTGAAAGGGTTTTGTTTGTGTTTTATTTTGTTTGTTTGTTGTTTGTTGTTTGTTTGCTGACTTGTGTTTGTTTGGTTTGTTGGTTTGTTGGGTTGTTGTTGTTGTTTTTTTATTACACAGAGCGTTTAAGATCAGAGACTGTATGTTTTCATCATTTTCTTCGATAGGTTATCTATGACAGTCATACAGTGCAGTTTAGTTTAAAACAACAAGTTTTTGCCTTCCTTCGTTTCCTCCTGTGCGTTTGAAAGAACGTTTTCATTAAGGGGCTTTAGCTTACAGTGGATGATTTATTCATTTATCTTTTTAATTAAGTGATTAAATCATGCATTCGTTGATTTATTTTTTCCAATTAAGTGATTAAATCACGCATTCAGTAATTTATTAATGCGTTCATTCATTTATTTATGTGAATCGTTTTCTTGATGCCAGGTCTGTTTCTGGTGGCTGGTCCCTAAAGGAACTTCATCCCTATCTGCCGAATAAACATGGCCGTCCTTCATTTACCTCACCCCTGTCCGTGCCTCCTTAGCCTGCAGCAGGTAGGAAGACTTTTGTTTGTTTGTTTCTTTCTTTCTTGCTTGCTTGCTTTCTTTCTTGCTTTCTTTTCTTTTTTCTTTCTTTCTTTCTTTCTTTCTTTCTTTCTTTCTTTCTTTCTTTCTTTCTTGCTTGTCTGTTTGCTTGTCTGTTTTTGTGTGGTTGGTCTCTACCCCCCCCCCCCCCCCCCCCCCGTGGGGATGCCGGGGCCTGTCAGTATAAACAGCATCCCCACCTTCTGTAAATTCTGCTGCTCGAAATTTCCTCTTTTCTATCACTCTCTTTGTTTCTGCCTTATTCGTTTTCTTCCTGCCACCTCCTTCTTGTCCATTAACTGCCTTCTTGGTTCATTATCCTGCTTTTTTCCCAGAAAACTTAAAAGATAACAATTCTCTCCTATGGCAAAGTTCGGATGCGCTAGGCCTGCTTGTTAGTAGGCCCTTAACAGCAGTGTGACACAAGGAAGAGAGAAGAAGAAGAAGAAGAAGAAGAAGAAGAAGAAGAAGAAGAAGAAGAAGAAGAAGAAGAAGAAAAGAAGAAGAAGGAGATGAGATGAAGAAGAAGAAGGAAGAAGAAGAAGAAGAAGAAGAAGAAGAAGAAGAAGAAGAAGAAGAAGATGATATGATGATGATGATGATGATGATGATGATGATGATGATGATGATGAGTGTGGTGGTGGTGGTGGTGGTGGTGAGATGATGATGATGATGAGATGATGATGATGATGATGAGATGATAGATGATGATGATGATGATGATGAACAAGAACAAGAACAACAACAACAACAAGAAGAAGAACAACAACAACAACAAATGTGTTTTTAAAACACAAGGTCTTGTTACTTTTACACTTGACTGACAGAAAACTAAGGTGATGGGTTCGAGTCTCGATGAGTAAATTGTTCCTCAGCCTAGTAGACATTGGCTGGGACATTGTTCCAAGCAAGTCCCTCAAAGAACGCCATTTTGAGGGTAGGAGCTGGCTAGTTTAGGGTTTTCTTATTCCTTGTTTTTCCTTCGGGTCTTTTTTTTTTAGGGGGAGGGTGTTGATTTTTGTTCCTGTTCTTGTTGTCATTTCTGGTTGTTTTCAATTGTCGTGTGTTTAGCAAGGCTGTTCACAGGTGTATAACAGCTGTTTTCCTGTTCCTCGGCTACAGCTCCACGGTTTGCAAATGTGACATTTTGTGTCTGCAACCGGTATCTTATTAGTTCATAGAAAGTATTTATTGTCTACTCATTTATGTAGGTTCTTTACTTTCGTGACTACAGTAAGTGCCACCTACCTACGCTCATGACAAAGAAGTGCTTACTTAGGGACAGAAAGGATCATCTACTAACAATGATCCCTTTTAGGATTATCCTGTAGGACTTTTCTTTTGTGGCCATCTTGTAAGAAGTCTGTTTACAAGGTTAGATGTTGTTTTTGTTTTTTTGTTGTTTGTTTGTCCGTCGTGTTCGACGATGACCTCCAAAACAGCAGAGGAGGCAGTTGCTGTTTCAGAAATTGGGCAGAAATTTGATTATAGTGGACATACCTTGCCAACAGCAAACCCCCACTCTCTCTACCAAGAGGGCATAAGGACAGTCAGCGTTGGAGACGTTTTCCAAAGGCCAACTAGCCCCCAGGAATGCAGCACATAAGGACTGTGCAGGTCAAGCCTCCTGGTCAGAAAGTTAAATTTGTACGATGGAAAAGGCTGAAACTGTCACTAGCAGCCAGAGAAAGAGAAGAGAAGAAAGACAGGAGGTAGGCTGAGTGGGCAGACAAGCGTGTGGGTTTCTGACTGACTGTATGGTCTGATTGTAATGTAGTTTTGAAACTTTATCGTGGATCCTCCTCTAGGCATAACACACATGCATGAGTCTATGACTCCGCCCCCGCCCCATTTG
>CM060323.1:36349298-36356798 GCA_030674155.1 Stramonita haemastoma | reverse complement strand
ACACACACACGCACGCATGAATACACGCACACACACACGCACGTACACAAACACGTTCACACACTCACACTAACACACACGCACACGTGCGCGCGCACACACACACACACACACATGCACCCACATTATATGCATGCATGCTCATGTCTGCGCGCGTAACAGAGGGACAGGATAAACCTGTTAATTAAACACTACCAGCCACCGTGGAGCCGCGGTTTGTACACTGTGTTCTTGGATGGAACATCACGGGTTCGAATCCTGCCAGAGTCACAGTTGGAGGCTTTGTTTTATACTCGGGGCGGGATGAACTCGTGGTTAGAGCGTTGAGCTTGTTATCTGACGGCGCAGGGTTGAGCCTTCACTAAAACATCCATTCGAGGGGAATTTTCCCCTGGAGGGAACTTCGGCCCAGGCTTCACTCCCCTGAAAGTCCTTCAGATGAGATTCTAAATCGAGATCCCCTGTGCGAATGCACCCAGAATATCTTATGCACACCTAAGACACGGTCTGCCGTTTGGAAAAGTATGCCATTGTGTATGGGTAAGAACGGATAACACAATTTAAAAAGACAAGAGCAAAACCAAAAAACAATGCTTGCGCACAGGTGACGTGTTAAGAAACCATCCCCTCAATCGGAATGTGGATACCTTCAGTGTGGGTCGCATCCACAAAAATTTCAGCATTGACAAACCCTGGAAAAAACACGTTAGCAGTATTCTATCTAGAGTGAGTTTGGTATGGGCCCTTTGAGAAGACTGGGGCCACGCAATTGAACTTGATCCACTTTCTGGATGTTGTTTTGAGAGTGTTGCTCAAATTTTCTGACCAACGCTGCAAGTGTCTGTATCTCTTGGGCTGGTTGACGCCGAGGTAAAGTGTAGAGTAGAGTCCTGTCACATCGTGGTGGTGGTGGTGGTGGTGGTAATAATAATAATAATAGTAGTAGTAGTAGTAGTAGTAGTAGTAGTAGTAGTAGTAGTAGTAGTAGTAGTAGTAGTAGTAGTAATGCTGATGGTGGTGGTAATAGTTATTATCCTTATCATTAAGGCAGGACCGTCACAGAAAATGAGGCAGCATACATATAGAAAAAGCCTGTTGAAACGTACGTTGTTGGATCTGTCAGATCTTTATAAATACAAAAGCAAAACAGTTTGTCTTGTCCATACTCCATACAATGAAATAACGTAAGATACAGTGTGGGTACAGTAAGTAAAAACAACAACAACAAACAAACAAACGAAAAACAGATAACAGAAAATACCAAAAAACATTCACACAATCATCCGTCAGTGTACTTACACAGGGCATTTCAAAATAGCACAACTGTATAATTATAACAGTATAGCTGTAATTGGGTACCTGCCCTCTTTAGGGCCAGGGAAGGTAAAGCGGCGAGGGAGAGGAGATGGGTGCCGCCCTCAACATGCTGGCCCTTACAGAAGCTGAGGTCTCTGCCACCTCGCCCCCTTTCGATCGCCTAGGTAATGGGACACCTTTACCTTTATAAATGTTATAACAGCATAACTGTAATATATATTGAACTTCGTGTTACATACAAAATGACCACCAAAAACAAAAAAAAATCAACATTACCCGTCA
This sequence comes from Stramonita haemastoma, assembly GCA_030674155.1. Classification (NCBI taxonomy): domain Eukaryota; kingdom Metazoa; phylum Mollusca; class Gastropoda; order Neogastropoda; family Muricidae; genus Stramonita; species Stramonita haemastoma. Next base: position 36,355,199 of record CM060323.1, on the reverse strand, counting down.
GTATTCCGAATGAATGCACACGTGTTTCTGACGGTACAACAACAAACACCAAAGTGAAACAAAAATTGTCAGAAAATGATGCAAACACACACATCCCTTCACTTTCAAGAGATTGCCAATTGGTCTGTCACCACTGAACCACACAGTCACCACACACAACCTGGGAGTTGACACTAACACACCCAACATCCAACCTTTCCCGCGGTACATGCGACCAGTAGGCTACATGCATGTATAGTATACTCTCAACCTGGTACTATACCTACACCATCAGGGTTGCGTAGACAGAAAACAGCGAGAGAAAGAGCATGACACAATGGCACTCGCTTCCACTGCTCAAGTTGAATAGGCCGGAGAGGGGGGCTGGACTGAGGGCCTTTTTCCAAATGAGGGTGCTTTCTGCCTCGCTGCTCGTTTGACATCAATTTCGTCGTCATCGTCTTCGTGGTCTGAGGAGTGGAGTCCATACTTGACAATGCCCTTTTTACCCTGACGGAGACCTCAGGGAACTGGACTTGTGCCTCGGGCTCTCTCCTCTCAAAACGGGACTTTTTGGCGGTGGTTGGGTTTGTTTGGGGTTTTACGCCTCGTTGAAAATGGGGGTAAAGAATGTGTGACTGGGGGAACAGGTGGCTGTGAGAGAAGCGGTGTTGTGTGTGTGTTGTGTTGTGTTGTGTGTGTGTGTGTGTGTGTGTGTGTGTGTGTATGTGTGTGTGTGTAGTGTGTAGTGTGTAGTGTGTGTGTGTGTGTGTGTGTTGTGTGTGTGTGTGTGTGTGTGTGTGTGTGTGTGTGTGTGTGTGTAGTGTGTGTGTTGTGTGTGTGTGTGTGTGTGTGTGTGTGTGTGTGTGTGTGTGTGTGTGTGTGTGTGTGAGTGACACCAAACAAGCACACAATTACAATATACTTTTATTTAGAATTTCACATACGCAGTTATGAATGTTCTAAAAAATACACATACTTAATAATATAACTGTACATTTCTTACACACACACACACACACACACACACACACACACACACACACACACACACCACACACACACACACCAAAAATCACATAGGACATAAAAAACACTTTATTTCAAGTTAAAACAAAGAAACTGTTTTTAAACCCAAAGAAAAGAACAAAACGATAACTTTAGCTTTCAGATATTTAGAACATTATGCACTTTTTTTTAAGTGTTGTAAAGAATTTGTGTTTTGTAGATGTGTTGAAAAAGCATTCCATAACATAGGCCAGAAAAAAGCTATGCTGGATTGATACAGACCATTACGTCTAGATAGGTGGGATGGAATTTCTGACATGTCAATACTTTTCAGTTGCTTCTCGACTTGAGGTTAAGAAAAAAAGATTTTACAAAAAAAAGGAACTTACGTAGTTTGGTACGTCATGCATTGCTATTTTGAACAGGAGGTCTGCTTAATTGAATCTAAGTGGCTTCTCTTGGGAGACGGTGTAAATTTAGCTTCTTGAGTTGTAATAGGCTTATCGGGTGGAATGAGCTTCTTTGCTCTTAAGTAGAAAGAGAGGAAAATTTGTGTTGAGGGGTCTCACCCACACCATATTGTTGATGTGCAATTTGTTAGAGACGTTGTCACAGAGGAAAAGAACAGTTTTGATATCGGAGTTGGTCTACCGGAATCATGTGATTTTTTAAAAAAAAAAAAAACCGAAAAAAGTGCTAGCAGAAGAACAAGATGGTTTCAGACATCATCGCGGGGATGTCGGGGGCCTGTCAGTGAAACTAGCACCTCCACCTTTTGGAAATTCTGTGCAAGTAATTCCCTCTTTTTCACCCTCTCTTTGTTTCTGCCTTGTTTCCTTTTCTTCCTTTCACCTCCTTCTTGTCTATTTTCTGCCTTCTTGGTCCATTCTTCTGCCCTTTTTTCCTAGAAAGAGTTAGAAGAACACTTCTCTCTCACGCCGATGTAGGCTGTGCTGGGCCTGACTTGTCAGGCGCTGAACTGCAGCCAGTGCCAGGCATTTTTGCTCACATGACTGGCAACAAGAGTTGCTGTCTGAGTGTTCTACGAAGAAAGAGGATCTGGAAGGGGTTCAACTTAAACAGATTTTTATCTGCAGCCTTATCATCGAAAAACATCTTCAATGCCTAAAAGATGTTTTACAGTTTTGTCGACTTCAAGAAAGCGTTTGATAGAGTGTGGCATGTTGGACTGTGGCAAAGCCAGGAGTCTGGCATTCTATAACAATGCCAGCAGTGACACAAATCTTATGTACAGCCAGATCGGAAATTTCAGTAGGTTCTGAGATGTCAGCATTTATGTCTCTCCAAGCTTTATTTTTCCCTTCCTAGAGAGCGATGAGTAACAACAACAACATTGTGAATCCTTTAGAATTACTGGCTTGGTTGGGTTTTTTTAATAAATAGTTTTGGTTTTTATCTCTCAGTCACCTGTGCAACAATCTGTTTGTTTTGTTTGTTTATCTTTATATCGAGGATAACAGAATAAGCAACATGTGCTTTTTCATCGGGTCCCGTGTGTATGCAGTTTTGTAATATGTCATCTGTTCCACGGCACACATGGCCTACTCTACAAAGGAACAGGATTTAACGTGTGCGCAATTTCTGCGTGCGTTCTACACGGGCTCGGTTTAAGTCTCATCCGAAGGACTTTTGGGAGAGTGGATCAGCCTGCAATGTTTGCAATGTTAGCCACAGAGTCATGGACCACTGTGAATTCACTTCCTCCTTTTCTTTTCAATCGTGGATTTGACGTTCATACCTAACTGTTGTAATTCTGCATTGCAGTCCCAATGGGAACTAATTCTATTCCTGTCCATTCCATCTTGTTTATAGCCCTGCGGACCACGAAAGCCATGTCAAGGTTGTCCCTTTATACAATAGGAACACATAGGGTTACATCTGTTCTGAATCTGCAGCATACTGGACACGTCCCGCTCACTCCCACACAAGTCCATATGCATTAGCATGTGTGCAGTGTCAGAATTTATTGTGTAAACTAAGGTTCTTTAGGCAAAGTGAAAGAAGAAATACACACAGCTAAAATATTGATGGCTGAACCTCAGAACAGGCATCACAGAGTATCACCAAAATGACCCAGTGGCAATGCAGGGCCCTTCTGGCTGGCAGCCTCACAGTGGCCTGATATTGATGGGCTCCCTGTGGAATTCCAACCCCGAAGATGCAACATACAAAATCTGGATATATGGCTGGGGCAGGGAGATTGAAAGGAGCTGCATTGGAAACAGCAAGATAGGAACGTCACTCACACAAGATGAGGCAGAAAACAAAGTCTGTTGGTGGCTGAATAGGTGGATGATCCAGTCCTTGCCTGCCGCTGCTTTAGTTGTTGTGCTCTTTTGTGCTCTCAGCAAAGCTACGTGGGTGGGTGTTTTTTTTTCTATAGTACTGTATCTGTGAAGCGCGAATGAGTAGGGGTCCCGCATCTGTGTTGATGTTTGAGCGCTGACCGTGACACAAACACGGTCGACTTCGCCTCCTTCGGTCATTTTGCAATGTGCCAGCATCATGGTCGGTTAGCAAGAAGGGTGTTTAGTGCTAGTGTTTTTACAGGCACTGGGAATCCAGGCAAAAGCAGGGTAGAGAGAGACACATGAAGTTGCCTCTAGTACTCACAGGCAGGAAGGGTGTCCTATGAATTCGCATGATCGAAAGAAAGAGAGAGAGAGAGAGAGGGGGGGGGGGGGGGGGGGGGGGGGGGTGGAGAGGGGAAGGGAGAGAACACTTGAACGGGTTTAATATGTAAATTGGCCATAGATCACAATACAAGATTTAAGAGGAAGGAGGAAAATCAACACGCTCGTATGGAAATGTGATAAAACATGCAACAACAAAAAACCCGACAGATTCTTTGTAAAAGAGGATTGCAGTGACCTTGTCTTGGACACTGTTTGAACTAGATAAACAAAGAGAGAGAGAGAGAGAGGGGGGGGGGGTAGAGACTGGGGATTTTTTCTTTTATTTCAAGGATAATACAATAAGCGCTCATAACTTTTTACATCCAGTTCCCGTGTGCATGTAGAGAGAGAGAGACAGACAGACAGACAGACAGTGTGTGTGTGTGTGTGTGTGTGTGTGTGTGTGTGTGTGTGTGTGTGTGGTGTGTGTGTGTGTGTGTGTGTGTGTGTGTGTGTGTGGTGTGTGTGTGAAAAGAAAAATTACATTCATTTCTATTATAGTTGGCGTCTGCAATGTCATATAGGGAATAGGGGTTGTTTTTGTTTTTAAATCTGTTGTTAGTTCTTTGAAAACAAAAATTCTGCTGTTCGCGTTGATTACATTTCGTTATCTGTTGAACGCATACGGAAGAAGTCACAAGAGCGCCCTAACCTTTGCTAACTTTCCAATTACTTTACGTTTCATCATCATCATCAACATCATCATCATCGTCGTCGTCGTCGTCGTATCGTCATCGTCATCGTCATCATCATCATCATCATCATCATCATCATCATCATCATCATCATCATCTACATCTATCGTCGTCGTCGTCGTCATCGTCTCGTTCATCATCAACAACATCACATCATCATCATCATCATCATCATCATCATCGTCGTCGTCGTCATCGTCATCGTCATCATCATCATCATCATCATCACATACGTTTTTCCTCGACGTTTTGTCGCGGAAGGATACATACAGCCTGATGACGCTTTTTAACGTACTTCTTCCTTGTTTCTACTTTTGCCGTGAACGTATATAAACACTCCCTGCGACCCCCGAGGAAATTGACCCCCTGCAGATAATTTCTCGACGTCATTAGTGCGTGCGTGCGTGCGTGCGTGTGTGTGTGCGTGTTGTGTGTGTGTGTTTAATTTTTTAATTTATCTTTATATCGAGGATATTGGACTAAGCACTCGTGTGCTTTTTCATGTGTGCGTGCATGCGTGCTGTGTGTTTTGTGTGTGTGTGTGTGTGTGTGTCTGTGTCTGTGTGTCTGTGTGTCTGTGTGTGCTCGCTCGCGTGCCTTTATTATTGTGTAAACTTAATATATGTTGATCCTATATCATTGTGGAGGGTTACATGCGTGTGAGTGATTTGAATGCAAGCGCTTTGATTTGTTGCTTTACAAGATTCAGCCCTATACAAAATTCATGTATTACTAACTACTACTACTACTACTACTACTATACTACTACTACTACTACTACTACTACTACTACTACTACTACTACTACTACTTATGGTTTCAACTCAGTCACGCACTGTCTTTGTATTATCTTTGTATTAATATCTTTGGCGTTCTCTTCACTACCCAGATCACCAAAGAAATATAACTTTTTCCTTCTCAAACACATTAAACTAGTATAGTAGTAGTAGTATAGTAGTTAGTAGTAGTATAGTAGTAGTAGTAGTAGTAGTAGTATAGTAGTAGTAGTAGTAGTAGAATAGTGTAGAAGTAAAAAAGTCATACTTTCTAGTACTTACATAGTAGTAGTAGAAGACAGTGGTAGTACTGTAGTTGAAGTACATTAGTAGTAAATACAGTGCATGCAATAAGATGCACTGTCATAACACGCTACAAGAAAACACAGTCACAACATCTTGCGCGACGACTGAAACACACACACCACACACAACATAATACAATATATAATATAATAATATATATAAACACCAGCGCCGCGCGTGCGTCTAACGTACACGTAAATCACTGAATAAACAGACCTAAATCAAAGCCTCCTCTCTCTCTCTCCCTCCTCTCACGTCCTCCTCCTCGTCTTCTCTCTTATATCATTCTCTCTCATTCATCTCTATCATCTCATCTCTCTCTCATCTCTGTCTTCTCTCATACTCGTCTGCCTGTCGTCTACTACCTCTCATCTCTCATCTACTCACTCTATCATCTCAGTCTCTCTCTCTCCTCTCTCTCTCTCTCTCTCTCTCTCTCTC
>CM060323.1:36301798-36344298 GCA_030674155.1 Stramonita haemastoma | reverse complement strand
GTTTGCTCCTTACTTATTAACACTTTTCTTTTCTTCCATAATCAAAATTTTTTTATTGTGACTTTTGATTTTGTCTTCTGAACGAGTGCATTTTTATTACCTTACCATATATAGTGTCCTTATTCTTGTGTGTTGTTTGGTACTGCGTAAAGTTTCATTGTTTAGTATCTTTTCATCTTGATGTATCCCTGAAAAGGGCAGGGACTGGATGTAAAAAAGCACACGAGTGTTTATCTATTATCCTCGAATAAAATACTTTGCCTTGCCTTGCCTTGCCTTGCCTTGCCTTGCCTTCCTCTCTCTCCTCTCTCTCTCTCTCTCTCTCTCTCCTCTCTCTCTCTCTCTCTCTCTCTCTCTCTCTCTCTCTCTCTCTCTCTCTCTCTCTCTCTCTCTCTTCTCTCTCTCTCTCTATCTCTCTCTCACACACACACACACACACACACACACACACACACACACACACACACACACACACACACACACACACACACACACACACACACACACACATGGGATACAGGATATCCTAGTGGTCAGAACATTGCGCTCGCAATTCGACGACCCGGGTTCGATTCCCGTTTTAGGGTATTTTTCCCCTGGAGTTAACATCAGTGCTGACTCCACTCTCACCAAAAGCCCTCCGGATGAGACTTTAAACCGAGGCCCCGTGTGCGAACGCACGTAGAACATCTTGCGCACACGTTAAATCCTGTTCCGCCTTTCGTAAGAGTAGGCCATCGTGTGCCGGTGGGAACAGATGACAATATTTACAAAACTGCATATACACGGGAACTGGATGTAAAACAGCAAAAGAATGCTTATTCCACTATCCTCGATATAAAAGAATAAATAAATAAAGCACACACACACACACACACACGCACGCACGCGCGCGCGTGCGTATAAACAGAGAGAGGGCCTAGGGGGACATACAGAGAAAGACACAAATCTGCCAGCGAGTTTGCATACAACACGTGTGTGATGTCGTTAAACAGAATCATCGTACCAAAACTGTATAAGAGGTTATAACTACGCAAACCCGGTCAAAAAGTAGCTTGGGGATTATTTGTAAACTGCTTAGCACATCGTTTTCTATCAACGCACATAAAAATACTATCCGAAATAATGGCAGTAAATTGATATGCTTCAATGATGTTTTTAACTCAGTCGAGACAACCAATTTAAAACAAGTACTCCCTAACTCGCTCGCCCCCCCCCCCCCCCCTCCTGCAAATTGTTTTACCCATTCGCATGCTACCAAAGACAATAGGAATTGTCAGATATGGATTCGTCCGTCCTATATCTGATTGGCAGCCCATCTGGTGAAGAAAAGAGGAAGAGGTTTTTTTCATTATGAAGTTTTCTGACCCAGGAAAATGTTCTTATTTCGGTTCAGGCTGTCCAGTTTAGGACAAGAATCACTTTAGGACATAACACAGTCACGTACTCTAGCGTCATATAGACAGCATTCGGGTGGTGTTGAACAACTAAGTGAGGAGGAACATACACTGTGGGAACATAGAGCAACCCTCCCCTCCTCCCCCCCTCACAGGCCGCATGTGAACACAGACGCACTTGCGCACACGCACACACACACATGCAAACGCACGCATGAACTTACACACACGCACACCCACACGTGTGTGTGTGTGTGAGAGAGAGTTTGATTGATTGATTGATTGATTGATTGATTAATTGATTCTTTTATATCGAGGATAATGGGATAAGCACTCTTGTGGTTTTTACATCCAGTCCCCGTGTGTATGCAGTTTTGTAGCCTAAATGTCATATGTTCCCACCGGCACACAATGGCCTACTCTTACGATAAGCGGAACAGGATTTAACGTGTGCGCAAGATGTTCTGCGTGCGTTCACGCATGGGGCCTCGGTTTATAGTCTCATCTGAAGGACTTAGGGGGGGAGAGTGGAGTCAGTACTGATGTTAACTCCAGGAGAAAATTTCCTCGATCGGACTTGAACCTGGGTCGTCAAATTGCCAGCGCAATGTTCTGACCACTAGGCTATCCGAGAGAGAGAGAGAGAGAGAGAGAGAGAGAGAGAGAGAGAGAGAGAGAGAGAGAGAGAGAGAGAGAGAGAGAGAGAGATTCTTTTATATCGAGGATAACAGAATAAGCAATCATGTGCTTTTTTTCATCCGGTCCCCGTGTGTATGCAGTTTTTGTAAATATTGTCATCTGTTCCCACTGGCACACGATGGCCTACTCTTACGAAAAGCGGAACAGGATTTAACGTGTGCGCAAGATGTTCTGCGTGCGTTCGCACACGGGGCCTCGGTTTAAAGTCTCATCCGAAGGACTTTTGGGGAGAGTGGAGTCAGCACTGATGTTAGCTCCAGGAGAAAAATCTCGCCAGAGAGAGAGAGAGAGAGAGAGGAGAGGAGAGAGAGAGAGAGAGAGAGAGAGAGAGAGAGAGAGAGAGAGAGCAGGTACTGCATTTTGTATTGCACACTCCTTCCAGTCACAGCAGACTCCACTGCATAAAAGCTAGGCTACTCTCGCCCGGGAGGGTGCGTCGCCGCCATAAAAGCCATGTCATCCATTAAACAAAATGATGTCAGCATGCGTGCTTGTTTCCTTATCAATTGTTTTTTTTCAACAAAAGTTTGCCAGGAAAACTGTCATGTTGCCTTATATTCTTTGACGTATTCTACATTTCTGTTAAATGCTGAACCTCGGTTGATAGTGTCAGGTAAAAGACTTAGCATCCACCACTCATGGTTTCGTCAGTGGGCCTGGGGAACAGTTTGGGTTCCAACGCGTTCGGTTATTACAAGACACATTTGTTTGATGAACATTAAGAGCTAACTAGTGAAAGGAGTGACTTACACAGGACAGAGAGATAGAGGGTGGGTGGCAGCAAATTAAAGTATGGGCAAGTGTTTGAACTTGGGGCATGTGCAGTCAGGATTATCAGTTTGACAACGTGGACGCAGTCAAACATTCAGCTTGGCAGTTGCGATTACAGAGACTCCAGTCAGCTGGGTTCAATCCCCTCTAGCCTACTTCCCCTCCAAGATGAATGACTGACCCCTTTCCCCTACACAACACACACACTACATACATACACACACACACTACAAACACACACACTACTAACACAACACACACACACACACACACACACACACACACACACACACACACACACACACACACACACACACACACACACACACACACACACACACACACACACACACACACCTCCGCACAAACCCCACTCCACCCCACCCTCACCGCACCCTGTCTTAATAAGCCAGCGATGAATGGCGGGTCTGTGTGTCAGTGTGCTTTCTCTTTCAGCTGAGGGGAAGAAAAAAAACATGTCCCTTATCTGCAGGGAGTTCTGAACAGTTATTTCCTCTTTACTTCGGTTTATACAGAGTTGCGCCCCATGCCCTGCCTGATGGCGGCAAAGATTGAGAAGTTGGCTTCTCACAGAACGTCCATGTGTTCCTGTCTGCCTGCCTCTGATGTCTTCTTTCTGTACTATTAGTCATCAGCTAGGGGGCTAATGATACACAATTTGTAGCTTGATGTTTTACTGTTGTTGCTTGTTGTTTTGCTGTTTTTGCTACTGGTATGGTTGTGCTGTTGTAATTATTGCTATTTTTTCTTTTAGGTTGTTTTTTTTTTTTTTTTTTTGGGGGGGGGGGGAGCTATTGGGTATTGTTCACTGTTATTGCTCAGTGCAATGGGTTTCTTATTATTAGTTATAATCTGGAGGTGAACAAGTATGGCCAACCTTTTTTTTAGCTGCCTCATCTCTAGAGGGTCATACACTGCTGCTGGGTCACTTTTGTTCAGTGGTGCCTGTATTGAGCCAGAAGACGCAAAACATCCCCTACTAAGCCCTCTGCTAACGAGAGTATGAGCTCAGTCGTGGATTCAGATTGAGTGAGTTGCTAACCTGAGTGGAGACCACCCCAACATCCCTCCAAAGACCCTCCCCCATGAACATCCAACCCCAAAGGTTTTGACACTTACTTAGCACAGGCACAGAAGTGTATGAGGGGGAACTGAATCTAAGGCCACCATAAGACCAGAGCCACTGGCCACGGAATCAGAGGCAATTTTTTTTTTTCTTTAATTGCAAGATGATCAGTGATGATGATGAGGAGGAGGATGTAATGATGCTAGTGTATATGCTTTGAGACTTTTTGACAGGGCTGAACTATACGCTTTATATCATATTATACCTCGGCATCAACTGGGTCTGAGAGAAACAGACACTTGCAGTGTTGGTAAGGTAATTTGAGCAACACTCTCAAATTCGCATCCGTAAAGTGGATGAAGCTCGGCTGTGTGGTTCCAGTCTCCCCACTGACCCACAGCACACTCACTCTGGGTAGAAGCCGGCCGGAGTCTAAAAAGTCCCCATGACTCTTATGGGATTCAAACCCGCGATCTTCCAGTCCGTAAACCAAGGCGCTAACCACTGCGCCAAGGCAGTTAGTTCAGTGTAGCCAATAATATGTTGTTGCTGCTATTACTGTTACGCTGCTGTTTTATCAATGCTTGTTGTTGTTAACTTAAGAATCGTTTTTGGTTATTTTTCACAATGATTGATAATTATATGATTGATTGCCATGCTAGGGGCAACAAGATAGATAAACTCTACTTCTTGTTGCTGTGGTAGTGGTGGCGGTGGTGGTGGTGACGGTGGTGGTGGTGTTCTTGTTCAGCTACCTTATTAGCAGGGGGGGAGGGTAAAAATTGTCGTATACTCACAAACCTAATTCCAGAGTAGGTAAAATAAAGCTGGCTGGCTGTGTAGTGTGGGTGTATATGAAGAAATGGTAAAATTTGATACTTGTGTTAGTCTAAAAACAGAATACGGTATTTATTTTCATCGTATAAAACAAAATGTTTCTCAGGCTCGCAGATGGAAATTGAATGTTGCAAGTATTTTTGATATGTGGTCATAGCATATTTTGTTGATTATATATTAATATGCAACCAACTTAAAATGAATACCTGTTATTATCTCTGTCATCCACAATTTTCAGTGATCCTTGTTAATGTATGATTTTGTTTTAAATAGTTATTATACAGTCCAGTTGGTTCTTTATTACGATTTTCATGGACTTTTAAGACATCGTCCTTTTGCGAATCAGACTTTGTCTTATTGGTTGTTGCTAAAAATTGTTTTTAAACAATTTGTCCGTAAGAATTACTAAAGAGTTGCATTTTAGCTTTCAATATCTATATCAGTAGGTTAATTTCCACACACACACACACACACACACACACACACACACACACACACACCCCACACACACACACACACACACACACACACACACACACACACACACACACACACACATTTTCCGGTTCCGGTTTTCTAACCAATGACAGAACACCGTTTCTACAGGACTCCGTAACGACACCGGAGATCTAACATATATAATAATAAAGTTTGAAATGACGGAGGGGAAGGGGGGGGAGGGCGGGGAGTGTGAACACAGACTGCTGTAGTGTATTGGTGCACGTGCAGCGGGGATGCAGTTACAAGGTGGGGGGAAGGGCTTTGGTAAGGGGGGAGGGACATGCAGGGTGATCAGGGGAAGACACAGGCCCTCTTCTTCCTGTACATCTGATAGCTGTCTGAACTGCCTGCACAGTCAACACTCGACAGCACGCGCCATTAGGCACCCATACACACGTACGTGGGTAGATGCACGCAGACATACACACACGCACGCACGTACACACACATATATACACACACGCATGCACACACACAACGCACGCAAGCACGCACACACACACACGCGCGCGCGCGCGCACGCACCACCACAAACACCACCACAAACACCACACACACACACATACACACACGCTCGGACGCACGCTCGGACGCACGCACGCACACGCGCGCGCACACACACACACACACACACACACACACACACACACACACACACACACACACACACACACACACACACACACACACACACACACACACACACACACACCAAAGCATGAGCATTCATATATGCAAGGAAAAGTGCAGGCCCGCGCACACACGCATATAATTATGGACAGGCACTAATTCAAACACACTCACGCACGCACGCACACTGAATGTGCGCGTGCGTGCACACACACACACACACACACACACACACACACACACACACACACACACACACACACATTCACACACACACCCATGATTAGGCACTACTTCACACACACACACACACACACACACACACACACACACACACACACACACACACACACACACACACACACATTATAAGTGTACAATATTAGTGAAAAGTACTGAGAATTGTGTAGAATGACGTTGCCATTGTGTTATGTGTGCAAGTTGCCATCCTAAAACTGATGGTTTTCCCCCTGTGTGGGTGTGAGGGGGGGGGGAGGCTGTCAGTATAAATAGCATCCCTCTCTTTTTTCAATCCCTCTCTTTGTTTCTGTCTTGTTTCTTTCTTGTCACATCTTCTCGTCTGTTTTCTACTTTTTAGTCCATTCTCCTGCCTTTTTCCATAAAGACTTAACAATTCTCTCTCCCACGCCAAAGTCGGAGGCGCTGGGCCTGACTTGCCAGGAGCCTAACGGCAGCGCAACGCAATTTTGCTCATATGACAGACAACAGTAGCTGCTGTCTGAGCGTTTGACAAAGAAAAAGAAGAAGAAAGTGAAGGTTCACTATGGGATCATTGTACCCTACAGGTCCTCTGGGTGAAGACTGACCTGTCAGACAGGTCGGAGAAGTGTCATGCCTGACACTATAATTATGACATGTGACAGATGGTATCAGATAGGTTTTGTTGTGTCCATTCCAAAAATAGTGCTACCGATGGTGAGTGTTGCTGTATTGCTCTGCTATAGCCGTTTGAAGGGTGTGGAGGGATTTGTTCTGGGTCATTGGGCCCATGTCATAACACGACAGGTATTTTGGCAGGAGAAAACAAACCTACTGCTCTCTACCTCCCGATATTTCAGATTTGTGTTTGCTGTATTTTCAGTTTGATCTCATTTCCAATACATTCGTCTTTCCAGATCTGTTAGTCAGATGGGCCATTCTTTTTTTGGCTTGAGCAGTTCTTGCTGTAATGTTTTGGTGTCTGAGGCATCGGGTGATTTGTACCACCAGAGGATTTGAAATGTGCAACAACTTCGAAGGGCTCTCCATCACTGGGTGTGCTGTTTCCAGAGCTGTCATTTCCAATAGCATGCTTGACTTCCTTCTTCCACTACAACTCATGAGGATTTGTGGCCAAGTTCAGTTTAAGGGCATTTTCTTCGGTCCATAAGTCAATAGATCACAAACTTTTGGTTGTGAAAAAACACGCTGAAATAGAACATGCACAACAAGGTTACTTCTGTATCAGACCTCGACATGATTTACGCAAAAAAATATTTTGTTTTGATATAATTTTGCATACAGAGAATAGATGTGTGGGATGCGAGGGGGAGGGGAGGGGCGCGGAAGGGGGAATCTGACAAACAAGATGAAATATCCAACACGATATGAGATGTGACATTTCGTTTCCAAAAATATTATTCTCAGTAATGTGTGCCACTTCCTTGCAACGCGATAACTGTTTTAAAGTTATGACTCATCTCCGTGTGTGTTTATTTCCACACACACACACACACACACACACACACACACACACACACACACACACACACACACACACACACACACACACACACTTAAAGTTTATAATATGTGATAATCTTAACTCTGATTTGCAAGGGTAGAAAAAAAAAGAAAACGAAGCACAAAAAAACCCAAGGAGTGCAGGAGGTAAAGACAACAACAACAACAAAACCAAAACACCACCAAAAAAACCCCAAACCTGTAGGCCTGACATGATGCCAGGACACAGACACTCTCTGTACTGGGGTGTCGACGCCACCGTCTCTGGCGTTATCAGCAGGGGTTGTGCCCCTTATCTCCTGTCAACAGGACTTGTGCACAGTTGCACCCCTTTGCGTGTCGATAGCGGCCATGATAAATGAAGGGTGTCTGTCACTGCACTGCACGATAATGGAGCTGTTTTTACTGGTAGTTAGTTAGCCTGATCTCCAGATAGCAGCAAACATCTTTCCCCCCATTTCCATCATATGTTCTGCATGTTGTTGTTGTTGTTGTTGTTGTTGTTGCTGACGATGTTGTTGGCAGGTTGTTGTTCTGCGTTGTGCTTTTGTTATGATCCGGTTCAAGTTCGTTGTTGGTCAGGTTGTTTGTCAATGTTGTTGTTGCTGTTGTGGCCGTGGTAGTCATTATTGTTTTGGGAAAAGTCTATATTATGATGATAGTGGCGTTGAAAGTCAGGTATCCTGAAGAGACTTTGCAAAAAACCCACATCTCTCTCTCTCTCTCTCTCTCTCTCTCTCTCTCTCTCTCTCTCTCACACACACACACACACACACACACACACACACACACACACACACACACACACACACACACACACATGCACAATCACACACATAAACGCACAAACACACACGCGCACGCGCACACACAAACAGAAAGAGAGAAGACCATATCCCGTTCATGCTAAGGTGACAGCGTGTATCCCATGCTGGTAAGACGATGTTGCATGGCCCATGACAGGATTGTGGAAAGCATGGACTGCTTGTGCTGTGACGGACAGTAGCGTATAACTCGTGTCGTGGTTGTAGCTGAGTGGAACATGGGGGTTTGGAAACGTCCTAGTCCAGGGGCCAACATGTTTTTGCAATAAATCCCCGAGTCATTTGGATCTCTCTCTCTCTCTCTCTCTCTCTCTCTCTCTCTCTCTCTCTCTCTCTCTCTCTCCTCCTCTCTCTCTTCTCCTCTCTCCTCCTTCAGACCCTCTGTATATCCCTCTTTCTTCCGTCCACCTTCTTACTCCCCCTTTCCATCCCCTCTAACTGTGTGTATGTGACAGACAGACAGACAGACAGACACACAAGCAGAGACAGACAGACACACAGCAGAGACAGACAGACACAGAAACAGAGGACGGACACACAGAGACGGACGGACAAACAGATGACAGAGTGATAGAGACAGACAGACAAATAATAGAGACAAACAGATTGATACAGACACACAGACAGACACAATACAAAGACAGACAGACAGGCTGGACCAACACAGCAGTGAAAGCACCACCCCATCAACAAGAGAAGCAGGGAGGGTAGGTGTGTCTGGGATAGGCCAGGCTGGGATGGGCAGTACTATACAGGGTAACTTGTCAGAACAGACTGGTTCTTTGACTGGGGAGCTGGGAACGGCTGGTTCCTCCACACCATCAACATCAACATCAACAGCAATCAATCCCTCGCTGCATGCCGCCTGGCCTGGCCTCCTTCTCACGCCTCGCTTAGTTGCCGTATAGCACGTGCATGCGGGGTGTGTGTGTGTGTGTGGTGCGTGTGCGTTGCGTGTCGTGCTGTGTGTGTGTGTGTGTGTGTGTGTGTGTGTGTGTGTGTGTGTGTGTGTGTGTGTGTATGTGTGACGATAATGTGCACCAAACATACTCACGGGAGTGTATTTTGTGGTGTGCACTGTACTACATTACATTACTCTACACTACACTGCATCACATACACACACACACACACACACACACACACACACACACACACACACACACACCACACACACACACAACACAACACACACACACCACAGAGGAGCAGTTATTTTTTATGGTGCCCTATAGAATAAAGGCATCGTTCTTTGAAAAGAAAGTGGTGGTGGTGGTGTGGAGAGAGGAGGAATGGGAGAATGAGGGGTGGGGGGAGGGTAACACACATTATCTGTAGGAGCTAGTCCCCAAGTGTCAAATGATAGTCTACCCAACAGTTCATATAGATTGTGTGTACGTATGTGTTATGTATGCCTATCTTTTTTTTCTTTTTTTTGCAAGGAGAGCTGAAGGTGCGGGTGGGGAGAGAGAGAAGAGAGAGAGAGAGAGAGAGAGAGAGAGAGAGAGAGAGAGAGAGAGAGAGAGAGAGAGAGAGAGAGAATGAATGAATGAATGAATGAATGAATGAATGAATGAATGAATCTTTTCCTGGAGGGAAAGGAATAAGCACATGTAGTTTTTTTTCTTTTAAAGAATCCAGTCTCCAGTCAATATATACTAAATTTAACAAAAGGAAGCACAAACAAATATATCAGTCACGTAGTAATATCATATTAAAAGTATTTAAATATAGAAATCAACCCCCCCCCCCCCCCCCCCCCCCAAACAAGCAAACGAACAATGGCAAAAAAAGAAATGAGAGAGATCAAATCAAATCAATTTCTTTTATTTCGAGGATAATGAATAAGCACCGATGTGCTTTTTACATTCAGTCCCAGAGAGAGAGAGAGAGACAGACAGACAGACAGAAAGACAGACAGAGACGTGCGTGCTGCCTATTATGCTTTTCTTTTTTTGGAGAGAGAGGAGAGAGAGAGAGAGAGAGAAGAGAGAGAGAGAGAGAGAGAGAGAGAGAGAGAGAGAGGCCTTTTCAAAAACATGCTGAGCTAAGGTGACTGCGTGTATCATGTGTAGGACGGTTTTTATGGACTGTGGAAAGCATGTGTGACATGGACTGCTTGGGGTACATAGTAGCCTGTGGTTCTAGTTGGCTGGAACTGGTGTTTTTGCAAGCATTCCATTCCCCCAACTTCTTTGTACTTTGGGCAAAAACAGCGACTGATGCTTTGGGTTGTTGTTTTTTTCATTCCTCTGCTAGAGCTCTGAGGTTCACCAATGGTGAAATTTTGTGTGTTTGACCGTTTTTGTCCATCATGAACTTAGCCACATTCCGGCTTCGGGGGTGTATGCTGGGTATATATATATTCAAGTTTTTGTGACCCACTAAAAGCTGTCATGATTAGCGGAATCTTTAACGTGCATATTTATTTGATCTTCTGCATGTGTATATTCGCGAGAGGAATTGAGGCACTGGCAGGTCTTCACTTGAAGATCATGAAAATTTCCACCCTTATTCATCAAATGCCGCTAAGATTCAAACCCACAACTTATGGACCCTTGGGTTGAAGTTGGTCTTAACCACTGAGCTATAGAATCCTCCAGAGACTCTATTTGATATCGCTTAGAGCATCATCGTACTTGTCCCATGTCTTATATTTGTATTGATTTGTGATTATTCATTCTGTAACCCTTTTTATTTAGGCATTTTCCTGTTCTTCATGCTGGAGATTTATATCTCTTTTTTGTTCGTTACGTCAGTAAACTGAAGATTTATATTCCACTTTCAACCTAAAGCTGCTTTGCCACACGGCCACACTGTCACGGATGGCAGTCGCCATGTCTGTTATGACTTGGGGCAACTGGAACTGAACTCTCAGTTGGAGTAAAATCTTTTTTTGTACACGAGTTCTGCATCTGAGATTGGCATCTACTGCTTGTATGCACCAGACTAAGAGCTCCGATGATCTATGAAATATGTTTAATATTTTTCAGCATTTAAAACGAAGAAGAATATACTTGCTCACATGTTGCAGTTTGTCGCGTGTTCATTCTGGTACTGATACTTTTTGCCATCATAATGTTTTGGAAAGATAGAGTACTTATAACAACGGTCAGACTGAAGTTTCTAGAACAGTTGCACGACATAATTATAGTAACATGTGTTATGGGTATTTATTTATCCATTTGTTCTTGTTGTTAGTTTGATTCGTTTTTCTTTTTGCATTAAATGATAATTCTTTCTTTATGTTCTTATCATATACGAACGTAATTGCAGCAAAAATAAACGATTCCTTAAGGATCTTAAGTTCTTTTTTAATTTTTCAAACAGACATTTGTAAAGCACTACATTTTTTGCTGCCTCATCTTCTGTGACACCCCTGTCCAGCTGTTCCCACTCCGCTCATCTCAATCTCCCCGCCACAGCCATACCCAAATTTATTACGTCTCATCCCCAGGGTCGAAAGTCCATAAGGAGCTCATCAATATCAAGCTGCCGTGGAGCCACCAGCCAAAGGGGCCCTGCACTGCTGCTGGGTCACTTTGGTGGTGTTCAGTGGTGCTTGTTCGGAGCTAATATAGCTAATATACGCAGGGCACCACCTGCTAAGCCCCCAACTAACGACAGTATTAGCTCAGACGCGGGGCCAGACTGAGTGAGTTGCCCATCCAAAGTTGCAACCACCACAACGTCCCTCCAATGACCGTCCCCCATGAACTTCCAACCCCAACAAGCACAGAAGTGTATTGGTAAACCAAATCGGAGGTCACCATGAGACCAGACCACATAATAATAATCAATGACAATGACAGTGAAGATGACGTAAAAGTGATGATGTGGAAGCGAATGTGCTTTGAGACTATTTAACAGGGTTGTACTCTACGCTTACTATTATCATAAATCTCAGCGTCAACCGGGCCTGAGAGATAGACACCTGCAGTATTGGTCAGGTAATTTGAGCAACACTCTCAAATTCCATTCTTAAAGTGGATGAAGCTCGCCTGTGTGGTCCCAGTCTTCCCACTGAGCCCACAGCACACTCACTCTGGGTAGATCCGGCCGGAGTCCGAAAAATCCTTATGACTCTTTTGGGACTCGAACCTGCGACCTCCCAGTCCGAAATACAAGGCGCTAACCACTTCGCCATGGCGGCTGGTTGAAAGCACTACTTTGGTGTAATTTTGATGTTTGCTAGCTGCCAAACTAATGAAAAGAATTTATGGTCTTGAGCATGTCATAAGCTATCAGCTTGCCATCTTTCAGTATGTGCATGTACAGAATTGTGTTTGTTCTGGAAAAAAAATCTATTTAGACCATGCATTGAAGATGTTTTCTCCACTCAGTCCTTCGCCAGGAATGTTATGGACAATGTCCAGCATGAAAATTTCTGCCTAGTGACAGCAGACCATGGTGGTGGTGTGCTGGTGGTGCAGTCCCTGAAACGGATGTCTCCGCAGGGACTCTAATATAACTAGACTAAACCAACTAAAAACTGCTGCCGTCTCCTTCAACTGAGCCCTTCATGATGGTGTATAGCCATATTTCTACGTCTTTTTTAACCAAGAATTTTTTTTATTTCGGTGTTTATAAATGTCTGTGTCCGTGTGCATACACGGCTTGATGTTGAGGGTCATTGGTGTTAACCAGATCGTGTCTGTAACAACAGCCAGTATGCTGTCTGTACACAGCAGTGAAGGACGAGGTTTTCTGACCGAGATTATCACAACTGAAATCATGATTTAATCTTTTTTAAATCTCCATTTCCAGTGTCAATGATGAAAGCCAACAAGGTCAGTTTATCAGGCAACTGCAACCTGTGTTGCACATACTGATGATGCCTGGAATGTTGCTGATAAACACCATTGTCAGCAAACCTGCCAGACGACAATTCATCAATCGTAGGATTTTGTCGACAAGCCCTGTCTTTGATGTGCTGACAACCGTGATAATGACGGCCTCTGTGTTGGCACTGTGTAAAACAACAGGAATGAAAATGGATGTCCTGGGTTCAAGGAGTAAGCGAGCTGGAGGGAGAGGACAGGGGAGGAGAGGAAGGGGGAGAGAGGAAAACAGGAGAGGAGAGGTCAAACCAGTCATAAATCTGCCGGGGAGCTGGGATGGAATATAATGAACGAGCAGCTGAAATATAGCCAAGTCAGTATTTTTCATCAACTCGTGAGAAACTGTGCTGGCATCAAAGACACGGGTCTATCTTAGGCAATATATCAGTGTAGGTTGGTTTGTTTGTTTAGTTGTGTGTTTTGCGTCAACAGATTGATGGAAGCAGTTGGGCAAAAGAGCCATATGCATCAGTGGTGAGAGAGAGGATCAGGACCACCCTTCCTGACTTTACTACCGTATCTGTATGTCTGTATCTGTCTGCGTTTGTCTGTGTCTCTCTGTCTGTGTGTCTGTCTGTGGTCTGTCTGTGTGTCTGTCTGTGTCTGCTGTGTGTCTGTCTGTGTGTCTGTCTGTCTGTCTGTCTGTCTGTCTGTCTGTCTGTCTGTCTCTCTCTCTCTCTTCTCTCCTCTCTCTCTCTCTCTCTCTCTCTCTCTCTCTCTCTCTCTCTCTCTCTCCTCTCTCTCTCTCTCTCTCTCTCTCTCTCTCTCTCTCTCTCTCCCTCTCTAACGTGGAGACATTGAAAGCAGAAACACTGACTGAGGGAAGTGCATTTTTAATTTGCTAAGATACACACATGATATCTTTTCAGGGTCTGACTTGTCAGGCGCTTAACGGCAGCGCAACGCAATTTTGCTCACATACAGACAACAATAGGTGCTGTCTGAGCGTTCGACGACGACAACGAAGAAGAGCCTTCTAAGAAAATAAAAGACATGGATAAATTCATGGGCGGCTCGAAGTGAAAAGAAATCATTTGTCACTGGGAATCCATGAATTCAAGTCTTAAAACTGCTTTAATATTTCGACTTGAAAAATTATGACGGATTTTTTAAAAATACATAGAGCATACACTAACCAATACAGATTAAAAAGAAGCACACACCTTAAAAGTTGACAGCACTAGACGTGAGACACACACACACACACTCACACACACACACACACACACACACACACACACACACACACACACACACACACACACACACACACACACGTTTGCGCATGAGTATGTATGTATTCCCCTTTTTTATTTCGAGAATAATGGAATAAGCACACTTGTGGCTTTTTTTTACATCCAATCTCCGTGTGTTTTTCTCTTTTTTTTTTTTGGGGGGGGGATTTTTCCTGTACTATTTTGTAATCCATTCTATTGCCACAATTGAACGATTTTTTTTTCACAAAACGATGTAAATGATTGTATCACCAATGGTCTGTTGCAGGGATATATCTTCACAGGATTTTTGTGTTTGTTTTATTTTTTTAGGGGTGGGGGGTGGGGGAGAATAATCTGTTCACAAAAATGTAGAATCATTTACGTAATCATTTCATCAATACTTTCACATACATAAAAAGCACACAGACACAGTCCAGCCTGTACACTAGGGGCAGCCTTTCAACGCTTCCACGTCCACACTTTCACTCTTTTTGTTTTTGTTGTTGTCTGTTGTTTGTTTGGTTTTGTTTGTTGTTGGTTTTTTTAAATTTAGTTTTGTTTTTACTGCAGGGACCATTTCTGTGTTTGGTTTTTATGTGGGTATGGGTTAGACTGTGTTGTGATCTAATGTTCCATGGAACAGAAGAGCAACCGTCATAAATGCGTATAAAAAGAAAAAGGGTTTTGACGTGTAAAAAAAAAAGGTGTATTGCGTAGAAGAAGGTAAATAATGTTTTAGGTTTGGATGGTTAAAATCGCCCAGCACAAAGCATGGTGAGCCAGAAGCTTTCAGCCGCTTTTCGTGTACTCTGTCGGACGACTTTCAAGGTGGCATGTGCAGACAGGCAGAGGGAGGGACTTAGCCGAACACACAGTTACAAACACTTGGCCCAAAGTATGAATTTATATATCTGTATTATGTATGCGTCTATGCATGTATGAAACATTATGGATGCAAAAGTTATAATTGATATAAGAGTAACCTGTTTGTATGTTTGGTGGTTCTGTTTGTTTCTCTATTCCCCTCAGTGACCATGTTTCTATACACAATTGTTCAATCAGAAAGGGGTTGTTGGTAATAATGATATTGGTCTTGGTTTTGTTCTTATGGGTTGTTTTTTTCCGGATGTTTTAATGGTTTGCTTGTTGTTTTTGTGGTTGGTTATGGTTTGTGGGTGTGGGGATATTTTTCCGGTTTCTGTTTGTTTTTTGTTTTTTTAATACCACTTTATATCACAGCAGATTTCTCTGCGTGAAATTCGGGCTGCTCTCCCGGGGAGAGCGCGTCGCCACAAGTGAAGCGCCACCCAATATTCTTTTTATCATCTATTTCAATTTTTTAACATAAAAAAACAAAAGATCCCACTCGGTTCAACTCTCTGGGACTGTAACGAGGACGCAGTGACACTTGCGACAGCTCTTTATCTTTACAGCGCAGCTGCTTCCAGACTTTGATATTCGCTCTTACATGTATACCAATTTTCGTTCTCATACAGGTAGGCCTACACGATACCGCCTTGATTTTTGTTTACCACACTTTCTTTAAGCGTGTGTCATCGCTGGTCGCTGATTGGTCAAATATTCCGCTATTGTAAATTTAGCGAATCAGTTACCGGCCTTGGTGCATGCTATTCACGGTGCTGAGGTGAGCACATGGTGTTGAGACGACAATGGTGCAACTCAGAATTTGAAATGTAGCGCTTACTGGTCGTGTCTGCCTTCTCGCCAAGAGTTGCGAATGCAATGGGGATCTTCATCTGCACAAAGACTGTTTCCTACTATCTAGTGGTCAGTACTCTTTTTGTTATTCAGTGTATTTTGATTTCACATGTCCCAGCAAGACCGGTTTTGAACATTCAGGCCCGCCATTTTTACTTGGACAGTCATTCACCTTAGATATTCCTTTAAATTTTTTTTCCTTGACGAGCAGCATTGTATTTGATTAAAAGACTGCTATTCAAGCACAACTCGACCAGCGATGTGACTAGAAAGAAGCCAGCTCTGCTCCTTAAACGTCATTAGCATTTTTAAAACGAACTAGGGTTTTGGGGAACCGTATTTAGGATTTAGGTTTTTGAAAATTTTCTCCCGCAAAATTGTCAGTATTGCAAAGCGACGCGCTGAAACAGTTATTTGAAAATATTTAAATCTCAAAGCCAGTTTTCTTCCAGGAGCAGGGAGGGATGACGTGCACGTGAAAAAAATCTCATAAACTTTGTTGTATACTCATTAGTCTTTGTATGTTCTTCGGCGAGAGCTCCAAAGTTTACCAATGGTGAGATTTTGAGCGTGCGACAGGTAGTTGCATTTTAACATAGGAGATGATGACTTCTGTAAACACATGCATGAAGTTTTTGTTTTTACAATTCATATGCTACCAGCGCGGAATGGCCTACTCTTCAAAAGTCAATACGGATTTTAACGTGAGGGTAAGATGTTCAGCATGCGTTCATGCACTAAATCTCGGTTTATAGTCTGTCATCCGAATGCCTTTTGGGAGAGGGGGGTAAAGACTGATTTTAACTCTTGAACAGGTGCTGGGATGGTGGATGGAACCTGTGCCGTTAGGTTGCGAGCTTAGTGCTCGTTAATTACTAGACTATCCATCCTCCCCCCCTCTCTGCTATTGATTTATCTTAAGAATATTTCTGACAGCTTTGAGTTTGGTAATAAGAAAACTATTGGCTTGCATGATATCCACGAAACGGGACTTGTGCACGCACGCACGCACGCACGCACGCACGCACGCACACACACACACACACACACACACACACACACACACACACACACACACACACACACACACACACACGATGTGAATGCAGAAATACCTAGATTTGTCCTGAATTTCCGATGAGGGTTTGTCGTGGTCATGTAAAACAAAATAGATGTGTTGATGCATTATGGTCAATGCGGGTTTCCATGATTTCGTTCCGGGGGCAGTATGCTCCTAGTCATCCTAGAATGTCAAAAAAAAAATTTCCCCCGTAGCAGGAATCTTGCATAAAGAAGCACAGTAATTAGAACTAAACAAGTGTGTGCATGCAAACAGACGCGTACGCATGGACACACACACACACATCTACACTCTGAATGCAGTTAAAAATGAAACCTAAAAGAATCATGTAGACTACTCAGTGCTAATCACTGATTGATCAGAATGAAGTGCTAGTGAAAGCTAATCGAATGATTATTTTTGTTTACAGGAAGGCGCCACAACAACGACATCGATCCACCATCTTCAGCCTCTCTAGACAGAACAGTCACCTTACCCATCATCAGACCCACCTTGCTTGCTGAGGGTAACCTTCACCTTAAACACCTTCACATCCACTACCCAGAAGACTCCTATCACCTGCTGACGTGCCTATCCAGGCCCAAGACAGGCCACGACAGCCTGAATTCCCACATGTTCATGACGCTCTACATCAGTCATACGGAGCGATGCCCTTGCAAGACCGGCAGCCAGACAACACGACATGTCTTGCATTCCTGCTCGCTACATCAGGCGCTCCAAAAGAGGATGTGGCCAGACCCCACCTCAGAAGTCAAGAATCTCTATAGCAACTTTAAAAATACAGCACATGCTGCCTTCATTGCAGAGACTAAGCTACCCACAGTCGAACGCACCCCCCCCCCCTCCCCCCCCCCCGCCCACCCAGCCCACAAAACCCTCAACTTTACAGCAACTTGGAGGACCTGCAACGTTGCCTACTCTCGAACACATCTCCCCCACCCCCCACCCTCCCACCGAAAAAAAGCAAAAATAAAAAACCCAAACAAAAATGAAAACAAACCAACCAAGCTTTACACCAACTTGGGGACTTTAATTTTTTTTTAAAAATCCAAATGAAACTCGATTGCAACTTGGAAGAGCAGCAGTTCTGCGCACTGTTGAACGCAAAACAAAACAAAAATTTGACAGCAACTTGAGGGCGTAAACTACAGCGTACTGCCGCCATCATTGCTTATAGTGAATTGTCCCCCGTAAAAAAACAAACAAAACGACAAAAAACAAAAAGCAAGCAGAAATATTCCGCTCCACAGCAACCTGAATGACCTGCAGCATATTGCTCCAACATTGTAGAGACTGACCTGTTTATCTGAAGAACACCCCCCCCCCCCCAAAAAAAAAAAAAAAAAAAAAAAAAAAAAAAAAAAAAACAACCACAAAAGCAATCGAAGGAAAAACTCGGCAGCAGCCATTAAATTGAGGCGGACAAGCTTCTTGCAGCTGTGGTGTCTTTGTCACTGCTGTGGAGCCATGTCACTTCAGCCATTGTCTGATATGAGTATGATAAGATGTTAGTTTTGGAGACAGTTGCAATGTGACTGAATGTCCAGTTGGGCATGCTTTCTAGCAGCAGGCAGGGAAGAATATGCACGCGCGTACTCATTCTCTCTCTCTCTCTGTCTCTCTCTCTCTGTCTCTCTGTCTCTCTCTCTCTCTGTCTCTGTGTCTGTCTGTCTGTCTGTCTGTCTGTCTGTCTGTTCTGCCCTGTCTGTCTGTCTGTCTCTCTCTCTCTCTCTCTCTCTCTCTCTCTCTCTCTCTCTCTCTCTCTCTCTCTCTCTCTCCCTCTCCCTCCCTCTCTCTCCTCCTCTCCCTCTCTCTCTCTCCCTCCCTCTCTCTCTCTCTCTCTCCTCTCTCTCTCTCTCTCTCCTCTCCCTCCCTCCTCTCCTCTCCCTCTCCTCCCTCCTCTCTCCTCTCCTCCCTCCTCTCCTCTCATTTTGATTAGGCAGTATCATATTAACATGTACAGGACAAGTCATATTTAGGTCATCTTTGTTTTCAGGTACTTATCAGCAATCTCCAACACACTCACCACAAACTTCCTGAATGATGCCATGACTCTCACTGGGTTAGTTAGGCCTTTGCTGTTAGAGGGTAGGGGATGGAGGAGATAGGGAAGGATTCGCCTAAACCTATTAGGACCTGGGACTCGAAAATATCGAAAAATAACTCGAGATTCGTCTTTGCAATGGGGACACTCTTGTCCCAATTTTCGGGTTTCGCGAATATTCGATCGTTGTCTTTAGAATGGGGATGTCCTGATGTCCCATTTTCGGTTTTCGTAAATATTCGGTCATCGTCTTTAGAATGGGATGTCTTGTCCCATTTTTCGGTTTTCGTGTATACTCATCATCGTCTTTAGAATGGGGATGTCCTGTTGTCCCAATTTTCGGTTTTCGGGAATATTCGATCATCGCCTTCAGAATGGGGATATTCTGTTGACCCAGTTTTCTGTTTTCGTGAATATTCGATCTTCGTCTTTAGAATGGGGATATCCTGTTGTCCCAATCTTCGGTTTTCGTGAATATTCGATATCATGCCATGCTACCGTGTTCGTTGCGTTCAGCCAATCACTGACCACCAGCTTCCTGATTGCACAGAACTCCTCGCTAAAAGTATAAATAAAATTAAGTTAGAACAAAAATAAAATGTTTTAAAATGTAGGATTAGATTTTTTAAATGCAACAGAACGAAAGGAAATAGAGATTTATTTCTCGCTATATTTCATGTCGTTTTGTTGGAAAATAAAATATTACGTAGAAACTAAAATTAAGTTTTAAAGATAAAAAATAAACCAGCATGTTCGTAAAGTAAACTAAATTAAGTTAAAAAAATAATAATAAACCATCGTGTTAGTAACATAGACAATAAAACTAAGTTGAAAAAATAAATAAACCACAAAAATATAATATTTTTAAAGAGGAAAATCTGTGCAACAGGTTGAAGGAGAGCAATCTCGGTGACGGTGATCTTGGTGTCCGAAAACACTACCACCTACACCGAAAGTGATCTTGGTGGGTTCGAATACACTACCACCTACACCGAAAGTGATCTTGGTGTTCGAATACACTACCACCTACACCGAAAGTGATCTTGGTGTTCGAAATACACCACCACCTACACCGAAAGTGATCTTGGTGTTCGAATACACCACCGCCTACACCGAAAGTGACTCTGGTGTCCGAATACACCACCACCTACACCGAAAGTGATCATGGTGTCCGAAAACACCACCACCTACACCGAAAGTGATCATGGTGTCCGAAAACACCACCCTACACGAAGTGTTGGTGTCGAAACACCACCGCCTATACGACAGTGACCTTGGTGTCCGAAAACACCACCGCCTACACCGACAGTTATCATGGTGTCCGAAAACACCACCACGAACACAGTTATCATTGGTGTCCGAAAAACACCACCGACCGAACACAGTGTTTTGGTGTCCGAAAACACCACCACCCACACAGTGTTTTGGTGTCTGAAAACACCACCGACTACATCACAGGCTTCGGGGTCGTGGTTCTGAGGTATCGTGACTGTCACTCCCTCATCCTGAAGGCTTTCCTTGATTTTTCGTTCCTATCCTCTATCCTTATTCGCACGGTCTTATTGGTGATCGTCATTTGATCTTCTGAGTGGACTGTGGATCTTCTGGGTGGATGTGGATCATGTGGAGTGGACTGTGGATCATCTGGGAGTGGACTGTGGTACCATCTGGGAGGGGACCATGGATCATCTGGGAGTGGACTATGAATCATCTGGAAGTTAAGAGTGGGTGATGAGTCCAGTGGATCCTCTGGGTCATCCTCAGCATCTATGGAAATGGCTCCATCAAGTCCTTGCATGGTAAGTGCTGCAAGAAATGTACAGCTACAGTTGACCATATAATACATAATTCGGGTATCGGTTTTTAACTCGAAAGTGTTTAGAAGAAGAAAGTTCAAGTTTTCTTGAAACAGGAGTCACTTCAGTTTTTATTTACAAAGAGCCTTTGGTAATTAGTTATTGCAGACATGGCAGCATTTATACCTGGAATGGAGGGTGGCAATATTGTGTTGATAGAAATACCTCCTTATTTGTGAATTGTTAATGCATGAACTCAAATTAGGGTTTTGATATTTTTCAGAATAACTTACTGTATCACTGTCATATAAGCATGGTTAACGTTATAAACAGTCCAAATTCAAATTGATCTGGTGAATTTTCAAAACACTCGGTAAATAAGGATTATGAATTAAATCTGTCAAAATGATGAAGTCAAATCATTTTAAAATCTGAACTCCTTGAACAAACGGGGTTTTCAGTGACTGGTGGTAGTTGACTGCTTTCAGGGGCGGTGGGTCTGGAATCAAGTGCCAGTGATCTGACATGTGTGAGGGCAGCCATCATGACCTGTGTTTTCTTAAATGGAGGCAAGGTAATTTAAATTTTCGTTTTTGACTCTAATTTGTTAACTGATTATTAAGTCCAACATAGTTGTTTCCAACTTTGCCAGTCGTTTGTGTGGCGTTTCTGCCCATTTATCATTTCAGTTGAAGAGATGTAACACACATATGCTTATTTTTTACTTCAGTTTATTATTACTGATATAATTGTTCTGGTCAAGTCTCTGTTAAATTTACCACTATATGATCACCAATTCCTCTTATGAGATTTGAACCCGCAAACCACCATCCAGGAGTCAGATTTGTTAGCTATGACACTTAAGCAGCTGGTTGATTTTCATCTTTCATTGTAAATGAAAAACGTATGGCATAGTTCTATTGTTGATTATTTTTCTCCTATTCTAAAGTCTATGCTTTTCATCTACAGATACCATATCGGCCACAACAGTTCATACCCAGTCCGGCGCCATCAGTCACTGCATGGGGGATGTGTCACTACTGCACAGATCCCTGTTTCTGGTTCTGTCTGCATGAAGTGGAATGGAGACAACACACATCGTGAAAAAAAAGGTTCGAAAATGGCTGATCTCGATAGTTAATGAACGAATTTTTACCTTGACTACACTGTGTTCCTCATTGAAAGTGTACGCGCGCGCACACACACGCGCACACACGCGCACACACGCGCACACACACACACACACACACACACACTCACTCACTCACTCACTCACTCACTCACTCATATAGGGACGGATAGCCTAGTGGTCAGAACATTGCGCTGGCAATTTGACGACCCGGGTTCGAGTCTGGTCCTGGAGTTAACATCAGTGCCGACTCCACTCTCCCCAAAAGTCCTTCGGATGAGACTTTAAACCGAGGCCCCATGTTCGAACGCACGCAGAACACCTTGCGCACACGTTAAATCCTGTTCCGCGTTTCGTAAGAGTAGGCCATCGTGTGCCGGTGGGAACAGATGACAATATTTACAAAAACTGCATACACACGGGGACCGGATGAAAAAAAGCACATGATTGCTTATTCTGTTATCCTCGATATAAAAGAATAAATAAATAAAAATAAAACTCACTCACTTACTCACACACACACACACACACCCCACACAACACACACACACACACCCACCACTCTCTCTCTCTCTCTCTCTCTCTCTCTCTCTCTCTCTCTCTCTCTCTCTCTCTCTCTCTCTCTCTCTCTCTCTCTCTCTCTCCTCTCTCTCTCTCTCTCTCTCTCTCTCTCTGAGGTACATTGTGCAAACGCAGCAAAACATTTTTCGCACACATTAAAAAATCAGCTGCTGTTTGGAAGAGTTTGCCACTGTGTGTCAGTAGACAATATTTACAAAACGGCATATGCACGGGAACTGGGTGTAAAAAAAAGCGCATGAGTGTTTATTCCATTATCTTAGAAGTAAAAGAAAAAATAAAAGAATGAAATAACGAATAAGATGGAAAATAAGCACACACATGCCATTTCAGAAATCTAATTGTGTAAAGCAAACTTAAATAGGCTTCTCCCCCCCCCCATCACACACCACACACACACACACACACACTCTCTCTCTTCTCTCTCTCTCTCTCTCTCTCTCTCTCTCTCTCTCTCTCTCTCTCTCTCTCTCTCTCTCTCTCTCTCTCCACACACACACACACACACACACACACACACACACACACAATTACCTTTTTCCTCTTAATACCGGTATCTAAGTATTGCGTCATAGGATAGCTTTTGTAGTTAACAGTAAATCTTAAAAACTTGGCCCTATTTTCAACTTCTGAGTCCTCATAAAGCTACTTTTCAAAGTTTGTGAGAAGTCCCCTTCTTGTTCTGAAAACCATGATCTCTAAGTTTAGTCTATGTCAGATCGGGTTAAGTCCAAGAGCTCCAGAAACCTCACATATCTCTAAGGGATTTCTGCAGTCTCCGAGTTTGCAGGAAACGAGACTGTTGTCTTAAAAATGCCGTGACAAGATTCCTTGAAGGTTGTGTGGAAACGGGAATCGTGTTTGGCACACTGTGCAACATTGTTCTCTGCATTTGTGATCAGCAACAAACAAAAATAGATAAGAGGAGATAGCATGCAACCGTGGAGATAGTATGCAACCGTGGAGATAGTATGCAACCTTGTTTCACTCTTGTTTGGTAACATAGAGGGATGCACATGCACGCGCGCATGCACACACACACACACACACACACTAATGTTTCTCCATAGATAACAAAGTCCTTAAATGTCTTCGTTGATGTTTCCAGATCTTACCACCGTGAAACGCCAGCCAACCCAGTTACCGGAAAAGGACGCGCTCCAATCATCAAACAGGACACTGCAGTCATTCGGGACATCATCGACAATACAACAGCCATCGAGGGCAACATCGACAATACAACAGTCATCGAGGACATCATCGACAATACAACGGTCATAGAGGGCAACATCGACAATACAACGGTCATAGAGGGCAACATCGACAATACAACGGTCATAGAGGGCAACATCGACAATACAACGGTCATAGAGGGCAACATCGACAATACAACGGTCATGAGGGCAACATCGACAATACAACGGTCATAGAGGGCAACATCGACATACAACGTCATAGAGGGCAACATCGACAATAAAACGGTCATAGAGGGCAACATCGACAATACAACGGTCATAGAGGGCAACATCGACAATGCAACAGCCATCGAGGGCACATCGACAATGCAACACCATCGAGGGCAACATCGACAATGCAACAGCCATCGAGGGCAACATCGACAATGCAACAGCCATCGAGGGCAACACGACAATCGCGAAGACAGCGTCAAGAATACAACATCGACAATCATCGAGGACATCATCGACAACACAATGTCGACAGTTATTGAGAATGACAATACAACATCGAGAATCATCGAGGACAACATTGACAGCCATTGAGGATAACATCGACAATAGAGAACGACAATCCTTGAGAACATCGACAATCATCGAAGACAACACATTGACAATCATTGAGGATGACATCAGCAATCATCGGGAACAACATTGACAGACATCGAGAACAACATCGGCAATACAGCATCGATAGTCATCAAGAACAACCTCGGCAATCATCGAGAACAACATCGACAATTATCGAGAGCATCGGCAATCATCAGGAGCTACATTGACCGTGATCGAGGACAACATTGACCGTGATCGAGGACAACATTGACCGTGATCGAGGACAACATTGACCGTGATCGAGGACAACATTGACCGTGATCGAGGACAAACATTGACCGTGATCGAGGACAACATTGACCGTGATCGAGGACAGCATTGACCGTGATCGAGGACAGCATGACAATCATCGAGGACAGCATCGACAATCATCGAGGACAGCATCGACAATCATCGAGGACAGCATCGACAATCATCGAGGACAGCATCGACAATCATCGAGGACGACATCGACAATCATCGAGGACAGCATCGACAATCATCGTGGGACGACACCGCAGCAAGCGAGAACATTCCCAACATATCTTGGAGCAGAACACTTAGATTATGTGGAGCATCTAAACACAACTGACAAAACGTGTGAAATAGTTGGGGGGGGGGGGGGGGGCAGCGACATGAAAATACTGTACACAAGCAAAGGAATTGTTAATAGAAAGAAGGAATTCACTGCTCCACAAACATTTTCAGTTAATATTTTGCAAGAAACAGGGTTGGTTTATGTAAAGTGTATCCCTCATTGGCAATTTCCTGGAAAAGGATCACGGGTCATTGCATGTAACACTGCAGCACACACTAGATCAATAATAAACCCAGACATCACAATCATCATGTCACATCTAGACTGCACGCATCAGCATACACTAGAGCACCAACAAACCCAGACAAGTGTAATCAGTTGGTCATAATTCTTAGACAACATGCAACAATCCACACTGGGGCAGTTATTGCTCTGGACGTAAGGCACAAACAAATTGAGGGAAAGTTGCTTGTTTTAGTCTATGCAGAGAGATGTAAAGCACCGATTTTTGTTTTGGGTGAAATTGTTTCTAAGGCAAAAAAAACAATCGAAAGAAAAAAAGCAAAAAAATCAAAGAGAAAAATATTGCTAGAAAAAAATTGAAAAAAAAGAAACGATGGTGCTTTACAACCTGCATATTGAGAGTTTTGTCATGTGTTTGTTAAATTATGTTGAGAGAGTTGTTCAAGTAATTATTAGATAACAGTAAGTAGGACTTGAAGTAATCTATGCTGTTGGGAGATTGATGCTCTGGCCACCACAGACACATCCTGCAAGATTTTACAGCAACATATCACATGCTGCTGGCAAATCTCTGCAAGGATCTGTCAGTGGTTGCCATAGCAGATTAAACAGCAACATTGTGTGCTCCTGATGCAATGGTTTCTGAAATGATTGGAGCGGTTTGATTTTTTTTTCATGAGCTCAGTTATATTATGTAAGAAAGATAAGTTGAGAAGAGGGCAAGGTGAGAAGAGTGGTAGCTTAAAAACGATCTCTTCTGTTCCTCGGCTTGAGCTTCGGGATTCAGCAGTAGTCAGATTTTGCATATGATTCAGCAGTAGTAAGATTTTTGATATCCACTGTGTCCTCTGCGTATCTATGATTTCCTCTCCGCCAGTCATAACACCAAATCTACATTCTTTGTACTGCGTGAACTATTTTTTTTTAGTGTTCTCACTTTATTTTGGGCTTGTTTTTTTTCAGAGAAAACTTTTTCAAAATTGTCTTAAGGTAGGAAATAACTTGGCTAACAGTTCAACTGGAAATTTGTGATTAAAGATCTAAACACGAACTATGGCTTTGTTGATCGCGCACCAAGAAATTTGTGATAAAAATCTAAACGGTGAAGTCCAGCTAATGAAAGTTAGTGGCTAATAGGACTGGAAATTTATAAATTAAAGAAAGATCTTCGCCATTATGTCTACAGCTACACACCATGGTGTCTGTGTACTCTTGTGTCCACATGAATTCAGTCAGGCAGGAAGCCAAGTGACTGACATACCTTGCCCTTATCTAATTCTTAACCTTAACCTTAACACTGACACTAACCTTTTTTCTAACCCTGGCCGTCATGTGGACACAAGAGCCAGGTAGATATATGGTGCAAGCTGACTCGGTGGCAAAACATTTTTTCTTGGTTGTTGGGGGGGGGGGTTAGAATTTTAGGGAAAGCTATGGCAGGGAAGGGGAGAGCACAGACGCGTTGGTGGACAGTTGTCTCCAAGCTGGTCTGTCTGTAGATAAAACGTCTACAGCAACACCGCTATGTCCAGGCTAGTTTGATGTTCTGCTCTACAACAAGGAGCTAGCCAGTCTATTTCATGGTGGCATAGGGATTGGTTCAGGACAACAGTCGGCGTCAGACAAGGCTGCTTGCTCTCACCTACTCTTTAACATCTTCCTTGAGAGAATCATGACTGATGCACTGGAAGATCATGAGTAGGAACAGTCGGCATTGGAGGCAGAACAATTACCAACTTGCGTTTTGCTGATAACATCGATGGACTGGCAGAGGAAAGAAGAAGAGTAAGGTTAGTGGAACGCCTCAACAAGACTTCAACAGCCTATGGCATGGAGATAGTGCGCAGAAGACCAAGCTGATGACCAACATCATCAACGGCATCAACACATCATCAGGGTCGGTGGTCACAATTTGGAAACGGTACTAAGCTTCAAATATCTGGGAGCAATTGTAACAGACAAGGATCCAAGCCTGAAATACTCGCAAGGATTGCACAACAGTTACAGCTACTGACAAAATTGAAGACCATTTGGAAGAACAGGAGCTCAAAGATCAGGCTGATGCGCACTCTGGTCATCTCAATATTTCTGTATGCTTGTGAGTCATGGACCCTCACAGCAGATCTGGAGAGGAGAAAAAAGGCCACAGAGATGAGATGCTTTCGCAGACTCCTTGGCATCTCTTACAAAGACCACATTATAACAAAGGAAGTGAGAATCAGAACGGTCAGGCCATCGGGCCCTTTGAAGATCTCCTGACCACAGTCAAAAAACGCAAACTGAAGTGGTATGGGCACATCGCAAGATCAACAGGGCTTGCTAAGGACGATTCTGCAGGGAACCGTGCAAGGAGGAGGAGGCAGAGAAAGAGATGGGAGGACAACATCCGAGTGGACGGGCCCCGGCTGAGTGACACCCTGAGAAAGGTCGAGGACAGAGGGAAATGAGGGAGCTGGTTGCGAGGTCTTCCGTGGGGCCCCTACGGTCTAATCAGACTATGGGATAGGAGAGAAGATCAGTCCTTTATCTTCTGCCCCTGTGTCTTTCTCCCTTTAAAGTGTCCTGCAGGATAGTCTTGATTAGAGACACCCTGCCAAAGGGTATAACCATATGTGTGTGTGGTGTGTGTGTGTGTGTGTGTGTGTGCGCGGCGCGCGCCTCATTTGAATTTGTTAATACTGTTTATGTTGTTGGTTGTATGTGCAAAAAAGGCTGAATTGCAAGTCCTTTGATTGTTTTTTTACAAGATATAGCGCTATTAAATTCCATCTATGATGATGGTGATTGATGATGATGATGTTGATGGTTATTAAAGTATAGTGGTGTGTGCGTATGGGGTTGTGAGTACAAGAGTTTGTTGAAATATTTGACAGAATTGGGTTGGTTTTATCAATTTGTTTAGTATTTCTGGTTGTTGGATTGGTCTTGGAATTCAGTTTCGGATGTTTGAACTGTCGGTGGATTATTTTTCACTTATGATTGTTTTTCTTGCAAATTTATGTAAACTATCTGCTGAAAACACGAATTTAGACTTGTGATACCGTTTGATGTTGGCCTGATTATAATCATTAATTGTTGGTGGCAAATCTGTGTACTGATCTTCCATTGATTGGCAGATCATTCCAGATTTTACATCAACGCAGTCATATTGTTAGAAAAAAATGTGCATAAAAGATAAGTTTGTACTGCTTTACTGTAGTGACTTGTGTGAGCGGGAGGGAGCGTGGAATTAATGTTTTTTTTAAAAAAAGGAATTAATGTTCAAGTTTTTTTTGTGAAGGAGAGTCGTGGGTACGGGAAGGACCCTTAGGGAGGGGGAGAGAGGGGGAGGAGGAGGTGGGGGCTAGGGAAGGAATCCATATGCGTGTGTGTCTAAAGTGTGTTCAACCTACGTGATTGTTACTGCACAGTTTGATCAGTGACGGAGTGTGTGGGGTTTTTTGTTGTTTTTTTTCGGGGGATTGGGGTTGTCTCTGTGTTGTGTCTTTGTGTGTGTGTGTGTGTGTGCTGTGTCTGTGTTTGTTGTTGTGTGTGTTTAAAGGGGGGGGGGGGGTCAGTTGTGTGCCTGTAACACAGTGGGTGGATAGAGTATTGATAGTCCGAATTGGTTACTATTTCTTTTTTGGATGTTGTTTGACTAATTTTTGCTTTTTTTGTGTAACTGATTTAAAAACGTATTAAAAGAAAAGTTGTAAAAGTTATTGCTATAACGTATTTTCGTAACTGTAGTGATTGGCATGAGATGGTGAAGTGATTAATGTTAGTGTTTTTGTGTGTGTGTGTGTAGATTGTGTTGTGTGGTTGTATTGTGTGTGTGTGTGTGTGTGTGTGTGTGTGTGTGTGTGTGTGTGTGTGTGTGTGTGTGTGTGTGAGGGGAAATGGCAAGCCGAGTAATCAGTGTTCTGAGTACGTATATGGAGTGTGATTACACGTTTGTGGGTGTGTGTGTGTGTGGTGTGTGTGTGTGTGTGTGTGTGTGTGTGTGTGTGTGTAGTCAAGTCAATTTTTTTTTCTAGTTGGTACATTAAGCATTGATTTGCTTTTTTCATCACGCCATCTATCTAGAAAAGAAAAACAAAAGAAAAAATAAACATTTCAACATTAACCATCGTGATTCAACAACCTCAAGACACATCCATAGATAAAAACCAAATGAGGAAAAAAAACCCATACAATCCATTACTTTAATGTGTGTGTGTGTGTTTGTTTATTGAATATGTTGAAGTTCTTTGCATTAGTGTTTTCTTTTTTTTTTTTTTTTACTCGGGAGTAATTTGTGCATATTGACATAATGCAGCATGCAAGATATTTTGATTTTTTCTTTTTTTATTGTTACTTTTTATGGGCTTAAGTGTTGAATACCTGAACAGATCAGGACTTAATGATTACTGCTGTATCAGTGTTATAGTGGTGTGTACATGTAGGGTTGTGAGTTGATGATTTGTTTAAATATTATGAACAAAACTGTAGATTGTGATTATCATTTTGTAATTTTGTTGGATGGTTTGAATCAGTATTGTGGTGTTCAAATCTGTAGAATTTTTTTCATTTGTTGGTTTGATTGTTTTTCTAATACGCAAAATCTCTATTTTTGAATACAGTGTGAAGATGTTTATATTTAGTGTAGTGAAATGTGGGGTGGAGTACAAGAGTTTGTTGAAATGTTTGGCAGAGTGGGGTTTTTGGTATTATCAATGTGTGTAGTATTTCTGGTCGTTGGATTGGTGTTGAATTCAGTTTGGGATGTTTGAATGTCGGTGGATTTTTTATTTTTGTTCTGATTGTTTTTCTGATGAATTATGTCAAATATCTACTGAAAACAAAAACTTAAGACTTGTGATACCCTTTGATGTTGGCATGATTACAATCATTAATTGTTGGTGGCAGATCTGTGTACTGATCTTTTATTAAGTGGCAGATCATTCCAGATTTTACACCAACGCAAAATCATATCTTTTGAAAAAATGTGTACAAAGATAAGTTGTACTACTTTAATGTAGTGATTTGTGTCAGGTGGAGGGATCGGTGGAATTAATGTATTTAAAAGGAATTAGTGTTCGAGATTTTTTTGTGAGGGAGAGGGGTGTTTTGGGGAAGGGGATGAAGGGAAGGAGAGAGGGAGGGAGGGAGGAGGTGGCGGCTAGTGAAGGAATCATGTGCGTGTGTGTCTAAAGTGTGTACAACCTATGTGACTGTTACGGGTGTGCGGTTTTTGTTGGGTTTTTTTTTTCGGGGGATTGTGTGTGAGTTGGGGGGGGGGGGGGGGGGAGGAGGGTGTCGGTTGTGTGCGTGTTACATAGTGGGTGGATAGATTAGTATTGAATTCTAGTCATGATTAGTTTTGGATGTTTGACTGTTTTTCATTAGTTGATTAGTTTTTTTTACGGGATATATATATATATTATATATTATATATTACGGGATATATTATATATTATATATATATATATATATATATATATATATATATATTATATATTATATATATATGTGTGTGTGTGTGTTGTTTGTGTTTGTGTGTTGGGGGGGGGGGCAGTTGTGTGTGTGTAACATAGTGGGTGGATAGATTGGCATTGAATTTAAGTCATGAGTAGTTTTGGATGTTTGACTTTTGTGGAGAGAAGTGTGTGTGAGAGTGTAAGAGGGGGGAGATGGCAAGGGAAGTAGTCAATGTTCCAAGTGCGAAGTATACAGTGTGGTTACACGTTTGTGTACATGTATTAATAATATGCTAACACGTTTGTGTACATGTATCTAATAATATGCTAAGTTAATGAAAGTAGTTGTGGGTGGGGTTTTTTTCATTCAAGTGATTCGTGCATAAAAATTGTATAATGCATCATGCAAGATATTTTTGATTTTTTTCTTTATTTCTATTGTTTTTTATGGGCTTAAGTGTGGAATAACCGAACGGATCATAACTTGATTATTGCTGTACAGTTTCAAGTAAAGTGGTGTGTACATTGTGGGGGATTTTTTTTATTAACAATTTGTAGATTGGTATTGAATTCATTTCGGGATGTTTGACTGTCGGTTGATTTTTTTTTCATTTTTGTTCTGATTGTTTTTTTTTGGTGAATTGTGCAAAAATATATGCTGAAAACAAAAACTTAAGACTTGTGATACCCTTTGATGTTAGCATGATCATAATCATTAATTGTTGGTGGCAATCTGTGTACTGATCTTCCATTGATTGGCAGATTAATCCAGATTTTACACCAACGGAAAGTCGTAATTTCAGAAAAAATGTGCATAAAAGATATTCAGTTGTACTACTTTACTGTAGACTTGTGTGAGCGGGAGGGGGTGGTGGAATTAACGTATAAAAAAAATTGTCCAAGAGATCGTTCTTGAGGGAGAGTGGTGTGTTGGGGGAGGGGTGGAGGGAGGGAGATAGAGAGGGGGGGAGGAGGAAGAGGTTTGCAGGAAAGGAATCCTTGTTGGGGGGGAGGGGGGTGTTTAAAGTGTGTACAACCTCCTACAGTTTGATGTCTGAGTGTGTGTGGGGGGGGGGGTTTCGGGGGATGTCTGTGTGTGTGTGTGTGGGGGGGGGGGGGCGGTTAGTTGTGTGTGTGTAACACAGTGGGTGGATAGATTGGTATTGAATTCAGGTCATGATAAGTTTTGGATGTTTCACTGTTTGATTTTCATGTTTTGTGAACTATATGAAAAGTTCCAAAAACAAATCAGATTCTGTGATGTCGGCATAAACAGCAGTAGTTTGTGTTGGTGCTAGATCTGTGAACTGGTCTTCCTTTGACTTGCAAATCATTTTGAGTTTACACCAACACATCATCTCTGAAAAATAAATTGCGTAAAAGATTATTGCTGTATTGTTTTAATGTATTGATTTGAGTGCGAAGAAGGGAGTGGTGGAAGTGATTAATGTTTAAGATAGATGTGTGTGTGTGTGTGTGTGTGTCTGTGTGTGTGTGTGTGTGTGTGTGTGTGTGTGTGTGTGTGTGTGTGGTGTGTGTGTGTGTGTGTGAAATGGGGAGATGGCAAGGGGGAGTAATCACTGTTATGAGTGCGTAATACAGAGTGTGGTTACGTGTCTGTGTGTGTGTGTGTGTGTGTGTTGTGTGTGTGTTGTGTGTGTGTGTGTGCTTGTGTGTGTGTGTGTGTTTGTGTGTGTGTGTGTTTGTGTGTGTGTATGTGTTTGTGTGTGTGTGTGTGTGTTGTGAGTGTGAGTGTGTGTGTGTGTATGTGTATGTGTGTGTGTTTATTTATTGAAGATGTTGGAGTTATTTCAATTAGTTGTGTTTTGTTGTTGTTGTTTTTACTCGGAGTGATTTGTGCATATTGCATAATGCAGCATGCAAGATATTTTGATTTTTTCTTTATCTTTTTTATTACTTTTTATGGGCTTAAGTGTGGAATACCTGAAGAGATCAGAAATGATGATGACTGCTGTACAGTGTTAAGTATAGTGGTGTGTACATGTGGTGTTGTGAGTACAAGTTTGTTGAAATGTTTGACAGAGTGAGGGTTTTTTATGATCCATTTGTGTAGTATTTCTGGTTGTTGGATTGGTGTTGAATTCAGTTTGGGATGTTTGGCTATCTGTTGATTTTTTTTTTCACTTTTGTTCTGATTGTTTTCCTTGTGAATTATGTAAAATATTTGCTGAAAACAAAAACTTAGACTTGTGATATTCTTTGATGTTGGCATGATTATAATCATTAATTGTTGGTGGCAAATCTGTGTACTGATCTTCCATTGATTGGCAGATTATTCCAGATTTTACACCAACACAAAATCATAATTTCAGAAATGTGTATTAAAAGATAAGTTGTACTACTTAACTGTAGTGATTTGTGGAAAGCGGTGGAATTAATGTATCAAAAAGAAATTATGTCCAAGAGATTTTTTGTGTGAGGGAGAGCGATGTGTGTACAGGGAGGAAGAGGAGGAGGGAGGGGAGGAGGAGGAGGCTAGGGAAGGAATCCATGTGAGTGTGTGTCTAAAGTGTGTACAGCTTACGTGATTATTACTGCACAGTTTGATGAATGATGGAATGTGTGGTTTTTGTTGTTTTTTATTTCGGGGTTTTGTGTCTGTTGGGGGGGGGGGGGGGGGGTCAGTTGTGTGCGTGTAAATAGTAGGTGGGTAGATTGGTGTTGAATTCAGGTAATGATTAGTTTTGGATGTTTGTTTTTCATTAGTTGATTATGTTTTTTTCAGTTTTTGTGTGTGGTGGTGGGGGGGGGGGGGGGGGCAGATGTGTGCCTGTAACATAGTGGGTGGATAGATTGGTATTGAATTCAGGTCATGATTAGTTTTGGATGTTTGACTGTTTGATTTTCATTTTGTGTGTGAACTATATGAAAAGTTCCAAAGACAAGTCAGTTTGTGTTGGTGCCAGATCTGTGTACTGGTCTTCCATGACAGGTAGATCATTTCAGATTTTACACCAACACCTCATTATCTCTGAAGAATAAATTGTTTAAAAGATTATTGCGGTATTGTTTTAATGTAGTGATTTGAGTGTGAGAGAGGGAGTGGTGGACGTGATTAATGTTTAGATAAATCTTTTGTGATGGAAGTGTGTGTGTGTGTGTGTGTGGTGTGTGTTGTGTGTGGTGTGTGTGTGTGTGTGTGTGTGTGTGTGTAGAGAGAGATGAGAGAGGAGAGAGGAGAGAGGAGAGAGAGAGAGAGAGAGAGAGAGATACAGCAGTGGGAGTAATCAATGTTCTGAGTGCGTAATATAGTGTGGTTACACGTGTGTGTGTGTGTGTGTGTGTGTGTGTGTGTGTGTGTGTGTGTGTGTGTGTGTGTGTGTGTGTGTGTGTTAAGTACGTTGAAGTTATTTAAATTAGTTGCGTTTTGTTTCCCTTATTTTTACTCGGAGTAAAAATATCTTGATTTTTTAAATTTTTATGGGTTTAAGTGCGGAATACCTGAGCACATCAGAAATTAATGATTCTGCTGTGCAGTGTTAAGTATAGTTGTGTGTACATGTGGGGTTGTGAGTACAAGAGTTTGTTGAACTGTTTGACAGAGTGAGTGGGGTTTGGGGTCTTATCAATTTGTTCAGTACTTCTGGTTGTTGGATTGGTGTTGAATTCAGTTTGGGATGTTTGAATGTCGGTGGATTTTTTTCCATTTTTGTTCCGATTGTTTTTTGATGAATTATGTAAAATATCTGCTGAAAACAAAAACTTAAGACTTGTGATACCCTTTGATGTTGGCATGATTACAATCATTAATTGTTGGTGGCAGATCTGTGTACTGATCTTTTATTAAGTGGCAGATCATTCCAGATTTTACACCAACGCAAAATCATATCTTTTGAAAAAATGTGTGCAAAGATAAGTTGTACTACTTTATGTAGTGATTTGTGTAAGGTGGAGGGATCGGTGGAATTAATGTATTTAAAAGGAATTAGTGTTCGAGATTTTTTTGTGAGGGAGAGGGGTGTTTTGGGGAAGGGGATGAAGGGAAGGAGAGAGAGGGAGGGAGGAGGTGGCGGCTAGTGAAGGAATCAATGTGCGTGTGTGTCTAAAGTGTGTACAACCTATGTGACTGTTACGGGTGTGTGGTTTTTGTTGGGGTTTTTTTTTTCGGGGGATTGTGTGTGAGTTGGGGGGGGGGGGGGGAGGGTGTCGGTTGTGTGCGTGTTACATAGTGGGTGGATAGATTAGTATTGAATTCTAGTCATGATTAGTTTTGGATGTTTGACTGTTTTTCATTAGTTGATTAGTTTTTTTTTACGGGATTAATAATATATATATTTATATATATATATATATATATATATATATATATATATATATATATATATATATATATATATATATATATATGTGTGTGTGTGTGTGTGTGTGTTGGGGTGGGGGGGGGCAGTTGTGTGTGTGTAACATAGTGGGTGGATAGATTGGCATTGAATTTAGGTCATGATTAGTTTTGGATGTTTGACTTTTGTGGAGAGAAGTGTGTGTGAGAGTGTAAGAGGGGGGAGATGGCAAGGGAAGTAGTCAATGTTCCAAGTGCGAAGTATACAGTGTGGTTACACGTTTGTGTACATGTATCTAATAATATGCTAACACGTTTGTGTACATGTATCTAATAATATGCTAAGTTAATGAAAGTAATTGTGGGTGTGTGTTTTTTTTTTTTTATTCAAGTGATTTGTGCATATTGTATAATGCATCATGCAAGATATTTTTGATTTTTAAAATTTATTTCTATTGTTTTTTATGGGCTTAAGTGTGGAATAACCGAACGGATCATAACTTGATTACGGCTGTACAGTTTTAAGTACAGTGGTGTGTACATGTGGGGTATTTTTTTTACAATTTGTAGATTGGTATTGAATTCAGTTCGGGATGTTTGACTGTCGGTTGATTATTTTTTCATTTTGTTCTGATTGTTTTTTCTGGTGAATTGTGCAAAAATATATGCTGAAAACAAAAACTTAAGACTTGTGATACCCTTTGATGTTAGCATGATTATAACCATTAATTGTTTGTGGCAGATCTATGTACTGATCTTCCATTGATTGGCAGATCATTCCAGATTTTACACCAACGCAAAGTGGTAATTTCAAAAAAAATGTGCATAAAAGATATTCAGTTGTACTACTTTACTGTAGACTTGTGTGAGCGGGAGGGGGTGGTGGAATTAACGTATAAAAAAAATTAATGTCCAAGAGATCTTTTTTGAGGGAGAGTTGTGTGTTGGGGGAGGGGTGGAGGGAGGGAGATAGAGAGGGGGGGGGGGAGGAGAAGAGGTTACCAGGAAAGGAATCCATGGGGGGCGGGGGGGGGGGGGGGTTTAAAGTGTGTGCAACCTCCTAATTACTGTACAGTTTGATGTTTGAGTGTGTGGTTTTTGGTTTTGTTTGGTTTTTTTTTTCGGGGGATGTCTCTTGTGTGTGTGTGTGTGTGTGTGTGTGTGTGTGTGTGTGTGTGTGTGTGTGTTGGGGGGGGGGGACGGTCAGTTGTGTGCGCGTAACACAGTGGGTGGATAGATTGGTATTGAATTCAGGTCATGATAAGTTTTGGATGTTTTGACAGTTTGATTTTCATGTTTTGTGAACAATATGAAAAGTTCCAAAACAAATCAGATTCTGTGATGTCGGCATAAACAGCAGTAGTTTGTGTTGGTGCTACATCTGTGGACTGGTCTTTCATTGACTTGTAAATCATTTGAGTTTACCCAACACATCATCCTGAAGAATAAATTGCGTAAAAGATTACTTCTGTATTCTTTTAATGTATTGTTTTGAGTGGAAGAGAGGGAGTGGTGGAAGTGATTGAATAAGATATCTCTTTTGTAATGGAGGTGTGTGTGTGTGTGTGTGTGTGTGTGTGTGTGGGTGAAATGGGGATGGCAAGGGGAGTAATCACTGTTATGAGTGCGTAATACAGAGTGTGGTTACGTGTGTGTGTGTTTGTGTGTGTGTGTGTGTGTTGTTGTGTGTGTGTTGTGTGTGTGTTTGTGTGTGTGTGTGTGTGTGTGTGTGTGTGTGTTGTGTGTTTGTGTGTTTGTTTGTTTATTTTATTGAAGATGTTGGAGGTTGTTTGGAATTGTGTTGTTGTTTTTTTTTTTCACTCAGAGTGATTTGTGCATATTGCATAATGCAGCATGCAAGATATTTTGATTTTTTTTTATATATTGTTACATTTTATGGGCTTAAGTGTGGAATACCTGAAGAGATCAGAAATTAATGATGACTGCTGTACAGTGTTATAGTGGTGTGTACATTTGGGGTTGTGAGTACAAGAGTTTGTTGACATGTTTGCCTGAGTGAGTTGGGTTTTTTTTTTTATTATCAATTTGTGTAGTATTTCTGGTTGTTGGATTGGTGTTGGGTTCAGTTTGGGATGTTTGGCTATCCATTGATATTTTTTTCATTTTTGATCTGATTGTTTTTTTGGATGAATTATGTAAAATATCTGCTGAAAACAAAATTTACACTTTTAATATCCTTTGATGTTGGCCTGATTAAAATCGTTAATTGTTGGTGGCAAATCTGTGTTCTGATCTTCCATTGATTGGCAGATCATTCCAGATTCTACTCCAACACAAAATCATCATTTCAGGAAAATAATGTGCATAAAAAATTTGTACCATTTTAATGTAGTGACTAATGTGACGGGTGTATTTAATGTATTAAAAAGGAATTAGTGTCCAAGAGATCTTTTGTTAGTGAGAGTGGTGTGTATTCGAGGAGGGAGGGGGGGGGAGAGAGAGAGAGAGAGAGGAGAGATGAGGAGAGAGGAGAGGAGAGGAGAGATGAGAGAGAGGAGAGAGAGAGAGGAGGTGGTTAGGGAAGGAATCCATTTGCTGTGTGTCTAAAGTGTGTACAACCTACGTGATTATTATTGACAGTTTGATGAGTGACGGGGTGTGGGGGGTTTTTTTGTTTTTTTCTTTGCAGGGGGGGGGGGGGGGGGGTTCTGTGTGTGTGCAGGAGGGGGGGGGGGTGAGTTGTATGCGTGTAACGCAGTGGGTGGATAGATTGGTATTTAATTCAGGTCATGATTAGTTTTGGATGTTTGATTGATTTTCTTTTTTGTGAACTGTATGCAAAAAAAGTTAAACAGACAAATCAGAACCTGTGATGTGGGCATGACCAGCAGTAGTTTGTGTTGGTGCCAGATCTGTGTACTTGTCTTCCATTGACTGGTAGATCATTTCAGATTTTAAATCAGCACATCATTATCTTTGGAGAAAAAAATGTACAAAGAAGTGATATGAGTGTGAGGGAGTGGGTAGTGGAAGTGATTAATGTTTAAGATCAATCTTTTGTGAAGGAGGTGTTGTGTGTGTGTGTGTTGTGTGTGTGTGTGTGTGTGTTGTGTGTGTGTGTGTGTGTGTATGTGTGTGTGTGTGTGTGTGTGTGTGTGTGTGTAATAAAAAGGTTGACTATATTTTTATTTCTGTGAAATTCTGTGTATGAACGTTTTCTATTAATGCAAATTATATATGTTACAGTTGATTTTGTTTTCTGAAATGCTCCATGCCCCAAGAGGGGTCAAAGGCGAATTAAATCTTGAATCTTGAATCGTTGTGTATGTGTGTGTGTGGTGCGTGCTGCGTGTGCTGTGCGTGCTGTGTGTGTGTAGGATAGGGAGATAGGGGAGTAATCAATGTAATGAGTGCGTAATATAGAGTGTGGTTACGCGTCTTGTGTGTGTTGTGTGTGTGTGTGTGTGTGTGTGTGTGTGTGTGTGTGTGTGTGTGTGTGTGTGATGTG
The DNA here is from genome assembly GCA_030674155.1 of Stramonita haemastoma. NCBI lineage: Eukaryota > Metazoa > Mollusca > Gastropoda > Neogastropoda > Muricidae > Stramonita > Stramonita haemastoma. Next base: position 36,305,592 of record CM060323.1, on the reverse strand, counting down.
TGTGTGTGTGTGTGTGTGTGTGTGTTTATTTATTTATTTATTTATTGAATATGTTGGAGTTATTTGAATTAGTTTTTTGTTTATTTGTTTTTTTACTCGGAGTGATTTGGGCATATTGCACAATGCAACATGCAAGATATTTTAGTTTTTCTTTATTTTTTTTTATTGTTACTTTTTATGGGCTTAAGTGTGGAATACGTGAACAGATGAGAACTTAATGATGACTGCTGTATAGTGTTAACTATAGTGGTGTGTACATGTGGGGTCGTTGGATTGGTGTTGAATTCAGTTTGCGATGTTTGAATGTCAGTTGATTTTTTCCATTTTTGTTCTGATTGTTTTTCTTATGAATTATGTAAAATGTCTGCTAAAAACAAAAACGTTAGACTTGTGATACCCTTTGATGTTGGCCTGATTAAAATCATTAATTGTTGGTGGCAGATCTGTGTACTGATCTTCCATTGATTGGCAGATCATTCCAGATTTTACACCAACGCAAAGTCATAATAGTTTTAGAAGAAAAAAATGTGTATCAAAGATAAATTGTACTACTTTAATGTAGTGATTTGTGTAAGGCTAGGGAGCGGTGGAATTAATGTATACAAAAGGAATTAGTGTTTTGAGATTTTTTTGTGAGGGAGACGGGTGTTTTGGGGGAGGGGATGAAGGGAAGGAGAGAGAGAGAGGGGGGGAGGGAGGAGGTGGCGGCTAGGGAAGGCATCCATATGCGTGTGTGTTTAAAGTGTGTACAACCTACATGATTGTTACTGCCAGTTTGATGATTGACCGCGTGTGTGGTTTTTTCGGGGGAGGGGGGGGGGAGGATTCTGTGTGTGTTGGAGGGGGGAGGGTGACGGTTGTGTGCTTGTAACATAGTAGGTGGATAGATAGGTATTGAATTCAGGTCATGCTTAGTTTTAGATGTTTCACTGTTTTTCATTAGTTGATTAGTTTTTGTTGTGTTTTTTTACGGGGGATGTGTGTGTGTGTGTGTGTGTGTGTGTGTGTGTGTGTGTGTGTGTGTGTGTGTGTGTGTGTGTGTGTAAGAGCGGGAATTTCAAGGGAAGTAATGTTCCGAGTACGTATTATAGTGTTGTTACGTGTGTGTGTGTGTGTGTGTGTGTGTGTGTGTGTGTGTGTGTGTGTGTGTGTGTGTGTGTGTGTAATATATTAGTTATTTTAATAAGTCGTAGGGTTTGTGTGTGTTGTTGTTGTTGTTGTTGTTTTTTTACTGTATTAATTTGTGCATTTTGTAAATGCATCAAGATATTTTGATTTTTTTCGGTATTTTTTTTTTAATTGTTACTTTTTATGGGTTTAAGTGTGCAATACCTGAACAGATAAGAACTTAATGATAACTGCTGTGTAGTGTTAAGTGTAGTGGTGTGTACATGTGGGGTTGTGAGTACAAGAGTTTGTTGAAATGTTTGACAGAGTGAGTGGGGTTTTTGGTATTATCAATTTGTGTAGTGTTTCTGGTTGTTAGATTGGTGTTGAATTCAGTTTGGTATGTTTGACTGTAGGTGGATTAAAAAAAAATTCTGATGAATTATGTAAAATATCTGCTGAAAACAAACACTTACACTTGTGATACCCTTTGATGTCGGCCTGATTATAATCATTAATTTTATTTATTGTTGGTGGCAGATCTGTGTACTGATCTTACATTGACTGTCAGATCGTTCCAGATTTTACATCGAGGCAAAGTCATAGTCTTAGAAAAAAAAAAGTGCATAAAAGATAAGTTGTACTGCTTTACTGTTTTGACTTGTGAGAGGGGTGGAATTAACATATAAAAACATGAATTAATGTCCAAGAGATCTGTTGTGAAGGGAGAGGGGTGTGTTTGATGGGGGAGGGGGGGGGGGTGGAGGGAAGGAGAGAGGGGGGTGGAGGGGGGTGGCGGCTAGGGAAAGAGTCCATGTGCGTGTGTGTGTGTACATCCTACGTGATTATCATTGTACAGTTTGATGAGTGACGAAGTGTGGGGGATTTTTTTTCTTTTTTTGCGGGAAAGATTGTGTATGTGTGTGTGTGTGCGTGTGTTGTGTGTGTTGTGTGTGTGCTGGTGCGTGTGTGTGTGTGTTGTGTGGGGTGTGTTGGTGTGTGTGTGTGTGTGTGAGTGTGTTGTGTTTGCATTGGTTGTAACATAGTGGGTGTATAGATTGGTATTGAATTCAGGTCATGATTAGTTTTGGATATTTGACTGTTTGATTTCATTTTTTTGTGAACTATAAGCTATGAAAAAGTTCCAAAGACAAATCAGAACCTGTGATGTTGGCATGAACAGCAGTAGTTTGTGTTGGTGCCAGATCTGTGTACTGGTCTTCCATTGACTGGTATATCATTTCAGATTTTACACCAACACATCATTATCTCTGAAGAAAAAGATTGTATAAAAGATTATTGCTGTATTGTTTTAATGTAGTGATTTGAGAGCGAGGAAGGGAATTGTGGTAACTGATTGATGTTTAAAATAAATCTTTTGTGATGGAGAAAGATGTGTGTGAGAGTGTAGGAAAGGGAGATGGCAATGTTCCTAGTGCGAAGTATAGATTTTGGTTACTCGTTTGTGTACATATATATATATTAATATATGGAGTTATTTGAAATCAATTGTGTGTTTTTTTTTTGTGTTTTTTTTTTTTTTTTTTTTTTTTACTCAAGTGATTTGTGCCTATTGTATAATGTACATTGCAAGATTTTGATTTTTTCTTTATTTTAATCGTTAGTTTTTAATGGCTTAAGTGTGGAATATCATAACTTGATTACGGCTGTACAGTTTTAAGTACAGTGGTGTGTACATGTGGGGGATTTTTTTTATCACTTTGTACATTGCTTTTGAATTCAGTTTGGGATGTTTGACTGTTGGTTGATTTTTTTTCATATGTCTGAGTGTTATCTTGTAAATTGTGTAAAATATCTGCTGAAAAGAAATTTAGACTAGTGAAATCCTTTGATGTTGGCCTAATTATAATCATTAATTGTTGGTGGCAGATCTGTGTAGTGATCTCCCATTGATTGGCAGATCATTCCAGATTTTACACCAACGAAAGTCATATTTTTAGAAAAAAAATGTGTATAAAAGATAACTTGTAGCATTTTAATGTAGTGACTAATTTTAGCGGGAGCATTGTATTTAATGAATGAAAAAAGGAATAAGTGTTCAAGAGATCTTTTGTTAGGGAGAGTGGTGTGTATTCGAGGAGGGGGGGAAAAGAGGGGGGGGGGAGAGGAGGAGGAGGAGGTGGTGGGAAGGGAGAATCCATGTGCGTGTGTGTCTAAAGTGTGAACAACCTATGTGCTTGTTATTGTACAGTTTGATGAGTGACCGAGAGTCTGGTTTTTGTTTTTGTTTTGTTTTTTCTGTCGAGGGATTGTGTGTGTGTGTGTGTGTGTGTGTGTGGTGTGTGTGTGTGTGGGGTGTGTGTGTGTGTGTGTGTGTGTGTGTGTGTGTGTGTGTAGGGAGGGGGGAGGGGGAGTTGTGTGCGTGTAACGCAGTGGGTGGATAGATTGGTGATTAATTCAGGTCATGATTAGTTTTGGATTTTTGATTGATTTTCTTTTTTGTGAACTGTATAAAAAAACAAGTTTAAAAAAACAAATCAGAACTGTGATGTTGGCATGAACAGCAGTAATTTTGTGTTGGTGCCAGATCTGTGTACTGGTCTTCTCATTGACTGGTATATCATTTCAGATTTTACACCAACACCTCATTATATCTGAAGAAAAAAAATTGTATAGAAGATTATTGCTGTATTGTTTTAATGTAATGATTTGAGTGCGAGGGAGGG
>CM060323.1:36206798-36299298 GCA_030674155.1 Stramonita haemastoma | reverse complement strand
CTACTTACTACTGTAGTGACTTGTGGGAGCGGTGGAATTAATGTTTCAAAAAGGAATTAATGTCCAAGAGATTTTTTTGTGATGGAGAGGGTTGTTGGTACAAGGAGAAAGGGGGGGAGGAGGAGGTGGCTAGGGAAGGAATCCTGTGTGTGTGTGTGTGTGTGTGGTGTGTTGTGTGTGTGTGTGTGTGTGTGTGTGTGTGTGTGTGTGTGTTGTGTGTACAAGCTACGTGATTATTATTGTACAGTTTGATGATGAGTGACGGAGTGTGTGGTCTTTGTTGTTGTTGTTGCTGTTTTTCGGGGGATGTGGGGGGGGGGTGGGGGGGGGGGGGGGTGTGTTGTTGTTTTTTTATGGGGGGGAGTCAGTAATGTGCCTGTAACATAGTGGGGGATAGAGTCTGTATCGAATTCAGGTCATGACTAGTTTGGATGTTGACCATTGATTTTCTTTTTTTATTGAATATATGAAAAGTTTGGGTGTTTTTTTTAAAAAGTCAGAACCTGTGATGTGAGGCATGACAGCAGTAGTTTGTGTTGGTGCCAGATCTGTGTACTGGTCTTCCATTGACTGGTAGATCATTTCAGATTTTACACCAACACGTCATTATCTCTAAGAAAAGGCTGTATAATTAAAAGATTATTGCTGTATTGTTTTAATGTAGTGATTTGAGTGCGAAGAAGGGAGTGGTGGAAGTGATTAATGTTTAAGATAGATCTTTTGTGATGGAGGTTGTGTGTGTGTGTGTGTGTGTGTGTGTGTGTGTGTGTGTGTGTGAGTGTGTGTGTGTGTGTGTGTGTGTGTGGAGAGAGAGAGAGAGTGAGAGAGGAGTGTGTGTGTGTGTGTGTGTGTGTGTGTGTGTGTGTGTGTGTGTGTGTGTGTGTGTGTGTGTGTGTGTGTGTGTGTGTGTGTTCATTTATTGAATATGTTGGAGTTATTTGAATTGTGTTTTGTTTCTTTTTTTATACTCGGAGTGATTTGTGCACATTGCATAATGGAACATGCAAGATTTCCCCCCCCAATGTTACTTTTTATGGGCTTAAGTGTGGAAAACCTGTACAGATCAGAATTAATGATGACTGCTGTATAGTGTTAAGTATAGTGGTGTGTACATGTGGGGTTGTGAGTACAAGAGTTTGTTGAAATGTTTGACATGGTGAGTGGGATATTTGGTATTAAAATTTGTGCAGAACTTCTGGTTGTTGGATTGGTGTTGAATTCAGTATGGGATGTTTGACTATCAGTGGGTTTTCTTTCTATTTTTGTTCTGATTGTTTTTCTTATGAATTATGTAAAATATCTGCTGAAAACAAAAACTTACTTGTGATATCCTTTGATGTTGGCCTGATTATAATCATTAATTGTTGGTGGCAGATCTGTGAACTGATCTTCCATTGATTGGCAGATCATTCCAGATTTTAGACCAACGCAAATCATATTGTTAGAAAAAAATGTGTATAAAAGATAACTTGTACCATTTTAATGTAGTGACTAATGTTAGCGGAGCGTTGTATTTAATGAATGAATAAAGAAAGTAGTGTCCAAGAGATCTTTTGCGTGGGAGAGTGGTGGGTATTCGAGGAGGGAGGGGAGAGAGAGGGGGAGGAGGAGGAGGAGGAGGCTAGGGAAGGAATCCATGTGCGGGTGTGTCTAAATTGTGTTCAACCTACGTGATTGTTATTGTACAGTTTGAATGACAGAGTGTGTGGTTTTTGTCGGTTTTTTTTTTTTTTTTTTTTTTGGGGGGGGGGGGGGATTGTGTGTGTAGGGGTGGGGGTGGGGGGAGTTGTATGCGTGTAACGGAGTAGGTGTATAGATTGGTATTTAATTCAGGTCATGATTATTTTTGGATGTTTGATTCATTTTATGTATGTGTGTGTGTGTGTGTGTGTGTGTGTGTGTGTGTGTGTGTGTGTGTGTGTGTGTGTGTGTGTGTGTGTGAACTGTATTAAAAAAAAAAAGTTCCAAAGACAAATCAGAACCTGTGATGTGGGCATGAACAGCAGTAGTTTGTGTTGGTGCCAGATCTGTCTATTGGTCTTCCATTGACTGGTAGATAATTTCAGATTTTACACCAATACTTCATTATTTATGAAGAAAATGTGTATAAAAGATTATTGCTGTATTGTTTTAATGTACTAATTTGAGTGCGAGGGAGGGAGTGGTGAAAGTGATTAATGTTTAAGATAAATATTTTGTGATGGAGGTGTGTATGCGCGTGCGTGCATGCGTGTATGCGTGAGTGCATGCTTGTGTGTGTGTGTGTGTGTGTGTGTTGTGTGTGTGTGTGTGTGTGTGTGTGTGTGTGTGTGTGTGTTGTGTGTGTGTGCAAGATGGGGAAATGGCAAGGGAAGTAATGTTATATGTGCATAGTATAGAGTGTGGTTACGCGTGAGTGTGAGTGTGTGTGTGTGTGTGCGTGTGTGTGGGGTGTGTGTGTGTGTGTGTGTGTGTGTGTGTGTGTGTGTGTGTGTGTGTGTGTGTGTGTGTGTGTGTGTGTGTGTTTATTGAATATGTTGGAGTTATTTAAATTACTTGTTTTGTAACTCTTTCTTTTTTTATTTTTTTTTATTTTTTATTTTTTACTCCGATTGATTTGTGCATATCGGATATGCAACATGCAAGATATTTTGATTTTTTTCTTTACTTTTTAAAAAATTTTTTATTGTTACTTTATATGGGGTTAAGTTGGAATACCTGAAGAGATCAGAAATTAATGATGACTGTTGTATAGTGTTAAGTATACAGGTGTGTACACAGGTGTGTACATGTGGGGTTGTGAGTACAAGAGTTTGTTGAAATATTTGACAGAGTGAGTGGGGGTTTTGGTATCATCAATTTGTGCAGTACTTCTGGTTGTTGGATTGGTGTTGAATTCAGTTTGGGATGTTTGGCTAAAGGTTGATTTTTTTTTCCATTTTTGTTATGATTGTTTTTCTGATGAATTATGTAAAATATCTGCTGAAAACAAAAACTTAGACTTGTGATACCCTTTGATGTTGGCCTGAATATAATCATTAATTGTTGGTGGCAGATCTGTGTACTGATCTTCCATTGATTGGCAGATCATTCCAGATTTTACACCAACACAAAATCATATTGTTATAAAAGATGTTGTACTACTTTAATGTAGTGACTTGTGTGAGGTGGAGGGAGGGGTGGAATTAATGTATATAAAAGGAATTAGTGTTCGAAATTTTTTTGTGAGGGAGAGGGGTGTTTTGGGGGAGGGAATGAAGGGAAGGAGAGAGAGAGGGAGGAGGTGGGGGCTAGTGAAGGAATCCATGTGAGAGTGTCTAAAGTGTGTTCAACCTACGTGATTATTACTGTACAGTTTGATGAGTGACGGAGTGTGTTGTTTTTTGTTGTGTTTTTTTTCCCCGGGGGATTCTCTGTGTGTTTGGGGGGGGGGGGGGGGGGGCGGCAGTGGAGGGTATCGGTTGTATGTGTAACATAGTAGGTGGATAGATTGGTATTGAATTCTGGTCATGATTAGTTTTGAATGTTTGTTTCATTAGTTGATTAGTTTGTGTTGCTTTTTTTTACAGGAGGTGTGTGTATGTGTGTGTTGTGGGGGGGGGGGGGGGGGGGCGGCAGTGGAGGGTATCGGTTGTATGTGTAACATAGTAGGTGGATAGATTGGTATTGAATTCTGGTCATGATTAGTTTTGGATGTTTGTGTTTCATTAGTTGATTAGTTTGTGTTGCTTTTTTTACGGGAGGTGTGTGTATGTGTGTGTGTGTGTGGGGGGGGGGGGTCAGTTGTGTGCTGTTACATAGCGTGTGGATAGATTGGTATTGAATTCAGGTCATGATTAGTTTTGGATGTTTTGACTTTTGTGATAGAGAGAGGTGTGTATGAGAGTGTAAGATGGGGGGGGGGGGGGAGGGAGTGGCAAGGGAAGTAATCAATGTTCCCAGTGCATAGTATAGAGTGTGGTTACACGTTTGTGTACATGTATCTAATAATATGCTAAGTTATTGAAAGTAGTTGTGGTTTGTTTTTGTTTTTTTTACTCAAGTGATTTGTGCATATTGAATAATGCACCATGCAAGATATTTTGATTTTTTTCTTTATTGCTATTGTTTTTTATGGGCTTAAGTGTGGAATAACTGAACATATCATAACTTAATTACTGCTGTACAGTTTCAAGTACATTGGTGTGTACCTGTGGGGATTTTTTTAATTATCAATTTGTACATTGGTATTGAATTCAGTTTGGGGTGTTTGACTATAGGTTGATTTTTTTTCCATTTGTTCTGATTATTTTTCTAGTGAATTGTGTTAAATATCTGCTGAAATCAAAAACTTAGACTTGTGATTATCTTTCATGTTGGCATGATAATGATAATAATTAATTGCTGGTGGCAGATCTGTGTACTGATCTTCCATTGATTGGCAGATCAGTCCAGATTTTACACCAACACAAAATCATAATTTCAGGAAAAATGTGTATAAAAGATGAGTTGTACCACTATGTAGTGATTTGTGTGAGCGGGAGGGAGGGTGGAATTAATGTATTTAAAATGAATTAATGTCCAAGAGATATTTTGTGAGGTAGAGGGGTGTTGGGGGGGGGGGTGAAGGGAAGGAGAGAGAGGGGGGGGGAGGAGGGTGGCGGCTAGTGAAGGAATCCACGTGAGAGTGTCTAAAGTGTGTACAACCTATGTGGTTGTTACTGTACAGTTTGATGAGTGACAGAGTGTGTTGTTTTTGTTGTTGTTTTTCGATGATTTGTGTGTGTTGGGGGGTGGGAAGAGGGATGTCGGTTGTGTACGTGTAACATAGTGGGTGGATAGACTGGTATTGAATTCAGGTCATGATTAGTTTGGGATGTTTCACTGTTTTTCATTAGTTGATTAGTTTGTTTTTGTGTGTGGTGGGTGTGTGTGTGTGTGTGTGTGTGTGTGTGTGTGTGTGTGTGTGTGTGTGTGTGTGTTGAAGTTATTTCAAATAGTCATAGGGTTGTGTGTTGTTGTTGCTTCTTTTTTTTTTTAGTGGAGTGATTTGTGCATTTTTTAATTATTATTATTACTTTTTATGGGTTTAAGTGTGGATTACCTGAACATATTAGAACTTAATGATAACTGCTGTATGGTTAAGTAGAGTGGTGTGTACATGTGGGGTTGTGAGTACAAAAAATATGTTGAAATATTTGAGAGTGAGTGTTGTTGTTTTTTTTATTAGTAATTTGTGTAGTATTTCTGGTTGTTACATTCGTATGGAATTTAGTTTGGAATGTTTGATGTCGGTGGATTTTTTTTAACTTGTTCTGATTGTTTTTTCTTGTGAATTATGTAAAATATCTGCTGAAAACAGAAACTTAGACTTGTGATACCCTTTGATGTTGGCCTGATTATAATCATTAATTGTTGGTGGCAAATCTGTGTACTGATCTTCCATTGATTGGCAAATCATTCCAGATTTTACACCAACTCAAAATCATGATTTCAGAAAAAACTGTATAAGATAAATTGTACTATTTTGATGTAGTGATTTGGGTGAGCGGGAGGGAGCGGTGGAATTAATGTATTGAAAAAAAGGAATTGATGTCCAAGAGATCTTTTGTGAAGGAGAGGAGTGTGTTGGGGCTGAAGGGAGGGAGACGGAGGAGGAGGTGGCTAGGGAAGAAATCCCTGTGTGTATCTAAAGTGTGTACAACCTACGTGATTATTACTTTACAGTTTGATGAGTGATGCATTGTGTGGTTTTTGTTTGGGTTTTTCGGGGGAATGGGGGGGGGGGGGGATCAGTTTTGTGCATGTAACATTGCCCGTGGATAATATGGTTTTTAATTCAGGTCGAAGATTACTTTGGGATGTTTGACGATTTGATTTTCTTTTTTTTTTCAGTCCTTAAATAACTTGTCTGACTGATTAAAGACCTAAACACCGAACTGCTCACCTAGAAATTTGTTATAAAAAGGCACCCGTCAGTCTCGAAAGACTATGGAGTTGCGCTCTAGTCTTTAGAGCGCAAAGCCTGGGCAAGTATGTATGGAGGGCAAGCTGTTACCCATGCAGCAGACCCCCCCCCCCCCCCCCCTCTCTCCACGCCACTGGAATGATCCATTGGAAAGGCAATGACCGATAGGAATAGGGGCTAATAGGATTGAAAATTTATAAATTAAAGAAAGATCTTCGCCCTTGTGTCTACAGCTACACACCATGGTGTCTGTGTACTCTTGTGTCCACATGAATTCAGTCAGGCAGGAAGCCAAGTGACTGACATACCTTGCCCTTATGCTAAATTATTAACCTTAACACTGACACTAACCTTTTTTCTAACCCTGGCCCGTCATGTGGACACAATAGGCAGGTAGATATCATGGTGCAAGCTGACTCGGTGGCAACACATTTTTTCTTGTGCAGTTGGGGGGGGGGGGGGTAGAATTTTAGGGAAATACACCCATCTTGAATTGCGCCAAAACATTTCTGTATCCTTCGACGTACAAAATTTCAACATAGTTTTCTAAAGCAAATCTATGTTTAAGTTTACCATATAATAAGAACCGTGGGTTTGAATCCATGTTGTTACGCCAGTTGTGACGGAAGTTACTGTGTGTGGAGAGAGAGAGAGAGAGAGAGAGAGAGAGGAGAGAGAGAGAGAGAGAGAGGAGAGAGAGAGAGAGAGAGAGAGAGAGAGAAAGGTGGCTAGGGAAGGAATCCATGTGCTGTGTGTAGTACAGAGTGTTGTCACATGATTATTTGTTTATTTCTTTTTCTAAATCATAGATTATTTCAGCTTCTGTTTTCTCATGTGAGTGTTTTGTGTGTGTAGTTCGATAAACGATTGATGCTATCTTATTTTGATAAAGTGTTCGTGTGCATGTAGTTGGATGTGAATGTTTGACAGTTGTTGGGTGTTTTTTTTGGGGGGGTAAACATTTTTTTTTCTTTTTGTGAATTAGAAGACATGTCAGATGAAAACAGAATCCCGCCTTGTTATGGCCTTTGATGTTGGCCAGAATGTCATGAGTTAATGTTATGGGGAGATTTGTGTAATGTTTTTCCATTGGTTGGCAGATAATTGCAGATTGTAGCAACACGTTCTGCGAAAAATTGACGGGAAACATTATCCCTGCACAGTCTTGTGTCGAGTGGTACGTAGTGCGTGCGTGCTTGCGTGCGTGCGTGTGTGTGTGTTCGTCCGTTGTGTGTGTGTGTGTGTGTGTGTGTGTGTGTGCGTACGTGTGTGTGTGTGCATTACAGGTCACATGTTTTTATATAATGATGCAATATTTTGTGTTATGCTATTCATTCTTAAATCTTTGACATGTTTCTTTTCACATATCAAAAGTTGTCATATAAAGATCTCTCTCTCTCTCTCTCTCTCTCTCTCTCTCTCTCTCTCTCTCTCTCTCTCTCTCTCTCTCTCTCTCTCTCTCTCTCTCTCTCTTCTCTATATATATATATATATATATATGTATATATATATATGTGTGTGTGTCTATTTTCTCTATCTCTCTTGTGTTCCTGATGAAATTGAAAGTTTCAGTCTCTCTGTCTCTGTCTCTGTCTCTGTCTGTCTGTCTGTCTGTCTGTCTGTCTGTTCTCTCTCTCTCTCTCTCTCTCTCTCTCTCTCTCTCTCTCTCTCTCTCTCTCTCTCTCTCTCTCTCTCTCCTGATGACAAAATTTACAAAACTGCATACGCAGGGGGACTAGATGTAAAACAGCACATGAGTGCTTATTCCAATATCTTCGAAATAAAAAGCTCTCTCTCTCTCTCTCTCTCTCTCTCTCTCTCTCTCTCTCTCTCTCTCTCTCTCTCTCTCTCTCTCTCTCTCTCTCTCTCTCTCTCTTTTCCATATTCCTGATGAAATCAAAGTAGCGATAAAAACATGATTTGATCTGTATCGAAAATTGTAGCACACGGATTGAATGCAAGTAGAAGAAAAGTTTAAGAAAAATTTAAGTGCATAATTTTCAAAATGATTTTGATTGTAAGCACTAGTAAGTCTTCACGTACAGGGGGGGGGGGGGGGGGCTGCGCGCACGCGCGTCTATCCATAATGTGCGTGTGTACAATGCAGTGCATGCGTACCTGCGAGTGTGACTATTACCTACCTGCATGCATGCACGCACCTCTCCGCTTTAGACAACTGAAGAAATTGAAAGAGAAAGGGAATACTCGACAGGTGACTATCAGGAGGCACAGAACCACCAAGACGTCAATGGACAGATGATAGGACAGGCAGAGGGCGGGGATGGCTGACTGTATCGTGGCCGTTCGTCACTGCACATGCCGCGGTGAAGAGAGCCTGGGAACAGGATCTGACCACATCAGGTACCCACCCTCCTGTCTTATGTCGTTTAGGCCTAGTGTTGTATGCTGCTTTCAGTCAATACGGCAGATCTGTCTGTCTGTGTCTGTCTCTCTGTCTCTGTCTCTGTCTCTCTCTCTCTCTCTCTCTCTCTCTGACTCCTCCTCCCCCCCCCCCCCCCCCCCCCCCCCTCCTCTCTCTCTCTCTCTCTCTCTCTCTCTCTCTCTCTCTCTCTCTCTCTCTCTCTCTCTCTCTCTCTTCAAAGTGATTCACTTAGCCAGAAGCCCATGCTTCAGTTCCCTCTTCTCCGTCTTCTTGTCTTCCATTTCTCTCAAGTGTTCCCATACCTACGACACATAGCCTAGACCTCTCCCCGCCTTTGCAGAACTCTCCGTTGTACCTTACACTACAGCTTAGTAGCAGCGGTGGTTTCTTGACGATTCATTAATCGGATAACTCCGCTGGGACTCTAGTATAGTGTAATCGAAGAAAGAAAGACAGGCCTCTTTTGCCAACGGCCATACAAGGCTGAAAGCGCCGTTTCTTGTCCTGCCTCTCCATCCCTGTATTTTGCCATCCTCCTTCACTTTCTCCCCACCCCGGTCACACGGAAAGCATTCTGCCGCACTCTGCGGAGGGAGGCCAATCCTGTTTGATAGACATTGTGTGGAAATAAACCGACAAGGGAATTCATTGATGACAGCTGCTGTGTCTAAATACACAGATCGGTGCAAAGTTCGGCACCCTACTTCGTTTCGGTGGGATTCTGTGTTTGTTTCTCTCGCGCGCACGTGTGTGTGTGTGTGGGCGTGCGCGCGCATATTATGTGTGTAGTGGTGGTAGTGAGGGTGGTGGTGGTGGTGGTGCGCGCGCGCGCGCGTGTGTGTAAGTTTGCAAGTGTGCTTACACGTGTTGGAGGGGGGGGGGGGGGGGTCACGATGAGTGCATGCGTCAGAGGCTCAGTGAAAACAATAATAGAAGGAAGGGGGGTCAAATGGGAGATTTCCTAGAGTTAAAGCGTGCGATATAATAATTTATTGTCTCTATCAGACACGGTACGGGCACTTTCATTGACAGGGAAATACTAAGTGCATGGTGACAGATCATTGACATCGTTTCAAAATTTATGGAGTTCTGCCATCTCAGGTGAATGCTGTAGTTAGGTGGCCAGCTGATACGGTCACTATCGGTATCAGTTAGGGCCATCAAGTGGCCATTCCAGTCAGTTCAAACAAAGTGCCAAATACTTCAGCTATCCCATAAAGGGCAATTATAGAATGCAACCCTGACAGGCATACCTACAGTGCGGCAAAGGTAACAGACAAGATACACAGTATTGAGTAGTGAGAATGAAAGTCAGACTGAATCGCGTAAGAAAGTCAACGATCGTTAACCTCTCGGGAGCCGGACTCTCGCAAAGTGGAACTGAATCCGCGCTAGAGCAAAACCAAGCATTCCTCCAAAGCTGAGAACCACTGGCTTCCATAACCTGGCCTCTAGAAAAAAAAAAAAGACCCAACCAACAATAACAACTCCTGTGTACCAGGGAATACACCGCTGACTATTGTCAAATTTAGTTCCGAAAGTTGTGCTCTACACATAAGTGACTGGCAACCAACTACCTAACACAAAATGTATATCACAGGCCCGTTGCAATCCTCTCAGACATCGAGCACCCTATTCTTGTCAAAAGCACAGGACATGACATTCTTTTATTATTTCTTCACAATGCTGTAATAGGACGCCGAAGCCCATTACTGTGCTCAGGGCACTATAGCTATTCTCAGTGCCTGTCATCTCCCCCAGATCTTATCAAGACATACAGCCCTTTAAAAAAAAAAGAAAAAAAAGAAACCATCTTACTAGCATTCGAAACTAGAGAACAAAATAGTGGCCATGGTGCAGTAGGTAGCATTGTGGGTTACGGGGTGCAAGGTCGCGGGTTCTGATCCCATAAGAGCCATAACTATGGAATTTTTGTTCTCCGGCTGGCTCCTACCCACAGTGAGTTTGCTATGGGATTTCAGAGACCGCTTCAGCTTTGCGTCAACAAGGGGCAAGAATGGGCGGAGGACAACGTCTTCAAACTGTTCGCCACAGAGACGAAAGTGTATCCACTTCAATAAGTTTACAGAACATTTTCCCCGAACCCGTCATTCCCCTGGGAAAATCTACCATGCCGGTGGTGATTGAGGCCAAATTCTTAGAATCGTTTTCGGGCTGAATTTTAAAAGTTACATCTAACACCTCGGAACATCCCGACAGAAAGCCTTGAACCTCCTGAGGGTGATTGACCATACTGATTGGGGAACAGACCAAAAGACACTGCTGCATATCAACAGGGGGCTTGTGTGGCTCCATATTGGACTATGGCTGCCAGGTTTAGGGATCGGCAAGGCCTTTGTGTCTGGAATTTCTGGACCCCATTCATCACCAGGGGCTCAGAATCTGCCTGGGACCAGTGTATAGTCTATAATGCAGAAGCAGGAGAACCCTCTTTGAAGAACCCCCGTGTGAAGCTGACTGAACTACTACATGAAACTATTCAGAGTACAACCCTGCTTATGGTTGTGTTTTCAACCCCCGGTTTCAGGCCAAATCCGAGAAATCTTCATCTGCTTCATCTGCTTCAAATCTTCATCTCTGGGGATTCGGTTTCTTCCAGATCTCTAAGGGACGGGTATCGATTTAGGTGTTATCTGCGACTTCCCCAAATTCCCCGAGACACTTATGTGGATGGTGGAAACCAGTTCGATCTTGCCGCTCATAAGAAGGATATCACCAGTTCGATGGCTTACAAGGTCTTTTTCCAAGAGCTATGTCAGTCTTATCCGTCCTACACAAGCGTTTTCACGGACAGATCCAAGTCTGAGGAGGGAGTGACCTGCGCCGCCCATTGTTCCACCACTAAGGAATTTGTGCTTTCCAAGCACTTTCCTTCGGTGTACACTGCCGAACTTGGTGCTCTTGCTCTGTCCCTGAAACTGATTCAGCCATCAGTTCGCTTACCTGAAAAAGTCCTTCCTGTATGTGCCCAAAACAAAAGGGAAGCAGCAGTGTTCACCAGGATATACACACCCTACACGGGGTCATTCTCATATCACCCACGTTAATTTGCTTGAAGGCGAAGGTACCCCATGGTGTGTGACTTATGAATTAATACGAAATTTTATTTACAGAGGGTAATAAAGTACAATGACTTTTTTTTTTCATCCAGCCCTCTAAAAGGGATTAAGTATAAACATCAAAGCACAAGCAATATGTTTGAAAAAAAAAGAGTAGATGGAAAGAAAATCAATAAAGGAAACGACAAGAAGAAAAAAAATGCACCAACCCCCCCCCCCCCCCCCCCAAATCAATCAAGAACAAGTAACAGCAAGGGAGGGAGATAGAGTTTTCAAAAACATGGGCTACATAGATATGTGGAAATAGTTCTCATGCAAATTGATGAGAAATTTGCTAGGAAATTAAGCGTAACAAATCCTCTCTACAATTATCACACAACCGAATAGACGAACTTGCAGTTTGACACAAAAAATTGACGTACCAATAGATAGGTAAACAAATCAGCAAAGCATACAAGTAAAATTTGTTGATTAGTACATTTGGGGAGAAAGTGACACCAGGTTTGTACTTTTCATTAAAAGTCATGATACAATACTCTGAATCTTTTATGGTTTGTTTCTGTTTTTAAAAAGACGGGAAGTCTGTTCCAGAGCTAGCTTCCAGAATACGACAGACCTGATTTGTATAATGTACTTCTGGGCAAAGGAAGATCAATAGTGTGGGAATGTCTAAGTTGGTTAAGTTATTGAGTTAACATGTCTCTTAGTGATGGTGGGGCAATGCCATGAAAGGTCTTATGCATTAGGATTCCTTTGTTGAAAAGTAGTTTGGAGTTTAACGGAAGGAGGTTATTATCTTTATAGTCAGCATCTGTTAATGACCATGGTTTATCTAATACGAGTTTAACAGCACGTTTGTGGACTCTGGTAATAGATTTGATCAAGTTTTTCCTTGCTAGATCTCAAAGGGTGGAAGAATAATCTATGTTTGACTGAATATATGAATAAAAGAATACTTTTCTTGCGTGCAGAGACAAAACGTGTTTTATTTTACGCAGTTGAAATATTTTTGAGGTAGAGGTTTTGGCTAATTTTTTGTGTGCTCTAAGATGAATTATTATCAATAATTACTCCTAATAGTTTATGACTTGAATTTTCTTCTAATTTATCATTATTTATATACATTGATGGTTTATTTATGTTTAGGTTTTGACGTTTTTGCCAAGTTGAAATGAGCATAAATTTGGTTTTATAAGGATTGTGATGTGCAAGTAACCATGAAGCATCTGTTTCTGGAGTGTCTCCCCAAAAGTCCTTCGTGTGAAACTATAAACCGAGGTCCCGTGTGCAAACGCACGCAGAACATCTTGCACACACGGTAAAACCTGCCCCGCTTTTCGGAAGAGTAGGCCATTATGTGCCGGTGGGGACGGATGACAAAATTTACAAAACCGCATATACAAGGGGAATATATGTAAAAAAAAAAAAGCAAAAAAAAAAGCAGTGCTTATTCCATTATTCTCAAAATAAAAGAATAAAATTAAATTTAAAAGAAAAAATAAAAGAATAAAATGAAAGAAAAATTAATGAATTATGATCATTCCCTTTTTAATTTTTTTAAAAATTTTTTATACACAGTCGTAGAGTACAATTATCATTTATTGAATACAGGCATGGCCTTCTGGTGATTAGAAGCAGACTTTAAAACACTCTCCATAAGTAGGATAATAATAATAATAACAATAATAATAATAATAATAATAATAATAATAATAATATTGAATAATAACAATAGGCCTAGGCCTACTGGGCCCAGTGATTTCGAGAAGCCGAAAGAGGGAAGGGAGAAAACCATTCGCGAAACTGAATTATCTCCTCTTGCAAGGATGTGCCACAATCAGCCAATCAAATTGTACTTTGCAACTCGAGTCACAAAATTTGAACAGGTTGCTATCCTACTGAGCTGTTTGTGATCGCGGCCCACCTAAGTTTTAGGAAAACTAAAAAGAAACTTCAGGATGGCGTCAAGAAAGTTGTCACATAAAATGAAGTCTGCTATTACGGACGAGCGAAAGAAAAAGCTGTTGCGTGTGCATCGACGATCGCTTGATCAGCGAGAAATGAGGCAAGAGCAAGTCAACAGACGTCGACAAATCGATGATATGTCGCCCGTCGTGGAATCACAGGAAGCATCCAAAAATCCTTCGAAATCTGGGACACCAGGTAACAGTGAAACTGGGCATTATCAGTGTTTATTTATTGCAACGATCGTGGATATTTTTTAGATGCATAGCAGCTGGCTTGATCTGAGTAAATTATCATTTCACTTTCAGTACACTTGCAGTTTGCCTTTCTGTTTACAATCTGCTTCTACCTTTGCTTATAAGTTATATAATGAAGATCGATGCTGAAACTTTTGAACAGTAAAAAAAAAAAAAGGGGGGGGGGGGAGATCTATTGCTATGATCTCGTTCACCGATTGCCATTTCACTCTAGTCAAAGTTGCCCCTCATTTTACAAGGGTGGAAGTGGAAGTAGGAAGTTCCACCTTATCTATTTATATCATATTATATGTATATTGTACAATTGTAGTAACCACCTCACAACAAAAAACATTGACAAACTTTGTCCCAAAAAATCCAAGGATTCTGTAATGCATAATCTTTAGCCCAGGCACCACTTCCTTTTGACAGAGTTTTGTTTTTCACAGCCACCTCCCCCCAATGTTAAATGAATAGTCGGGACTTGGCCTATTGCTGGTACTAGGAAAGGTCTACTCGGACTTCTGTTAGTACTATTTTATATAATTTATGTATTGTATAGCCTATATACTGTATATAGGCCTAGTGTATCTGTATGAATAGGATACACACAGTGACACACAGACACACAAACACACACACACACATGTATGCGACACAGTGACTGAGTCACACACACACACTACACAGTCACACACACACACACACACACACACACACACACACACACACACACACACACACACACACACACACACACACACACGTCAAGTCCTTCAGATAAAACTATAAACCAAGGTCCCGTGTACAAACACACGCAGAACATCTTGTGCACATGTTAAAACCTGTTCTGCTTTTCACTGATTTAAGAGGAGTACTCAGTCAGAGTAGGCCATTGTATGCCTGTAGGAATAGATGACAAAATTTACAAAACTGCATACACACGAATGTATCTTTTTTGTATGGACTGGATGTAAAATACTGAAAAAGCATACAAGTGCTTATTCCATTATCCTCGAAATAAAATTTTTAAAAAGCACAAGTTAAAGCACACACAGTGACACACACACACACACACAGTGACACACACACACACACACACACACACACCCACACACACACACACACCACACACACGCACACACACACACACGAGTTAACATATAATAATATATATAATAATAGTGTCTGATCGACAGCTCTGTAACAGTGTAAGTGTAACTGTCTGAGTTTCTAGCACTATACTATAGGCTGTGGCAGGTGGCAAACTGAATCCTTTTCATTTTAAATTCTTGAAGTTTGTTTCACACCTGTACACCATTTATATAAATTATACTCATTCCATTCTCTCAGTATGAAATTGAAAAGGACATACATTAGTCAGTATAAATTTCTCACTTTCACTAACCCTTTTATCTTTCTTTCTAGTTTTTTTTTTTCCTTTCTTCTGTCTCAGTGTCTGATTCTTTCTCCCCCCCCCCCCCCCCCCCCCCCCCTCATTTTGTTTATTAATAAATAAGTTATTGAATCAATTATAAATGCAACTTATCAACATTTTTTCAGCTTGTAAACTTTATAAATGTAAACACAATCATGTTTCAATCATTCATTCTGCTTGAATATTTGACAATATACTATAGTCTATTATATAATTATAGTTTTACTAGTTAATGACTACAAATTAAAAAAAAATTAAAAAGTTACATGTTTATATTATTTGCCTTTTAAAGTTTTTTTCAAGGCATGGATGTGGAGAGACTCAGAAAAGGAGATAACAAATTTACATTAGTTATTAGGCAGTGATTGGGCAATGCGCTGATGATCTGCTGACCTGGGTTCGAATCCTATTCAAGGAGATTTTTTCCTGGAATTAACATCAGTGCCATCTCCATTCCCCCAAAGCAAAATTCATGTGGGTGAGAGTGAGACTATTTATAACTGAGGCCTTATGTGCAAATGCATGTACTTGTAGAACATATTGCGCACGTTAAAACCTGTTCCACTTTTCGGAAGAATAGGCCATTGTGTGCCGGTGGGAAAACATACACTAGGGGGCTGGATGTAAAAATGCACATGACTCATGAGTGCTTATTCCATTATGCTCAAAATAAATTAATCTTTTAAAAAAATATATTGATTCTGTATTGTAGAAACTAAAAATTCAAAAAGTAAGCAGTCATTTCAACTTTGTAAAGTTTGTTGCACAATCGGAATCCCAAATCTGCGCCATAGGATCATAAGCATTTTACAATTCAAAACCACAATGATCTTTACCAGTTATGGAAATAATACAGACTTTAAAATTTCTCCCTAATGCTATGTTTCAGTGATTCAGACCACTGCTGTCTCTCGCCGTGAAATGCTGAGAGAAGTGGAAAGAGGAACGTGAACTGAAGCGAAAGCTTGAAGCCATGGAGAAAGGCAGGTCCAAGCCTGGATTTAGAGTGAAGCACATTGAGTACCATGAAGCCGAACTGTACAACAAAATGAAAAAGGCCACAGAGACTGCTCAGGTAAGCATCCATATTGATATTGTCTGGTAATCTGTCTAGAGCTTTGTTTCTGACTCACTAGCTTTCTCTAGAGGTGCATATTTTGTTGATTGGTAGATATTTAAAAATGATCTGTTGCACTTTTGAAAAGGTAAAAATGTGGGGGGAAAAGCCCTGCTTAGTTAATTAAAGTCTGTGCAAATCTTGTGCTTTTCAAATACCTGGGTCTGTGTAAATGCTGTAGAATGGCTGAAACTGGGCATTGGTTACCAAATGTTTACACAGTTTCATTCCCAGCAGATAGTTTTTTAAACTGTAACCATAGGATTTGAAAGAACTGAGAGAGAAAAAAAAAGCAAGAAAAGATCAGTTTTGAAAGAAACTTTAAAATTTTCTGAGATATTTTGCTCTATTTTGAACAGTTCTCAGCCTTCCTGTTAGATAAGTTTGTGTAAGTTTTGCTTGGTGCTTTTGTTTTTATGTCACAATATATAATATCTAGTTTTTAAGTTATTCATTTAGTATCAATTTGATCATTGATGTGTTTTGCCATCTGCAGGCCTCTGGTCAAGCTAACAAGCAGACGGCAGTGGTAAAGCCCGCCCCACCCAAACCAAAAGCAAGCAAGAGCAGTAAGGAGACAGTTGTACCTGCTGCAGCTAAACCAAGCACAACTAAGAGCAATGTCAAACCCACAACTAGGGCCACGTCGACGACTGCTGCAGGTAAAAGAACAGCTGGAGCCATGACTCAGCGGAGAAGAAGCCAGCAGTGCCACCTGCCACCAGGACAACCAGAAACAGGGGGACTGCTGCCACAAAAACCACCTCACCTGTGCCACCCAAAAAGGTACACAGTTTTAGTTGCTGGGTTTGGTTTTGTTTTTTTCTGGTGTGTGTGTGTGTTTTTTTTTCTCTCTCCTTCATCTTCTTTATAGTTTATTGCTCCTTCAGTGGCATACTTGCCTGCTTTGTAATGTCATCTTCCAATGTCTGCCTCTTTTTCTTGGCTACTTGTGAAGAAAAACTCCAACCCCAAACCCCCATCTCTATCCTTATGCAAAAATCCCATCCACTACTGATTACACATTCCTTCACTTGGTAAATGTACTTGTGAGCAATAACTTCAAGTACTTGTAAGCAGTAATTTAAATAAATATTGTCTCTTACTGAAGAATTTTCTTTTTATGTTTTTCAGGATATCATATTTGTGCATGTTCAGTTGGCTTTACATCAGTTTACATGTCATTTCCAAGGATTGTCAGAAACAGTTTTTACAGTACCTTTCTATGTCTTTCAGGACATTTCCACTTTGTGACAAAACTAACACCTAGTGTTCTTTTCTGGATATTTTCTGTTTGGAAATGTTCCAGTTGAAAAAGATACCAATTTTTGATAATGCATTGCAGAAAGAAGAAACTCCTAGTTCAGTAATGATTTTCAGTATTATATGTATGCGCTTCTGTGACAAGAAGGCTTTTCAACGATTATTTATTTTCTATGTCACTTTTCAGGCCAAGCCTTCCCCTACCAAGAGGACGGCCAGGCCCAATTTCATGGCCCCAACAGCAGCTTCCCAAACTCGTACCATGGCTGGCAGCAAGAAAGGTAAGGTTAGACTCTGGTCCTGGCTGTTCACTAGAGAGAGGGTATGGGTCAGTCACATCAGCATGGTCATCTCTAAGGAAATCAAAACTGAGGTTATGAAGTTAAGTCTTGATTGACTTGTGTGTATGTGCTGAAACAGATCAAGTAATTGAATCTTATATTCACGTGTGTAAAATTCTGTGAGATATTGAAATTTGGTCTGTTCTCATCCTCTTCTTGTAGTTTCTTGTCTGAACCTTTTGGTGAGATTTTGTGTTGTTAAGCATGTGTTTCGGATTCGCTTTTGTCCAAGTTTTTTAGAAATTAGATGTAAAAATTTTTGTTGTCAAACTGGGAAGAAAGGGCGAGGCTGGGAATTGAACCCAGAACCTCATGGTTTACTTGTTGGCAGGTGAACATCTTAACCATCCTGCCACCATCCCTCTTGAACTGTAATACAGTGATACTCGTATACTCCTTTAGATACAGCTCTTCCACCCCTATTTTTGAGGCTTTTAATTTTTTTTTTATTTAGAAGAAAACCTCTTTTACCTGTTGGATAGTTTCAATTGATTCGTCTTCTTGTATGCTTAATTTATCTATTGGATAGTTTTAATCGATATGTCTTCTTGTATGCTTGTTTTACCTATTGGATAGTTTTTCAGTCGATACACCTTCTTGTATGCTTGTTTTACCTATTGGATAGTTTTTCAGTCAGTACATCTTCTTGTGTGTTTGTTCAGAGGCCGCTCCCCCGGCCACAACCACACACAAAAGAAGAGGGGGACTGCCGCCAAGAGCGGCAGCAGTGAAGGATGCTGGCAAGGTGTCTACTCGGAGAGGGGATGCGGGTTTACCAACACAGCCATCGTTTGCTCCCAGTGACTTTGCCTTTGAAGCTCCCAGCACTGTGCAGTCCTTTGTCTTCAAGCCCCTCAGTCCTGCCAGCTCTGCCACCTTCCTCTTCCCACAGGGCAGTGCCAACAGCACCACTATGGTCGGCTTCACTGAGAAAGTTGGCAGGTAGGTGGTGATTGTGTCACTGTTGTTTGCTATATGTAGGCTGCTTTCTTTGGCATTATGAAGTTTTGTCTTTCGTCTGAGTTTTGGCTCGGTGTTTTCAGTTTCAAGTTTTTTTGTTTGTCTGTGTTCTCGCAAGATGTTTTCACCAGAAATAGTTGTTCAAGATTTGGCGAGATGTTTTTAGTTGATGCAATAATCCAAGTTCTGACCAGATATTTTCAGCAAAGAATTTTGTTTAAGGGGATCAAAACAAATTCCCCCCCCCAAAAAAGGAGAAAACAAAAAATACCTGGTTCTGATTGTGGTATCTTGTAGGCAGGTACTTTACTGTATACTTTTATGAGTATGGATGTTTGAAAGAACATCTGAGAAAAACTCAAATTGACCCTTTTTAAAGCAGTTTTGTTCCTGGCAGGACATCGACACCCAAGGGTGACCGCCTTCCTCCCTCCAGCAGTGAGGACAGCACCTCAGATGAAACCCACAACAACGCTGTGGTATCAGACCACAGTGACAAGTCTTCTGCAAGACGGTCACGCTCTGCGGCCAGACGTAGTCGCTCCATGCCTGCCAATGGATCCCCCATCTTGGAAAGTAAAACGGCAGCAAATAAAACTCCCATCACTGTTGTTGGAGAATCTGGGATTGTAGCGGATGCAGGCACAGATACAGCCAGTGAGAAAACCGCGACACAAGACTCCTCAGCTGACACTGCCACTTCTGCAGAGGAAGAAGCAGCCGTCCCCATGGAACCAAAGTCCTCACCTGTGAAAAGTCGCAAAGGGAGGAAGAGTCGAAAGTCGGTGTCTGGGAAGCGAAAGGCGGAAGAGCTTGAGACTGAGACAGAGAACGCTGGTGAAACTGAACAGGCAGCTGTTGAAGGGAATGAGGAGTCGGCTCCATCACAGCCCAGAAAAGGGAAGAGAAAGAGCAAGCGGGTCAGTATTCAGGCAGAGGTGGCAGAAGACCCTGAAGAGGCAATGACTGCAAAACAGCGCCGCAAATCTCGTAAGTCCACCGCCAGTTCCAAGCTCGAGGTGGTGTCGGAATCGGACAACGTGTCAGAGCCTGCACCTCCACAGCCTGCAGTGTCAGAGGAGATGGCAGAGGAGAAGAAAACCCCTCGAAAGTCCGGTCGCAGATCTACAGCTGCCAAGTCACAAGAGCTGGTGCAGGAATCTGACACAGAAGAAAAGACAGACAAAAAGGAACAGAAGAAAACACCCTCCAGGAGGAGCCGGCGCTCCAAATTACCAGAAGCAGGTGACAGTCTCATGTCAAAACCAGCAGAGGAGGAAGAGAAGGAAATGGCTGTTGAGGACAAGGAAAAAGAGGCAGAGATAGGTACCCCTAAGAGAGCCAGAAGGAGCCGGCGCTCTCATGCCACTCAGCAAGAAGATTCTGGGGAAAACCAGGATGCCCTCCCCACAGAGAAAAAGTCGGCCAGTGGCACAAAGTCAGTCACTCTGGTAGAGCCAGCTGCAGCAGAAGGGATTCCAGAACCTTCCACACCAGAAAGCCGACGACCCAACCTGCGAGGAAGGACAACAAAAGATGATTTGTTTTTGACTCCAGGACCCCCCTTGTCACAGAAACGCTCCACTGCCAAACGCCGACGCACTGCTACCATGATCGCCCTGTCTTCTGCCAAGAGTCCTGAGGAGGCGTAAGTTGTCTTCCTAAAGATATTTTCTCTTTCTCAGGCTACTAATTTGTTACCATTATTTTAAGTCATTTTGTTATTTGGATTTAAAAAAAAAAAAAAAAAACCTCTACAAATTGTGAATAACTTAGATTTGCTTTTCCAGTAAAAAATATCTCTAAGCTCAAATATTTGTTGCAATTGGTCATTAGTTACACAAAGAACTGGCAAAAAAATTGATGTAAGTTAGCTAAAATCCAGTAGTTTCCGTTTGTCTTTTTTAATTGAGTGCTTTTTAGTCTGTTTTTGGCTTATTGAAATTTTACTAATTTAAACAAACCCTTTTGAAGTTTTTCCTTCTCTTTTCTGGAATATACTTGAAAAAGAAAAGGAGTGAAATTTATTGAAAAATCTTTTTTTATGTTGATTTCTTTAGCTGGTCAAATTGAGCAGAAAGTCTAGATATCATATAGTAATTATGCTTATAGTTATACTCACTGAGACTTGCTCTCACACAGCAGGCAATGGCCATGCACATGTACACACACAATTATTTCATGTAGTTGCTAGTCTGTATGGTGTATAATTTTCAGCCTATTGTACAGTTTGTTTGTGTGCTGCATCCTATCGTGTGTAACTTTCAGGATCAAGATAATTGCCACAAGCCCGATGGTTGAACTGACTCGCCGGACACCCAAGACAAAGATATCGCCAGGTCAGTGGCTTTGTAGACTGTCATAATGTTGTTTTTCATTTAGTGAGAAGTATCATCTGTAAGGGAGTGAAGTTGCCAGGGGGGACTGGATATAAAAAAAGCACATGAGTGCTGATTACATTATTCTTGATGTGGAAAAGGGGTGGGTGGTTGTGAGATGAGGGGGTGCATAAGCCACTTGTACACTACTAACTACTTACCAGTTTCATTAAAAGGAAGGGGAGCATGGATGAAGGGGATCATTGTTGAGAAAAAAATGACAGCAGTATTGTGTCAGTTAAGAAACTTAAAGCATCTCTCTCTCTATATATATGCGTGTCAAGAGTCAACATTGTGTGTGATATATGCAACATCAAAGTGAAGTACAATATTCAACATAAAAGGTACCTCTGTAATGGCTCAAAATGGCTCTGGGAGTGCTAAAAATGGCTTAATTTGGATTGGTAAGCGAAAAAGTTTCCATGGGGGAGTATGCCCCCGGACCCCCCTAGATTAAGTTTTTTGCCTCTGTTAATTCCCACCCCTAAAGATACTAAGAGTAAAATCCTTTCAGAGTTCTCTCTCTCTCTCTCTCTCTCTCTCTCTCTCTCTCTCTCTCTCTCTCTCTCTCTCTCTCTCTCTCTCTCTCTCTCTCTCTCTCTCTCTCTCTCTCTCTCTCTCTCATATCTCTCTTGCTACCCCCATCCTCTTTGTCATTTCCATCATGATTGTGTGGTTGCAGAAATGCGGAATCAGAGCGCATCACTGACGTTTGATGAGAGCGACTTTGCCTTGGCCCCAGTGCAGCTGTCCTCGGCATTTGAGGCTATGTCCAGCGAGGCTGATGCAACCACTGATGACCAGACCAGCTCCACTGCACCACAGCCTGCCCCTGATGCTCCCTCTGCTGCTGGGTCTGCTGCTGAAGTTCAAGGTAAGGTATGCAGTGGGCTTGGAGGGCCAAATCAATGCTACTGACATACTGCTATTGATTTGTTTTTAGAAAAAAAATGGCACATTATGGAAATGTTTTTTTTTTTTTCAGGTTCAAACTGTGTAAACTTTGTAGACTGAGTTAAATGCAAATGTGATTTGTTGAAGAAGGTTAAACTTTTTTTTTTTTTTAATTTATTTTTTATATTACTAATATATGTATGTATTGGAGTCACGGAATTTAATAGTGTCATAATTTTTTTCAAATAGAAAATATTGTACTGTCTCACCCTGCAAAGAAGCAAGAAGTGCAGTTGATTGAACATTTCAACTTCAGTGCTCATGATTTTTATCTTGTTATTTCAGAGATAGCCTGCAGTGACGGTGAGAAAGAGAAGAGAGATGTCAGCACCTTCAGGGAACGACTGGCAGCAGAGATCAAGAAACTGACCCAGCTTTCCCACCACTGGACAGAGATTGCAGAGACCAACACAGATCTGCCAGATGAAGGTGAGCAGATGGTAGTGACTTGTACAGTATGTGAGTCAGCCCTTTTACACTGTCATAGGACTGTAAAGATATCTCACATAGACAGATCTCTCTGATTTCAGACTGGACTGAGATCTCATATTGGCTTTAGCTATAATGTTCTTGTCAGGTATAACATGCAATGTCATAAAATAGGGTCGCCTGCCACTCAATGCACAGCATCGCCAAATGTTTCTTTGAAAAGCTGAGGATGGACCATTAAGGCCTTTTCTCTCTGCACATACACACTAAACACCTCGGAAGAGTGTTTGCTTTGATTCAGGCAAGTTTTTCACAGGATATTTTGTGACCCTTTTTTTTTTTATATGGCCGAACCTGCATTTCATAGCTATGTCAGTTCTGTCAAGTCTATAGAGCATCTAATTGAAAATGTGAAGAATAAACATTAGGACTTTAAGAAGATAGCCAAAGTGTGAAACTGGGTCATTTGAATACACGAACGATCTTAGGGTTTTGCAAGAGCTTTGAAATTTTGTTTTTACAATGCCATTGCTAATAAGGACTCTGGAAATGTCAAATGGGGGGGGGGGGGGGGGGGGGGGGGGCAGCCGTAATCAGCTAATTTTAGTTGTGGATCATGAAGTTATGTTTTAAAATAAGCAAAAATCAGAATTTGTGTGTTTGGCTTGGCGAATGTCATTTGGGGCAACTGATTTCTGCTGATGTTCGTCAGTGTAGTGCGGTTGAGAAAGTGGCATCAATTTTTAAAAAAAAAGTTTTTTAATGCATAAAGCATGTTTTATGCCCAAAGTTGATGACTTTGTGTTGGTGTTGATGTGACAGCACAAGGCCAGGTGAGAACGACGGTGTGTCAGGCCCAGTTACTGATGGACAGCCACAAGAAGAGCAAGTTCAATCGCTTTGCTGGTCTGGTGGACAAGTGTGAGGCAGGTGACCCTCCACCACCTGTCAGGACCTGGAGGGCTTCTGGGACCTAGTGTACATTGAGGTAGGTTCTGCACAGGAAAGGACAGGGATTGGGGATGGATGGGTTGGGTGTGTAAGATGGACAGGATGGTGACCAGTCTGTAGGACTGATGGTGGTTCTGTCTGCATTGAGTTGAGGTAGTCACATATTATGGCCTGATATCTGTGCAGAAGTGGGAGGAAAATAGGGATGAAAAGTTATATATTATTATCAGCAGTTCAGAAAGGGCGGTTACCTCACAAGGTTATATACAGTTAGTAAGTTAAAATAATTCAGTAGATGAAAAATTTACAAGTGTGTGGTTTTAGAAACAAAAATGTTCCATGTGACTGACATGTGGTTTTAGAAACAAAAGTGATGACTGACATGTGTTTACCTGTGTGGTCAGGTGAAAAACATATACAAGGAGTTTGAACAGTTGGAGCGCCTGCAGCAGAACCAGTGGAAGGCTGATGTGCCTGCTGTTCAGACTGCCTCCTCCTCCTCCTCCCAGCCTGCCAAAAAAACAAAGGTACCTTTTTTTTTGCTTCGGGTTGGTTAGTTTTGAATAAGGCTGAATTATGTGTCTATTCTCTTTCT
The DNA here is from genome assembly GCA_030674155.1 of Stramonita haemastoma. Taxonomy (NCBI): domain Eukaryota; kingdom Metazoa; phylum Mollusca; class Gastropoda; order Neogastropoda; family Muricidae; genus Stramonita; species Stramonita haemastoma. The sequence continues at coordinate 36,275,282 of CM060323.1, read as the reverse complement.
TTTTTTTCTGCCCCTGCCTTTTTTATTTTATTTGTCCTTTTGTACTGTCTTTTTTTTCTTCCTTTGCTTCTTCTCTTCTTTTTTTTTGCTGCTGCCTCATCTTCTGAGATGTTTTTATTTTGCTGTTCCCACACTGCTCATTTATGTCTCTCAGCCCCAGCCATACCTAGATTCGTTATGTTGCAGCCTCAGGGTCAGAAGTTCACAGGGAGCCCATCAATGTCTGGCCTCTGTGCAGCCAGAGGGGCCCTGCATTGCCACTGGGTCACTTTGGTGGTGTTCAGTGGTGCCTGTTCTGAGCTAACATATGCAGGACACCACCTACTAGGCCCCGTACTGAAATCAGCAATAACTTAATCATGGAGCCAGACTGAGAGAGTTGTCTACTTGAGGTGGCGACAGAAATGTAAGGAGGAACCAAATTTGAGGCCTCCATGAGACCAGACTAACTTTGGTCTACCAAATCAGAGCCAATTCTTTTTATTGTATGGTGATTGATGATGAAGTAATGATGGTGCTATGGATGTGCATGTACTTTGAGACTGCTTGATAGGGTTGCACTCTTTGTCATAATAATTATATCATATCCCGGCATTAACCACGCCAGAGAGATACAGACACCTGCAGTGTTGGTCAAGTAATTTGAGCAACACTCTCAAACTTGGGAACAGGATAGCTCAGTGGTCAGAGCACTCACTTTCCCAAAGCCAGTGTTAAGCAGTATCATGTCTAAAGAAAATTATTTTTTTTAAAAGAAAAGAAGAAACCCTTCCCACAGCAAAAAGCCCTATGTCCTCAGTGTATCGAATGGTGTGTTTCAGAAGGCAGCTCCCAGTGGCAGCAAGAAGCAGAAGCCGGTAGGAAAATCCAAGTTTGCTGCCTTCAAAGCCCAACTGATGAAGCAACAACGCCAAGCCCAGGAGGAGAACACCAGCACTGAAGATGTGCCTGCTGAGGAGAAAGTCTTTGATGCTGGCTTCTTCAAGGTCAACAGTCCCGTCAGAACACCAGGGTATCACTGTGAAGGTGAGTCAGTGTTGTGGGGGTGGCCTGGATTTGGTCGCGTGAACTGTCCAGTCAGGACCCCAGTCTGTCATGTAAAGATGATGTCTTGGAGGTGATGGGATTTAAAGATCTGGCGAAAGATGGCTGTTACTTCAGTTAGAAATATTCTTTTCAGGTGTGCATCTTTTTTTCTTTTGTTTCTTGGCTACAGTTCCAATGTTCACCAATAGTGAGATTTTTGCATGTGCAACAGATCTTTTTATTTAGGTCTCCTGATAAGGTAGGCTCATTCTGACTTTGAGGATGTGTATATTTGAAAAGAATTTTGAAGGAATGCACATCTTAAAAGCAAAGATTGAAACATGTGAAAGTTCTGACTGTATAATGCCTGATCCATCCACTTTAGCAGTGTGCTGATAATGGGAAAGAAAATCAAAAATTGTTTTTCAAAAAGCAACTCTATGTTTGATAAAAATGTAACTACCATAGCTTTTTTTTTTTTTTTTACAAAATAGATATGCTTCCTCCTTAAATGAGTGGAAAAAATTCAGGACCTCCACCCTCCAAAAATGCATGGATCATTGTCATATGAACCCTCTGCCAGATTGTACAAAGACTTGAAAAAAGGTTCCTAAAAGCCATTTAAAAGTAAGCGAAAAAATAGAATAAGATGAAGTTTTCAGATGTTTTGGAGTTTGCATGTGGAGGCATCCCTGATGTGGCTTTTGTGGTCAGTAGGGCTATAAAGAACATGAAATGAACTTTCTAAGCTTTTTATTTTTTGTAATTACCAAAGAGATATTCTCATTTTCTTGGTAGTAAATTAGCTTTGCATACAAAATCTGTTTACCAGTATCTGTTTGTGTGGATGCTTGCATGCATATTTTGAACAAAGCAAAAAATACAATTTTTTCCCCTGTGGTAGACAACAGTTGTTTTAGAGACTTGTACAGTCCTTAAATCAGATAATTCCACCGGGATTTCAATACAAACTAACCAACCAGTAAACGTTTTACAGATTAGATCTTTGCAACAAGAGGCAGAGTGTGGTATTTTTTTCATCTATTTTTTTTTTATTTAATGGAAATGAATTCAAACGTTGTGTTGTAAGAGAAAAGCTAACAAGAGGATCTGTTGTGTGTTGCGGCAGCTGGCACCCCCTCCAAAACCAACAGCCCCAGCGCCAAAAGCAGAGATCAGAGCTCCACCCCAACCTCCTCCAAAACGTCAGCCCCCACCTCCTCCACCACCTCCACCTCCTCCACCACCCCCTCCAGCAGCCCCAAGACCACTGACGACAAGGAGAACGTGGCTCAGGTTTTCCTGCGACGCTCTCTGGGCTACACCCCTGGTCGTCGCAGTTACGTCCCCACTGTTCCCAGCCCTCTGTTGAAAGATGGGGGGTCTGCTGCCCGCCCTGCTCCCTTGTCTCCGTCCAAAGCCGCCAACAGCGCGAACAGCGCTTCTGAGGGAAGCGGTGCTGACGTGGAGGAAAAGGCAACACCCCTTACTCCTGTCAGGCCACGCAAATCACTGACTGGAAGGTGAGTGGCGTGGATTGTTGTTCTGTCTACCATACCTCAGCCTGATCAGCTATCCAAGCAAAGTTATGCTAAGAATCCTCCAGAACAGACTAAAGCCTCAAACTGAGGAGATCGTCAAAGAAGAGCAGGAAGGGTTCAGAGCAGGATGAACCACAACCGAACACATTTTCAATCTTAGAATACTCTGTGAGAAACACTTGCAGCACCAGCAAGATCTTTACCATGTCTTTGTAGAGTTTAAGAAGGCGTTTGACAGAGTCTGGCATGCAGCTCTTTGAACAACCATGAGGTTGTATAACATCAATGCTAACCTGATCAGAACCATAGAGTGCCTCTATGACAACATTGTTCATCCTGTTGATGTCAAGCAGTACTGTTTACATTCTAATCATTTAAAGAAAATATTTTCCCTCACTGCATCATAGAGGGTGTATAATATAATCTATTTGTGTACACCACTCATTGCAGAGTGGCAGCATCACTTGTATATCATGGCGACAAGAAAAACTGAGCTCCCAAAAGGTCACTTGACTCATTTGCATAGTACACAGAGAAACCTGAATGACTACTGGGTGAATACGCAGACCACTTTAAAAATGCATAGAACAGCAGTCTGTTGTCATAACAAAGAGGGGGGGGGGGGGGGTTAATCTACAGTAAACACATGCAGGCATCCTGTTATGTAATCAGTCATAGTCCCTGTCTTTTCTGTGCATCAGATATTTAGACATTCTTCACATGGAAATCAGTCCTGTCCTTTGAAATTTAATAGTTTGTATTCAGTTGTATAACTACATGTTGGATACTCATACTGATTTTCGTTGTCTGTTATTTTGTTATGTGTCCTTTGTGTTGTGAATTATGGTGTGAACAGGATAAGCTGTTTTTTCTGTCAGATGTGTGATACTTTATTTGCTAGAAGTAAGATTTTTGGCGTTTTTATTTTGTACATTACTTTGTGTATGGGTGTTTTTTTCTTTGAATCAATCCCTGTGTGTGTGTGTGTGTGCATGCGTGCGTGTGTGCGCACATGTGTGTCAAACATCACAAAAAAGATTGATAGCATTCAGTTATACCTTTACAGAGTACAAGAGATGTATTTCCATGTTGTTGCAGACGCAGTACCAGGGGTAGAAAGTCAGTGTCATTTCTGGAGAGGTCGCAGGAGGAGGATAAGAAAGTGGATATGTCGGCCTTCCTGCAGCCCTCCAACAGTCAGTCCAACAGTCCTGTCCAGGTAGGTACACAGTATTTTATTTATTATTATTATTTTTTGTTGTTGTTCTTTTATATCGAGGATAATGGGATAAGCACTCTTGTGCTTTTTTACATCCAGTCCCTGTGTGTATGCAGTTTTGTAAATGTCATCTGTTCCCACCGGCACACGATGACCTACTCTTACGAAAAGTGGAACAGGACTTAACGTTGTGCGCAAGATGTTCTGCGTGCATTCACACACAGGGCCTCGGTTTATAGTCTCATCTGAAGGACTTTTGGAGAGAGGGGAGTCAGCACTGATGTTAACTCAAGGAGAGAAATCTCCTTGACCAGAATCGAACCCGGGTCGTCAAATTGCCAGCACAATGTTCTGACTACTAGGCTATCCGTCCCCCCAGTGTATGTTGTGTGGTGTGGTGTGGGGTATATTGAGATTGCCGGTCAGGGCTGTGTGTTTGTTGTGTGGTGGACTGGTGTGGTGTGGGGTTTATTCAGACTGTTAGGCAGGGCTGTGTGTATGTCGTGTGGTGGGCTGAAAAGTGAGGTTGCCAGTTCCACCCTGGTTGAACCTACATTTATTTTTCCTATTTCTAGACCTTGTATGGTGGTCTAGGTGCTAGTCTTTCAGAGGTGGCAGTAAACTGAAGTGACATGTCATGTGTAACAGTTTAGTGTATTTTTAAAAACAAAACTCCTGGCAAAAAAGAGATGTGTGCCTGGCAACATTGTGTAGAAAAGAAACCACTCTCTGAGAGTTTTAAAGAAATACACACGTACAGGAGAAATGACTGTGAAGTGATGTGTGTTGACAGAAGTGACATGATATGTGTTGACAGAAGTGACCATGAAATGACATGTGCTGACAGGTGACATGGTATGTGTTGACAGGAGGAGGAGGAGGAGGCTGTGGTGGAGAGCTCCCCTTTCTCTGTGGCGGACATGCTGAAACACCAGGATGCTGACACCTTGGCCTCTGCTTCCCCAGTGCTGCCCCCGTCCTCAGGTAGGTGATGATCCATCTCTCCCTGCTCTGCTGCTGCTTCTGCTGCTTCTTGGTGGCTGGGGGTTTGTTTTTTTCAGTCTTTGCATGGAGAATACAGAACTTCTTGTTATGGAAGACTAATGAATAAAGGCTGTTATGAGTGTTGGGAGTAACTTGCATGCAAGCCTGCACACACAAACACTCACACACACAATCACACACACACGCATGCACGATGAGATAGCCTGGTTGGTTAGAGTTTTGCGCATTGTGCTTGTGATCTGCTGACCCAGGTTTGAATCCCATTCAAGGGGATATTTTCTCCTGTAGTTAACATCAGTGCTGACTCCACTCCCCCCAAAAGTCCTGATGAGACTATACCGAGGTCCTGTGTGTGAATGCATGCAGAATATCTTGCGCATATGTTAAAAACCTGTTCCGTTTTTGGGGAGAGTAGGCTATTGTGTGCCAGAATGATTGGATGACTATCATTCAGTGGGCCTAGAAGTGTGTGTGTGCATGTATGTGTGTGACCCAAGAAATATTCAATTTTTAAGAATGGGAAAACAGTTTTGTATAATGGATGAAGCTGATGTGTGTAATGTGGTGTTTTGGTGTGCAGGGCGACAGGGGAAAAACTGCCTGAAGACTCTGCCCAGCAGTGAACGACGCCGGTCCAGACGCAGTGTCTCCTTTGCCACCTCCACCAACACATCACAGGGAACCAGTGCCCTCCCCTCCACACCATACAACGTCAACTCTCTGGGTAGGTGTGCACTTAATGGTAGCTTGGCTGTACTATGGGGAATAGAGGATGTTCATTTGTGCAGTGGTATAATCCTTCACCCATGAAGCCAGCTGGAGATGAGGGTGTGGTTGCTGCTACCACCTGATCATGATCAAATTGATCAAAGCTTTGTAAGCTGTTGAATTTTGTCACATCTCTTCCGGGATATGATTTGTTTTCCCGTAAGTTAGCGTACAATCAAGGTCATTGTCTGTTCCAAGTTCAAGGTACAGATATTGAAAATGAGCCCTCTGAGGAGCTGGAGAGAAGAGGTTTGAGGACTGTAGCCCTGATGACACTGGTCTTGTTGGCTCTTACCTGTGACGTGCATAGTGATTTCAGTGGTGTGTGCTGTGTTTTCAGTGCCGGGGAGGCACCTGTCTTGTTGGCTCTTACCTATGACGTGCATGGTGTTTTCAGTGCCGGGGAGGCGTGTGACACGACGCAGCATGGCCAGCCCTAGTCAGGCTGAACAGTCACCGCTGGGGGAACTGAAACAACTGAAACAGCTTGGTGCAACTCCTCCGCTCAGACGTTCTGCAGTGAGTGTTAATAGATCATGTCTTGACTCCTTCCTTCCTTTCTTCCTTCCTTCCTCAATGAACTCCTTGAGTCTGTCCAGTGGATTTCCCAGGCAGCATGTCTTTGGGTGGGTGGGAAATATCAATTTAATGTGGTAATGGAAAACATAAATGATTTTTTTAAAATTGTCAATTGTGTGTTGCATTTGATTTATGTGTAATACATTGTGAATGTAGGCTATTAAGTGATTACAGACACAGACACAGACACAGACACACACACACACACACACACACACACACACACACACACACACACACACACACACACACACAGCACACACAAATGTGTATCGCCAATTCTAGTTTTGGTGGCAATCAATGATAAAGCTTAGCATGGGTATGCTACAAATGTAATATTTTACTGCATAAATCATACACATGAATTTCTTTAATTAAAAAGCTCCTTGAAAACTCCCGGAAAAGTCTTTGAATTTTACACTGAGATGTCTGTATAAACCTCATGTGGTGTGATGCATATATTTTAGGTATTCACTTATAGCTGAAGATATTCTTTTTATTTGCTGAGAATATTTGATAAAGAGTAGAATTTAGGTGGATAAGTTCACTATTGAATTTTTTTTATAAATTACCCTGGATGTGTGCCTGTGTGTGTTAGATATATATATGTTTAAGTGGTTGTGGATATACTTTGTGTGTGTGTGTGTGTGTGTGTGTGTGTGTGTGTGTGTGTGTGTGTGGTTTCCTACAACTTAGGCATGTGAGGTGTGTTTTTGGATTTTCCACATGAAGCTGTTGTGTTTTCAGCGGCCCAGCCTGCTGTACACCCCGCCCAAAGCGAAGGACCAGCCCAGGACGGGTGCCCAGGACGTGCCTGTGGCCACACTGATCTCCTTCAGCCCTTGAGAGCACTGCAGGCCACACTGGGATCTGTGATGTGCTGCTGGAGTCTCCTCTGACAAGGGGCGACATCATTTTTGGAAGTGGGGGTGGGGGTTGCTGTTTTATATTGGGCAGGTTTTTTTCTTTTCATTCAGCATTTTGTTGTTTTTAGGTTTTTTGTTGTTGTTGTTTTTTAACAAAATTTTTAATTTCTCTACCTTTGAAAATAAGTGAGCTATCGTATGGTACATTTTTGTTGATAATCTTTACATTTCATAGCACCTGCCATCACTGTAATATATGTATGCATGTTGCAGACCTGCTCCAATATGTTCATGTATGATGCATACATGATGCCCTACGTATGAGGTTTAACATGTTATGTCTTTTCTCATTTCACTGGGGCGCCTTGTTGAGGCATGACTTTCTTTAGCATCTACTTATGATTCTGTGTGAGGTTTCAGCCCAAAATCTGTGTCCCACTCCCCAAATAATATGGTAAAAACAAAGCTTGACAACTTTTGTGTTCGCTGAATAGACATGATACTTACTTTTGGCCAGCTCAAATATTATTTTGGGGAGTTGATGTTTTTAACTACAGCTACCAGTTGAGTTGCTCACTGCTATGTGGTATAAAGAGTCCTAAACGTCACCTCTCTTTCCTGCCATTACTGTTTTTCCTGTGGGGAAGAAGGGTGACTGCATCCATGATGGTGTCAAGTGTGCAGTGTCCTGCATCTTGCTGCTGTTGATGATGCAGGCCTGCATCCAGTGGTCAGGGTGTTGCTCCTTCCTTCCCCTCCCTGTCAGTTCTTAGCAGAGTGTGCTGACTTTGTTTAGCAGCAGTGCAGCCTCAGTCTCTCACAGGTCAGGATGGTGGTCATGGAGGATTTCAGGGCAGCACTGATACAGGAATTGTTCCATTCGGTCCTGTGTTTTTGAACACCCTCTGTCAGATTTTTCCTGACTGATGTGGGAAAGGGAAGGTCTCACCAGTGTTGCTGGTTGTCAGTGGTTTCTCTAAGCTTTGCATTGTTCACATGTCCAAGCTGTGTGTGTGTGTGTTGTCCTTCATATCCTGTCTTTCAGCTCCTTCCTGTCTACTCCATGTTATCACAGATATGTGCTTCTCTGCTGTTTTTATCTTTAACGTTTCTTTGTTTTGCTTTCCTTTTCTGTGGTCAAATGTTTTCATGATCGTCTTTTATCATCAAGAATGGATTAGATGTGTATGTACATAACAAATCATCGGTGCCTTTTCCCCCTTCTGTTGCCCTGTGTGGCAGGTGAAATTGATATTCTGAGCTGTATGCCTGTGTACGTGCCAGCTGTTATTTCTCTTTCTACAGGGGCATGGTCTGTCCTGGTTTCCATTCACTCACTCATATATCTAAAATGGAGACCACGTTTGTTTTATCAGTTCTCGTCTGTCTCTCTGATTTCTTAATGTCCCTCCCATGTATCGTGGCAATGTTGGGGAGAAGTAGACGTAACTTGTTTTTAAGCTTTGTACATATTTCCTCATACTTGAAGTTTGGTGTGTTGCTTTCAGTGGACATTTGTTTTCCCCACTGATGGCTGTCATGCTGTACATATATTTGTTCTGTTGGATGTAATTCAGCTTCTTTTGGGGCCAGTGTAGACAGCACATAGCAACAGGCTCCAGTGGAAAACTGTCCTATGTTTGCAGTAGCTGATGGAATCAAAGGAAGATCTCCCAATTTGTCATTGCAGGCTTAGTGTGCATTGAAAAAGAAAGGATATGATAATGTGAGTTGGTCCATGAAAAGAAAGAAAGAAGTAATAGGGCGGGCATCACTACAGGGAATATGGGGTTATTCATAAAGGTGCCAGTGACGCACACTGAAATTTCACATATTTTTAGGCATTGCGTCCAGCGTAAAAACTGGTGTTTTGTGCCCCAAGACACAGTAATGCATCTGTTTTCTTTTTTAATCCTGTAAGCGTTTTGGCATGTGTGTGCCTGACAATGATGCTTTGTCCCTGAACTAGTGAAAGATGAGGGGAGGCATGCCAGGGATTTTTTTTAGGTGAATTAGATATAAATTATCTCCTCTATTCCTCAAAAGTGAGATGTTCAAACTGTCTCTGAGTCATATATAAATTTGATCTAAAAAGAAATGGCCTTTTTTCCCCTCCATGTTTCACTATATACATATTACACATATTTTATGTTTTAAACTGATTTTTGTGACCATATAATCAGAGGTGTGGTGACCTATGAAAATGTAGGAACAGAAGTGATTTACTTTATGAATCCTGTACATTTTTCTGACCTAAAGTAAACAGTAATTTTAACAAATTTTGGAAAGTTGTATTTTTTGCTTAGGAAAAATTTTGCAACCAGATGAATTTTGTTAAGTGTTAAGCATTATTACTATTAGTTGATTGGATTTTTGTTACAATGAAAGATTTCAATATGGGAAATAAATAAATCTTACTAAGAAGTGGGCACAGAATAATTATTGCTTGTGAAATACTTACTAGATGAGAATACTGAATTTAAAAAATCATGTAATGCAGCTGAAGTTGTGGTTTTTTTACACCAATGAATTTTCAATGGGGAATGAATTTATCTCCTAAAATGTGGGTATGGTAAATTTATCCTTAATACATCACAAATATGAGGTGCGTCTGTTAACTTTCATACTTTTTGCAAGTTGTTTGAAATCAGTTAAAAATATGCAAGGAGATGTTCAAATAATCACTACATGGCACAAAACGTGTTTTTTAAAAAAAAAAGGTAACAGTTTATTACAATATCCTGATTGAAGGACAAGTTTTTAAGATTGGGATAAGAACAACTTCATATTCCATTAGGATAGGAAGAGGTTTAAAGCAGATAATAAAACAAAAATATAGGAGGTAAAATGCAAGTGGTTTCAACAAAAAAATTTGCCTGAATACTGGTAACAAGACTGAAGAGTAACAGTTACAAGAAGTATCAGATGTAACTCTTGTGTAAAAGAAATCGACACCCCAACCTGTATTCGTGTAGGTGTGGATATGCCTATTCATTTTGGTGAACTGTTAAAAAAAAAAAAGTTGAATGTGGAAAAAAAATATACCACATTCTTAACATATACTTCATTTATTTGCATAACTTTTTTATTTGATGGTATGCTAAATGAATAACAGCTGGTGTTTTATGTGTTATCCCTTGATTTTTGTGTGTGTGTGATAATGAATGTACTGAGTGTAAAATACTTTAGATAAAAGCTAGTTATTACTAACTAGTCGATGGATGCTATAGCCAAGTGGTTAAGACAAGCTTGATATTCAATCCTATGGGTCCATGAAGTCGCGGGTTCAAATCTTGGCAGTTTCTGGTGAATTAGGGGTTGAGATTTTTATGATATCCCAGGTCATCTTCAAATGCATACTGCCAGTGCCTTATTCCCTTGCAAAAAGATCAAATATGCAATTAAAGATCTGTAATTCATGTCAGAATTTGGTGAGTTACAGAAACACAAACATTACCAATAATCCCTGAAGTTGGAATGCCGCTACCTTCATGGTGGGCAAAAAGCGGTCACATGCACAAAATCTCATCTTGGTGATCCTCTGAGCTGTAGCCAAGGAATGACGAAATAAATTACAAACTAGTGCTTTCCTGTTTTTTGTTGGTTTTTTGTTGTTTGTTTAGGTCTCTGGAAGGTGACTTTATTGGAAGTTGCAAAAGAGTGTGTAGCAGTTCCAGGTGGAGATGCTTCAGAGATATTGAAATGTCTTAGGAAAAAAAATCTATATATGATTTTATAAAATCCATGAAATAAAATCCTTACAGATAGAAGTTGTAATCGTATCAAGCTTTTTTGTTGTTGTTCGTTTTTATTTTTTTTTTATTGTAGGGGTCTTTTAAAAAATTTTTCATTTTCTGTTTAATATGAAAGATCCCTCTTCTCCTGAAGGATTCAAATATTTTCTCAGGCCCATAGCAGCCAGAAAAATGCACAGAGATGGGCACAGGGTATATGTAGGGCCGGTTTGTTGAAAGTGCAGGTCTTTTGCCAGACTTAAATGTCATGTTGATTGAAAGTTGTCACCTGCCTAACAACTGTCATGTACTTTTACACGTGAAGAACATAGGACCATTGTAGGCAGATTTTATTATCTTCAGTTTTCAGGTCAATCTTGGATTGTAGATCATTTACGATGAAATCCTTTACAGCATAAACATGCTTTCACTGCTATAGGGAACAGCAGGGGAGATAATATTAACAGTACAAATAGAATTCTACCTCACTTCAACATTTTCATTTTGAAGTGAGTCAGCCACAAAAAGGCCATCTGTATAAACTGTTGGTTTATGCATTCGTTTTTTGTTCTTTTGCATAATGTTAATCATCAGTCAAGGATGCTGTATTTAAAGAATTCAGGTTGTAGAACGTGATCACGTAACTGAGATGGGTGACAGCAGTTGGATAATTTCTTTGAAGGCAGATTTGTCAGGCAGCAGCAGTCAGGCAGCTTGCACAGTTACATGGCAGAGGTACAACAACAGTGATTACCTTTCACCAAACCAGTCCCTACTGCATTGTATTTTTTGTTTTTTTTGGGGGTAGGGGTTGGTATCCTGGGTTTTAATGATAAATCCAGCAGAATGGCTGGCATCTTTAGCATTATTTGCCTGTAGGAACTGAAAAATTAATGGTAGACACTGGTCTAAAAGTGGCCCAATATTTCTTAATATATTAAAATTTTTTAATATGCAATATGGAGATTTCCTGATTTAGGTTAATAGACCATCTGTAAAGACAGGTTTGTCGTGCTGGTTAAAGTAGTTTTGGTGGCCACATAATAGTGTATAAAACTGAGCAGTTTATGGTACTATATCATCAAAAGCTTTTATTTCAGGTTGACAGTGTTGGACATTTGAGGGCATTAATTAATGTTTTGTTTTTTCTCTGTAGTTTGATTGTTCATGTTGTAACAGTAGTGGTATGGCCTTTGTCACTGAACAGGCCATAAACTTGAAGTCAGCACATCAATCGGGCATCCTCCCAAAGGCCCAAGATACTGGCCTTAAAACATCAGGGTACCTAAAGTTTAGGCATAGGGATTGAAATATGATTAAGTAAGGTGTTAGGAAGAGTAAAATGGCTCCAAGCTGAGTGTAAATACATGATGGTGAGATAGATGCATGGTTCTGTATTTCTTCTCTCATTTTTGGAAAAGCAATTTAAAAAAAGGGCTAGAGTTGTTTTTGTGTTGAACTTGTGAGAATGTAAAATGTGTGCCACCACCATCCCCGACCAACCACCCTATCCAGGTAATTTCTTTATATACTTTTTAAAATCCCATACTCACTCTATTCTCAGCCAAGCAGAACAGTTCTTTACTGAATGAGAAGTTTGTTCCAACTGGCTGAGAGTAGAGTGATTAGTTACCACTATGGGATTTTAAAAAGTATGTAAACCTGGTAGGGCTGGTAGTCGGGGATGGTGATGGCCAACACACACACACATAATACTTTCCCCTGCAAACATATAACTGAAAGCTTCGCCACTTGTATGAATGTTTAAATTACAGTTGAAGTTAGCTGGACTATAGTGGGTTTTCAGGACCATACACGCCTCCTCCCACCCCTTGGCCTTGTTTAACTTTGCCATAAGCTCGATTTGGTAAAGTTAACCCCACCCTCCACCGTAGGTATCTTCTTTATATAGACTGCAAATTTGCTTTCCTGATTACAACTCACTTCATTCCCAGCCAATGAGAAGCGACTTCTTATTCCTAAGAACAATTCTGATTGGCAGAGAAAGGACTGTTCTCATTGGAAGAGGCCATCTACTCTGGGGTGGAAAGCACAGTGAGTTGTAATCAGGAAAGCAAATTTGCAGTCTATATAAAGAAGATACCTACGGTGGAGGGTGGGGTTAACTTTACAAAATCGAGCTTATGGCAAAGTTAAAACAAGGCCAAGGGGTGGGAGGAGGAGTGTATGGTCCTGAAAACCCACTATAGTCCAGCTGGGAGGAGGAGTGTATGGTCCTGAAAACCACTATAGTCAGCTAACTTAAACATTCATACTAGTGGCAAAGCCTTCTGAATAAGACTAGCAATTAATACACAGAGACAGTGGCAACATGTCCCCTTGTGGATGATGTACATAAAAAAAACCCAACATACTGAATACTAACCAATAACTTTAATCTCTCTCCACAGACACCTGTCTGACATGTAACCCACATTGCTCAATACATGGCATTCATGCTAGCTATGCACATAGTGCTCTCATGTTCACACTGTCCCTCATTTACCACACACTAAGTCCCCTGGTACTTTCCCTATCAGCCAAACAGCCATATAGTCTGCAGGAGCTAGGAAGACTGTCCTCCCTCCCTCCCTCCCTCATGTAGAGTCCTGTTGCCAGGTTAACTGTTCAGTGATAAACCCCTACAGAAAAAAAAATCTGTACTGCTGATTTTTTTTGCACCAAATTCTTCCTGTCCTTTTCTCCTGAAACCTACATGGTCCTACAGTTTCTTCAGTACAATCTTTGCCACTGTCACAGGTGAAAAACAGCACACTACATTTGACACATCTTGCGACTACAGACTATGCTGAAAAAACTGCAGGATTACAAATAAAAGCACCAATCAACATGAATGTCTTACGACACAAAAGCCCAACCTCCTGGATAAAGAAGGAAAAAATCATAGTTACACAAAGCAATGACAAAAATACACTTTGGAGATCAAGGCACAAGACTGGATGGACAGAAAAAAACACCTGTCCTCTGTGGGTATACACTTCACTGTTGATCATACTAGGATTTCAACAACCTGAAGGGGGGGGGGGGAGCAAAAGGTGGCCTGATGTGAAACTGCCCATCTCCAATCATACAAGGACTCGCCCGTCTACAGCATGTTAAATACTGTGATAGAAACATTGCCTTACAGTTGCCATCAGCTTAATTCCTATACCAAAATGGCATATGATTGCTTGTACTCCTTACTGTTAAGGTCTGAATAGCCCATTCCATTTTGTCTTCTCATCTTCATACAAGAATAAAAACAGAAACCTGCTCAAACTGACTAGTACAATAAGTAAAGTCTGACATCAAACTGGCCAGTGCGCAAATAGAGTGCTCTTTCTCTTGACTGATCAGATTAAAAACTCCTGGCTACAGGTTTCCATTACCACCATTCTCGTTATCGTTTTCTGAATCACATTTAGCAAACAACTTGGCGTAGCTTGTCACTTCATTTCTAAAACACACAACGATGACAAGTAGATGTCAGATCAATCTTAAGTGAAACGCCTGGCTGATCAGAAACATTAACAAAAAGACATTTTTTACATGGACAGTTCAGCAGGGCCTTTAGAATACCTCACATCACAAATGTTTAAAAAAAAAAACCTCTGATCACAAAAGCATGCTCTCAACAACTGACCTATTTTGTCAGTAAATAATCTCCCAAAAATTTGAAAAAAATATACAGATCTGTAACAGATTTTGTAAATACTTAACAAAAAAATGGACAAAATTTAAATCAGTGATAATGGTCATTTGATACTCTCACTTTGATAACTTACAACTTCACATCACATTGGAAACAGAATTGAGCAAATGCCTCTACACTGTGGTAGGCACACTATCAGGTGGGAATGACCAAAAAAATATGAACATAATTATTACATGTGCTAAACATACAGATCAGCATAAGTGAAGCTTCCAGTTGATATTTAGTCCTCTGTTTCCAACAAGATAAGGATTGTTCTTGATATATTGCCACCAAAAATATTTTTGAAAATCACTTTGATAAAACACAAAAAATTGACAATATGCCATCCTTATTAATACATTTGACACTGCTGTTGACATTCAAATTGACAGAGAAAACAGGGAAAAAAAAAGACAGCATTATCAAAAAGCGGTGTCTTGCAATGATCTCGGCAGTGCAACAGTTCACTCCCCTTGGAATGTCAGAATCATTCTGTTACTGATCATCATCGACTGATGTATCTGAATAGGTATACAAAATGAAACCTCAATGTTTGTACCTCTCCCCTTCTACCTCATTCTCCCATATCCTTTTGCAAAAGAGTCAAAATGTGTGAGAAAGTGTAATTTTTTTTAACCTTATGCTGCCATACGCAATTTTAGTCAACAACGCAGGCCATGTTAAAATGACTTTATGAATATATATTTTTGTAATTTTGATTTCATTTACTTTAATTCCCAAATAATGTCTTTTCTTATTAGAGTAATTAGTGATCTCAATACATACTAAATTTGAAGTCAAAATGTGTTGTTTAGTCTATATGGAGACCTACTGAGAAATCAGAAACAGCACTGAAAAATGGTGCTGAAGAGAGTTCTTCTGTCAGAAATGTGGTGGCAAAAATGTTAAGAAAAAGATCAACCTTCCAATTCATATACACAGGCATATTAACTATAATATTGCCAATTGATTTGTGGCCAGATCAGCTAAAACAACGGCAATGGGACACCACATGCCACCACCTCTGGATCAATATCTGGATTCAGGAATCAATTGGTGTCACAGATGCACAGAGCATAACTACTTCTGTTGTCTGTCAATTTGTATACAACACTCATGTGTGAGCACTAACACACACACACACACACACACACACACACACACACACACACACACACACGAGATCTATCTCTGTGCAGGCGATTGCAAAGAACACAGTTTGATGGTAGCTGTTGGGAATGTACGTATTGATATCCTTGCCCCCAGAACCTATCCCTGTACAATGCACCCATATTGGGGCTGCACATTTTGGGGAGGGGAGGGGGGGGGAAGAACTATAGTTGAATTCTGATGTATGTAATCTCTTCACAAAAAATAAACGCAGGTAAAAATCTGATCCATTGTTGGAATCCTGATGTGATCTCTTCACAAACATGATTAAACGCAGGTAAAAATCTGATCCACTTTGAGTTATCATCTGTTTTAAAGTAACACATAATGTGAAGGTAAAATGGGACATGCTAAAATGCACACACACCACAGTTTTACAAACTGTAAACCACTAAAAAATATATATATACATAGATAGATATAAATAAACAACAGCTAATAAAGTTATCACAGGTATGTTGACATATTCTCTGAATCATACATGCACTAAAAAAAAATGTTAACTGCCCAGTAATACTGGAGCAGAGTGATCCCGTTTTGTTGGTGGATAGGCTGTACTCTTCTATCTAAACACACTGCCCTGACCCACACCATGTATAACATTCTCTACAGCATTGTACATGTTGGTTTGTATGTAAACCTATCAATACACATCGATTCTGTTGCATGTGTGCTAGGCTTAAATACATGCCAGATGTACACACATGGATGAGGAAAATGGAGACCGTGTGTGTATATACAAGCGACTGAATAACTGTGAGTTACAAATAAGACATTTATTTTATCTATTAATTCTTTCATTTATTTTTTTATTTTCAGGATAATGGAATAAGCAGCCGTCTGTTTTTTCACATCCAGTCGATTTTGTAAATTTTTTCATCCATTCCCATCAGCACAAAAGCAGAGCAGGTTTTAACATGTGCACAAGACGTCACAGGGTCTTCAGTATTACTTGACATTAGCTCCTTCATATGCTGGCAACATCTTCCCCAACATTTTACAACTTAAGTAATACGTATTACAACTAATCCCTTATTAAAAAAACAAAACAAAAACAAAAAAAAACCCACCTTAATTTATCATTGCGGCATTAGAAACATTTTACCAGAGTGAAAAGTGATGCAAAATACACACACACAACAATGCAAGCATCAATTCATCAGTTATGCTGACATCAAACCCATAGAATACTAGATACATAACAGCATATTTAACATTGCCCCAATCAGGTATAGGAATGGCCGACAGTACTTGGAGAATACAAGGGCTGACAAAAGGCCAGGGTCTGGGCAATGGCTGGTGGCCAAGCTTCCCGGCCGAAAGACAGAAAGAAAGACACTGAGCATTTCTGAGGACCTTTTGTGGCATCTCCCCACAGCTGAATCATGCAGCATACAAAAAATAATACACACACAAAACCCCAGAATTACTTTTCAATTTCTGGCAGTGTCTCAGTTAAGAAGTTCAGCCACAACATACATCTTAATGACATTTGGAGTGTGCTCACTTCTCAAAAAAACATCCCCTCAATTTGCAGTGTTTAGCACTCAACATATTATGCAGTAAGCATTTTCAGATCAGCCACTGTTAAAAAAAATGACTGGCCTTTGTTACAGCTGGTCATCTGACTGAGAGCCTTTCTACACTTCCTCTCTTGCTCATGTATCTGTTCATCAATTCATTTGCACTATAACAAGTTTTGAAAATTCATTTTGCTGTGGCCCTCAGTTATCACCCTGCTGCGCTATTCTGAAACTGGAAATGCAGCAGAGATCTTGTTATGTCTGAAAATGCTTGAATGATCATCAACGGGTCAGAAAATGACTTCTGACAAACGTTTTCATGGACAAAATGGGGCATACAGACTGTTCCTAGGGGCGCCATTCTGACCCAGCTGAGGTATAAATATGCCCCATAGGTGTATCACTCCCATGTCTGTCAATGTTTCTATTTCATTCAGCAAAACATCAGTCTGTGTATCAATGTTTGTGATGGAAAAGACAGCAATACAGCATCATCTAAAATTCACACACAGCACCATTTCACAAGTAGCATCTCTGGAGATCCAAATGCTACAGAACACCCCATGTGCACACACCATACATGAATACATTATGTACAGAGGTTTGTGTCTATGCTGCCATCAGTGGACAGGGAGACAAAGGTCAACATTAAAAATACTCCACAGGTAAAAAATCACACATCTGTAACTCTTCAGTTTAAAAAAAAAGTTTAGCATCAAGATGAAAGTGAGAAATTACTTTGACACACAAACCCAAATCACGAACAGTGATTTAACTCATTTTTCCCTATGAGTGCTCCAATGATTTTAAGCAGTTTCCCCAAAGCTGGTCCCTATATGAAAACAGAAGAAAAAAAAGGTCAACCCAAGAAAATGCTCGAATGAGAACATAGACCCACTGCTGCCATTCTTGACTCTATCTGACAACCCTTGGGGTGTGGTTGGGGAACAGCAACGACTTTCCCTGGCAGTCCAGATTGCAAGTCGAACATGGCGGTGCCCATCCCCTCCAGGTCAGAGTGCATGCTGGGTATGTTGGTGTCATTCATACCAGCGGCTAGGGCTCACCTCTAGATCTTTCTATCAAAGAGGGAGGATTAACATATGTACAAAAAATTTGTCCAAAAGACTTGCTGGGGCATGGAACCTGAGCACACACAGGCAGTCCCTGACTCAAACCCTTGCCTTTAGCTAACAGATCACCAGTGGATACTCTGACCAATATGCTAATCCACACCCTACCCATATTATTGGCACTACCATACATAATGTGGTGGTTATTAATACTAATATTGTCCACACACACTTCGAATAAATTATCGCAATACTTGCAACAGCACCTGTTGATAGTAACTGATGTAAAATAATGAAAAAAAAAGGACATGGTAACTTTCGTTGAACTTTTGGGTCTGGAAGACCTGTGATTCTTTAAAAAGATATATATAGATTGTTAGTATAGCACAAAATTTTACATTTTTTTTCCCAAATGCAACTTGGAAATGGTTTGTGCATTCATATAGTGACTGGACAAATAAATGTTGCTGTCATATAGTATACTCCTGACTTCATGGTATGAAGGTCCTATCATTTGATATTTTTTAATGAAGAAAAACATACTGATCCTCCTCAGTTTAATGTCAAAGGCCTACACTTTGTAAAAAAGTAAATATGTCAACACTCACACTGAGTTTTGCAAACCTAATTTGTCAAAAGCACTTGATTCAAGTCAAATGCATGACAAGGATGTAGCCTGGGTAATGAATCTTATCAGCTGTATTTTTAGCACAAAATACCTCTCAATAAAAAGCTATGGGTGTGATAGGCCCAGCGCCTAGGAATCAGTGGGTAAATGAGACATCAGGTGACAGTGAACTGACAATACTCCATGAACATGAACCACCCTTGGCAAACTATATCCTTGCTAATAAGAAAACACCATCATAAATTCCCACCATGTTATTTGTCAATAAAAACTACTCTAAAAATATATATTATGCAACATAATACTGATGAATCTACAAGTGCTTTCAATAAAAAACAAAATGTAACAGGAAACATGGTAAAATGCAAAGCAGAGAGTTCATACATTTATATACACAGTCAACATTTCAATGTCATCTAAACAAAACAAAACCCATTTGTGTTCATCACAACCAGCAACCAGAAATATACTGAGCATCATTAAAAATGCAAGCTTGCAACAGCTTTCTTTCTATACAGAAAGATCATACATTTGACCACATTCTTTGGGCTTAATCTATGTGGCAAAGATTGGGCCATATACTGCACTGAGCTTTGATGTCAAACCCTGAAGGGCATTTTGAGATAAACTTCAGAGAAGAGAAACAGGCTTACAGAGCCCTCAGACTGCTGTACTTGTTAAGTCATTCTGTATGCTGTGATGCAGTTTGCCACAGCAATAAGGAACATTCATTCACTGAGTCAACTGCCATGCAAGGCATCGACAATGACCGCAATGCATCAAGTTCAGTATTCACAGAGACAGCTGAACTAAAGTTATCAAGTCTGCAATACAAGTTAATAACGTGAGCAATAAGTGAATAACTTGGCTGAAAACATTTGATTTGTCATTTTGGCACCATATCCCTACCGTAACGCAAGACAAAAAAATGCAAGTTTGTGCTTCTGTTTAACCTTTCTTCACTTAAACAACATTGAAGAATAAAGTGTATGACAGTCCAGAAGATGACAAACTTATGCAATATAACTGAAAGCTGAATGCTCGTCATATCATTACCAGTTACAGATAAAAACTACTGTATCAAAATTTCAGTGTAAAAAAACCATTGTGATCAAAATAAACATTTGCATGCACACAATAATCATTTTAATGATGCTGAGTATACGTCACCAAGTACGGCTACAACACACACAGGTCTCACCCTGTTCTATCTCTTATGCCCTGCCTTCAGAGTGTCCATCTCGGCCGACAATTTAGCCAGATAGTCGTTGTGGTTGTAGATGGTGGCCAGTAGTCCCTGGGGATTCTTGGGGTCCTCGTCAGGTTTGTAGGAGATGTAGTCGCCATTGAGGGTGGTCATTTTGCCCTGCACAGCCTTCAGGATGGCATTGCCTGAGCAGATGTCCCACTTCTTGATCAGCGTGACGTGGACGTACGCTTCCACATTCCCCTGAATCACCTCCAGTGTTTTGTAGCCTGTCAGCACGCCATTCACAGCCAAGAGTCAGTTATTTCTAAAAGCAAACTGAAGGCACTTCTCACAGGCAATAACACAGCCATATTGATGAGATAATTCATCAGTACTCCTGTGTTTGCTTTGCTTCCAATACCAAAGCTACAAGGTAACTTGTCACTGAGCTATCCCAGCTTATCCCAGGTTCACTAACTTCAGTGGTAGCTTTAGATAAGTGAAGGTCTTTAGAATCTATTGACAGATGGAAATCTTCCTACGTCATGAGGTTGTCCCTTTTATGAGCAGTTTTGTGGGGTGTAAGTCCATTTGTCCAGAAAATATGGCATTTCTCGGTAAATGGCATAAATCAATTCATACCCCCCAAAAAAGTAATTTTCTGATCATTGCTTGTACCTAAAAAATTGGGGAAAATCCCATATTTTTGTGACACCTAATTCATTTTTCTTTCAGGTATTACTTTCATGGATATCTATCCAGTAGCAAAGTCACCAGATTTTTTTTCATATATTATATAATATACATGTTTTTAGTGAAAAAACCCCTATGCAAACAGATTTGAATTGATTCTTATTTCCTATGCAGTGAAAAATAAATACAAATTACATTTCTACATGCATTCTGTGAAAATTTGTGTGGATGTCTTCTCACATATTATAAAGGGCCAATCTGGCCTCTTGATTCCTTATTTTCCCTGTTCTTATGCACAATCGTTTCCCCACCTGCCATTTTGTAAATGCTGCACACAGATTCCCAAACACTGAGGAAAAAAGAACTTATGGCCAATCACAGTACAGCCATGCCAAAATTTAAAAATAACAGCCACAGCACAGCGAACCTCAAGTTGTACTTTTGATCCATGGGCAAAAATCCATTTTCAACTCTGGACTGTAGCTCCATAGTCACATCACTTTCAGTACAAACTACAGACAAATTGACGGGATAAGCAAAAATGAGTTCGCTCATGTTTTAATTCAACAACAAAAAATCTGCAGAGAACTGAGTATGAATGGTTTTTTATGTTTGTCCAAACATCTCCACTTGTTATCTACATGGCAACTCATAAAGATTGTGTGCATAAGCATAAATATCTTACTGCTTGCCACAGCCTTCTCCTCATTTATAGTCCACCAATGTTTATGTAAATTTTTTTTTCTCATTCCTTGGCCAAATCTCTAAGGTTAAGTTATGGTGAGCTTTTTGCATACATGCAACCATTTACCCACCAGTATGGTAGCCGTATTCTGACTTCCAGGATTATGTCTAAACATGACACCAGTGTGCATGCGTTTCTTTAAAAAATAATCTGTCATCTATTCCTGTTGGAACACAATGCCCTGCTCTTCCAAAAGGCAAAATAGGTTTTTAACTTAATCATGCACAAGATATTCTGCATGCATGCGACATAGGATGTCAGTTTATAGACTCATTTGAAGAACTATTGAGGGAATGGAGTCGGTACTGGTATTAACTCCAGAGGAAAAATTCCCTTGAATGAGTACCTTGGCAGTGGCTTGAACCCAGGCCATCAGATGATGAGCTTAACGCGCTTAATCACTAGGCTATCCCCCCCCACACACACATACACACCAATTTTGAAAATAATTTTTACACTTTTTTAAATTAATGCTTTCCTAATTTATACAGACATTACAGCAAACATGGTATTTTGAGAAAACAGTATGTGAAGTTTTCATAAACAGTTTGACTAGTACTCAACCTCAATAAGCAGTATGTAAAACTCCACTATGAAACCCTCAGCAAAAGCTGTAGACTATCAACATTGCCCATCCACTCCATCAGTCACGACTTACCTGCCCCTCCAGCCGGCACCACCTCTGTGTTTTCCCCAAAGGACCGCTTGGCCACGGTTTGCACAGACCCTGCGTGGGAGCGTGACACGATGATCTGTCGGTGGTTGGGGTCTCTCTGGATGTCTGAAGCTTTCTTCAGGTTCGAGGAGTGACCGTAGTTCGCCCACGCCCACACTGCAAACACACCAGTGCATGATCAATGTATTCAATTTTCACTGCATAGGAAATGAGAATCGATTCAAATCTGCTTGCATAAAAATGGGTATGAAAAAAAAATCTGGTGACTCTGCTACTGAATTGACATTCGTGAAAGAATTTACTGAAAGAAAAAATGAATCAGGTGTTTAAAAAATATGGGATTTTTCCCAATTTTTCATGTAGATAATGTATAATATACATGAAAAGTGTGGATTCTATTCCTTCAAAAAACAGCCAACAGGACCAAAACCCACTCCTCCCACTTTTCTCAATCCCTGAGTCACTGGACATATCACCGGAGGAATCAGACTCCTTTACATTTCTTTTCCTTTCTTTGTAAAAAAGAACTTGGGGACATATATATATATATATATATATATATATATATATATATATATATATATATATATATATATATATATAATACATATATACATATAAAAATGATGATTAGAGTGCACACACGCATGCCACACACACACACACACACACACACATATGCGTACGCCCGCACGGGCAGGCACACACACACATACACACACACACATACACACACTCGCATGCATACACCCACACCCCACATGCACACACACACACACACACACACACACACACACACACACACACACACACACACACACACCAAAAGAAAAGAAAAAAGCAACCCCCCCCAAAAAAAAAAACCAACAAACCTCAAACAAACCAAAAACAAAAAAAAACCAACAACCAAAAAAACGTCCCGACAAAACCCCTACACACATGACTCTACAAACCCCTACCTGTCTCCCCAGTGAAGGGCTTGTGGATGACACCGATGGTGGGCTCCCCATCAACCACCACACACACCATGGTGGTCACATACTGGTACAGGCCCTCTGAAATAAATAAACAATACACAGGTCACAACACACAGGTGCATCAACCGCCACACACACCATGGTGGTCACGTACTGGTACAGGCCCTCTGAAATAAATAAATAACACACAGGTCACATGACACAGGTCACACCACACAGGCGTCAGGTGTGTCAGGTTCATCAGGTCAGGTCTGTCAGGTCCCACTTGTCTCTTCCACCTGCAGACTCAACCTCCACATGTATCAATGTTTTCTAAACCTTTCAATTTTAGAATGGACATTTTTCTTAATTTAATCAGAAAGGCAGTGCATCATGAAATAAATTAAAAAATTCTTGGAAAAATCCTACAGCCAAAATAAGACAAAACTGATTTTTCTAAGACTTTTGCAGACCTAGTTCTAAAGAAATGGTTTTCTTATTTTCCAGAACTTTGCCAAATATTCAGGCATCTGTACAAACCCTGGTAGGGAGAAGCTAAAATAAGCAGACATGCTATACAGTGTACTGAAGACTTGATCAATACAGCTAAAACAGTAGACCAGTGGGAAAAAGAGAAGATGGAGGTCAGCAAGTGATACATGCACACCCCTACTCCCACCCCATACATGTACATACCCCCCCCCCCCCCCTTCAGCCCTATGTTTTTGAACTGAGTGGCTGGTCTTCTCCCAATCACTCTGACACCCATTCAGACCATTGCTGTGACTGCACATGGCTGTTACTAGTCAGTAAGTACTACAACTAGACATTACTACTAATGTACTATGCCATGGCTGTCTGTCTGGAACAGGCCTTCAAGCAGTATAATTTTAAAATACAAAAGCAACACTACTCACTAGTTTAAAAAAAAAAACCTACTGAACTAGGTTCATTACATAATATTATATAATAATATTAATGTCGCTTTTGTAGAAATTATGCAAAATAAATTTTTGTCTTAAAAAAACACTGAATGCTGACAATTATTGCAAAGGTGACTGCACCAACTGGTCCTCTTTTCAGGCACCATTTTGAACCTGTTTTTAGTTTTACACTATTTTTTTTCTTATTTTTCACCATGTTACTATTTCTAGATAACTATGCCCAGAGCTGCTAATTGCTAATTCCTAAGCTTTTTGCTCATACATCATAGTTGTATGTTCCACTTTTTCCCATTTCACACTTTCAGTTTCAAATAGATTAGAAGTCATTTGGTTTGAAAAAAGGGTGACCTTCAATTGTCACTAACACTAAACAGCAAATACTTTTTTCTAAACTCAAATCATAACCACCATCATTTTACACTTGGCATTTTTCAGCCTATCATGATCACAGCAAAAGTAAAAGGTCTATGTGTTCACACACACACACACACACACACACACACACACACACACACACACACACACACACACACACACACACACTGACACAGTGACACTACAGTACTCTCTCTCTCTCTCTCCTCTCTCTCTCTCTCTCTCTCTCTCTCTCTCTCTCTCTCTCTCTCCTCCCTCCCTCTCTCACAGACACACAGACACACACACACACCACACATGTTAAGTACAATATATCATTTAAGTTATTTTTTTGGGATACATTATATACTGCACACGGCTGTCACTGTCAGTGTCAGTAGAGTAAACTGTAATATAATTACTACTGCTTTCCTCAACCCTCTTGCATTCAGATTCTCTAAACACAAATTGCTCCTAGATTTCGCATTGCATCACAAAATCAGGTCAGGCACACAGGCTTGCCTTTTCCTTCTTGTGCATACCAGCAGCTATAATCACTTCCAGACTCTCACCACAGGATTTGTGCATGTCGCCTGATACTAATAGTGATAGAGCTTTAGCATATGATAGCAATCAGTGACGGTCACTGCCTGATGGAAACTACTGTGTGTGAATCCTGGCAAATCCAGTTCTGGATTCAGGGGGGACAACTATTCAATCCAGGCAAATCCGGTTTGGGACTAAGTAACAGGGTTTTAAGTAACATTAAATTGATTCATTGATCAGTGTCAATCAGTTAAATCACCTTTCTAACAGATCTATAGCTCTAGATTAATCTGTAATTGTGTAAACTGTGATAAAACTTCACTAATGATATCACTTACTGACTCAGTAAACAGACGTTACATTAAGAATGAACACAGAATACACACAATATTTTATACAGTATACATTGATTAAGTCAGTAATTGAGTGAGCAAGTGATAAATACAAACTGACAAAGGTACAATATATTATGTATACACACAAGGTACAACACACACACACACACACACACACACACACACACACACACACACACACACACACACACACATAGAGTGAGTGAGACAGACCTGAAGACACACACACACACACACACACACACACACACACACACACACACACACACACACACACACACACACACAGTGAGTGAGACAGACCTGAAGACACACACACACACAACACACATGCATGCACGCACGCACCTGTATACTCTTGAGTAGCATCCAGTGGGTCAATCCACACAGCTATTCTATCCTTTGAAATGAACTGCTCATTCCTCACTTGCTCTGCAACTTCCTCCAAATGTTTGTTAGGGTCAGGAATCTGGTGAAAGTCGACTGGCACATTTTCATGTTCTTCAGAGATGATCTGC
Organism: Stramonita haemastoma; assembly: GCA_030674155.1. Lineage (NCBI taxonomy): Eukaryota > Metazoa > Mollusca > Gastropoda > Neogastropoda > Muricidae > Stramonita > Stramonita haemastoma. The sequence continues at coordinate 36,249,479 of CM060323.1, read as the reverse complement.
AACAGCATGTGTGTAGGAGACATTGGGTGAGGTCAGGTCAGGTCAGGCAAAACAAAATTTTGGCTTGTTCAGTGTTGCTGGCTGAGTGAGTTGCTAAGTATACATCAGGTCATGAACAAAACTTAAAGCTGGCTTACAGAACTTTATACAAAAAGAGAGAGATATACATATATTATATATATCTTTGACTAACATCAATTCATTGATGAGAATGAAGTTGTAACTGGTTACCTGCACTTGTTTTCTCCACTATATTTTCTCAATTATATATGTTTGGTTAAGTGAAGAATAGCATCTCTTTTTGAGATCCAAGTAAAGACCATTTTTCTTCAACTTCTACTGCCTGCGCCAGCACTGAAAGTGATTGGTAATGTTTGGGTTATCATTGTTATCCAGCTGGGATTAGCCTATCAGCTGGGTACGAACTTTATGATCTCCCTTGCATCCTTTCTTATAAAGGATCCCCGAACATAAAGCACAAAGATTCACTATGTGCATATTTTTTCTATAATTCAGTTTTTTTACAACATTTTTTCCAAACATATTTTCTTTCTCTTTCTCTTTTCATCTTTTACTGGTAGCAGTGGTAGGCCACAGGAATATTTACCTATTCCTAGGGCTGCAATGGACACTTCAGAATTCTAAAAAGTGTCTTGCCTTTACCACAGAGGGTGAGTGAGGTTGCAATCACTGCTGGGACCTCTGAAGAGTGCTCAACCAAGAGCTGAAACTCCAGTCAGGTCAGGCCCAAAGCATGGTCCTTAATCAATAATTCCTCAAAAAATGCTACCTTTAAAGACTTTTATCTTATAATGGTTTTTTATTGGTTTTTATTTTTTATTTTTTTTTTTAATAGTTTTTATTAAATCTTTGAATAACATCAATTCAAAGATGAGGGTGTAAATGGTTACCTGCACTTGTTTTCTCCACTATATTTTCTCAATATATGCTTGTAAAGTAATTTTAAGTTTGTACAGTATAAAATACTATTTGGTTCATATCAAATATTACAATACTATAGTATTACTATTTATAAGAGAGATTCGGCAGATTAAAAACATTTAAACATAATATAGCATGGGGATAAAATTGATCCAAATGGACTGTTCTAGTGTTCTTGTGTCATATTGCCCATAAGACCACTGTACTGTCTTTAGAATTTATTTGGTCAGAAAGCAGAGCAGATAATTGAGACAATTGGAAAATGAAGTCAGGGTGAAAATTAGTGAAAACTAAAAGAATACCTATACCACAGGAGTACTCACCAATCTGCAAATTTTATTACTTTCAACACTCAACTGTCATTGTCAACAGTAAGACTTTGAGTGGCATAACGAATGCTGGATGCTGTACCATAGATCTATGCTGGATGCTGTGCCCTTAAGTCTCCACAAGTTTAAAATGTGTCTCCACAAGTCATCGTAGTTTGTACAGTGTTGTGCCAGAACAATCTTTAATATGTCACAGATCTATCTGCCGACATGCAGGGAACAAAGCCATTTCACAAACATGACAACAGTTTCAAATTTTCACTGTATTTCAGCCAATTCTTTGTAAGTTTGTTTACAAACGTGTGTGTTTTTTTGCTTTGGTTTGTTTAAATTGCTAAGACTGTAAGAGCTGATCAATGTCAAAAAAACATCCTTCATGCCCACCCACTCAGAAGCATAAGCATTACATTAAAAAAAAAAATCAAAGATTTTTTTTTAAAGTTAATAATATATTGATCACAACAGGTCTCCATCAGTGCATGTATAATTTCTTAACATGAATTATTAGTGTACTGTGCATTGAAACAGACACTGATAAGCACTTTTTTGTTACTTTTGGTGGCTGCGTAACAATAAAATATAAGGTTACGGTCCATGAGCAAACATAGCTTAATGAGACAATCGATCAATCTGGCGACACCTGCAAGTCATGTTCATTTGCAGTGGATGATGACGTCGCCAAGACTGATCAATGAATGAATAGGTCTATGGAAAAACTGTAATTTCGTTAAAGCATTAATAACGACAGATACTTTCACATAAATAAACATTACCTTCAATCCAGAATAGGTCTTCATTAATCCATTCATGATAGCTCGGTGACTCTCCAAGTCTCCTTGTGTTAACATTTCCTTGGCTCCTTCTTTCGTTCTCCCCTTCTCTTTGGCTTCAAGGGTTTGTTTCTCGGCGATGTCTTTTACTCTTTGTCCTCCTCTCTTCGCGAGATCTATGCTCACCGACAAAAGTTCTCTCATATTGATTTTATCATCTCTGGATCCTCCTGGCATTCCAAAAATGTAGAAAAATAAGCACAGAACGAGAACAAAAGCCACAACAAGTCCCACTGGATTCAGACGAATGTTTGCCGGCGCCATGTTGAGTATAGTGGTGATGGCAACTAAAGTCAGACGAAGTTTTGACTATTTAGTTTCGTATACCTCCGGTGCACATGTACACTATTCGGTTGTTCACTTAGTGTTTATCTTTCTTGTATTAATATGATTTATCTTCAACATATATATTGATGTAACCGGAAGTGGGTAAAATCCAAATTTCTGAATGTATTCTAGTTGATAAGAAAAAGATCAGCTACTTTCTGTAGTGGCACCCAACCAGAACCCACTCTCATCTGTCAGCCAATAGTCTGGCTGCCTTCGTCTCATTACGTGTGTCACGTGCTGGTAATCCTGTCAGCGCGCATGCGCGAGCTGCTCCCCTCTGGGAGTGTGAGCACGTGGCGATAGTTATGCCGCCTCCCCCACTATGATGACTTATGTAGATTTTTTATTTTCTTATTTGGGGTGGGGTGGGGGGTGGGGTTGCTTCTTGTTTGACAGCTGTATTAGATATACGCACAACCCGCTATATAAATTCCATTTATTATTAGTACAGAATTTCCCATGCGGAGTTATAATTTTCTCTGTGTGTGTGTGTGTGTGTTCATTTTAATCTTTTTATATTTATCAAGAGAACACAATGAGCACCAACATACTTATTAAACATCCTTTCCCCTGTGTATGCAATTTTGTTATCTGTTCCCACCTGCATCTAAGGTCTTACTCTTTTGAAACTGGTTTTACCATGTGCATTATATATATATATATATATATATATATATATATATATATATATATAATAATTTGAGAAAACTTTGTGGAGATAAATACGTGCAGGTAATCAATTACAACTTCATACTCATTAATTTGATGTTTTTCAAAGATTCACCATAACTTTAAGATAAGTCAATGAAAGAGGTATATGTGGAATTATCGAGGAAAGACCATGTTTTCGAATGCAGCATTTGGGGAAATATTCAGTAAGGACTATGTTTTGGACCTGACCTGACTCGAGATGTGGCTCCTGGTTGAACACTCTTCAGAAGTCCTGTCAGTGCTTACAACCTCACCCATCCTCTGTGGTAAGAGCAAGACACTTTTTAGAATTCAGAAGTGTCCATTGCAGCCCTGGGAATAGGTAAATATTCATGTGGCCTACCACTGCTGCCAGTAAAAGATGAAAATAGAAAGAGAAAGAAAATGTGTTTGAAAAAAATGTTGTAAAAAAATGAATAGAGAAGAAAACACGCACTTAGTGAATCTTCGTGCCTTATGTTTGGGGATCCTTTATAAGAAAGGATGCAAGGGAGATCATAAAGTCCGTACCCAGCTGATTGGCTAATCCCAGCTGGATAACAATGATAACCCAAACATTACCAGACACTTTCAGTGCTGGCACAGGCAACTAATATATATATATATAGTCTCAACCTGAAGGACTTTTGGAGGGAGTGGAGTTGGTACTAATATTAACTCCAGGGGAAAATCCCCATGAACGGGATTTGAACCTGGGTCATCAGATTGCGGGTGCAATGTTCTAACCACCAGGCTATCCCGTCTCCCTGTGTCTGTGTGTGTGTGTGTGCGTGCGTGCGTGCGTGCGTGTGTGTGTGTGTGTGAAAGTCAAAGTCAAAATGTTATTTCAAGATGGTACATTGAGTAAACAATAAATTTGCTTTATTTCAGAGAGTTGTGTGTGTGTGTGTGTGTGTGTGTGTGTGTGTGTGTGTGTGTGTGTGTGTGTGTGTGTGTGTGTGTGTGTGTGTGTACATAGGCCTACATACATCACCTTTACCTTCTTTACATGTCCTGTAGTCCCGCAGACCGTGGGGGCACCACTGAGGATTTTGCAACCAGCTTCCTCCACTCCCCACGGTCCTCCGCCCACCGTAGCATATCGCTCCACCCAAGGCCTGTCCACTCTCTGATGTTGTCTTCACATCGTTTCCTCTATCTGCCTCTTCGTCTCCCTCCCTTCATTGTTCCCTGTAAGGCAGTCTTGGCCAGTTCAGATATACGAACATGCATATGCATACACACACACACACACACACACACACACACACACACATTGTGCGTGCCCTTAACACAACTGAAATTCTCTGTGGAAATGAGAGACCAGCTTAATTCATATGTGTGATGCATTATGACACTGTAACCTTAAGCCCACATACTTCTAGAACGAACACACACACACACACACACACACACACACACACACACACACACAAGAAATCTGTTTCTGCCCAGGCCCCATAATAATCTCTATAAGACAAGCCTTGTTTATTCAGGGAGAACATTGTGGAATAATCTACCTCCTTTAAAAAAAAAAGTCAGCTCCTTCAAAACAAACGTTTAAGAAACTTTTGAAGAAACGTCTGAAGGACAAATTGTAAGTACACGTATACGCTCAAGGGTACCTTACATTTGGCTGCTTTGTTGTTATTCTTACCCTCGTTACTTTGCATTTTTATTATTAATTTTGTCTGTATGACTTGGGCTGATGTTGTACTGTCGTGGGTTTGTTGTATCTTGTATTTTGTATAGTGGGGGTCTTTAAAAAAATCCTCATTTATTTTAGTTTTATCAACATTGGTTGATATTTGCCTTTTGAATGCTTTAGAAGTCAATTTTCAATATTTTTTCGTTTTATTTTTTGTGAGGGCAAGATAAAAAAAAAAGTTGTGTAAACTTAATCTTTTACCATCAATAAAGATAATTTTGACTTAACTTGGCCCACACACACATCACACACTCCCTCAACAACATTCACACTAAAATGTCAGCCATTATATATTATGGTCTTTGATTTCACACACACACACACACACACACACACACACACACACACACACACACACACACTACACCACACACACACACAACACCTTAACGGCATCCACACTAAAAAAAAAAAAAAAATTATTAGCAACTATACATACGGTCTTTGATTTTACACTTCACATACTGAAGGAGTATAATTATATACAGTTTATAATTGGATTCCGGCAGCCCTGGGCAAGACAATTGATCTTCTCAAGGTGTAGTGGGTGATGACAATGAAGGGGATTATGATGAAGGATGGGCGCACGAGCCATCAGGCTGCTGTAGCCTACGTCCCAGTATTGACTGCTCACCACAACCGTCTTGCCCAGCCACGCAGCTGCTGAAAATGATTATGCAGTATATAAATATATACATAGAGAGATTGGAGTTTGTGTCCATCTTTTTCAATGAGTGTGTGTGTGTGTGTGTGTGTGTGTGTGTGTGTGTGTGTGTGTGTTGTGGTATTTGCGAGTTGTGTGTGTGTGTGTGTGTGTGTGTGTGTGTGTGTGTGTGTGTGTGTGTGTGTGTGGTGTGTTTGTGCGTCGCGCGCGCGCGCGCGCGTGTTAAAAATTAAATTATTAAAAAAAAAATCTTTTATATTGAGGATAATGGAATAAGCACTCATGTGCTTTTTTTCATCCAGTCCCCGTGTGTATGCAGTTGTGTAAATATTGTCATCTGTTCCCACCAGCACATATTGCTTACTCTTACTTAAAGCGGAACAGGATTTAACGTGTGCGCAAAATGTTCTGCGTGCGTTCGCACACAGGGCATTGGTTTACAGTCTCATCCGAAAGACTTTTGGGGAAAGTGAAGTAAGCACTGATGTTAACCCCAGGGGAAAAATCTCCTCGACCGGGAATCGAACCCGGGTCGTCAAATTGCGAGCGCAATGTTCTGACCACTAGGCTATCCCGTCCTGTGTATGCGTGCGTGTGTGTTTTATCGACTTCCCACACCCCACACTGGACCCCTCCCCTCCCCGTACACATGCATGCAACCCCCCCCCCCCCCACACACACACACACACACACACACCACTTAGTAACACGCAAAGACCATTACACAATGTAAAAACGTTGTTTTATTATGAATCATAATTCAACAATGCCAAAGAAAAAATCTATAGTAACGATAACACTCAGAGCCTATCACATACATGATGGATCAAACTCAACCGCCGAGAAAGAAAAAGGCATGAAAAAGGGGTGGGGAGAAAAACAAACGAACAAACAAACAAACAAACAAAAAGACAACCCAACGTCCATGACAAATGGATTATTATTGTTGTTATTTTCAGAACCATTTTGTGGGCCAAAGGTTCTGTAGCCGTGATACGGTTTTAAATCACAGAATTCAGACGTTGTCCTTTAACACTGTCAAACTTGTCTATCACCCATCTCATCAACTGCAGCAGATGTGATACGATGAAAGGAAAACACAGGGGGGGGGGGGGGGAAACGAAAATGAGAAAATTGCAGGTTGTAACACAAATATGAAGGAATGGAAGAATGAAATATTGAAGGAATGAAAAAAGAGAATTAAAGGTGGAGGAATATTGACAGAGGAACGAAGAAATATGTGGTACATTGTTAGTTTGGTTATGTAATTACCGATAATTGCTAATTATGATTCATTATCATCACCATCGTCATCATTATTATAATTACTACTAAAATGCAATGAGACTTATTCATGAGAGAGAGAGAGAGAGAGAGAGAGAGAGAGAGAGAGAGAGAGAGAGAGAGAGAGAGAGAGAGAGAGAGAGAGAGAGAGAGAGAGAGAGAATATGTTTGTGATTGTGTGTGTACATGCCTGTGTGTCTTTTTTAAGCATACTTACGATATTATGCATGAACACTGGTGCATATATCTTTGGTATAGTTGGCATTACAGAGAGACCTACAAAGACGTTTGATCGGTTTGATCTGTTTCTCAACAAGACAATGTATGTTTGATTTATGAAGTGGAATACAGTGAATATGGTACATTGCTATTTCTAATAATCATTATGATCGGTGGTTGAGACAGATATAATTTGTATCATTATAATGCCATTGTCATTATCTATCTATCTATCATCATCTATCTATCTATCTATCTATCTATCTATCTATCTATCTATCTATCTATCCATCTATCTCTCTATCAGTGTATCAATCTAAATCAATTTTCTTATAATATCATTATGATGCCGTTAGTCTAAGTTATGATTAAAACCTAAGTAAAAAAAAAAAAAAAAAAAAAAAAAGAGAAGAAAGCAAAAAAAAAACAGAACAGAACAAAATAAAACAAACATCAAGACGTGTAACTATTCTCTCTTTGCACTTTAGAAAAAAAACACAGTTCAAAGGTGTGATTTTTAACAACTGATCAATTATTGTACATGATACTTGTTTTGTATGATACTTAAGAGCTGAACACAAAGAAAAAAACAACAACATATAGAACGCTGTAAGGACCAGGCGTAATATCGCCTGACGAAAATAGGTTTCTACAGTTCAGAAACAACCAACAACATTACTCCTGTGGCTGTGTTGTCCTTCTGTTAATATCACCAAAAAAAAAAGAGCCTCTGCCTTGTAATCACAATTTTCTCTGTCTTTGCTTTTTTGCTTAAACCATTTTTCTCTTGCACACAGGGATGTTCACATATCAGTGGTAACGTTTTCGTACAGAAATTAACTTTGGACAGTTCTTGTGCCCGTGTGCCGTCAACAATTTTCTTTAGGCTGGTCTGTCTCCAGTCTCTCGCAGCAACAATGCCATGTCAAGGTCAGTCCAATCTTGATGATCTGCATCCAGTTCTTTATCTGTCTGCCCCTGTGTCTTCCTCCCTCAAGTGTCCCACCCCAGCAGGACAGTCTTGACCAATGAGCTGTGGCGTGACTAAACCACACCAGCTTCCTCCTCAACACAACCACCAGAAGAGCTTCCCATGGCCCACCTTTCAGGGTCACCTCTTGCCACACTGACTCACTGGTTCTGTGGTCTGGAGTTGTGAAGAAGAAACTCTCTGATGGATTTCATTTCAAAGGCTTGGTTCTCTTTAACGTGCATGAAATGCATGCTGTGGGACCTCAGTTTATTATCAGTGTGACCCAGACCATCGCTTTAATTGTGATAGGGCAATTGGAAGAAAACAAGGGGGGTGGGGGAGGGAGGGAGGGTAAGGACACAGGGGGTGGGGAGTGGGAGTTATTGATACCCAACTGCAAGTTGACTTAAAAGCACACGTATGTACTTCACTGCTTCTACCATAACTCTTCACATGTTGCAGCAGATGTAACGGCTGATGTCTTACCTAACTTGTGCTAAAAAAAAAAAAATCAATAAAGGAAGAAATGAAAAAGAGGACACAAATGCAGGGAGAGCTAGACAGCAGAAGAAGTTATTAAAAAATACCCCCCATCCCATGGAAATACAAAAGTAGAAGAGACAAGATTCTTTAAAAAAAAAAAAAAAAAAAAAAAAAAAAAAAAAAGGGGAAGAAGAAACAGGACCCACAAGCGTTGCCGGCAATCTGTCCCCCTCCCTGTTCCAAGTCTCCTGCACACTCAGTGTGAGAAAAGACGTTTAGATTCTTCCTGCAAACCTAACACACACCTGGCATAACAGGCATGTTTAGCATATTCTAACCAAGTGTTCATTTACTGGACCTGAGAAAAAAGTTACATTTTCATAATTCTACCATAGCCCGAGAAATATACAGGCAACACACCAATCCTGAAATTAAGAAAGAACCGGTGGGGGGCATACATACGTGAACGCAAGTGCACGCACACACACACACACACACACACACACACACACACACACACACACACACACACACACACACACACACATAAACACAAGCCCATGCAAACGCGCACACCCATACACACAAGCCCATGAAAATGCACACACATTTGTACATGATATCCACACCGGTATACATGTACTTATACACATGCATAAAATTAGCATGTGCATACATACTTCATGAGCTCATATACTCACGCACAGATTACAACACCATTTTGACCCTAAAAACATTAACACTCTTTCCTTTATATTTCTCTCCAACAGATCTGGAAAAAAAGACAAAAAAGACCATCATTGCTCTCACAAGAGAGATTTATATGGACCAAAAAAAAAGAGGACTTAAGAGATAGAGGAAAGATGTAAGAGAAAGAGGAGGAAAAAAGAGAAGGAAGGGAAAGAATGAAGGAGGGAGAAGGAAAAGGAAGGGCAGGAAGTAGGTAGGGAGGGATTGATTGATGATCTTTATTCCCAAGGGTTACAGATAGGGTATCTTTATTCCCAAGGGTTACAGATAGGTATTAATAAATTATATACTTTTTATATGAGAGAGAGAGAGAGAGAGAGAGAGAGAGAGAGAGAGAGAGAGAGAGAGAGAGAGAAGAGAGAGAGAGAGAGAGAGAGAGAGAGAGAGAGAGGGAGAGACAGACAGACAGACAGAACAGACAGACAGAGACAGAGAGAGACAGATTGTCCAGGTTATTTGCATCAACACTCCGACAAAAGAGACCAAGGAGGGAAGTTCGACATAACGAAATGGAACAGTGAAAAAATTGGAAATAGATTATTTCAGGATGAATGATTGTTCACCAAGACATACTAGTATATATACACACTATGAAGAATCACCTAAACATAACGTTTAAGAAAACTGGGTTGGGGGTGGAGGGGGGTAACAAAAACGTACACAATTCAGAGTAACATCCATAAGTCTTGATATACTAAAGACATGTTATGCTGTAAGGCTAACAGTATATCAAATACCCCCCTTCTCTCTCTCTCTCTCTCTCTCTCTCTCTCTCTCTCTCTCTCTCTCTCTCTCTCTCTCTCTCTCTCTCTCTCTCTCTCTCTTACCAGCCCCCTCACTACCCACAAAGAAAAAAACCCAAACTATCATACAATCACAACTGCTCATGGAAAAAAAATCCAAGAATACATAAAAACAGATCTAAAATGTGTACATATGTTGTTTTTGTTTTTGTTGCAATATCGCAGTTGTACATAGTACAAATGAATATGCACAAAATAAACTAAATATGACAAAACCCAGAAAATCACAAATTTCCATCACAAGCATACAAAATAACACTTAAAAAGTGGAGAAATTTTATCAGTCATGAAAAAGTCACACTTGCATTTTTTTTTTCCAAAATATCTTAATATTGTTAAATTGTTTTTAAAAAAAATCATAGCAATGCTTGTATTTCGTGGTTATTCTCAAGAAAACAACACTCACTCATCTTTGGGAGAATGTTACAAAACATGGATTATGAACATAACACATGAAAGGGGGGTTGGGGGGGGCAAATCCAACGTTATGGCTTATTGTTAAAAAAAACAACTATTGGTGATAACAATTGTAAGAGTAAAATGGACACCTGGTTCTTGTTAGAACATGCCACTGAAAAACTGAAATACAAGGGTGCTGTGCAACAATGAGGTTGGTAGTTAGTAGTAGTAGTAGTAGTAGTAAGTAGTAGTGTGTGTGTGTGTGTGTGTGTGTGTGTGTGTGTGTGTGTGTGTGTGTTGTGTGTTGTGTGTGTGTGTGTGTGTGTGTATGCTCTTTATTCTATTCATTTATTTCAAGGATAATAGAATAAGCATTCATGTGCTTGTTTACATCAAGTCCTTGAGTGTATGCAACTTTGTAAATGTTGCCATCTATTTTCACTGATATACAATGGCCTACTCTTCCGAAAAGCGGAACAGATTTTATTTTGTGCACAAGATGCTCTGTGTGCATTCACACAAGGGACCTCGGTTTATAGTCTCATCTGAAGAACTTTTGGGGGGAGTGGAGTCAGTACTGATGTTAACTCCAGAGGAAGAATCCTCTTGAATGAGATTTGAACCTAGGTCAGCAGATCACGAATGCATCACTCTAACCACCAGGCTATCCCGTCCCCTGTGTGTGTGTGTGTGTGTGTGTGTGTGTGTGTGTGTGTGGTGTGTGTGTGTGTGTGTGTGTGTGTGTGTGTGTAGAGACTGGAGGGTGAAGAGAGGGAAGAGACCACACAATGCATGAAAACACGAACAAAGGTGTGCATTAACATTAATGGCAGAACAACCATAAAAATTTCACAGAAAACGTGAAGCTTGAATTTGTTAAAAAGTTAACACATAAATTATTTTTGTTTATTAGTATTAACTACATCTGGCTGCTTTATCTTTTGTACTAAGGCAATATTACTAGCCCAGAGAGAGAGAGAGAGAGAGAGAGAGAGAGAGAGAGAGAGAGAGAGAGAGAGAGAGAGAGAGAGAGAGAGAGAGAGAGAGAGAGAGAGAGCGAGAGAGAGAGAGACAAACAGACAGACAGACAGACAGAGACAGACAGTCTTTTCATAAAAAGGTATTGAATAATGATTCCAAGAACAATAAAATCATTATCCTTCTATAACTTCTTTCAAGTAAGCATAAACACCAAAGAAGATGATCCTACTTCAACTCTTTATTCCTAATTATTATGATTGCTTTCTTCCTGCAGGGCACAACCTCAAGGAAACTGCATATATTAATCATCTCTGTATTTTTTTCTGATTTCTAATTATCTGTTTTGCTACAACGTATCTAAATCATCCCCACAAAAAAATCTTTGCATAAGAATACACAGACTTAGAAGTGTTCAAGTAATAGATAATTATTCATTTTCTTGTAAATATGAAGTTTAACTTCACTTTAGACTTTTCCAATGTTATTATATACACCAACTTTAACACTTCTAAGAAAAATAAACAAAATAAATATGACAAATCAAAACAAAATAAATAAAACCAACTGTTTATATAAAATGAAATTGAATAAAAAGTAAGGTAATGAAAGATAGGTTAGAAACCAAAGCTGAAATCTGACAGTGCAGGGGGAATAATCAACAAATTGCTCAGGACTATGTTGATGCAGTTAAATCCCCTTCAACTAACTTGCCAGATTTTCTTCCTCACTCTGAACTGGGTGGGTGCTTCCTTACTGCTTTTTTTTTTCTAAGATGAAAGGGAAAACAAATCCAAAAGCCCATTATTCTGTAATACTGCATTGCATACTTGTCATAACCAACCAGTATGAGTTTGTGAGACATTAGAACTTGTTCTCTGCCAAGGAAAACTTATTTTAAAACTTAGTCTATCTCTTCCTCTCCACACACCCACACAAATACACATTCCCCCCCCCCCCCCCCCCCCCCCCCATCACACACACACACAAGTTCTTCTTTCTAAAGTATTCTGTCTTCCTACATCCTGTATTGCTATAATCCCCATACAGTCAATATTCAATTCAATGAAGAACCATTGCGGCTGACAGACCTATACATAAAAATGAACTGGATGAGCTCTACACTCCTGATATCAGTAAACTGTTTCAATCTTCTCCAAAAATCTTTATTGTAAAGTGCAATCATTCTAGCCACTGGTAGATTATCCATACTAAAACCATATTTTCAGTTTCCGTACCGCTGTTTATTTGTTTTGTTTGTTGCAAGAGTAACAGAAAAAATTGGCTGATCTTATATATTCTTGAGCTGAAAGGAACACAATTCTGTCTCAATTGTATCAGATACATGCTTTATGCTGAAAGTAATAATGATGACAACGGTGATGAGAATGATTTCATTGTCGACAGATTCTGAGAGTAGTCCTCACAAATTGCCAGGGTACATCTTTCTCTGATTTTCTTGCATTGGTTCATGTTTTGGTCTTAGTTTAAACTATGATGCTTATTAAGGAAAACTTCCTGCAGTAGACAACAATTCCTTTTGAGTTTGTTCTTCATGAACGATAATTTGTTGCAAAAGATCTACTTAGGGTAAGTCACGGTGATTATATGTATGTCCTAAAAACACACAGTAAAGGTGTGTGTGTGTGTGTGTGTGTGTGTGTGTGTGTGTGTGTGTGTGTGTGTGTGTGTGTGTGTGTGTGTGTGTGTGGTGTGTTGTGGAGAGAGAGAGAGAGAGAGAGGAGAGAGAGAGGAGAAGAGAGAGAGAGAGGAGAGAGAGAGGAGAGAGAGAGAGAGAGAGAAACAGAGACAGAGACAGAGAGGAAGGAGGGAGGACTTATCATGTGCATAACCATGTTTGTAATAGATATGAAGTACTGGCATCACACTGCAAAAAGAAATGTTTTCTGACACATATTCACAACAAGATTGCAAAAAAATACTGTAAAACAAACAACAACAAAAACTCTATCAAGCCATACAAACTGTTTCCAGTTTAAGTGTCAGTAAACACACTTAGAGAAAATGATCACTTTACAGACAAGAGCTTGTTTTAGTCTGTTCAGCCTAGCCAACAGTTTTGTAGTTTCAGAGAAGTAGTGAGGAACCAAAACTGAACATCTTAGAGACTATTCCAAATATTTTATCCCATCCCCAAAAAGCCATCCCTGAAACCATTTCTTACACATAAAATGAACTGTAGATGTTCAGTTTTCCTGTTTGTGACACAGGTAAACAATCTTTATGCAAAAACTCCTAGTGACTCACTTGTGCTTTCCTTTTGATTTATTAAAAAAAAAATTGCTGAAGGTATTGGCAAAGTGAAAATGAGTTGTTTGACAAACAACCAGACTGATGGAAGTGTAATACTCACAAATGATTTATATCCTGTGACATTTGGTTTTTTCTTCAAGAAGTTTTTGAAAAAAATAATATATAGTTAAAGTTTGCTACACACACACACACACACACACACACACACACACACACACACACACACACACACACACACACACACACACACACACACATGAAGATTTAAACAAAAACTGCCACTCATTCATAATACAAAAATGAGTAAAGAAAAAAAAATTAGCCACCCATATTAAGGTAGGCATCAGATGAACGATTTGCACATTTTTAATGACACTTTCCTATTATGCTTGAAAATATCAACTCTACATTTCTCCTCACATATACTTGTACTTTGAGCCTCCAAAACTGAATGTTTACCCAAATTTGATGTCTTCAAAATGGAAATGTTGCCGCCAATGCCTTCAAAATGTTAGCCGGAATCTAGTTTTACAATCTCTGATTGCGTGCAAAAATGAAAATTCTTCCGATTCTGCACGATGGTTAGAATCTGAATGTTAGATTTCCATTTCCTGCTGAATTTGCAGATTCCAATCAGTACACATATCTATTTCCTTATCAGCTTTGAAAATCTTCCACACAATATATTACCATGGTAAAGATGTTCCCATAACTTATGCGGTCAATGGAGAGGGAGGTGTCAGAGACCTCAGCTTCTCTAGGGGCCAGGATATCTTCTCTCCCTTGCTGCTTTACCTTCCTTGTCCTTAATGAGGGCAGGTACCCATTTACAGCTGGGTGAACTGGAGGACTACACTGAAGCCAAGGTGCACAAAGAGTCTCCCATCCAAGAAGTAACCATGCTCAAAGCTGCTTAACCTAGGCTTGGGGAGAGCAACGTACTCTGACCACTGAGCTATCCTGTCCTCATTAGTTTACTTTATAACTAGCTCTAAAACTTAGCATTCAACCTGATTACAGTCCATGGAGCAAGCAGCAGAATCTACCACAGTAATAACTTTAATTAACCAAACATGAAGCACTAGAGGTAAAACAACAACAACAACGAAGCACAACTATATTTATCTCTGTTTTCAGCAATACTGTTCTTGTAAAATCATCATACTTTGGTGGGTGGAGGACTTGAGACAGGTAAGCAAATCTGGTCTTGTTTATCTTATTTTTTGGATATTTCATAGAAATGCAGCTCCTTCTGCTGTAGATATATTCAATATGAGCAAAACTGATTAAAATGTTTAAATGAAATTAAAAAGAATAATAACAGAGCTGTGGAAAATGTCAAAACAAATAAAAATTACAGCCAGTAAAAACCCAATCAAAATTAGCATAAAAAAGCATCTCTCTCTCTCTCTCTCTCTCTCTCTCTCTTCTCTCTCTCTCTCTCTCTCTCTTCTCTCTCCCCCTCCCTCCTCCCTGCAATGCTGAGGGGAAACTAGAAGGAAGACCCCAGAGTATCAAAACTGTCACAATATCAAATTGTACAGTACTGTGTTTGAAAATTACACAAAACTTCTGAAATAGCATTTATGATGAAGTGATAGATCCTGAAGCCAGGTCAAGATGAAATTCTTTTTTTTTTTTTATTTTTTATAATCAATTTGTTTCAACTATGTATGACTTCCTCTGAGCTTTAACAAAAGTGATTGATTTTGAAAAAAAAATGTTTCGACATCGTAATAGACACATATACATGACACAGTCACTGACTACAATCAACTGTCCAATTTTAAAAAACTGGAAATAGCTACACTTTTAACAACTATGCTAGAATATAAAAAAAACCCAAACTTTTCTAGTAAGTCATACAGAAAACCAAAATGATCAAAACACTTTTATAATACCTTCTTCCTCTCTGTCCTTTTTTTTTGGTGACAAACATCGTTGTATTTCTAGACATATCTTGATTTTTTCTCAGTTCAACTGATAGGAATTGATACAAATAACCAACAACAAAAATGAACATGCATTCAGAAAATGATTTTTTTTTTTTTTGGTGTTCACTGTTTCATTCTCTAACTCTACAAAACCTATGTCTCTCATGAAATGACAATGATAACTGACCTAACGTGTACTGTATACAAAAATGACGCTTCTGTCAGGAAACAAAAGTTTGATCCAGACTTTAAATGAACAAACTAGATTGTGGCTGAACTGCCATGGAAAATTGCAAGAAACAACACTAGGCTCACAATCCAAAAATGTAACGCAGAGGGAAAAAAAAAAAAAAAGATCACAGCAAGATATGTGGTAGAAACACCAACCAGGAAAACGGGGAAAACGTGGGGGGAAAAAAACAACAACAAAAACTCGCATCATTCAAAATCAGTCTACAACCACCAGTCTCCAAAAAAAAAAAAAAAAGTGTCAACATTTGCAACAGAGCACTTGAAGCCCCGAAGTTAGTTTTGCATAATTATCACACAAACAACTGTCTAAAAAAGTATTAGTCACACATAATTATCAATGACACGCTGTATCTCTACAGTGAACACATTCAGCCTTCTTTTCGAGAAAAGACTGGGAAAAGAAGGGGGCACACAAGGGAAGAGAAAAAACCCTCAAACAATTTCAAACGAAAAAAAACAAACGTTTTCACAGCTACTGCCATCAATGCTAAAGACTGTCACTCACTCCAGAGAACACGGGCAAAACTACAGAGTAACCAGTTATTATCACTGTTCAAAAGCCTGGTAGGTAGGTAGGTTCAGAGTGAAGTGTTCTCTTCTCAATTAAGGTAGCACGCGCACACAAACAGAAAGTGGGGGAGCTGATGTTGCATTGATTGTATCGTTACCCACAGTTTGGAAGCCATAGAAGATCAAGTCTTCTTCACTTGTGGCCAGGCACCTACACAAACATTTTCCCCCAGCCAATCACAGGCTTTCTAACAGATTACACACCAACCAACAGCCTCAACAGAAACACTTCATCAGCCAATCACAAACATGCTGACATATCATCAGCCAACCCGGTGCCTCACAGCAAAAAAACTATCGCGCCAATCACAGGGTCGCTACACATTGTTATCCAACCAGGTGCCTTAACACAGACTTCTATCAGGATATTGCAGGCTTGCCCATGAAGCATCCGCCAACCAGGCCCCACCGCACAAACGCTCCATCAGCCAATGACAAAGACGCAGACCGTCCGCCCATCCAAGGCAAAAAGTTTGTCAGCAAAATTCAAAGCCCTGAAATGATGTCAGCCAGCTTGGTGCCGACAAGCCGCCCTGCGTGTTTAGCAAAATCTGCAGACAGGAAAGAGGACCAAGGGTCACCTGATACAAGCGTGCTGCATAGGCTCAGAGAGTATCACCTGTAACACACAACAGAATGTGTAGTTTTTGATAATAAACATGTCACAAAGGTCTGGTAAAGACTGGATCAGTATATGATCGATGGTAATCAGTACATGATCAATGGTAATCAGTGCATCATAACTGATGGAACTAAAAATATTGTGATGATAGGGGATACTGTTTTTGCACAGTGTTTATAATGTGGGTTGTGTGTGTGTGTGTGTGTGTGTGTGTGTGTGTGTGTGTGTGTGTGTGTGTGGAGAGAGGAGAGAGAGAGAGAGAGAGAGAGAGAGAGAGAGAGAGAGAGAGAGAGAGAGAGAGAGAGAGAGAGAGAGAGAGAGAAGATTCACACAAACACCTGCAAGCACATGTACATATCGATTCACAGTCATAAAAATGCAAACATGTAGGTGTATACATGCAATCATAATGTTCCTGACTACCCATACACATAAACACAGCTATACACACACACACCTACAATACGAAAAGGAAGGGATATCCTAGAGGTTAGAACATACAAATTATACTTGTGACCTGACAGCAACCATGCTGGTGGGTTCAAGTCTCTCCTCATCTGTCCAATTGGACAGAACAGGGAGGGGAGAGGGAGAGGAGGAGGATACCCTGGAGTTCATTTCTCTCGAAGTCCCTGAGTTGGGTGAAGTGAAAGTTGATGCCAGAATTATTATGATATAAAGCACTGAATACAACCCTGTCAAGTAGTCTCAAAGCACATGCAATTCCATAGCAGCATCATTATATCATCCTCTTTATCACTGATCATCATGCAATTAAAAAAAAAAAAAAAGCCTCTGATTTGGTGGCCCCAGATGCTGTAGTCTTACAGTGACCTCAGGATTGATTTCCCCCATACACGTCTGTTACCTCAGGTGAGTTTGTGTCAGCCTTTGGTGTTGGACGCTTACAGGGGACGGTTGTTGGAAGGACGTTGAGTTGGTCACTGCCATGGGTGGACAACTTACTCAGTCAGGCTCCACAACTAAGCTAATGCTGTTGGGGGCTTAGTAAGTGGTACCCTGCATATGTTAGCTCAGAACAGGCACCACGGTGGCTTGATATTGATAGGGTATCTATGGAATTCTTACCCTGGGGATGAGACATAAAGAATCTGGGTGTGGCTGTGGCGGGGAGATTGAAATGAGCAGTGTGGAAACAGCAGGACAGGAACGTCACAGTATACGAGGCAGCAAAAAATATTTAAACAGAAGTTCTGAAAGGAAAAATAAAATGGTGTTTCTTTCACACTACACATAACAGTTCATTTGAATAACAGATCACCCAACAAGGTGATATAGTATATGAGAGGTGATGTGCTCTTCCCGCAAAAGGGAAATCCCCAATCTTCAAGCTGAAAAATCTGCAGTGATCAGTGAAAATTAACCGTGGTTTGCCTATACAGTACCATATAGTAGAGGTAAATGTAAAGTGTCTCATAACCTTTGTGGTCGTTGGGGAACAAGGTGTCAGAGACCTCAGCTTATGTAGGGGTCAGCATATCAAGGACGGCGCCCATCTCCTCTCCCTCACTGCTTTAACTTCCCTGACCCTGAAGAAAGCAGGTACCCATTCAAAGCTGAATGGTAAACTTGGTGACTGAACTGAAGTTAAGGCGCGCAAACGGTCATCCATTCACTTGGTAACCATGCTCAATGCTGCTTAACCTTAGCCTAGGTAAAGCGAGAGCTCTGACCACTAAGCTATCCCACCCCTCATCATAATAGTACAGTAATAGCACAATACAATACAATTCAGTACAGTTTATAACACAATCCACAACGGTGACAGGCTGACCTGTGGTGAGGGAGGGGGTTCACCCACTGGCATCGGGGTACAGCAGATTGTCCGGACTTGCACGGGGGGACGTCCTCCTCCCTCCCTCTCCTTCCTCCGTTCCCCCACTCTCTTCAGCAGCATGCACGGGACCAGGCGAGGGGTGGGAGGCATCAGTGAAGGAGGAGGGGGAGGGGGAAGGGGAGGCATAGGTGCCCAAGCCTGTGGTGGCCGAGGAAGACTCAAGGGCCTCCTCCCCTGCCAACAGGCCAACACTGGGGGTCGGGGTCTGACTCTCCTCGGGCAAGGTGTGGGCTGGGGGTTGGTGGTGGGGGTGGTGATGCGGTGAGGGGGAAGGGTGGGGTACGTGGGGGTCAGACACACCGGGGAGACCGGGCTCTTCCGTCAGCGGGGGTTCTCCCACGATCGTGGAAGTGCCCTCCCCTCCTGACCCCTCCTGACCTTTCTCCTCCTGGCCACCAGGGGGAGGGGAGGCAGGACTGGCGCGGCTCGGGAGGGGGAGGGGGAGGGGTGGAGGGGGCCGGGGAGGTCGCGAGGCAGAAGCGGTTGCGGAGGCGGTCTGGAGACGTGGTTGGTGCTGGCAGGGGGGTCCCTGAACTCTCCGCCCTCGCCAAGGACGGCTGCCTCCTCCTCCTCCTCGTCAGCCATGCTCTCCTCCTCTAACTCCTCTTCCTCCTCGTCCCGGAGCGGATCGGGGAGTCTGGGGTGTGGCTGCGGCCCTGGCTGTCCATGTCGTCCTCGGTGGCGATGGTGGCGGCAGCGGTGGTGGTGGCGGTGGCGGAGGTGGTGTTGTTGTTGCCGAGGAAGCCGGCGGCTTTGGCCTGACCGTGCTGCGGCACCCATCCCTCAGGCTCCCCGCCCACCAGCGTGTTGCCGTTATGGTGAGGGTGCCGGCCCTCCTCCCCAGACCCCAGCAGCAGACCGGCGTTGGCGGCAGCAGGGTGCCGCAGGTCGTCGTTGGTGCCGTAGGAGGGAGAGGAGGAGGAGGACGCAGCAGCAGCAGCGGCGGCGGCGCTGAGAGGCGGGGAGCGTGTGCCGGAGGGCGGGTAGAGGGGAAGCAGGTGGTGGGGTCTGGACCACTCGGGGAAGGAGTGCTGTTGCTGGATGGCGGGGGCGGTCCTGTAAGCCGCGGGGTACAGCGGGGTGGGGGCGCTGCACTGCCGCACGGCCACCAGCTCCCGGGGCTTGGACAAGAACTGGCGACCCGCCGGGCTCTTCGGGTCGTGCGGGGACTGCCTCCCAGACGGCTGCGGCTGCGGCGGCGGTGGCTGCTGCTGCACGGCTTTGGCCTGCTGGAACGGTCGCGCTGGAGACGACGGCTGCTGTGTCTGTGTCTGGGTCGTCGGCTGAGGTTTGGGCAGCGGCGGCGGCAGCGGCAGCAGCAGTGGCGGCGGATAGTTTTGCGGTTTGGCGGAGGGGGCAGCGGTGGTGGTGGTGGTGGTTGGGGGGGCGGCGGCGACGTCGCTGAGGTAATGATGAGGGGGGTGAGACTGGTGGTGGTAGGGGTGGTTGCTGGCGTTTTGATTATCGTTCCTGTCCTGCGGAGGAGGGGGCGCTCCTGAGTCTTTGACGGGCGTGGTGATGTCGGTGACGTTGTTGTTGTTGAGGAAAGACTGCGTGTTGTTGCTACTACTACTGGTGGTGGTGTCGGTGTTGTTGTTGTTGGCGGTGGTGGAGTAGCTGTGGTGGCGGTGGCCGCACTCCCCTTCCTGCAGGCGGTCAGCAGCAACTCCGGCTGTCGTCGTTGTCGTCGGCCACATTGGGCTCGCGGCGGAGGAGGGAGCGCTTCTTGGAAGGGGAGGGGAAGGAAGGGGAGTGATGAAAGAGAGCGGGGCTGGAGCGCTGCAGGGGCGAATGTTTCTGCAGTTGCTGCTGCTGCTGCTGCTGCCATGGTTCGTGTCCTCCGCGCTCCTCCTCCTCCTCCAGGCTTCGGCCGACCCTGACCTGACCCTGGATGGAGTTTGGGGGGGGGGGGGGGGGGAACGGGGGCAGGCACAGACACACAGTGATTAGTTGTTGGAGGAGGTGGTGTTGATGAGTGTTAGACTATAGGGAGGGAGGGAGGTTGAAGGCAAAGTGTGTATAGTGTGTGTATAGTGTGTGTATAGTGTGTGTAGTGTGTGTGTAGTGTGTGTGTGTGTGTGTGTGTGTGTGTGTGTGTGTGTGTGTGTGTGTGTGTGTGTGTGTGTGTGTGTGTGTGTGTGTATGTGTGTGTGTGTGTGTGAGTGTGTGTGCGAGCGTGCGTGTGTGTGTGTGTCTGTTTATTTAATTAATTAATTGATTAATATTTTCTTATTTTGTTCTTTTACTTTGAGGATAATGGAATAAGCACTCATGTGCTTTTTTTATTTTTTACATTCAGTCCCCATGTGTATGCAGTTTTGTCATTCCTTCCCACCGGCACACGGTGATCTACTCATTCGAAAAGCCGAACGGTACCTGTACACAAGTGTTCTGCGTGCGTTCCCACACAGGACCTCGGTTTATAGTCTCATCAGAAGGACTTTTGGGGGGAGTAGAGTTGGCACTGATGTTAACTCCAGAGGAAAAATCCTCTCGAACGAGCTTCAAACCCGGATCAACAGATCACGAGCGCATCACTCTGACCACCAGGCTATCCCGTCCCCCCTCCCCCTGTGTGTGTGTGTTGTGTGTGTGGTGTGTGTGTGGTGTGTGTGTGTGTGTGTGTGTGTGTGTGTGTGTGTGTGTGTGTGTGTGTTGTGTGTGTGTTTGAGCCAATATACACCACGGACATGTGTCTTGATCATGCATTTAAACCTGTCACTTAAAACATAAGCAGGCAAGTATATCGATTGTACCCATCTTTCCTCCTCCCTGTAAAGTATACAGTAGATACTGCTTTGAAATTAATGGAACCTACCTTATCAACCCAAAGAAGTTTATTAATGTATAAGAAGTCTTCCTAGCGAATCAGTGAGCTGGTAGTTAAAAAAAAGTAAGGGAATGTTTGTATACTGCTAAAGTTAAATGACTGTTCATGTTGCGCTAGACACGGTTTAACTTTTGCACATGATCTGTTCAATCAAAGAGCGAGAAAACGATTCAACAAAATTTGCATAACAGCAAATACAATTAGCAGACTGACCGGTAATACTGAAATACAAGAAAGTAAAAGAAATAATGTAAAAAAAAGAACACCTTAACAAGAAAAACAGTAAAAGACAAGAAAAAAATGAGAAAAAAAATCCAACAAGTCCTTTAGCGCTGTAAAGGTATCTTCAAAAAGGAGAGTTAAAGAACAGAAAAAAAGAAATTATCAAAGATGACAGAAGATGGAGGAAATGAAAAGTATAAAGAATGCCTTCTCTGAGGTGTCCGTTCAATGAGATTTTTCCTTTGGGGTCAACATAGATGCTGACTCCACTCCTCCACTAGGGTTAAGAATAAAATCCGAGGTTCTGTACGCGAAAGCATACAGAACATCTTGCATATATATACGTTAGAAGTCCATCCGCGTTTCGTAAACGTGTATGGTGTATATGAGACGAACCTACCCAGCATGCATCCTGCTCCCCAAAGAGGGATGAGCTCCACCGGATTCACTCTGCCTATGACACACTGCCTATAACGTTTCTATCAGAAACGAGCGACCATCCTGACCTGGCTCTTTCTATCCAAGATGTCATGGTTTCTACGTACAACAAACAGCAAACGAGAAGTTGAAACTTAGCATTGCGGTAATCCACACGTCTTCAAGTCATTTCTGCAGTTTTAATCATCCCTAGAGCTGATTTACCTTTACCTTTTTATCTTTAGAGCTGATTCTCTTTCCTTATGTCACATTCAAACAGTCCCTGAGATTTGAACAGCTCACACTTTCAGACACACAATGGGGTCTTGCGTGCAACATACATCTAGCACACCCCACCCCTGCTATCTCCACCCTGGCAACAAGAATCTTCAGTCAAAGTTCTTGAAAAAAAAACACCCTATTGCTCTGGTACACAAAATATATCACAAAATAAATACAACACCCCTGGTCTCACGCAGAGAGATATACATCATAATCATAACACTGCGCAGTATCAATGTGAACAGCAAAACAGCATCTTGTGCAAGTATCAGGCCTTTATGTTTTTGTTTGAATCTTCTCGGGACCAGGATCAAAAGTGACAGTACATTATCCATCCGTTCAGCCAAATACACGGAGTACATTCATTGTTTTTTTTTGTAAAGATTTCATCCCAAAGGGTTGTGCAAGATTTAAGTGCTTATACTTCTCCCACTTTCCACCTCCTTCCCAGTGTTATGTCAACATTTCGCGCCTACGAATAGTGTCAAAGACGTCAACCCTAAAGGGCAAAGTACAGTATTATATATGTTGAGTTTAAAACCTCCTCTTCAACGTTGTAACTCGAGTTCATCATCTCCTTAAAAATGCTAACTATTTCACTCTTGCCAATCGATCTGAAAGTGATGTATCCCTTGACGTGGCGTCAGCATTTCAGCTTGAGTGTTTTGTCAAATAGTTTACATCTAGACTGTATATACCTTCGCCATAAAGGGTTGTTTGTGTCATAAACATAAACCATCAACATCATTTACTGAGCTAATAAGGGCATTTTATGATTTAACCCTATGCTTAACAGCTAGTATTATCCTTACAAATGGAGAAAAAAATCCCAACCAAGAACCCCCCCCCCCCCCCCAAAAAAAAAAAAAAAAATCTAACAAACAACAAACCCCCAAACAACCTCAAAACGAAACAACACCCAAACCCCCCCCCCCCCACAACAAAAAAAAAAAAAAACTAACAGGCACTCTGGCCCTTAAGAACTGTGTTAATATGTCACACCAAGGAGATGTATTAAAATCCATCTCGTTTTTTGTTGTTTTGTTTTCTTTTAAACATCTTATTCTGATGTCGAGATTTTATCCCGTCTGTGCCAACATTTGAATTAGAAAGTGCTTTGTTCATATCCACCCCAACCTCTCCAAACCTCAGCTGTGGTATCAGGATTTCACTAATCAAAGTCCATCTCATTCCATATTCGCAAAAAGCAAGATATTGAAAGAGAATGCACCATGGAATATTTTCAAGGTCCTCTGCGCTCTCCATATCCATTTACAACTTCGACAACCTCCCATGGACAACACAACACTGACCGCAGGTCCGATGTTGTCAACCTCAAATCACCGGTCAACATATTCTGGAAAATTACCCAAGATTTCATGAGGGCGTTTTAAAAGAGTTGAAAATATTATGAGGTTTTTCCTCCTTCTTCTGAACACATCAACAACATAATTGAAAGGGTGTCAGCGCCAGCATTGATGAGTCTTTGAATGGTAAAACAGAAAAAAACTATTAACTGAATTTAAGAGTTGTGTATGAAATACAGGATATTCTGAACAGATGGACAGAATACTGCTCCGATCTGTACAACTACAGAACCACAGAAGATCCAGAAGTCCTCAATGTCCCCACAAGCACAGATACAAACAGTCATCCCTATCCTCCGAGAGAAGTGGAAACAGCAGTCAATTTGCTGAAAAAGGGGAAGTCAGCAGGGGTTGACAATATTTCAGCTGGTTGGTTCAAGCTGGAGGGGAAGCCATGATCAACGCTCTACTAAAAATCTACAAGATCTGGCAGACAGGAAAATGGCCAACACCATGGACACAGTCACTCATCACCTCCCTTTTTAAGAAAGGAAATCTACTACAGTGCCAGAATTACTGCACAATCAGCCTCATATGCCACCCAAACAAGGTCATGTTGAAGATTATATTGAACAGACTGAAGCCACAAGCCTAACAGAACATCTGAATAAGGCCTCCAAAACATACAGCATGGAAATCATTTCAGAGAAGAACAAGCTGATGACCAATAATTCCAAGGGCATCAGCATTGATATCAGGGTCAATGATCAGAAGCTGGAAACAGTTTAAAACTTCAAGTAATTGGGAGCCGTTGTATTAGACCTGGGGTCCAAGCCAGAAGCAGTATGCAGGAGTGCACTGTCAAAAATGAACACCATCTGGAGAGATAAAGATATCTCACTCAACTCCAAGATCAGACTAATACGATCCCTTGTCATATCCATATTCTTGTATGCCTGTGAATCGTGGTCCCTGACTGCTGATTTGGAGAGAAGAGTACATGTGTTAGAGATGAGATGCTTCCGGAGACTCCTTGGCATCTCCTACAAAGACCACATAAGCAAGGAAGAGGTGTATAAAAGAATCCAGCAAACCACTGGGCCCGAGGCTACGATGGGCATGCCACAAGATCAAAAAGACTTGCAAAAACAATACTGCAAGACACTGTCCAAGGAGGAAGAAAAAGAGGCAGACCAAGGAAGAGATGGGAGGACAACATCAGTGAATGGACAGGCCTAGAACACAATAAAACCCTGAGAAATGTGGAACAGATTTATTGATTTATTGATTTTTTTTTATATCGAGGATAATAGAATAAGCACTCTTGTGCTTTTTTACGTCCAGTCCCCGTGTGTATGCAGTTTTGTAAATGTCATCTGCTCCCACCGGCACACGATGGCCTACTCTTACGAAAAGCGGAACAGGATTGAACAGAGAGGAATGGAGGGAACTGGTTGTCAAGTCTTCGGGGGTGGCCCCACAGTCGCCAGACTACGGGATAGATAGATAGATAGATAGATAGATAGATAGATAGATTAGATAGATAGATCAGATAGATAGATAGATAGATAAGTAGATAGATAGATAGATAGATAGATAGATAAGTAGATAGATAGATAGATAGATAGATAGATAGAGGATAGATAGATAGATAGATAGATAGATAGATAGATAGATAGATAGATAGATAGATAGATAGATAGATAGATATAGAAAGAAAGAAAAATGATGTCTTATATTCTTAACAAAACTTACAGAATATTGAACTCTTTTGTCACGCACATCACTGAAAACAATGTACGCAAAAGGGGAAAAAATGAAAGTAGTGTGATATAAAGTACTTCTCTGTCTCTCTTTCAGCCTAAATTATCATTTAAAAAATTTTCAAATATACGCTGGCTCTAAACCATCTATATACTTAGAATTTACACCCCAAAAAATTAATCAGAGTAGCAGAGGCAACAGGAAAAACCCATGGCTCATCAAATTCTGTCAACACTGTTTGTAAATGATATAATGACAGAATGAAATTATGCAAAATGTATACACAAATCTTTGTGTGGTTATAAGGATATTGGTAACATTTCAAAGTTTCTTTGCACGAGAAAATTTTTTATTTACTCTTCCATCCTTTAGCGCGTACACACACACACACACACACACACACACCACACACACACACCCCACACACAACACACACCACACACAAACAACACACCACACACACACACCAATATAATACACACAGAGAACTATACATTAAGCAACTATAAGACTGATGCAGTTCTACAGCAATCCTCAATGCATCTAAACAGTGCAGCTATGTTTAGATAATTATAGCCAGAGCGTGTGAATCATTTAGCTTTGGTGATATTTGAAAAAAAAACAAAAAAAACTTAGCAAATCATTTTCCACAGAAAATGATGACAACACGTCAACAAGCAACGATGACGTGACGTAGTTATGCAGGGAGAGTGGACGAAGAGCATAGGAAGCGTGTCGTCACCAGTTTGTGTTGTGCACACACGCCATGACGTCACGAAGCCGAGTGGTCAAGGGCCGATGACGAAGGAGGGCAAGCGAAGGTCATCCGTTTGCAAGGGCAATTTATAGAGATTACATGTTCCAGAGAAGGAGAGAGGCGCTACAGTGGACTCCTGGATGCAAATGAAGTACACTCTCTTCTTCTTGATTTTCATCGTGGAAAGCTTCAAACATAGTACACAATTAAAATTGTTGTATAATCATTTAAATTCTCAAGCTTCCATGTTAAGGCCACCACATGCAAAATGACTAGCTCTCCCCCAAAATCAACCTTTGCACAGGCAAATGACATAAACAAACGCGTGTTTTTCAAGCTTTTCCCCTGGCTACTTCAGCAAAAGTAGGCACATTTCTGTTAGATTGGAAACTGTTCTGCAAAAAAATGATCTGACGACTATTTGAAAGGAAGAGAAGGAATCCTAAACTTTAAATGAACATTCTTAACTTCTGACATGGGCCTAATTCACTACTAATCCCCTTCAACCTAAAAAAACAAACCAAACCCAAACCAGATTTCAGATAAAACATTTCAAACACTAACTGTAACAACTTTCAATGAAGCTTTCCACGACAAAAGATTTTTTCAAGTACAACTTTTGCCATCAACAATCCACCATAGGAGACTGGGGGAAGGGAAATTAAAATAAGACGGGAGGAGAGAGATGGGAGGGGAGGGTAGGAGGGTAGAAACATCTGGAGGGCATAGGTATGGAGGCATGGCGCTTGTGGCACGGACTGGTGTGACCGAAACACAAACTAAGCCAATCTTTTTCAGCTGGAGGGGGCGAACAGAACTTTAGCTGTTTGGGAAAAGACACAACAGCTTCTCATGTCTTACTGGTTCGTACATACATAACATACAGTAGAGACAACGTTACAAAGTACAATAGAAGGGAACGAGTACTACGTAGGACATGTACCATTTTGGGTGCATTATTGACAATGAACATGCTAAATTCTAATCCATCAATGAAAGAAGGAGAGAGAGAGAGAGAGAGAGAGAGGAGAGAGAGAGAGAGAGAGAGAGAGAGAGAGAGAGAGAGAGAGAGAGAGAGAGAGAGAGAGAGAGAGAGAGAGAGAGAGAGAGAGAGAGAGAAATACATATATGAACACAACAATTTTTGTATGCGTGGTTTTTGATACATTTGTCACAGTGTAAAGATACCAATGGCTGTGTGATGTACACGTATTTCTTCATCTGAAGTGCTACCATGCTTTTGGCAAATCTACATCAGGAGTCTAGGGCAGCACTGCACCATAGGAAAGACACATCAGGTATAGGTGGGTATCTACAGCTATCACATGGCTGTCTATAACTACACAAGCAGGGACCAGTTTCAACTGAGCAGGAACTGAATGTAAGACAAAAACAAAACAAAAAAAAACACGTATACGAAGGAAACGTATATCGAAGAACATGATCGGCAAAATTCTTAACTTCACGAACAAGCTTTCATTGTATTCAAATTTAGAGCGAAGCCCAGAATTGGATGATAGTCAAGATTCAAAACTTCACGAAGAAGCTTTCATGAAGTTCAAATTTAGACCAGAACCCAGTATTGAATGTTAGTGTAACAATCTCATTTAATTGCCGTTTTTTTCTGCTGTACAAACAGCTGGTTTTATACTTCGGAGTGGGGCTTGGAAGCAGGAAAAGTGGGCATTGTTCGGGTACATCTGTCGGCTGTTTTGTATCATGGCATCTCCGGCTGACAATTTTATAATTCAGAAACAAAGATGGTTTTACAATTCATAAACAAAAATGGTATTTTATCATTATCATCTCTGACATCTATGCAGTTGTGTTGTTTTCTATACAACTTTCAATCGCAGCAGACTTCTCTGCTTGAAATTCGAGCTGCTCTCCCCGGGGAAAGCGAGTCATCATAAGAGCAGAGCCACTCTACCATTTTTTTCCCCAAGTCTCTACACGTACTTGTTTCCCTATGATTTAAGTTGGTATGGAAAAACAATCTCTCAGGTGAAGCCTGCAAACCCTTGCAAAGATAATCGACAGAGATACCTCTTCTTCCAATCTAGTGATGATCACTCTTCTAAAAGTTTCCAATGTGTGACATAGACTTACAACGGGATGTCGTACTGAAAGGCAATGTAGACGGATTTTAATCGTCAAAAAGCAACAAGAACATCACATATGCTAACTAATAAAGAAAGCATCACACAGGGCACACACTGGTAAATGTCACCGCTTCACTGGGCAAGGAGGAGCCTGTGTGCGATCCGGCCATTTTCCATAATCATGGGCAGAAAAAGGCTGTCTTCAAGGTCAGAGAGAACCCTAGGAGTTAGTTCCTTTATATTTCGATATCTCCCTTTCTGTACCATATATCTTTCGTGAAAGATCGAACGGACTTTGAGGGAAGAGCTGAAGAAAATGTTATGTTTCGTGACATTCTAGGTAAAATAACTACAATATTATTATTGCCTTGAGAGTCAGACTAACCAAGAAATCCACAGAAGTAATGTTCTAAACATACTTTTCCTAAAAAAAAGTGAGCATCCGTGGAGTCCAAATAAACATTTTGCTGACTTATCTTCTGGCTAGAGAAAGAGAAATCCCAAAGAAAAAAACGATTTTGAAAAAATTGGAAAACAAATTCGCGAAAGGGTCACTTCGGATCTTTTTTAGGGGTGGGGGTGGGGGATGTTGTGGTTTGTTTCGGGGTTGTTGTTTTTTTATATGCATACAGACGACGTACAGAAGTGGCCCAGAATGCCTTTCTGCGATTTTTATGCCTCTCATCAGATTGAAACTTCTAACATAAAAAACTTTGTTGTCTCCAAAACAACGCAATCACTCTATATTTCTGAATGGAGTATAGCCAAAATAACGACAATAGAACAGTGCCTGTGTAAACAAGAACCATGAGAATGCCAACAATTCCCTAGCAAAATTGGAACTATTCAAATGTGTAATGATAGGATTTATGATTGTATCTGAAGAAAAATGCATGTGCATATCTGGAAAGAAAGAAATACCACTTCGTCATTACTTCAATAAGCATCTGAAATGTCCTTAAGCTGTCCTTTGCTTATTTTGGGGGGGCTTCCTGCAAAATGTCAACACCCCCATCCGTTCCACCCAGTCTGTTTTTATTCTGGACAACCTTCTGAAATCTTCACAGGAGGCCAAGGTAATTTCTCCGTACACTTTTAATATTGAAGTGGTTCAACTTCTCTGCCTATGTATCCTCTGTAAGTAAACGATGTACTTCTCTTTCACTGTTACCTTGTAATTGTACACGGGGATATGGGATGTTACGATGAATCACAAGCCAATAAATGTTTAACCTTAATGTTCTAGAAGGTATATAAAACATAAAAGCGTACACGCGTTACACTTTCCCCCCTTTACCTTTCCTTTTCAAATCAACCCTTCCCTCCTCCTGGTCCGCGATATTATATAACCAAATTTATTGTTGTGCTCAATTTTGCGTTCAACATTGTTTTTCGCACACTACTTTGCGGTATAAACATGTCATCACATACGTAGTTTTATGTTCGTTTTTCTACATGTCATGAATTAGAATCAATTTAGCATAATCTGAATCATGTTTGATGCTTGCCATTGAAACACTGCATGAGCAGGTTTCTGGAAAGGTCACAAGTAGGCTAGTACATCGATTCAAATATGCAAGAACTGGTATGGCAAAAGACTGAATACAATGATAAAGCATCTGTAAAAGCTGGAAATGTACGCAGAATGGAAACTTCAATAGAAAAAGCCCTCAGATTAACAACAGTCGTCCACTCATGGGAAGTAGTCCAATTAAACATAATGCAGCATTAGGAGAGATCTGTCTGTGAAAAAATGCAAAAGAAACCCATCGAAGATGTGACAGGAAGCCCGGCGTCACACTTTTACAAAGAGGAACTTCGTTTCAATATAGTTTTCTCGTGTTTTTTTTTTAAAAAGTAAATATTGAAAAAATTCTGCAACTTATTTTGTCACTTTTTCTTGAGCCTTACTACATTAAATGTATATGTTCTTGATAGATACACACGATGCCACTGCATCTAATCTGTCTTGACACCCATCGTTAGATTAAGTATTCTCTTTCCACAGAGGATGGGAGGTAACTGCACTGGATATCAATACAGACCATCACTGCTCAGTGTGGTTCTCTTTCTACACAGGATGGGAGGTAACTGCTCTGGATATCAATACAGACCATCACTGCTCAGTGTGGTTCTCTTTCTACACAGGATGGGAGGTAACTGCACTGGATATCAATACAGACCATCACTGCTCAGTGTGGTTCTCTTTCTACACAGGATGGGAGGTAACTGCTCTGGATATCAATACAGACCATCATGCTCAGTGTGGTTCTCTTCTACACAGGATGGGAGGTAACTGCTTGGATATCAATACAGACCATCACTGCTCAGTGTGTTCTCTTTCTACACAGGATGGGAGGTAACTGCACTGGATATCAATACAGACCATCACTGCTCAGTGTGGTTCTCTTTCTACACAGGATGGGAGGTAACTGCACTGGATATCAATACAGACCATCACTGCTCAGTGTGGTTCTCTTTCTACACAGGATAGGAGGTAACTGCTCTGGATATCAATACAGACCATCACTGCTCAGTGTGGTTCTCTTTCTACACAGGATAGGAGGTAACTGCACTGGATATCAATACAGACCATCTGTTAGTTCAGTGCGGTTGGCTTTCAAAGTTAATACATGTTTATGTCTCGCAACAGGTAAACCTTATTTCAGCTAAATGCACAGAATAAATAAAATACATTAAAAAGTATCTCGCTATCTATCCCTACATCCAGATGGCTTATAGAAACCAAGAGACATCTAACTGGTATAGAAGTGACACGCCCTGCACAAGAAACAAATCCCGGGTCTTGAGATACCATCTGGATGCTAGCTTTCAGTGGAAACAATAAGTCGAAGTTCCGCGCAGAATGCATTAGGTGCCTACCGTGGAACCCAAAACAATAAGAGAAGTGATCCTACAAAATTCTGTCATCCCTCCCCAGAAAAACAAAACAAACACCTCCCCCCCAAAAAAAAAAAAAAAAATTTTTTTTAGAGTATATTACAATATGCACAGAGCTAGAACGATTTAAAGCACAAAGAAAGAATGGTGACGGAGTATTATTGTAACCCACTGTCTTCGTGAAGGGAGCCCGATTTTTATACAGAAAGTCCGCTATGATTCTGATGTATACAATACAATGTAATGTAATACCATACACCACTCAACACAATACATGATAAAACGGTACGTCACAGAATGATACTCTTCCCTGAAGATAGACTGCAGGTGTCTAAGCTGCGAGTCGCGACTTCATACGACAGAAGACCGCAGAAACCAAACACCATTATACAGCGCCATGTTCCGGCGTAAGTTAATAATGAAACTGCCTTAGGTTTTTTTCCTCTTTACTGCTGCCACAGTTAAGCCCTTGAAACTTTTTCCCCCCATTTTTCAAAACATCCTCACATATCAACTTAAATCCCATTGCTTTTTCTGGAAAAACGAAAGCAACCCGAGAAAGAAGTTTAAGACAAAAAAGGGACAGAGATTTCGAACTTAGCACAAATAGCAGAGTTTACAAACCGTTTACTACCTTTACATGGCTTCCTGACACACTAAAGGGGAAAAATCATGTACGATTTTATCCATACAAGAACACTGCAACCACGAAAAAGTGTGCTATTTTTGCTGTTTAAAGATGTAATAAAGGCCAGTTTAAGACGTGCTGGAAATTGTTATGGCACAGATATTTGTGAACAAAGGCAATGCAATCTTGAAGATAAAGCTGTTTGGACGCACAATCATACTGTTTAAAACTGGGATCAGACTGTATATTCTGAAAGTTAGCCATTTACAAGGATGATGACGATTCTGTCAGACAACAGAATAAGACTTCGCAATCACTTGCAGGAAAGGCTTTGCAGTCATGATGTCTACGACGCCACCATTTCGTCTAAAGGGGGCGACAGCCGCGCCTCCCGGAACGTACGACTGGGAGTATCTAGGCAAAATAGATTCAAATTAGATCTGTTTTATTACCGTTCCCGTATGTCTCGAAGAGTCCAAGAAATCAGGTTAAATGCCATTCTTTTGACAGTAATCTTTACTAAATGGCTGGCTATTACCAGTCAGCTAATCAACACTCAGTTTATTACCAAGCAATGCGCACGAATGAGCGAGTCGTGTGTGACTGAAACTTCCGAACTCACGATAACCTTCACATAACATTCCTTTCAAACGTTTTTAAGAGGCAGTTTGTCCATTCAGGCAGTTTGTCAATTTCATAGACAAAGGTCTAAACGAACAGGCTAAAACGGTCCTTCTGAGTCAAATGGTTGAAAACGATCGTCTGTCTCCTTATCAACCCTGTGTACCCTGTACCCCTAGCTTCCCAACATTTGTTCTTTTCTGTCAGCTTCATACACATTTCTCATTTCTATTTTCCCATTCCAATGTTTTAAGGTTTTGAATTTGTCACAGAGAGGCCTGCAGCATCTATTTACAGTGCATACTAAGTTCTTAACCGTGGGATAGTCAAGTGGTCAGAGCGTCCAATTCATGATATGATGGTAACAGAGTCTCTGCAGAGGTATCAATGCAGAGGCATTATTCCTTGAGGTTAACATTGGTGCTGACTCTTCATTTCAAACTCCTTCAGATGAAACTATACACCAAAACCCTGTGTACAAGAGTACGCAAAACATGTTAAAACTCCTTGCTCGTTTCATAGAAGCGTATAAGCCAGAAAAGGCCAATGGCATAGATGACATGTACATAACCAACATGCACCATGCTACCTGGACAGGAATACGCTCTGGCAGATTCAATACACTTAAGGCACACTGCCTGAAAAATTCAGTGCAGAGCCAAACAATTCTTCAAGGGTTAGCCTAAAGGAGACGACATTTCAGACATGTTCCTACACAGAGTGGCTGACTGTCACTTAACAGCAGTCGACAGAGAGAGGGGGTGAGAAGAGTATGCTACTATTCGTGTGATTGGTAAAGGTCCTGTCTTCTTCAGCCGAACAAGATTTCTTTCTTATAGGTCAAGGGGGTTGAGGGAGTGAAGCAGGGGGTTCTACACTGTATTTTGTCACTGTGATAAAATATTCGAGTTGTTTTCCTACATTATTTTGTATACCATTTGTTTCTTGTCTTTGAATTTCATCGAATACCACAAAGGAGTAAGTCTGTTCCCGTAACATGAGAACAGCACAACAGCATGAGTCTGTAAAACAAAATTTGTTATGGTACCCCATGCAAAAGCACACACTTTGTTCTTTGGGTTACGTTAGTAACTTCAAACTGTTTGAAGAATCTGTTGAGGCCTGGTGCAAAGCGGGACATTAGGTGCAAACTTGCGTTTTTGGTTTGCATGCATACGGAGGGGAACAAAGCACTAGCAAGTCTGCATGTAACCCGAGGTGAGAGATCCTAAAAATATGTACACTTGATCCATTACTGACAGATTTGATTTAATAACATTGAGATGATAAGCCTAATGTTCTGCAACTGCCAATGCTGGTGTGTGCTTAGGAGTTCTCAGTAACCAACCACTTCTAGGAAAAGGTGTAACTGCTTGAGAGAGAGAAAACTGTGACCCCCCCCCCCCTCCCCTGGAAACCCCCCCCCCCCCCACAAAAAACACCCCTCCAACAGTGAAAATAACAAAGATGCTGTTAATCTGCATCATAACGACAAACGTGAGTACACAGTGTCAGAACATTGTGATGAATATAGTTTATAGTCTAACAAATAGCGAGTCATTCAGTGATGTGTTATATCAAGACCAGGTGAATACTTGGCATTAGTCCAAGCTCTCTAAAGACAACAGAAGACAACGGTGCTTGTCTCTAACTACAACCGAAGAACAACAAAAATGTGACAACACAAACCAACTAAAGTATAACATAAAAAAGCTACAAAATCAAAGCAAACAAAAGAAACTTAATGGAACAATGGCTGAACTCATCAGAACGGAAACCAAAATTCCTCAATCAACATCTACTCATTTGGGGGGGATTTCACAAACTTGATATAAAAAAAAAGTGAATTCGTGTGTTTCATGCCTTTTCCTGCTTCGGAAATCAACAAATGACCTTGTAAAGTAGGTTCATTACATAAACAAATATTTTCATTAATTTACATCGTCTAATCATACTGAAAAGATGTCAACTGTAGGGTTGGCGAAAAGAAGTATCTGAGAAAGTTGTACAGCCATAACTATTAACCATTTAACTAATTTCAAAGAATGGATAGCCTCTTCTCTTCTGAAGCTTTTTTTCCTCCAAATTTAAGAATCAAGGTAAAACACACATACCAGTTAACTGTGACAGGCAAAGATTTCAAAAACTGAAAAGTGAAACCTACAGGAAAAGAAAACGGAAAGGAGGGCAACATACTCAACAAGGACTGAAATCTACGGCATTTTTTTCTGGTCATAATCCAGGAAAAGCACACTAAGCTGCCTTTATACATTACAGCTAGTTACAAGCTTTAGGCAACATGGCTCATGGAGTGTATATATAGTATAGGTATAGCGTTCTATCTAGCATGGGGTTGTCATAACGGCGTGTCAAAAAAAAAAAGGGGGGGGGAGGGAGGGGGTCGCGCGCGTGCAGGTCACACCAGCCAGTGCACGTGCCATGATCGCACACAAGCGCCTCCTGGTGTCTACAACGTCCACTCACCTCATGCTTACGTCATGTCACGTGTCAATTGAGCAGAAACTTTTCATCTGGAAGAAAAGGTCAGTAGCTAATATGAGAGAAACATGCAAATGTCTAACAACATACAGACTGGCCAAAAAACACAAATCAAAAACCAAAAACAAAATCAATAAGAAACTCAAACAACTGAAAAAAAAAAAGAATAATGCAACCCAACATAAATAAGACCAAAATGCAATCATAACCAATACCACAAACTAAAAATGATAACATAAACGAAAAATAAAGTTAAAAATTCATAACTAAAATAATACCGTAGTTGGAATTGCAAGCAGAATAGTGCCCATGCCAAATAAAACCAGGAAAAAAATATTCAAACTGTAATAATCATACAAACAAAACGTCAGGGACAAATGCAAACACACTACAATCAATATCGAGAAAAAAACCCACAGCGTACAAACAAATATTGGCATTAATCTTTTTTTCGGACTGGAAAATATGTTTAACAATTTATAACAACAAAAAGACAAAACTGTGCGAATTAAATAAAAAGTTAGTTACGTTCAAAACAAGCGTTAATAATAATAAATAACAGCTATGACGTACACATGTTATTTGTCAGTATGAGCGTAGGTGCTGAAGTATACATGTACATTTAAAATGGCGGGATGGTAAAAAAAAATAAAAAATAAAAAAACAAGCGGAATGTTTCTTTTTTTTTTTTTTTTTAATCATAGATAAGACTGCAACTGAACAGATAGGATTAAAAGATGCTGGAAATTACCACTGAAAAAAAGAATTTGTATCTGTACTGTATTAGAGAGTCTGAAGACCCTGTTGTGCTCTGTATTCTGTTGCAAGTCACTGTGCTGATGTGCACATCTTTTTCATGCTCGTTTATCACTGGTTTTCAGCGACATTGTACAAGTATAATTATGATCCTTCCAACATGAACTCCGGTGTTGTAAATTACAATTAACAAATCATCCAGACTACATTTCCACTACCGTGTGACTCAGATTTTCAAAACTGCCACTATTTACCTGATTCAGTTACTATCTGATAAAAAAAAACAACAAACAACCACTGAAATAAATATTATCATTATGAAGTTTGCACTGAGATAAAAGTTATGTTTATTTGATTTGAGGAAAAGTCAAAACGACTGATTCACAGCTTGCGGAGACTGTATTTGACTGAAATTTCAAACTGACCTCGTGAAAGGTTAACCTCCGCCTTGAAGCAGAACGGTCTAGATCCACGAAAACTGGGCACTTCTTTTGGGATTTTGTTGTTGCCTATCAATTTCTTTCATTTACATTTCATATTAATCCAGCTATGTGACACCAAGATAGTCACTATCTTTGGCAATTGAGAATTTTCTGCAATTATATCATTTGGATTTTTTTTCGTACAATAACTTTTAAGTCTGCAACATGCACACTATTTAAGATGGGCAATGATGTGGGGAGGGAAAACGAGCAACTGAATATTAGCAACTCAACAGTTTTCAAGCACCGACAGCGGTTAGAGCTGTACCTGTTAGAATACACACCACCTCAACTATGGCCATTCACTAACCTCTTATCCCACCCACTTTACAGAATTTGGACAGATGTTTTCAAAGAAGCGCAAACCATGCATTAGCTACAAAATGTTTTCAAATACTCACTGATCACAAGATAGTGTTGACAAGATCAGATCAGCAATTCTCTGTAACATTATTTTAGTGGGGTTTTGACACACATTATTGCAATCATTTTCCGTGGTGTGACATTATATGACAGTTTACAAAATCTGTTCATCAGAAAAGGGGTCCACTGCTTTTCGTCTTCTTATTTTTGGCTTTATACAAGCTTCCCCTAAAAATAGCAAACAAATCAGCATTGTTGAAATAAAAAGGAATGATGTTCATTTCGCCTGAAGCAGCCCTAACCTTGGTTGTACTAGCAGGAAAACTACGGAAAATGCAACGAAAAAGCAAAAAACAAACAAAGAGCAAAAACGAACACAGTGCATGCATATCAACAATGCCAAAAAAGAGCCGTCACTGACGTTTGTCTCCTTTATCAACATGACATATACGTGCCACTTTATCCCCCACCCCTGCAGAACTGACAATGATAAAAACTGTAACATACACATTACTTTTAGACAAACTTCTGGGTTATAGTAGAAAACATGAAATGACAAATTTCCATACTACTCAAAACCCACCAAAAAAACTACAGATAGACAAGAAAACCATCTAAGTAAAAAAACAAATCACTTGATACAAGCTATACACTGCTGCCCCGTAGACAAGAGAGGACCGCTCACCTGATTTTGTGCTGGTGATGAGGTGGTAGTTAGCCAGCTTGCGGCCAGTGGAGGGACTGGACTGCAGACGGCTGCCAGAGAGACAGCTTTGCGGAACTTTAACTTGGGCCTCTGGAAGCCCTGGCCTGCGAGATTGTCCGTGGAGGAATAGTTCCTCTCCTTCACCTCCGCCACCCGGGAGTGTTTCTCCACGGACAGAGACTTGTGGCGTTTGAAGCTGGAGCGGCGAGGGCCGGCAGCCGCGGGCGGCACACACGTGTTGTTGGAGTCACTCTGCGCCGACAACTGCCGCTGAGGGGGCGGTGGTGGCCCGGGTGCGAGTTGAGGGACTGCGACTGCTGAAGGGGCTGGTGGTGCTGGGGGTGGGAGAGGGCCGGATGAGACTGGGGTGGGGTCGATCCTGGAGGGACGGGTTGCGGAAGACCCCGCTGCCAGGTGGTGGACAGTCCGGTGTCCAGCATCTGCACGATCTGGCTGGTGGGGGTGTGCGGCCCCGGACCCGGACTCTGGCTCTCTGCGGGCGGGCCCGACACCTGATCCTGCATGGGCAACCCGTCACCAGAGTCATGGGGCAGGTCGGAAAACAGCTGTTCGTAAGACCCTACCACATCCAGGCTTCGACCAGCCGAGGTGGTGACCAGCAGGACGGAATCAGCAGGGTCTCCCAGAGGGTTGACGTACAGGTTGTGGCGGGCTTTGTCAGAGGGCGTGTGGGCGGTGGTGGAGGGGGAGCTGTGGGGGTGGGTCTGGCAGGAGGCGTAGGTGTCGGAGCTGGAGGCGGTGCTGCTCTGTCGGGGCAGCTGCTTCAGCTCGATGCAGCTCTTGTCCACGCTGCTGGACCGCTCGTCACTCCCCGTGCCAGAGCTGGACCCGCTCCGCCAGCTGTTGCCCTGCCGACCCTGCAACACCCGGCTGCACTGTGGGCGTTACCATTTAGACAACATCCGACCTAACGTTGCCTGTGCACAAAATCTCACCTAATTCTACCTGCAGACATCTCACCTGATGTTACCTGTGCACACAATCTAACCTAACCTTACCTGTGCACACTGTCTCACCTAATTCTACCTGCAGAATCTCACCTAATGATACCTGTGCACAAAATCTGACCCTGCATTACCTTCAGATATGCAACTTAGCAGAACCTTAAAAGATCACTACATGCAGACAATATTCGACCAAACATTAACTTCAGTTAACAATTGACCTAATATCCCCTCCCTGCAACATATGACCTAACACTACCTTCAGATACCACACGACTTCAAGCAACATCTGGCCTTACACTACTTTTTAAGAAACATTTAACATTAAGGTCAGACACCAGACCTCACACTTCCTTCAGACAAGACAACACATGACCAACATTGCCTGTAGAAAACATCTGATCTAGTATTACCGGTACACAACATTTGACCTAACATTATCTTGATACACTGTTTGAACTAACATTAACAGTTGACAACATTAATTGACCTGACATTACCTTCAGACAAAAACTTGACCTACTATTAGCTGTACCAACATTTGACCTAATATTACATGTAGACAACATTCGACCTCCTGATATATTATGTCATCTCCAGACAATATTTGTCCTAACATTACATGTAGACAACATTCTAACTTCTCCTGATGTATATTAATTATTATGTCATCTTCAGACAATATTTGACCTAACATTACATGTAGACAATATCTGACCTAACATTACATGTAGACGACATATGACATAACATTACAAGTAGAAAACATTTGATCTAATATTACATGAAGACAACATTTGACCTAACATTACACGTAGACAACATTTGAACATACATGTAGACAACATTTGAACTAACATTACATGTAGAAACATTTGACCTAACATTACATGTAGACAACAATTGAACTAACATTACATGTAGACGACATTTGAACAAGCATTACATGTAAACAACATTTTATATAGATAACATTACATATAGACACCATTTGAACTACCATTACATGTAGACACCATTTGAACTAACATTACATGTAGACAACATTTCAATTAACATTACATATAGACAACATCTGAACTAACATTACATGTAGACAACATCTGACCTCACATTACATGTAGACAACATTTGAATCAACATTACATATAGACAACATTTGAACTAACATTACATGTAGACAACATTTGACCTCACATTACATGTAGACAACATTTGAACTAACATTACATGTAGACAACATTTGAACTAACATTACATATAGACAACATTTGAACTAACATTACATGTAGACAACATTTGAACTAACATTACCTTAGACAACATTTGAACATTACCTGTAGACAACATTTGAACTAACATTACATGTAGACAACATTTGACCTAACATTACATGTAGACAACATTTGACCCAATAATACCTGTAGATAACATTTGACCTATACATTACTCGTTGACAACACTTAACCTTACACTTTCAACACAGCTAGACATTGCAACACTGTATTTCAAAGAGAATTAAACATCACATAGGACTAGTCTGGGCAGAGCTACATTTCACATAACCACATTTCAGACAGAGAGACACGACACTGTTACAGTTCAACCATATTACACAGTACGACATACAAATTAAGACAATTGACAACTCCGTAATTTTGACTGATAAAGTATAATGGAGTTGGTATTTCTGATATGACTGTTAAAATAGTCATATTATAAACGACACGAACATTAACTATCATAATAGCTCTCTTCACTCTTTGTGTTATTGATGATGAGAAAACCCCGCTTTTTTTCTGCACATTTTCTCCTTATCTTAAGCAGTCAACACTGAATTTTTCAGGCCGGATATCTTGGGCAAAGTAAAGCTGGTGGAGCACATCTCTTTGTTAGTACAGGAAGCATGCTTGGTCTGTTTGTAGTTTAATAACCCACTGACGAAAAGCAACACAAATGACTGGATTTTTAACCTGCATAGTTGATCTGTACGC
Source organism: Stramonita haemastoma (assembly GCA_030674155.1). NCBI lineage: Eukaryota > Metazoa > Mollusca > Gastropoda > Neogastropoda > Muricidae > Stramonita > Stramonita haemastoma. Next base: position 36,208,991 of record CM060323.1, on the reverse strand, counting down.
GTACAGAATTAAAGCACATACAGTGGCTCTACACTTAAAGGTGACCCGGAAGATCGTAAATTTATTTTTCACCTTCAATTCACCAAAGCGCCGCTCTGCAGAGATTCGATCCCACAACTTCATGGACCCACAGGTATGAAAGTCAGTCTATTCACTGAGCTACAGTGTCTGTTTTCTGCATGGAACTGTAAATCGTTCTGCTTCAGATAAGTTAAAAAGTTAAAGTCTGTCCCGAGCCTAAGGCTCATCAGGCCGGTGCTTATCCCGGTTTCTGTGGCGCTAAGCGACTGAGAGTCATAGACTCCCCCCTGGATAGGACGCCAGTCTATCTCAGGGTTAACCCCCAACACAAGGTTGGTACCCCTTTTACACCTGGGTGGGGTGAGAAAATAGCCGTAAAGTGCCTTTTCCAAGGGCACAACGCCAAAGCCGACAGCTGGGATCGAACCCGCAACCTTTAGGTTACGAGTCCAACGCCCTAACTACTCGACTACCGCGGCGGCGCTTCAGATAAACCAGACTTCAATTTGGCATTTTTAAGCTGATACTTGCAGCATCTTGGCATTTCAAAGCAAACAAACAAAAAACAAAAACAAAACAGGCCAGTGACAGCAAATTCCTGAAGGAACAAAAGGGTATTTCATCATCCATAATGTGCGGAAATGTTCTTCTTCACATGTATCGAGAGAGAGAGAGAGAGAGAGAGAGAGAGAGAGAGAGAGAGAGAGAGAGAGAGAGAGAGAGAGAGAGAGGAGAGAGAGAGAGAGAGAGAGAGAGAGTTATTCTTTGATATCGAGGATAACAGAATAAGCAATCATGTGCTTTTTTTCATCCGGTCCCCGTGTGTATGCAGTTTTGTAAATATTGTCATCTGTTCCCACCGGCACACGATGGCCTACTCTTACGAAAAGCGGAACAGGATTTAACGTGTGCGCAAGATGTTTTGTGTGCGTTCGCACACGGGGCCTCGGTTTAAAGTCTCATCCGAAAGACTTTATTTATTTATTTATTTATTTATTCTTTTATATCGAGGATAACAGAATAAGCAATCATGTGCTTTTTTTCATCCGGTCCCCGTGTGTATGCAGTTTTGTAAATCTTGTCATCTGTTCCCACCGGCACACGATGGCCTACTCTTACGAAAAGCGGAACAGGATTTAACGTGTGCGCAAGATGTTCTGCGTGCGTTCGCACACGGGGCCTCGGTTTAAAGTCTCATCCGAAGGACTTTTGGGGAGAGTGGAGTCAGCACTGATGTTAACTCCAGGAAGAAAATTTCCTCGACCGGACTGAACGGTCGAAGCAGCGCAAGTTCTGACAAGTATCGTCCCAGGGCAGAGTTTGACAGTAGAGCAGACGAAGGAGAGAGGGAGAGAGAGAGAGAGAGAGAGAGAGAGAGAGAGAGAGAGAGAGGATAGAGAGACGAGACAGAAGAGAGAGAAGAAGAAAAAAAGAAGAAGAAGAAGAAGAAAGAAGAAAGAAAAGGAAAGAAGAAAGAAAGAAAGAAAAAGAAAGAAAGAAAGAAAGAAAGAAAGAAAAGAAAGAAAGAAAGAAAGAAAGAAAGAAGAAGCAGAACAGGAGAGATTAAAATAAGCAAGTGAAGAATAGTGGCATAACCTTTACAGATAAGCTGGAAATAAACTAAACCACTGCCGGGGAAAAAAGGAAACAAAAAAACCGTTCTCTATATTTGTCTTTTCTTTCTCTTTTGGTAAAAATGTCACAACAACTACCTTAGTGTGCTGGTGGTGGTGAAGTGGAGATTGCCAGTGTTTGAGGAGAGAGAGAGAGAGAGAGAGAGAGAGAGAGAGAGGAGAGGAGAGAGAGAGAGAGAGAGAGAGAGAGAGAGAGAGAGACAGACAGACAGACAGACAGACAGACAGAGAGGGAGAGACAGAGAGAGAGAGAAAAAGAGAGAGAGACAGAGACAGAGAGATAGAGAGAGAGAGACAGAGAGAGACAGAGACAGGCAAACAGACAGAGAGACAAAGGGTAAACACAGGGAGAAAGATCAGGCCAGAACAAAACACAGAATATCATTTTCCGCAGTAGAATGACACAGAAGAAGCTGTGATCCCACAAGAATGGTATTTCACAAAGACAGCCCTGAACTATACATATCACCCTTCATGTCCTCATCATTCTAAATCTTCCTTTCCCCCGCCTCCAAACAGCCAAACCTACGTTAATTAG
>CM060323.1:36184298-36196798 GCA_030674155.1 Stramonita haemastoma | reverse complement strand
ACTGTTGGTTTCTTCCTCTGTGGTCCATGAATAACTTGACAAAAAGAGAGCGATTGACTAGCATGACCTTTATAAGTGTTTTTTTTCTTTTCATTTTTCCATTCTACTGGGTTTCTTTTTAAAAAATTACTAATCATTAATCTCTCTCTCTCTCTCTCTCTCTCTCTCTCTCTCTCTCTCTCTCTCTTCTCTCTCTCTCTCTCTCTTTCATTTCTTTCACCTTTTCTTCCCGTTCGTCATGTTTCTACTTTTTTGTGGCCTTTTCTTTAATTTTTCTTGTTACTCAGATTTTTTTCTCTCCCTTTTTGTTTTCCTCTTCCACTTCCTTTTTTTAAAAGATTTTCTTTTCTTTTCCCCTTTCCTCTGCACTTATTCTTGTCCTCGAAATCGTTAAAGTGTTTATTGTTACTAATTTTGCTAGTTTTCGGTTTTTTGTTTGATTTGTTTAGCCTTTCTCTTTCGCATTTCTCCCCTTTTCCCCTGTCCTATTGACTAGTTTCCTTTTCCATCTTTTTTGTTGTTTCTCTTTTCTTTCTCTTTTTCCCTTCCCTTTTTTTGTTTGTTCTTCGACTAGATCTCTGCCCCCCCCCCCCCCCCCCCTTTCTTTGTGTGTGTGTTTCTTCAGAAACAACAACAGCGAGAACGTCAGCAGCAGAAATATCTGTTACTACAGCTTCTACTACTGACTATGAGTACCACAACTTAAATTTTTTCTTTTATTCTCCCCCCCCCCCCCCCCCCCAATTATATCTGTTTTGGCTTCTTTTTCATTTGCTTCTTTCTATAAACGTTCCATGGCTGATTATTTTTGTCATGCCATCCAAATACAGCACATCTCTTTAATCGTCCTTCATAATTTTTTCTGTAATCCATTTTTGTTTGTTTGTTTGTTTTCTTGAACGTATTCGCGCATTGATTTCTTTCTTCTCTCTTTTTTTTTTTTTTTTTTTTTTTGGGGGGGGGGGGGGGGGGGGTTGTTTTTTGGTTTCATGTATTTTTTCCAGTCACAGCCTGCCACTTTTGTATGAACTAACATTCATCATACATTTTAGCAGAGAATGTCACAGAAGCTATGGTGAGAAATCATGATTCTTTTTTAAACTACGCTGACGTTAGTTACCATATAACAAAATGTCACCACCATGCCACAACCATCCATTCTGCAGGCTACTAATGAGAGGAGGATAGAAAGGAGAAGACGGGAAAAATTACGAAGCGACAGATCGGCAGAATGGACAGGGAAATCAGGAAAAGAAGGAGGAGGTGGAGAAGACGGAGGAAGAAGAAAATGTCCTGACATGCTGGGGGGGATGATTTACAAGCTATGTGATCTTGCGGTACTTGTGTGTATGCCTGAAGCGGGGACAAGGCAGAGGTAGATGGGTGACCTCTGGGAGATGGCTAAAATACTGATCCCACAGCAGCTAGGTACAGCGAAGATTCATGCCCGCTACTTCAAAACCATTAGAATTGTCCACACCTTTACTAGGTTATTATGCCTGATTGTATGTTTACAAGCAAATATTTAGTAAGTAGGCAGATATGCATGTGCAGCGGAGGCGACCTAGCCCAGTGCACTCACTTAAAAAAAAGAAAAAAGGAGGGGGGGGGGGGGGGTGTAGATATTACCCAGCTGTCCTGACCTAGCCAAATGGTGTGCGTGACGTTGCACATGCATTTGCTTCCCTATCAGAGAGGTTTTATTTTTTTCTACGAATCCTGCCGTGGGTTCTTTTACGTAAACCTAAATGTACATCGCAGGCCATATCTCGGTTTAGCGTCTCACCTGAGAGACTAGCGGCTAGACACCATTCAGGGTCCAGTGGATGGCAGAAAAATCTTAACTTGGACAGGACTCAAACCCGTGACCTTTCCGCTTTTCAGACCTCTGCATTACCGCTAGACAACCAATCCATCACATATTTATAATGATAATAATACTGTAGTTTATATATCTTGTAAGTAAACAAATCAAAGTGCTTACACTCAAATCAATTAAAAGCATGCAACCGTCCATAAAATCTATGACAGGATTTAGTTGATATCACACACACACACACACACACACACACAACACACACACACACACACACACACACACACACACATGGCATGACCATTGTGGTCAGCCGGGCTATACACAAGGGGCCAAAACTTTTGTTCCTGTTCTCAACTAGTTATTCTTTCGCCAACTTGAAATCAAATTCAACTCACTTCTGGGACAGAGTTGCCCAGAAGTTCTGGCCCCCACACCGAATAAAAAATGACAACAATATGACTATAGAGACATCAATTCCAGCATTCTATTTCAATAATATGATAACAGTTGGCGAGTTCATCTATTTCTCTTGAGTAAAAGACTGTGAGAAGCTCATACCGAATTCTTACATAACTCAATTAAAAAAAGACGTTGATGCCCTGTGCTGAATATTTTAGAATAAACTTTACGTTATGAAAAAGACTTTTGCATCATGTTTTATACTTTTTCCCTACCCCCCCCCCCCCACACCACACCACCCCATCCCACGGTACATTTTAAATGTGCAAGCGCATTATTGATCGTGTGCTGGCGCAGTAATCAAACAGCATATTAAAAAGCCATCCAACAGGACATCAAAGGACTGTTTTGCATTTGATTTGTGTGTGTGTAGAATGAGTTTAATGTGGTATTGATACATTTTGTTCCAGCGGACCGACCCCCCCCCCCCCCCTCCTCCAAGCCTTTTGTAAGCAGAGATGTTGTGTGTGTGTGTGTGTGTGTGTGTGTGTGTGTGTGTGTGTGTGTGTGTGTGTTGTGTGTGTGTACGTGTGTGGGTACGTGTGCGTGCGTGCGTGCGTGCGCGCGCGCGCGCGTGCGTGCGTGCGTGCGTGCGTGCGTGTGTGTGTGTGTTGTGTGTGTGTGTGTGTTACTTTCTTCATAAAACGTCCTTTCACCTTCGATGATATTAGATGCACAACCGACCTAAGGAATAACATAAGGTTAACTTAAGTATGCGCATATAAAGCAGACGCATGGTATCAATTTTGGGGGGGGTTGAGACTGACTGTTCTGGATCTATATATTCCGTAAGTCTACATTAACTTTCATACTATCAAAAAAATAAACAGCAGACGATCGGTTCATTCTGTCGCTGCCGTTTACTTACCTTTCTACCCTTGTATTTGCTTCCTGCTTGCCTATGTCTGGTTTATTCCCCATTTCTTTTCTTTTCTTTTGCTTTCTTGCATGCGAGAATGACATTTCTTTTTTTCTTTTTTAAAGATGACTTGCTAATTCACATCCTCCGTAACTTTTTCCCAAGTTGGACAATTCGGGCGACTAACATCATGATCAGTTTCACCGCATCTATAGCGTTCTTCTTTTTGTTTTCTCTTCTATGCGAGAAGACATGCTACTGTGTTTGCATGACTAGTAGGCCTACTACTACAAGCAGAAGAGTAACATCTGGTTTGCTTACAAGTTCATTCACTGCTTGAAAAGTTGCTGCTATATTTAGTCATAGCCAGAGTTGGTTGTCTCTAACAACTTTCTTCAAGATTAATCTGTCAGATTTTGCCTTCTCGATTACTTGATCTCTGATTTGATCATAAATATTTTCAAAATTACAGCCATCTGAATTGGTTCTCAATGTTGCTGAGAAACCAATCATTTTCCTGTGTAGGTTTACGAAATTTAAAATGTCTATTTGGGTCTTGCAAAAGACCTGTCGAGAGCTTGCTTGGCTTTCTTGTAATCAGTCACCTCGCCTCTATCTGGCAGACTTAAAAATAGCTATAATTTTTTTTTAACCTGCTCTGAACAGAAGCCGGGCACGCCTGTGTTGCATGTTCATGTTGTACGCTTCAGTTACGAACTACGAGGTAGGCCAACTAGATCTAGTAGGCTTCAAATTCTTCTAACCAGGAGTCCACTTCAGACTGACTGATTGCGCATCATCCGTAGTAGGTTCCAATCAATGTTTCTAGGAGCCTAAAGAGAACACTCGTCGCCACTTTTGTTGAGTTTGACGTTTTATAAACTTCCTGTGAGTCTACACTAACTTTCACAGTACCAAAACACATCAGCAGACGATAGGTTCATTCTGTTGCAGTTGTTTCCCTTCCAAGCTCCCGGATGTTCAATGTCTTTTTACTGCAATAAATGAATGCCTATGCATTTTATCACCAGCACTATACTAGAATGTGACATCGCTCCTTTCCTTATTAAGAGAGAAACCAAAAACATTTAAAAACCAGATCTATCACTGTCAGTAGGATCTAACACTGTTAAAAAATAATATGTGTGAGTGTGTGTGTGTGTGTGTGTGTGTGTGTGGTGTGTGGATTTTATTTATTCTTTTATTTATTCTTTTATTTATTTATTTATTTTATTTATTCATTCTTTTATATCGAGGAAAATGGAATAAGCACTCATGTGCTTTTTTTTTTTTTTTACATCCAGTCCCGTGTGTATGCAGTTCTGTAAATTCATCTGTTCCCACCAGCACACAAAGGCCTACTCTTACTTATGGGCACGAATGCGCAAGTGTGCGCAGAATTTTTCAGCCAGTCTTTCGTGGGGAATGTTGAAGAGTCTATCCCTCTCACGATAGCAGCGTGCATGCTGAGTATGATCGCCATCAACCACTGCTAGCACACTCGTCTACAAAAGGTGAATATGATTTTGATGTAGGTGAAGGCCTAAACTGTTCTGCCACCTTCCTTCTGTGCTCTGTCTAAAATGAGTCATCTACAATGACTAATTTGCGCCATTCTGGAGATTTCAACATTCATAAAACACAAACACCTTGCCTTTTTTCTTTTTTTTTAAAAAACCCGCCTCTGTAAAACCTCCTCCTCTTACCTACCAAATAGAATCGTTCTTCTGTATTGATTTTTGTTTGTTTGTGCTATGAAAAAAAAAAAAAACGAAACGAAACAGTTGAGACACAAAAGTCAAATGTGTGGTGGGGAGGGGGAGGGGAGGGGGGTGTACGCGTGTGTCTACTTTTGGCGGAATAGCCAGGCATCGTGCGAACGTCTAATTTTTGGCTTAAAAGGCTGGAGTTCACGCGTGAAGCTAATTTTGGCTAAAAGAGGCCACGTGCCTACTACTACTGTCTGGGGGAGGGGTGGTGGTGGTGGTGGTGGTGTTGAAGGCTGTCTGTGTGTAGTTGTATGGCTAGCTTTTTTCAATTCCATAGAGATAAGACGAGACTCGCATTGAGACAGCAGACTGGATACAGAGACACAGAGAGAGAGAGAGAGAGAGAGAGAGAGAGAGAGAGAGAGAGAGAGAGAGAGTAGAGAGAGGAGAGGTGTCCGTGCGTACGTACGTACGTGTGCGCGTGCTCGTGCGCACGCTTGTGTTGGTTGTCTGACTCAGACAGCGATGGAGACGGAGACAACGCGGGGGACAGAAGAAATACTGCGCGTTACCGATGTGGATTTGAAGATAATGGATTGGATTAAAAAAAAAAAATTCTGGTTACAATATGGGTCTGAGTCTGTTAAGAGCATTACAGGAGGGGAGGGGGAGGGAGGGGGAGGAATGACTGGCACTGAGTACGCTTAGGGTTAAAAAACATGCTTCTGAAGGACGAAAATACGCTGTTTTTTTTATTATTTTTATTCCAAAGATAATTATATTTGCTGAATGACTAGTGCCTAGCGGCTTTGCTTTCTGCGTTTCTGACCAAATTCTGACTGATTCAGAGTAAGAAGCTTGTTCTTCACAGATTTAGAAGTTTGACTCATGTGTATGCCCACTCGCACACATACACATAGCCTACATGCACTTGCAAGCGTACAAACACTCGTACACACACACACACACACACACACACACACACACACACACACACACACACACACACACACACACACACACACACACAGAGTTGTTGTCTGAACCATCGCGATTGTTGGACATTGTGTTAGTGCTAATAAGAAGTCCGATAATTCAGTATTTATAGTTTGTTAAAGTTAGTTTTATATTTTAACTTTGTTATCTGGCATTGGTTTCAGCTATTGTTCAATTTTTCTTGTTCAGGTTTTTTTGTTGTTGTCTAAAATCACTTAATGTGAATAGACGTTAAACTGAAGAAACACACACACACACACACACACACACACACACACACACACACACACACACACACACACACACACACACACACACACACACACACACACACACACAGTGGAGTGACATGCAGAGACAGACAGATCGATAGATAGATATACAGACAAAAAGTAACAAAACACTGACAATGTACTTATCACAATAACCACAGAAAAATACCCAACTGTTACCTTTTCAATTATTTTCACCTGCTCTACACAATTGTACTGTTCCATTAAAACATACAAAACTCCTTTACAGGAAAACATACATGGAACATAATATAGCAAAGCGAAAACATAATACCATGATAACAGCGAAAGTAACTATGGGACATGAGCATTGATTTACTCAACATCATCATTACAAACAAACAAAACAAAACAAAGAGATAAAAAAAGGAAACGCTCACACGCTTTTTAAAAAGATATTTGTAGCAAAATTGTGTACAAGAAATTATATAAATAACTAGAAACACCTTTTAAAAGAAATAACAGTTCAGATTTCAGAAGTAAATGGGATATGAAAGAATTATTTCATGCTTCTATTCTCACAAAATTAACAAAACAAACGAACAAAACAAAAATATTTTTAAATGAAAGAAAAGAAGAAAGAAAGCAAAACAAACAAACGAACAAAAAAAAAACCCACAATGCAAAACAACAAAATTAACAGCCCCCCCCCCCCCCCACTACTTACTAAGCTCAACCAAACACTCACATAATGCAAAGATGACAAGAAAATAATCCTTACATTGTCAAAACACTACTCTACAGTCATGTCTAACTTTCTGAGGGCACAACACTATATACAACTACAGCCACTACTACTTTGACAGCTGAACAACACTATAGACAATTACATCTACTACTACTGTGACGGCTAAACAACACTGTAGACAACTCTACCTACAACATCTATGACAGCTAAACACTATAGACAACTACATCTACTACTACGACAGCTAAACAACACTATAGACAACTACATCCACTACTATGACAGCTAAACAACACTATAGACAACTACATCCACTACTATGACAGCTAAACAACACTGTAGACAACTCTACTACAACATCTATGACAGCTAAACAACACTATAGACAACTCTACCTACAACATCTATGACAGCTAAACAACACTGTAAACAACTCTACCTACAACATCTAGGACAGCTAAACAACACTATAGACAACTCTACCTACAACATCTATGACAGCTAAACAACACTGTAGACAACTCTACCTACAACATCTAGGACAGCTAAACAAAACTATAGACAACTACATCCACAACATCTATGACAGTTAAACAACACTATAGACAACTACATCCACTACTACTATGACAGCTAAACAACACTGTAGACAACTACATGCACTACTACTATGACAGCTAAACATCACTATAGACAACTGCATCTATGTCAGCTAAACAACACTATAGACAACTACATCCACTACTACTATGACAGCTAAACAACACTGTAGACAACTACATCCACTACTACTATGACAGCTAAACAACACTATAGACAACTACATGCACTACTACTATGACAGCTAAACATCACTATAGACAACTGCATCTATGTCAGCTAAACAACACTATAGACAACTACATCCACTACTACTATGACAGCTAAACAACACTATAGACAACTACATCCACTACTACTATGACAGCTAAACAACACTGTAGACAACTACATTCACTGCTACTATGACAGATACACAACACTATAGACAACTACTACTATGACAGCTAAACAACACTGTAGACAACTACATCCACTACTACTATGACAGCTAAACAACACTATAGACAACTACATCCACTACTACTATGACAGCTAAACAACACTATAGACAACTACATCCACTACTACTATGACAGCTAAACAACACTATAGACAACTACATCCACTACTACTATGACAGCTAAACAACACTATAGACAACTACATCCACTACTACTATGACAGCTAAACAACACTATAGACAACTACATCCACTACTACTATGACAGCTAAACAACACTATAGACAACTACATCCACTACTACTATGACAGCTAAACAACACTATAGACAACTACATCCACTACTACTATGACAGCTAAACAACACTATAGACAACTACATCCATACTACTATGACAGCTAAACAACACTATAGACAACTACATCCACTACTACTATGACAGCTAAACAACACTATAGACAACTACATCCACTACTACTATGACAGCTAAACAACACTATAGACAACTACATCCACTACTACTATGACAGCTAAACAACACTATAGACAACTACATCACTACTACTATGACAGCTAAACAACACTATAGACAACTCATCTATGCAGCTAAACATCACTATAGACACTGCACTATGCAGCTAAACAACACTATAGACAACTCTACCTACAACATCTATGACAGCTAAACAACACTATAGACAACTCTACCTACAACATCTATGACAGCTAAACAACACTATAGACAACTCTACCTACAACATCTATGACAGCTAAACAACACTATAGACAACTCTACCTACAACATCTATGACAGCTAAACAACACTATAGACAACTACATGCACTACTACTATGACAGCTAAACATCACTATAGACAACTGCATTCATGATTCAGCTAAACAACACAATAGACAACTACATCCACTACTACTATGACAGCTAAACAACACTGTAGACAACTACATTCACTGCTACTATGACAGCTAAACAACACTATAGACAACTACTTCGGGGAACAGATGACAAGATTTACCATACTGCATACACGCGGGGACAGGATGTAAAAAGCACACGAGTGATTATTACATTATCGTCAATATAAAAGAAAAAATATAAATAAATAAATGACAGCTAAACAACACTATACACATCCACATCCACCATTACTATAACAGCTAAACATTCTCTCATCCCACCACACAACAACAACACACAACAACAACAACAACAACAACCACAACCACAACAATCACCTACCTGGGACTGCGAGGTGAGGAGCGGCGTGGAGGTCATCCTCTTGAGGGACTCCTCATCAGCGTCCAGCAGGTTGTGGGTGCTGCAGTCCTCCCCCCCGGGACACCCCCCTCCCCCGCCGCCCCCCTCCCCCTCCACCTGCACCACGTGGGAGGGGCAGGCCTCGCCCGGCTTCAGCCTGAGCATGCAGGCCGGGGGCGAGGCGTTCTTGGAGTGGGCCGAGGACGAGGAGGAGGAGGAGTCCGAGGTGCCGCTGTGCACGCAGTCGTCGTGCTGGTGGAACTCCTGCTCAGCCGCCGCCCCCCCTCCGCCCCCGCCCCCGCCGCCACCACCGGCTGGGTGGTGGGGGTGGTGGGGGTCCCCGGGCTTGTGGTGGGGGGAGTGCACCTCCATGAGGTCCACGCTGCGGGCGAAGGCGTCCCTCAGGTTGATGGAGTGGAAGGACACGATGCTCCCCGTGCGCTTGGCCTTCTCCAGCGCCTCGCGCCGCTTGAAGGCCTTCTCCCGGCGCATCTGGTCCTTGTAGAACTCGGCAAAGTTGTTGACGATGATGGGGATGGGCAGCGCGATAACCAGCACGCCGCATATACAACACACACTCCCTACCACCTTGCCTAGCACCGTTTTCGGGTAGATGTCCCCGTAACCCACGGTGGTCATGGTGATGGCCGCCCACCAGAAGGTCTCCGGGATGCTCTTGTACTTGGTCTCCGGCTCGTCCTTCTCGGCGAAGTAGGCGAGGCTGGAGAAGAGGAGGATGGAGATGGCCAGGAACATCAGCAGCAGGCCCAGCTCCTTGTAGCTCCTCTGCAGCGTGTAGCCCAGCGACTGCAGCCCCGTGGAGTGGCGGGCCAGCTTCAGGATCCTCAGGATCCTCATGATCCGGAAGATCTGCACCACCCTCCGCACGTTCTGGAACTGCTCCGTGGTGCTCTTGTTGGTCTCTGTCAGCCCCAGAGAGATGAAGTAGGGCAGGATGGCCAGGAGGTCTATCACATTCAGCGGGCCCTTGAAGAACTTCCACTTGTTGGGCGAGGCCCAGAAGCGGGCCAGGTACTCGAGGGTGAACCAGCCGATGCACACGGCCTCCACCATGGCCAGTTTCTCATTGTCCCCGGTGGCCGTGGGGTTGTCGCGCTCTTGCAAGTGCGGGATGGTGTTGAGCGTTAATGCGATGGTGGACAGGACGATGAAGAGAATGGAAATGATGGCAAGGACCTGGAAAATACAGTGCAACACCCACCTCAAAGGACGGGCCTTCAGAGGAGCACCACCTGAACTCAACAGATGGGCCTTTCGACACAGAGGTCGTCCTTACATACGCCGTCCTCATGCCTCACCTAACAGAGAGAGGCGACGGAAGGACCTTGAAAAAGAACTAGGATCACTCGTATCCACCGATCCGTCATTAAAAAGGAACTCTCAGAAAGGCTTCATTCTGAAATGACTTTGTCAGATGGGGAAAGATTCATTCAAAGAATTCAGACTTCAGACCGATCAGAACCATCTAGAACAGGGAATGACTCCTTAGCACGAAAAATCTGAAACGCTTCACTACATGATAGGGCTTTTAAAAGAAGAAGAAAAAAGTAAGAATAGACAGAAGAAACTGAATTCACCGAAAAGACCTTAAACCACAACGAGCAGAATTCCCGCTATAAGGGACAGTTTCTAAAATAGAAACAAGAAGAAACAGATGTACCTACGAGCGAAAAGACTAGCATCACACACATCAACAGATGCATCTTTCAGACAGCCACTAAGTACGTCTCTCTACCAAAGGACCCTTAGCAGAGACAACCAGAAACATTGTTCACATCAGATGAGCTTTAAAAAGAAGAATCTACCATAATGAATGAATCTTTACCACACCCCATAAGATGTTTATATATTATACCCTAAAAAATAAGCCTTTTATAGAGACTACCCGCATCACTGACCTTATCTGATGGGTGCTTATCAAGATCTATCAGAATTATCTGCTCTAACGGACGAGTTTTTAACACACTATCAAAGCATCTGCCTTGGCAATTACAGTATTATTCTTTTTATGGCACACTACCAGAATCATCTATTTCACAGGTGAGACTTTGCACAGTTTATCTGAAGCAACACGCAACTATCACAAGGCTCTTCTTAACTGGTGGGACTTGACAGAATCTATCTGAAGTATCTACCTTTACTAGTGGCACACTATCTCAACTGCTTTATCAAGGATTATATTTGACCCATCCACCTCAACGAGTGAGCCTAAATAGCATCACTGAGAAGCATATAATTTTTTATATGGATGCCTTACAGGCAGATTCTCGGCAAATACGGCTTACTAAATTGTGTGTGTGTGTGTGTGTGTGTGTTGTGTGTGTGTGTGTGTGTGTGTGTGTGTGTGTGTGTGTGTGTGTGTGTGTGTGTGTGTGTGTGTGTGTGTGTTGTGTGGTGTGTGTGTGTGTGTGTGTGTGTGTGTGTGTGTGTGTGTGTGTGTGTGTGTGTGTGTAAGTGTGTGTGCAGACTAGAGACGGGTAATAATATACATTTTTTATTATCTAGTCAGCACCAGAGGGTCTAAAACACATCGTTTACATATCTCTGATTTCTGTATATGAGGGTTGGCAGCTTTATCATTTTTATCACAATATTTGGTGTTCCTTTATCTTTCTACCATGATTTTGGCCTACAGTTTAATGTGCCCGTGAAAGATTTATGTGCGCCAGATTATCGTATTGTTTTACCTAGCGTTGTAAGCACATGAGTGTGTGTAAACGTTTTGATTTGTTTTTCTTTCAAACAAGATTCAGCAGCGTATAATCTTATATTGTTTATCCATATTATCACCATCATTTAAAAAAATGTTATCATCACAATTATTATTATAATTGTTGTTATTATTTATCACCATTGTTTATTATTATTATTATTATTTTTAATTTTTTTTTTTATTATTTTTTTTTTAATATTTTTTTACAATAATTATTATTACTATTATCATTACTATTATTAACATTTATTGTTGTTATTGTTAAATGGCTTTGAGTGGAAGCAATCCAGGTGTGACAAAGGGACTTTTTTCCACAGAGAACAAAATGATTTGTGTTTAGACAACCGAAACTACGGCCATATTTCACCTATTCATCTTTAGTTCATCTTTCTTTAAAGTACCCCCCCCCCCCCTCTCACCTCTTCCTCCTGTCTAAACCTGTTAATGATTATGCATACAGGTAAGGTAAGGTAAAAGTTACACACACACACACACACACAACACACACACACACACACACACACACACAACACACACACACACACACACAAACACACACACACGCGCCGCGCGCGCAAAGACGCAAAATGTGGCACTGTATACACTTACATCTCTGTTTACCTCC
>CM060323.1:36176798-36179298 GCA_030674155.1 Stramonita haemastoma | reverse complement strand
CTTCCTTCCTCTCTTTCTTTCTGTACCCAGGCATTGTGAGCTGTTTCATGAGATAACAGGCAGACAAAAACATTCTTTTATACTCAGTTTGTCGTTTACTACCGTCTGTGTGTGTGTGTGGTGGGGGGGGGGGGGGGGGGGGGGGGTGGGTGGTTGTGTGGTGTGGGGTGTGTGGTGGGTGTGTGGTGTGTGTGTGTGTTGTGTGGTGTGTGTGTGTGTGTGGTGTGTGTGTGTGTGGTGGTGGTGTGTGGTGTGTGTGTGGGGGGGTGTGTGTGTGGTCGTGTGTGCGCGCGGGTGCGCTGTTTTTTGTTTTGTTTTAGATTTCTTTTTTCTTTCTTTTTTCTTTTTGGACTGATGTTGTGTGTGAAGACTCTGTCCTTTCCAGTAAAATATTCATCTCCCGTTATTGACACAGTTATGAGTTTGGGGTTCAAAAAGAATATCTAGTGCCTTTTAAAGTGAAGTTTTAGAGCAAGTGTATCATCAGTTATTCAGAAACTTTTGCATTACTTTTTTTAAAACTTCAAATCCATGGAAGCTATTGCTTTATCCATTATGTACAAGATTTCTGTTGTAAATTACACCATTTTAAAACTTGATAGGAATATCTAGTGCCTTTTAAAATTAAGTTTCAGAGCAAGTTTATCACCAAAGTTATTCAGAAACTTTTGCATTTATATGTATTTGAAATCAATGAAAGGTAAAGCTTTGTCCATTATGTACTAGATTTTTTGTGGTAAATTATTCCTATTTAAAAACCCGTATAGTATCGCATTGCACTATTTTCCATTGAAATGTGTTTTATGTTACATGAAACTGCACTGTGTTATACTGTTTAGTTTCGATTCTACGAAATTGTACAGCATTACTTTGTACTCTAGTTTCATTCAAGGAATCTCTTAAATGAAAAGTGGGATTCCCGGAATCTGTTAAATCAAAACTGGGTTACTATCCTAAAAAGCAGTGCACATGCACAGCCTCAGGACTGTGCCACCATTTTCCCACTGTCTCTGCATACTTACTTTTTTTCCCTCTGTGGGTGAACCTTTTTTCCCCGGAAAATTATGCCGTGGGTTCTTTAACGCTCCCTAGATAAAAAAAAACAGTTTGGGGTGGAACAGTCTAGTGGCTAAAGCGTGGTACTAGTGATGTGAAGGTAACTGAGTTTGCAGGTTCGAGTCCTGGCTGACTGCGTCCATAAGAGGATTTTTCCTGGAGTTAAGATGGGTACTGACTCCACTCTCCTCAAAGTACTTCAGATGAGACTATAAACACCCAAGTCTGGAAAGTAAATGCTCGCAAAACAACTTGGGCATACGTTTAAACCTGCTCTGCCTTTAGAATGAATCGGCCACTGCATGCCATTAGGAACAGACGACAACATAAAAAAACAACAACAACGCAAAATATGCATGCACACTGATGTCGTGTGTAGACACCATTACCGAAGTAGGAATGCGGCTATATCTTAATGGTGGGCAAAACCGGTCGCATACACAAAATCCCATGAATGGGCTGCCTCGGATCTCTAGCCGAGGAAGGATAAAACCCCTCAGTATTTCATAGAAGAATAGGCCTCGTAAGGCCGATAAGGTGGGTGGCACGAATATACCCAGCATGCACTCTAGTCCCGAAGGAGAGATAGACTCCGCCAAGTCTGAGGTGCTCACAATATTCTGCCGAAAAAGAAATTTAATACCACAGTGTCCTAAAGGCTTCTCACGGGGGTAAAAGATAAATCGTCAGGTCAAGTCAGGTCAAGTCCAGTCAAGCCAGGTCAAGTCCACTCAAACAGGTCAGGTCAGGTCAAGTCCGGTCAAGTCAAGTCAAAACAGGTCAAGTCAAAACAGGTCAATTTAAGTAAAGTCAAGAAAGGTCAAGTCAAGACAGGCCAAGTCAAATCAAGTCAAGACAGGTCAAAACAGATCAAGTCTTGTCAAGTCAATTAAAGTCAAGACAAGTTAGGCCAAGTCAATTCCTGTGCAGTCCAGTCCAGTCTAGTGCAGTCAAGACATCCATTGCACACGGGACCTGCGATTATCGTCTCCTCTTGCAGGACAATATCAACGTCAAGGCTCAAAGTTGGCCAGACTGGGCGACAAACACAAAAGTCCGGCTCAGACGGGATTTAAACCTTGTACCCTTTGGGTCCTAAGACCTGCAAGCCAACTGGACCTATTAAAGTACACATGGCATTGTATGTATGTATATACCCTGATGGACAAAGTCCTTTAGAGGGACAGCAGAGAGAAGAGAGAGAGAGAGAGAGAGAGAGAGAGAGAGAGAGAGAGAAGAGAGAGAGAGAGGGAGAGAGAGAGAGAGAGAGAGAGAGAGAGAGAGAGAGAGAGAGGAGAGAGGAGAGAGTGAGAGAGAGAGAGAAGAGAGAGAGAGAGAGAGAGAGAGAGAGAGAGAGAAGAGAGAAGAGAGAGAGAGAGAGAGAGAGAGAGAGACTTGCATGCGGTAGAATATTTGGAAGTGATACAATCTTGTTCTTGTCTCT
>CM060323.1:36164298-36169298 GCA_030674155.1 Stramonita haemastoma | reverse complement strand
AACCTTGATGATAATCATCACACTCCTACAAAGGGGATGGTCACAGCATCTGAGAAGAGGGAACACAGCAACTTGGGGGAGGAAAGGAGAGGAGAGGAAAGGAAAGGAAAGGCAAAGCAGAGCGCGCGAATGGCCGGCCACGCTCTGAAACAACTTGCAAAAATGAGGACGGAAGCCATCGGAAAAAACAAGGCAGCTGGACGTAGAACATAAAGGATTGCGGCAGGCGGGGGTTTAGAACACACAACATTGATTGATTGATTGATTGATTGATTGATTCCAAGATCCTGCAGAAGGCATCGATGATTTCAAAGCCGCAGTAGACCTGCAGACGGACGAAGACTCTGCACACGTTGATGGACAAGGAAGATGGGTCCCTACATCACTCCAATCCTAGTATTTTCACAAAGCAGCAGAGAACGGCCACGGAGCCAAGGGGAAGAAGGAGCGACAGGAAGAGCAAAAGGGAGGAGGAGGAGGAGAAGAGGATGTTGATGACGCCACGGCTTCCGTGACGTCAGGAACACGATGACGACATCAAGGGGGGTAATGACGTAGACACAGGCGAAGCGAAGAACATGTCAGACGAAGTGAGAATAGTGTGTGCTGTATAGACGACGCGCGGTTGTCGCGCTGCACCATCCCTACCTCAGCACAACCATGTCACCAGCCCTCCAGAGAGAAAAAGGCAGTCAAGCAAAAAAAACAAACACATTCTGTTGGAAAATCAGAAACATTCGGCAAGGTACATAACATACCACCTGTAACCACGGTGTGTGCAGAAGAAGCAGACAAACCCACACGCTACACACACACACACACACATACACATACACAGTGCAGGGGCAAGTGTGCAAGAAAGCATGCAAAATTGGTGAATAGGTCTAGGTAATCGTGTGAATACACCAAAGGCAAGGCAAGGCAAGGCAAAGGCAAAGCACAGCCAAGGCAGCACTCGATGTGTACAGGTAGATATCAAGCAAAAGCGCAGGAATAATCAATCACACAGAGATCAGGCAGAGACACAACTGATGGTTACTAGGTCCAAGATTAACTACAGTTCCTATAGGCCTTAAAGTTTGAAGTTGTAAGATTACAAACACTTTTTTCCTTAAGTTTTAGATAACCACTGTCTATTGTAAACAGTATAAAAAAATAGTTACAGAATAGCGCGTATCCAAAAACTTCACACTAGGTGTAAGCAAGGGGACCACAATGAAGCCTACTGTATTTCTTTCATTCTTTTCAAATACATTTTTGATGATTATAGATGTAGACAGATTTTATGGAGGAATTCCAAGGGATTTATCAAAAACAAACAGTAATATACATACCCATCAATGTAGTATACAATGTTAGTAATTGGGTTAACGGATGCCACATTTAATAATAATAATAATATAAAAAAGTTTATTTATAAAAGCACTGAATAGCAATTACTACCTATTGTAAATATATAGGTACACACATGTATCTTTGCTACCGCGATGTAACGCTTACATACACGCACTCTCCTGTCACACACCACACCACACCACACACCACATACACACACACACACACACACACACCACACACACACACACACGCACACACACACACACACACACACACACACAAGATAAAGAAAGAAAGAAAATTTATTTATTTCATTTTTTTAAATTTCGAGATTAATGTAATAAGCCCCCATGTGTTTTTTCATATCCAATACCCCGTGTGGATGCAGTTTTGTAAATTTTGTCAAACGTTCCCACCGGCACACAATGGCTTACTTATCAAAAAGCGGAACGGGTTTTTAACGTGTACGTAAGATGTTCTGCATGCGTTCAGGACCTCGGTTTAAAGTCTAGTTGAGAGAGAGAGAGAGAGAGAGAGAGAGAGAGGAGAGAGAGAGAGAGAGAAGACAGACAGACAGACAGACAGACAGACAGACAGACAGACAGACAGACAGACAGACAGACAGACAGACAGACAGAGGGGGGGGGGGAAGCAAGGCAAGTTCATGGTTTTTATGATCAGAACCATATGTTTTACGTATCATGTTTGTTGTGTCATATATGTATGAGTGTGTGTACAAGAGAGAGAAGAGAGAGAGAGAGAGGGGGGGGAGGAGGAGAAGAGAGAGAGAGAGAGAGAGAGACAGAGACAAGAGAGAGACAAGAGACAGAGAATAGAGAAGAGAGAATAGAGAGACAGAGGAGAAAAGAGAGAGAGAGAGAGAGAGAGAGAGAGAGAGAGAGAGAGAGAGAGAGAGAGAGAGAGAGAGAGAGAGAGAGAGAGAGAGAGAGAGAGAGACACACAGAACACACAGACAGACACAACACGACAGACAAACATAAAGACAAAGACAGACAGACAGACAGAGAGGGGAGGGTTTGCTTTCAAAGGTAACAGAGAGATTACCACGCCGCCACAGTGTCTTTTCTATCTGTAAACTATCTTTGCAAAAGGCATCAACGGTGCTTTTCTATTCCCCCCCAAACACTCCATGAATGTAAATCATGGCGCTAGCTTTCCCTAACACTGTATAGTATGAACGTACATACACAGTACAGCATCATCAGTATTGGAGTTGACTGCTCTAGCAGTCGACACCAGAAGTCAGGTCAGGGTGACATGGAATAGTATGTATGATATGTATACATGTGCACATAGCTGATGATAGACCTGCTGTTTTCTTCTCACTCACTCACGCACGCACGCACGCACGCACGCACGCACGCACACACTACACACACAAATGCCTGCACACACATACACGTCACGCACACGCACACACACACACGCGCACGCACAACCAAATCTGATCCATGCTAGTGTTGGTTACGCTGCCAAATACATTCATGGTAAAGAGAGAGAGAGAGAGAGAGAGGGAGAGAGAGAGAGAGAGAGAGAGAGAGAGGAGAGAGAGAGAGAGAGAGAGAGAGAGAGAGAGAGAGAGAGAGAAGACGAGACAGACAGACAGAAGACAGATGAGGAGAGCAAAGAGAAGACAGACAGAGAGCAGAGAGAAGACAGAGAGAGACAGAGAAAGAGAAGACAGTAGAGACAGAGAGACACAGAGAGATACAGGGAGTGAGAGACAGAAAAGACAGAGAGACAAGAGAGACAGAGAGAGAGAGAGAGAGAGACAGAGAGAAGACAGAGAGAGACAGAGAAGACAGACAATGACGAGAGAGATAGACAGGGACAGACAGAGACAGACAGACAGAAACAGAGAGAAGACAGAGAGACAGAGAGAGACAGAGAGACAGAGAGACAGAGAGGACAGAGAGACACAGAGAAAGAGAGAACGAGAGAGAGAGAGAGAGAGAGAGAGAGAGAGAGAGAGAGAGAGAGAGAGAGAGAGAGAGAGAGAGAGAGAGGGGAGAGAGAGAGAAAGTCCACACGCATGTCGATGCTATGTACCTGATTCTGTCTCAGCAAAATAATTATATCTTCAAAACTGTTTCGCTTTGATTCTACGTAGCAACCGATGACCCTCCTCCCCCCCAACCAATCAAGAACATCATAAATAAATATATAAATATAAAAAAAGGAAATAAATGCACAAACAAAACCCGACAACAAACAATAAAAACTAACATACATGACAGATACGAGATTCTTTGTTAACAAAACTAATATACACCTTTCAAAATGTCTCACGCTTCTGATTCTTTTTTTTTCAGAACAGCATTTTAGCATTAAACCCGAAAGACCTTTTTGGACCCGCTATCGTTCATAGTTTGTTTTTTCTTTCTAGCTTGTTGGTATGATCGATGACAAGTTCAGAAATGCAAGTTATTCTTAACATTGCCTATTCCAGTTTCTTTTTCGGTTTGTTTAAACATTGATACACTCTGATACAGACAGCTCAGACAGCTTGGCCGGCTGTCCAAGGTTCTCCGTCACCTCCCCCCCCCCCCATCCTCTCTGTCTCTTCTTTCTATGTTTTGGATTTCTTTTTGTTGATTTATTTTTATGCTTTGAAGTGGCAATGAATGATGAGATCCTTTTTGTCAATACTGTCAGTACTGTCAGTGTTTCATGCAAGCCACGTCCAAGTTAGTTTCCTTTGGCCAAGAAGGCAAGATATGGCGCCCATGCTGTGCTACTGTCCTCCCTTGGGCTGTAGAGCAGAGCAGAGCGGAGCAGTCAGCAGGACAGGCTTTGATTCCAGGGGCCCTTCAAGAGGCCGGCCTGCCTGCCTGCCTGCCTGCCTGCCTGCCTGCCTGACACATAGGCTCACACTTCACCAGCGGAGCTTGCATCTCACAAAACCGCAATATTGTGTGTGTTGGATTGACAGGTTGTTTAAAAGAGTTGCTTTTCTGTTTTTGTTTTTTCTCTCTTTCTCTCTCTTTCATTCATCACGTGCTGTCAGGGCTGCCACCCGCTCCGTTACACAGTCTCTGTCTGCTCTCGTCTCTGTCTCTGTCTCTGTCTCTCTCTCTCTCTCTCTCTTCTCTCTCCTCTCTCTCTCTCTCTCTTTTTCTCGTCCTTCCTCCGTTTACTCCCAACGCCATTTTCTTTCCTGCATCACACAATTGTGTTTGCAGGAGTGTCTGAAGTGGGAGGATCAAACAGTTATGATGTGCCAGCCATCCTGATGCCCACAACTGGCCATGGCTTCCCTTCTCCAAAGGCTTCTTGTAGTGACAGCAGCTTCGGCAATGATTGCTTCTGCTGTATTTGGCGTTGATGTTGTTGCTGTTGTTGTTGCAGTTGTGTCAAATTTATGATTATTTTTTATATTTTGTACAATTTAATATCACAGCAGATTTCTCTGCGTGAAATTCGGGCTGCTTGCTCTCCCCGGGAAGACCGCGCGTCACCACAAGTGCAGCGCCACCAAATTGTTTGATCTTTTTATCTAAAAATGGAACTGTAACCATGCCCAGGATTTTATTTTTAAAAATCGACCAAAAGCAGCTCTCTCTGCACATCATGGACTTTTCCATCACATTATATTTGTAAATGTTCTCTAAACTAACACGAGTCAGCTTTAAACAGATATT
>CM060323.1:36154298-36159298 GCA_030674155.1 Stramonita haemastoma | reverse complement strand
AACAAAATACAACCAACAACAACAAAATGAACATAAAGAAATCAGTTTGTCCTTTTCGACAGCTTCGGAGGAGTGAGTAACTGGTAAATTTTGTTTATATTACATAAAGACAACTACATGCGCGAATTCACACAGGCCCACGCCCAAATGGGGGGTGGAGGGTGGATGGGCAACACATCTTTGAAGTCTGATCTGTCTGCACACGTTCCATGATAAATATAAGGGGAGGGGGCTCGTTTCTATGTCTGTCTGTCTGTCTGTCTGTCTGTCTGTCTGTCTGTCTGTCTGTCTGTTTCTTTGTTTCTTTCTAAGCTTTGTATAAGTATGAATGCCTCAGAAGGCATGTTATGGCACAGTGGACATCTCTCTCTCTCTCTCTCTCTCTCTCTCTTCTCTCTCTCTCTCTCTCTCTCTCTCTCTCTCTCTCTCTCTCTTTTTTTCTTTCTCTCAAAACCACGCGGGGACTGGATGTAAAAAAAGCACAAGATTGCTTATTCATTGTCCTCGAAATAAAAGAATTTGATCTGATTTGATTTGATTTGATTTGATCTCTCTCTCCCTGTGTCTCTGTCTGTCTGTCTGTCTGTCTGTCTGTCTCTGTCTGTCTGTCTGTCTGTCTGTCTGTCTGTCTCTCTCTCTCTCTTTTCTTTTCATCTTTCTCTCGCTCCTTATTTTTGTCCAAAGTCCCCCCCCCCCCCCCCCCCTCTATCTCTCTCACCTGGTGTAGGGTGCACGGCTGACTGACGGCACGGAAATTGGCAAGGAAATGAACAGGTACACGCCACAAGATCAAGACGAGAACAACCCCCCCCCCCCCCCCGCCCCACACCAACCCCCAACCCCCCACTACACCTCCACACCCTTCTCTCCTGTCCATAAGATCCTTGTTTATCATGAGAGAGAGGAGAGAGAGAGAGAGAGAGAGAGAGAGAGAGGAGAGAGAGAGAGTGAGAGAGAGAGGATGAGAGAGAGAGAGAGAGAGAGAGAGAGAGAAGAAGAAAGAAGAAAGAAAGAGAGAGAAGAGAGAGAGAGAGAGAGAGAGAGAGAGAGAGAGAGAGAGAGAGAGACAGACAGACAGACAGACAGACAGACAGACAGACAGACAGACAGAGACAGAGGGAGGGAGGGAGAGAGAGAGAGGAGAGAGAGAGAGAGAGGGAGAGAGAGAGAGAGAGAGAGAGAGAGAGAGAGAGAGAGGAGAGAGAGAGAGAGAGAGACGCTTTAACGCTTTAACGCTTTAACAGTTTATTGTCATTGCTCATCTTGGCCTTATGACAAGGGAGGTAACACATATATCTGTTGTGTAAATTTTACATAAAAAAATGACACTCAGTTTAGTGAAAAAAAAAAACTCTCATCAATAATAAATTAATCATAACATTGGCATTAATCCCAATGCAAATCAAATACAAAGAAAGAAAACAACAACAACGACGACAACAAAATACATACTAATTCGGAATCGACCATCCTTTTAAATTTCATGTTACAAATTATATCAACGACCCAAAATATCTGGCTCAGAACATACTTTGTTCTTGATATCAATTAATTTTGTCCTGGCATATTAATACAATTGGTATCGACTTGGCTTCGTCTTATTTTCTGTGCCTCTGCAATATATTTCGCAAGAGATTTGACAACATGTTCATTATCTGACGACAGGATAGAAACTATATCTGGACTGACTGCTGCTTGTACAGACAAGAAATCATGCTTGTTACGTAGAGTTTCGAATGCTTTACAGTGAAACAAAAAGTGAATTTCATCATCAACACCGTGACCACATAGTGGACACGGTAATTGCGTGGCTGTCTCAGGCTGGAACCATCTCTTGTTTGCATTAAACCCCAGCGTTCTTAGTCTGAATCTAGCATAATTAAGCCTGTGCCATTGATCGGTAATTATTTTCAAATATTTTTCTGTCTGGAAAACACATTTAAACGAAAAGAACCAACTATATTTACTTTTATTCTCCATGTCCGAGTGCCAGTTTTGTTTAAAGGAACAAATGAGCCTGTCTTTGAATTCTGAGAGAAACTGGCGCTCATTACCTACTTCCTGAGACAGCCATACAATCCCAAAACCATGTTCTGACAAAACTTTTTTAATTTGATATACCCAGTTGTCTTTACCTAAGTCCATCTGTATAATCATCATATCATATGCTTGTCTACACAAACGAGTCTGTGGAAGTTTCAACAACTTTAGCCAATACTTAATACACTTTACAAAAGTTCTTATGTACAGAGGATATCTTCCCATCTCTCCATATAGTACCGTATTAGAGGAGTGAATTGGTACATTCAAAAAACGTTTAATAGCAAATGTATGGACTTTTTCCATTTGTGGATTTACATATAATCCCCATATTTCTGAGGCATAAGTTAACAAAGGTTCTATTTGAGTGTCAAATAACTTCCAGAATAAAGAACAGTCTATCGAGTTAAGCTTTCGTAGCGTTTTAAGTATTTCTATCACACCTTTTTTCCCCTTCTTACAAGATTCCTGCCATGCAAAATTGAGACTAAGCCTTGTTGAAAATACCATTCCTAAATATTTATAAGTATTAACTATTTTGACTTCATCGTTTCCATAGAACCATTTTTCATGTACTGATAAATGCCCACCCATTCTGAAAACAATAATGTTTGTTTTATCCATATTTACATTTAGATCAAACCGATCTGCTTCCTCTTTTAAGACATTTAACTGATTTTGTAAACCTATGACTGTCTCAGACAAAAGAATGATATCGTCAGCAAAAAGTAACAAAAACACTTCTACTGCTCCAGGTATAAACTGAATACCATGTTTACCTTTCCTTGACAGTTCGACAGCTAATTCATTTATAAAAAATGAGAACATTTGTGGGCTTAAGATACACCCCTGCTTCACTCCCTTGGGGCATTCGAAAAAATCAGAATATTCATTTCCAGCACGCACACAGGCTAACACTGAATTATAAACAGCTCTAAGGGCCATATATAATTTACCATTTACTCCATTTTTGCGTAATATATTCCAAAGTATATTTCTATTTACAGAATCGAAGGCCTTCCTAAAGTCTACAAAGGCAACAAATAGTTTTTTATTAGAAAGCAAATGCTTTTGCACAAGAGAATACAGAGTAAATATATGATCAACAGTGCTGTACTTAGCTCTAAAACCTGCTTGTTCTTCAATTATTTTTTCTTCATTATCTGCCCATTTAGTTAGTCTTTTATTCAAAATGTAGGTATAGAGTTTGCTCAAAACACTAGTGAGAGCTACACCTCGATAGTTATCAGCATTATTGATATCTCCTTTTTTATGAATTGGTATAATTATAGATTTGGCCCACTCTAAAGGGAAAGCACCCTTTTCGAACAGGTGATTAAATAACTGTACAAGAAAAGTAATTACATGTCTGTTTGCATATATAAGCATTTCTCCAATTATTTGATCAGGACCAGCACTTTTTCCCGTTTTTAGATGTCTTATGCCAGCAATGATTTCACGAGAGATGATTGTCAGAGAGAGAGAGAGGAGAGAAGAGAGAAGAGAGAGAGAAGAGAGAGAGAGAAGAGAGAGAGAGAGAGAGAGAGAGAGAGAGAGACGAGAGAAGACAGACAGACAGAAGACAGACAGACAGACAGACAGACAGACAGAGACAGAGACAGAGACAGAGAGAGAAGGTAATAAGGGTTGGGGTTTGTGAAGGTCATTCCGCCCTAGAACTGGAAGACGATAATCCAGAAGCCACCAGTATAACACAGGCAGGAACAACTATGGAAGGATCAGGCTTCAGCCATGGGGATGAAAAAACAGGCGGAGTGGGAAGGAGGGGGGGGGAGGTGAAGAGGAGTAAGGAAGGAGTGGAGAGGTGAAGGTCGTTATGAAGGTCGAAGGATGTGAACCGATCCTTCTAGAAGACAGTAAAAAGACAGCGATCATCAAGCAGAAAGAAGGTAAGAGTTAGTTTAGCCACCATCAGAAGTAGGAAACTAGTCATTATTATAAAAAAGGAAATGAAAAAAAAATGACTTGCTCATCCTTCAAAAGACATAGGAAGATGAAAGATTACTACAAAAAAGGACAGCTGGCAAATTATCATTCAGCAAAAAAAATAGTCAGATAGTGATTATTATCTCCAGAAAACCATGTGCAACAAGAAAGAAAAGATTTTTAAAAAATCACCTAGGCAAGAAAGTGGAAATATCTGAGAGATCCTTCACCATGAAGTAAGAAAATTGTTCTTCACTAAACTACGAAAATCGTGAAGCATAAATTTTAAAAGCCCCCCCCCTCCCTCTTACTTTGCAAGAAGGGACCGTAAAAAGAACACGCTATTTAGCATGGTCGGTAAAAAGACGTCCCATAAGTAAGGACGTAAGAAGACTATTTTAGTCAGAAAGTAAGAGGACCCATTTAACAAGGACCTAAGAAACCCATTTGATAGGGAAGTAAGAAAATTGTATATCGAGGAAGTAAACAAGCCATTTAGCAGGAAATAAAAAAGGCACTTGGCAAGAATTTTTTTTAAAAGCCATTTAGCAAGGCAAACAAGAAGTCCATTTAGCAAGAAAGTCATTTAGCAAGGAAGTAAAAAAAAACAAAACAACATTGTGTAAGGAACAAGACAATCATTTAGCAAGGCAAACAAAAACTCCATTTTTCAAGAAAGTAAGAAAGACATTTAGTAAAGAAATAAGACAACAATTTAGGAAAGAGGTAAGAAAACCATTTAGCAAGGAAGTAAGAAATCCGTTTAGGCAAACAAGAAAACCATTTAGCAAGAAGGGAAGAAAACCATTTAGCAAGGAAATAAGATAACCATTTAGCATGGAAGAAAACCATCTTGCAAGTCTTCCTTCAGGAAGTACGAAGACCATTTAGCAAGACAAGGAAGTAAGAAAACCATTTAGTAAGGAAAGGAAGTCAGAAAACCATTTAGCCAGAAAACTATAAAGCCACTTACCAAGGAAAGAAAACAATTTAGCAAGGAACAAATCTAGCAA
>CM060323.1:36124298-36131798 GCA_030674155.1 Stramonita haemastoma | reverse complement strand
GAATTTTTGCCTCAGATGTTTAAACATGTCTAAGAAAACAGTACCATGCTCTTGGACCAGTCGCTACATTGTACAGTAACTTCGTTGGCATTATTTTTGGAACTTAAATAAACTGAATTGTAACGTTGTTTGTTTCCTTTCTTTCCTGTGTTTTGTTAGCAGGTGATGATAAGATATATATCTCTAATTGCTGCTTATTATGCAGATAGCTAAAAGACAAACATGAGAGGAGAAAAAAAGCAGAGAGATAACCAAAACCGTCATCAGTGTGAAAGAAGAAAATGCGGTGCCGAAAAACCAAACATCACCTTGAAGCGAAAAGAAGACTGAAGAAAATAGCAAGAAAATCTGATCATGTCTTTCAGCACTAACTGGCACCCAAAAAATAAAGCCATGCACTCATGCGTACGGTCAACCTCTTTCAGCCAGTTAGCGTGCCATCACCATTTAGCCCCTTCAACCAATCAGCGTGCGGTCATCACTTCCGTGCCATACATAAATTAATCAACTCAACCAATCAAAACGCTCTCTGCATTCACACGTGCGAGGTGCATGCACTGAAAATGTAAAACTTGGGAGTGTAAGTGGTAGTTGAAAAGAGAAACAAAGTGCAGAGAAAGAGAGAGAAAGAGAAATAAAACACAACACCACTAGAAATCTAGAAAAAACCTGAACTGGGAGAAAGGGAGAAAAACTACATCTACTGTCAAGTTTAAAAAAAAACTGTAGCCAAAACAGGTACCCAACAAAAAGTCTAGGCTAAAGGATAACTGTCTAATACTGGAGTCTACCCAATTCTCTGTAAAAGCGCGCTCCTAGACACTACACTATGGATAGCTCTATAGGGAAAGATAGGTAGGTCTGAAGTATATCAGGAGTACGACTTGCTCCAGAAGCCAGAGGAAGGACGTACATGTCACACAGTGAGTAGTTCATGCCAGAGTGTGAGCTGTGGTGTGGCACCAAAAAAACAAGAGTGTGCGTGTTATTCCTCCATCTACAGTTTCGTGCGGGTGCTATTTGGTATAGAAAAAAGGCGGTGCAACCACGCTAGAGACATGTGAGTGAGTGTGTGTGTGTCTGTGTGAAGAGACAAAGAGTGTCACTGCCCATCCATTGACATGGCAAACACAATCGGCATCGTTCTATACTCATCCAATTCTTAAGCAAACCACTCTTCTTTTTTTTCTCTTTTTTTGCAGCTTCCCATACTTTTAAAGCGTAACGCCTCTCTCATGCATACGCACAGGCACGTCCGCAAACACACACACACACACAACACACACACACCACACACACACACACACACACACACACACACACACACACGCACACACACACACACACACACACACGTGAATCACAAACCTGAACCCCAAATCCCCACCATGTCTTAACCAAATCTGACCCACAAAGAACAATTCAGAGGCAAACAGAAAGGAAATTGGAAACGAGCCAGGTGACATTCTGGAAAACAGCCAGGGAATGCACAAGGAAAGACCCAAAAGATCGTTTTTAAATCGGGTGGGGAATACACTAACCTAGATTCAACTCTGGCTGCACAATTTAAGAGCTTGCTCAGCATATCGTATCAATGTTTGCATGATTCAGCAGGAAACTTAAGGTGACAGTGTATTTTTCATTGAAGCAGCCCACACCAAGAAAATAAAATCCCGAACTAGAAATTGCCACTTTGTAGGAATGGTTTTCTGATTTTCAGCTTTTTCAGTAAAACTGTCCAATTTCAAATTCTTCAAAAACCAGCAAAATGTATCCGAATTTGTATATAATAAAGACATGATGCTTTTTCTAAGATAAAAGATAGATGGCAAACAATGTCCGATTTTCTCACAAGGAAGAAAAAATATATACATGTAAAACACGCAACTGCACAATATAAAACATCCCAACGATTCATTTTCCATTTACACCATCTTTTGACAGTCCTGCTGACATAGAAACCTGTTACAAATCCCTAAAAATAAGGTCAGCTGCAGGTCTGACAACTGGATAACTAGGGGCTGATGTAGGAGTTCAGTTAAAACATTGTCACCAGCTGTTGGGCTTCTGACCGATAAACCCAGATCCTGATCAAACACAGATATAAAAAAAAAAAGCCTCTCAACTGTCCGTTCTTTGTGGGTTCAGACAAATGTACATAAAAGTTGCATCCATTTTCTCCCCCAGCCAGCACTGTGTTTTGACAATAAAGACATAACAGATGATGAAGAAGATATTGTATTTTGATACACATATTGGAAGTTTCAGTAGTAACCTGTGACCTGTGCACAAGAAACAAAATTCTACAGCCAGTTATCAGAGAGAATGATAGTGATAATGTTTTTGTCTTTTATATTTTTAGCCCAGTTTTGTTTTACAGCAGAAGCTTTGTATTTGTCGTTATCCCCTTTATTTATAGGCTTTGTTTTAGGAAACGAACCACACTGTCTCTTCATTAACTTTCTAACCGCTTAAAAACTTACACTATGCACCTCATAACTCTAGCTGTTCCAACAAACCGAGAACCTCATACAAAAAGTCCACAAACAGACAAGGAAACAAACAAACATTATTCACTGACTTATTCTCAGGTTGACTGACTTTTATAAGACCCTACGGATATTATCTATCTTGAGAAATGAAGAGACCAACAATGTGTTTGCATTTGGGAATATTAACAAGAGTAAACAGTATAATACTGCTTAAGAAAAATGGGGAAAACTGTCATAAAAATAATCCTAAATTACACGTATGTAAAACTTATTGCCCTGTTTTGCAATAATGAGAATCATTCTTAAACACGTTAAGGGTATGGCTTCATTCCCAATTTTAAATCAAATTCTCTTTGGGGGGGGGGGGGGGGGGGTAGTGGTCAGTGATTATAACATGAGCATAGTAGGAAAGGGGTTAGGCCTATTACCCAGATCTAGCATTATCCGTTACTTTTGGTCGATTCCGACGGTTAACTATGTTGTTTCTTTTCAATAAAACTAATCTTTTTATCCATCTTTTATCATGGATGAGTGTACAATATACTGTGCTCGTGTTCATTATTTCGTGCTCAGCCAATATGGTTGATCACACAGTTTGATATTATATACTACACTCAAATAATCAGCAAAATGACAAATAACCTCAGAGATTACTGAAGGGACTGGATCGACACTTGACATGATGTACAGTAAACTGGCTACAGAACACCGTCCTTCAGGGCATCCAGCACTGCTCTTCAAGGATGTGTGCAAGCGGTGACATGACAGCTAGCCACTGACATCAACTCTGGCAGCTGGGAAACACGGGGACTGGATGTAAAAAAAGCACATGAGCGCTTATTCCATTATCTTCGATATAAAAGAATAAAAAGAATGACAGCCACTGACATCAACTCTGACAGCTGGGAAACACTCTCAGAAAATCGGAGTGAGTGGAGGAGAGCAGAACCTAGAGAAAATTGTAGCGGAGAAGTGAACAGACTCCACAACGTTTAAGACAGAAGAAACCACAGGAAGGAGAGACACACAGCAAAATCAGGCCTTCAGTCCATCTTCCAATTTTGCCTGCAACAAATGTGACAGAGACTGCCATGCACAGGGTGGTCTGCTGATCCACTCCACACGTTGTCCCCCGAAAAGACTGAAGTGTCTGAAGAAGGCACAGACACTGTCTCCCAAAATGAGGAGAGTACTTGAAGCTTGGTGAAAGGAATGTAAAAGCTGGTGTCCTTAGCCCGTATGGTATATCGTACAGTTTGCCATACACAATGGTCATATGGCTAACACATTGTGACAGACGATCCCAGACAGTCCCCAAGTCACTGGTTCAACTCTTGGAAGGGTAAGGTTGTTTTTTCCTTGGGGTTTTTCCTGTCGACTAATTTGCAGACCTGCCAGTGCCTCAAGGCCCTGTGTAGCAACATGCAGGGGATCAAACAAACTGCTCGGTTCCAGAACTTTCTGTCAACCATCAGGGCAAAACCAAAACATGCCAAACATGCACCCAATGTCTTACCAGTGCACTGGATTGTGCATGCACTGTCTAACTCATTGGTTTGGGGGGGGGGGGGGGGAGGGGGCGCAAATGAGGTGTAGCAATTCTTCAAGCAAATCAAACTTCTTGAAAACAGGGGGGATGATGAAACATTCACAACAAAACTATCTGAGACTAAACAGGAAACGATTTTTTCACACATGCGCAGCACGCGCGAAAAAAAACAACAACACATTGTAAACTTAATTCAGATTCCTGCCTCAAAGAATGTTTGTCCTTAAGTAAGTCAAGGACAGCCTACAAACCCACCAGACGCCTAACTGCTAAACGATCTTCTTCGTGTGTGTTTTCTTCAGAGAAAATTGAGAATACCAGTGATGTGCGCCAACCTTAAAGCTATAGGTTTACCTTCTGCTACACTATATCCTAACTGTCTGCAATAGCCATGATCTTCAAAAGCGTGCAAAAAGAAAGTTATACATATACAATATGTTTGCTTCCTGTTCATTGAATGTTTCTCACAAGCGTAGAGTAAACAATTAACACTTTCCCCGATCCATCATACCAGGTGTAGCTGCAGCCAGATGACATGGCGAAAACTATGCCATTCCTTTCACACGGCAACCCTCTGCTTGCCATCACCCCATTCCCCATGAAACGTGGCCGATTAACCTATATACCTATATATATATATATATATATATATATTATATATATATATTATATATATTATATATATATATATATATATATATACATGTATACCTTTGGTGTTTAATACCTGGCCATCCTTTGAAATAAAGAAACTTCAGAGCTCTAAGTCCCCCACCCCCTCCTCCTGAACTGGTTTTGAAGACCCCAACATCACATACATGTAGGAAAAGCTAAGATAATTTGTTTGTAGTATGTGAACACGTTACACGTAATTGTTGGCTTAAAAACACGACAATATCCCAGGGTATATGATCCCAGCGGCCTTTTTATATTATTAAAAAAAAAAAAGAACCGAGAGGAACTGGGTGGGGCAGGATTACGCATTAACATTAGTTATGTCTCCCTTGCCCTAAACATACAATATGATTATTATGTGAGATCACATGTTCTTTGTTACGCGTTTCATATTTTTACTTCTGGCGATATATTTGATCTTGTAACGAACTTTGAATCATTAATTCAGCTAAGAAGGCTATTTGTAATGTTGACACAACACATTTTAAAAATTTCTTCTTCTTATTTTTTTTTAATATTAGTTCTAACCATTTTATATTTTGAAAAACCGAAAGAATCATTAAAACCTTTATCGTACTGTTTTTCCTCACACTATTGTCTTGTTATCTAGAAGACATTGAGTGGTATCTATGAGGGCTATGATAAAGAGTTTTACTACAGAACCCTACCAGGCAATGAACAGTAACTTTCTACTGACTATCAATCATACCCACTTGGAGAGTCATCACCAACGCTGCTACAGCTGAGGAGTTTTTTATCCCAATAACAGAAACTTATAAATCTTGTTTGCCAAACAATTTTCTGCCTCTATACAAAATACAAGTCAAATTATTTCTTCTGCTGTGCGCAAATGTTATAGTTTGTTTCATCGATTTTAAAAGCCCCTCAAACCGTTTCTTTTTTTTCTCTTTTTTGTTGTTGTTGTTGTTGTTGTTGTTGTTGTTGTTGTTGTTGTTGTTGTTGTTTTCTTCTTCTTCTTCTTCTTCTTCTTCTTCTTCTTCTTCTTCTTCTCTTCTTCTTCTGCTTCTTCTCTTTCTTGTTCTTGTTCTTGTTCTCTCCTCCTCCTCCTCCTCCTCCTTCCTTCTCTTCTTCTTCTTTCTTCTTCTTCTTTTTCTCTCCCCCTTCTTTTTTCTTCTTCTTCTTCTTCTTCTTCTTCCTCTCTCCTTCTTCTCTTCTTCTCCTCTTCTCCTCCTCTCCTCTTTCTTTTCTTTTTAATATCATATTCTCCTTATTACATCATATTCACAATAAAAACAGACCTGTATCTACACCTGCTTCTAGTCAAGAGCTCCTCTGGCTACAGGCACGAGCTAGCTAGCTGCCAAGACCTGCCTGACAACCCTGGGTAATTGGACTGTCAATGTGTCAGGGACTTAGCTCACGCATGGCAACCCCTTGGCATAACAACGCCTCTCCTCTTTCTTTTAAAAAAAAGGGGAAAAAAAAATTATCCGAAGCCAAACTGTTGTTGTAACCTCGGCCTTACAAAGACTTCCTAGATTAATAATGAATGACTTGAGTAACTAGTAGAGAAAATGTTGTCCTGTGAACATAAACATAGCAACCAACAACAAAAAATGTAATCTGCGCATGTTTTTTTCGTTTGTTTCTGCTTGATCGGTAGACATTTCTTTAAGTTAGAAACAGTTCTATAGTTTGAAAGAGTACTTTCACCAAGTCAAACATGCGTTAAATTTTAACATTCAGCAATATATAGATATATAAACAAACACCATTATTATTATTATTATTATTATTATTATTATTATTATTATTATTATTATTATTATTATTATTATTATGTTGTTGTTGTTGTTGTTGTTGTTAGCATTATTAATTTCTTGACACTTTACAAGACAGGAAAGGGGAAACATATCCGCTATACTCACAAGAAATAATTATCTCAAATCTCTAAAGCTTTGAAAATTTAACATCGTAGAATTGTTAAGATCAGTGCGTGAAGCTCGTTTTAAAGAGAGTGAATCAGTTTCTATAAAAAAAAAAGATATGATGTAATTCACCTCAAGTCTTCTACATTCTAGTTGCGAGATAGGGGGTAGGGGAAATACACCTGTTATACACACATTAATGGTCTCAAAAGTCAATGGTTTAAAGGGTCTAGATAAGAGTCTTGCCCAGTTATTGTTGTTAAAACGAGAGAGGCAGGGATGAGTAGGAGGGGCAGAACACCTTGCTGCTGAAGATCGGGTAACTCTTGTTTAGCTGGCTAACGGTCAAAACGGCCCCTAAGGTTTCACTGGCTGATCTGATAGGATGCAACTTTTACGTGACATGCGGTAAACGACAAAAAAAAAACATTTCCTAAATTACCATACTAAAAACAAAACAAAAATATAAAACAGCGATATGAAAAAATCAGATAAAACCCATGGTCTCGAAACTCAATGTGCTCAAAATGTAAAAAAAAAAAGAAGTGAAAACCCTTTTTAAAAAAATCTAAAACTATTCACACTACATTTATCATCAGAACGTGAAAAATTATAATGCTATTTCACTTTGAGGAAAAAAGCAGAATGAGGGGAAAAATTGTTTAAAAAGGCACTAAAAAGTCATACACCACACCCACTTCTAAGACAACATCTGTGAATCAAATCAACATAAAATCATTCGTTGTCATACTACCCAAAACACAACCCACCACCCTCAACAAGCCCAGTAAAAAAAATCCCCAACCAAACCACTAACATCAATACACTCTCAACAATACTTCTCTCTCTCTCTCTCTCTCTCTCTCTCTCTCTCTCTCTCTCTCTCTCTCTCTCT
>CM060323.1:36094298-36096798 GCA_030674155.1 Stramonita haemastoma | reverse complement strand
TTTACCCAGCTGTAAATGGGTACCTGCCCTCTTTAGGGTCAGGAAGGTAAAGCAGCGAGGGAGAAGAGATGGGCGCGCGCCGCACTCAACATGCTGCCTCTAAGAGAAGCTGAGGTCTCTGACGCCTCGCTCCCATACGACAACACAGGTTATGGGACACCTTTGCCATCGTTAATTCCAGGGGGAAAATCCCGATCAGACACTTTAATGGACTCAAACCCGTGTCTTCAGCTACTGTCAAATCACGTGTATGATTCTCTAACCACCAAGCTATTCCGCTCCCCCATCCCACCTTCCCCGATACCCCCCACCCCTCCCACTATCAAATAGATTAACATGACAAAGGTTTACAATACTCCGGATTTCCTATTCAGTTCTGTTTGTAAAAGACCAACAATGTTTGGATAAATCCACACGTGGACTGTTCTTTGTTCGGCAACAGGAAACAAAGGCAGACCAGAAACTCGACACGTTGCCCCTTTGTACAGCACGATCAAACAATGGCGCCGTGATTTCATTGATCAAACAGTCCTATACAACATGAGGAGAAACAATCAAAAATGCATCAGAGTTTTTGAGAAAAAAAAAAGACTGCTAAAAAATGCAGTGCTGAATCAACGGGAGGAATCCAATCGGTTGTTCCAACAGATGAAAGATAAAAAAGAGGATTGTGTACGGAGACAAAAGAACTCTGGCTAGTTCCGTTTGTCAGATATCATTGCAATTAAATATCTATCTTCTTTGGGGTTTGTCGAACACTGCTTTAGGAAACAGCCCCCAGGGAGAAACACACAACACACACACACACACACACACACACACACACACACACACACACACACATACACACACACACACAGTGGAATATTACCAGAAACTCTCTCTCACATCTACACTCTCCTCTCTCTCTATCTCTCTCATCTCATATCTCCTCTCTCTCATCATTCTCTCTCTACTCTCTCTCTCTCTCTCTCCTCTCTTTCTTTCTGCAGTGTACAGAGGAAGACAATAATAGAGAGAACCACCACCACCAAAAAAGACAGAACCCCCAACAGAATGCAAGTTATGACTCAACCGCCACATGGCCGATTCCCTCTTTGACTCCTTACAACAAAAGATTTTTTTTCTTGTGGCCACCAGAATAAATCTAGAATAAATTGATAATACAGCTGCTTGATGCCAACCAAATCGCTGAACATTCCTTCATAACTCACACCAGCACACACACACACACACACACACACACACACACACACACACACACACACACACACACAACACACACAGACACACACAACACACACAGACACACAGCACACACCACACACACACACACACACACACACACACACACACACACACACACTGAACACAAAATTGCGAGCGGAATAAACTCAATCAGTTTCCGCAGAAACAAGCCCACAGATCAAACCTGAAAACCTCACATTGTAGAAAAACTGAGAGGCCGATTTTATGCAAATGCTTTCCTCTTTTTTTTTTCATATTGTTTTTTAGTTTCGTTTCCAAAGAAATGCTGTGGTGGCACCACTTCTCTCTTGTACCTCTGCTAGTTTCTCAGCCACAATACGCGTGTATACGCAACACAGACTCCATTAGACTGAAATACAGGGAGAGTGAAGATCGTGATTATCTGCATTTTTCTCACAATTTATATCCGGGTATTTAGTCTATGTCCTTCATAGAAAAAGCGCAAGTACGTGCACACAAAGCGGTTTTTGATTTTTGTTTATTGCTTATTGCTTCCTTCCTTGAAAGAGGAGAGAAGAGAGAGAGAGAGAGGAAGAGAGAGAGAGAGAGAGAGAGAGGAAGAGAGAGAGAGAGAGAGAGAGAGAGAGAGAGAGAGAGAGAGAGAGAGAGAGAGAGAGAGAGAGAGAGAGAGAGAGAGAGAGAGAAGGCAAATTCTATGTGTGTTCAGTATGTAGTGTGTGTGTGTGTGTGGTGTGTGTGTGGGTGAGTGTGTGTGTGTGTGTGTGGATGTGTGTCTGGTAGTTTAGTGAGAGAGAGAGAGAGAGAGAGAGAGAGAAGAGAGAGAGAGAGAGAGAGAGAGAGAGAGAGAGAGAGAGAGGTGTGTGTATGTGTGTGTGAGTGTGTGTGCGTGCGTGCGTGCGTGTGTGTGTGGTGTGCGTGCGAGTGTGTGTGTGGTGTGTATGTGTGTGTGCGTGTGCGTGCATGCGTGCGTGCGTGTGTGTGTGTTTTGTGTGTGTGTGTGTGTGTGGTGAAGTTGTTGTTTAAGCATTCCACAATCATATCTCACATAAATATCAGTCGTTATAATTGATTTCATCTGTTCTGTACATTGCACAAGTTTACAGCCAACATGGAGTTTGGTCAGTAATAAAAGTTGCTGACACGTTGAGAAAAAAACAAACAACACCACCAACCAAAGCAACAAAAATATCAACCAGAGGAACATGAAATGGCATCCCAACGGCGGCAAGGAAATGAAAACTGAAATAAAAACCGCTCGTAAATATTGTCA
>CM060323.1:36086798-36089298 GCA_030674155.1 Stramonita haemastoma | reverse complement strand
CAACTCTCTCTCTCTCTGGCCAGCAGGCAGGCAGGCAGGCAGGCAGGCTATGGCTCAGAGAAGCGAAGCACCTTGCCTCTCTTTATTGCTACTACTACAACTACTACTACTATACAGCTACTCCTCCTCCTCTTTCTGTCCCCCCTCCCTTCCTCCCCCTCCTCACGCCCCTTCTTTCTTGTATCCACCCGCGGCGGGGATTTTTCTCTTGAGACACCCCCTTACTCCCATACACACCTTCTTCCTAAACACACACATACACACACACACACGCACGCGCGCGCACACACACATACACACACATACACGCACATACACAAACACACACACACACACACAGACAGACAAACAGACAGACAGACACACACACACACACTATTTCTCTCTCTCTCTCTCAGTCATCAGTCCTGTTTTTTTTCTCTTACGAGCTCATCTCCCAACACACACACACACACAGACACACACACTCACACACACACACACACCGCACACACATACACACACAGCGTCTCTCTCTCTGTCTCTGTCTCTCTTCCTCTCTGTCTGTCTGTCTGTCTGTCTGTCTCTGTCTCTCCCCCTTTTACAGTCATTAGTCCCGGATTTCTCTTACGAGCTCATCTTCCCACCGACAGTCCTTCTTGTCTCTTTCTGGCTTCTTCTCTACCCCTTTTTCCTGCCTTCTTTCTTTCTCTCTTTCCTATCTTTTTTGTTTTCTGTCCTCTTCTCTTTCACGTCTTCCTCCATTCATCTGTCTGTCTGTCTGTCTGTCTGTCTGTCTGTCTCCCTAGCTCTTTCAGTCTTGTCTTCTCAGTGATTTGTCTTGGTATTTCTTTCCGCTCACTCTTAATGTTTCTGTCTTCTGTCTTCCGTGTTCTCTAAGGGATTCCACTGGTTCCTTACAATGTTTTGCATGTTTTCAGACTCCGCCATTTTGTATCTGTGTGTGTGTGTGTGTGTGTGTGTGTGTGTGTGTGTGTGTGTGTGTGTGTGTGTGTGTGTGTGTGTGTGTGTGTGAGAGAGAGGGGGGAGGGGTAAAAGAGAGGGTAAAAGACAGAGGGTACACAGACAGACAGACAGTCAGACAGACAAACAGACAGACGGAGAGACACAGAGAAGCCTCGGAATGTCCAAACCAAAAACCTGAATATACAAATGTCATTAAAAAAAAACCCAAAATAAAGAAATCTCTAGTTCAACAACATCCCCTCCATCCCCATCTGCTTTCAAAAACAACAGATTCTATTCACACAACACACACACAGTAAAGCAAACCCACCCAACACCTACCCTACCCTACCCTCCCCTCATCCCCCTAGCCTCTGCGTTCGATCCTACCCTGTGGGCCAACCCCTGTACTGCTGGTTAACAAACCTGCCCCCTCGTGCTTGCTGGCCACAAGGACGACACGCACGTGCACTGCTCATTAAGATAAGCCAGTGCCCGCGTCCATCTAGCCCCCAATTTATTTCTTCTCCCGGGCAGCTTTATCGGACCGATTGCAGAAGTTGCTCTGCGCACTAGCACTAACACTAGCAGCAGCAGCAGCAGCAGCAGCAGCAGCAGCACAGCAGCAGCACAAGCAGCGCAGCAGCAGCAGAGCAGCAGCAGCAGCAGCAGGAAAAGAGGAAGAAGAAGACAAATTGCGAAAAAGAGGAATTGCGAAGAATTGCGAAAAATTGCGAAGAAGAAGAAGAAGAAGAATTGCGAAGAAGAAGAATTGCGAAGAAGAAGAATTGCGAAGAAGAAGAAGAATTGCGAAGAAGAAGAAGAATGCGAAGAAGAAGAATTGCGAAGAAGAAGAAGAATTGCGAAGAAGAAGAATTGCGAAGAAGAAGAAAATTGCGAAGAAGAAGAATTGCGAAAGAAGAATGAAGAAGAAGAATTGCGAAGAAAAGAAGAAGAAGAATTGCAAGAAGAAGAAGAAGAAAATTGCGAAGAAGAAGGAAGAATTGCGAAGAAGAATTGCGAAGAAGAAGAGAGAAGAAGAATTGCGAAGAAGAAGAAGAAGAATTGCGAAGAAGAAGAGATTGCGAAGAAGAAGAAGGAAGAAGAAGAAGAAGAAAAGAAGAAGAAGAAGAAGAAGAAGAAGAAGAAGAATTGGAAGAAGAAGAAGAAGAAGAATGCGAAGAAGAAGAAGAAGAATTGCAGAAGAAGAAGAAGAATTGAGAAAAGAAGAAGATGCGAAGAAGAAGAAGAAGAGAAGAAGAAGAAGAAGGAAGAAGAAGAAGCGAAGAAGAAGAAGAAGAAGAAGAGAAGAGAGGAAGAAGAAGAAGGAAGAAGAAGAAGAAGAAGGAAGAAGAAGAAGAAGAAGAAGAAGGAAGAAGAAGAAGAAGAAGAAGAAGAAGAAGAAAAAGCAAGAAGTGAGAGATAGAGAAGAAAGAAGAAGAAGAAGACGAGAGAGAGAGAGAAGAAGAGAGAAGAGAGAGAGAGAGAGAAGAGAGAAGGAAGAAGGAAGAGAGAGAGAAGAAGAAGAAGAGGAAGAGAAGAAGAGAAGAGAGAG
>CM060323.1:36067152-36077152 GCA_030674155.1 Stramonita haemastoma | reverse complement strand
TGAACCCGGAGGAGCTCATTCCTCTCCAGACACAGGGTGCATGCTAGGTATGTGTTTTCAAGAACCCACGGAGGCTGAGACAACTTTCAGGGCCTTTGCTGCGTCTATTTTATCGTCTGCATGCATGTATACACGACAAAAACAAGGCAATGGCAGGTCTGCACTTTGTGCTGACTCAGGAGATTGTAAAAACCTCAAACCATTATTTCACCAGACGTTGGTGCCGAGATTCGAACCCACACCTTCATGGACTTAGGGAGGGGAAATCAAACTCTCTTACCCACGTACACATGTCCCTGCTTCCTAGATTACACAATACGAACACTTCAGAAAAGTGACAGCCTACATCAGTAAACACTCTCGTCTTAATAACGGTTATGCCTCCATTCTTCTTCCCACATTAATTTGGGGTTTTTTGTTTTTTTTTTGGTTTGCGCGAAGTAAAAATATTCGAAGAGTAAATCAACGACTTGAATAGCTAGCAAGGCATCAGCCTAAGCTGACTGACTCTCAATTCAGAAGGACACAGATACATTACATCCCTGACAAAAGCAAACGACACAACAAGGAGCCTCACTTCACGAGACATCCTCTCAACATGTTTATTTTATACAACCAGCACCCAAAAAAAGAGAACCCCCCCCCCCCCCAACAAACGCCAACACCAACCAGGATCAAACGTTAGCAACCACCACAGTGTCTCCAAAAGACGTTGTCTTGTCTTTCCTTCAGAACCGTGCACTCACTCACTCACTACCCACTGTCACAACAGCACATTTCGCTGAAGATTATAAAAAAAAACAACCACCAAAAAGATGTCGAGCAAGATCAGCACTACTACTACTACGACAAGGATTCTCCGAGTAAGCCAAGAACTCAGCACGGCTGTACATCACACACATCACACACTCACTGACTGACACACACAGAGACACTGACACACGTTGACAAGGTAGAGAGTCGACAAGTTGATGACACTACTACTGTATCAACACCCCTCTCCTCTCTCTCTGTCTGTCTCTCTCTCCCTCCCCTCCATCCACTCCCCCTCCACTCCACACCACAGTGAATCGCAATGCAGACTTCCAAAACGGCAACAGCTCGGGGTCGGGGAGCGGGATATCACAGTCCTGCCTGCTGCTGCTGCTGCTGCTGTACTGCTGTTGCTGTC
Source organism: Stramonita haemastoma (assembly GCA_030674155.1). NCBI lineage: Eukaryota > Metazoa > Mollusca > Gastropoda > Neogastropoda > Muricidae > Stramonita > Stramonita haemastoma. The sequence continues at coordinate 36,075,981 of CM060323.1, read as the reverse complement.
TCTGCACAGCACAAGGCCGGCCCCCCAAACGCAACAGGTTTCTAACGATCTGAGCTCACGGGAAGGCGAGAAAGGACTCCCGTCAAATCCACCATGGCCGTTGCAGGCTGGGAGAGTGGGGATGGGTGGGGGGAACAGATGGTAGAGCTGGAGGGAGGAGGAGGAGGAAGAAGAGAAAGAGGAGGAGGAGGAGGAGGAGGAGAACACACAAACAGACACGCCCGCGACATCCACACTGCAAGGCAAGGCACCTTGCCTAGCTAGCTGGCTACTACTACTAGTAGTGCAATGACAGCTTCTTGTCCTCGCTACCCCCCTTCTTCTTCTTCCTTTGACGCTTGTCTTGAAGGAGGAGAAGAAGAAGAAGAAAATAAAGAAAAAAAACCCAACCCAGAATCTGGACCAAGCCTGCTCTGAATGGCATGCACTGTATGTATATATGTATTCTGTAGTGTAGTGTGCTGTAGTGTAGGGTAGGGTAGGGTAGGGTAGGTACGCGTCTGGTAGGAGGGAATGGTTATAAGTCGTTCAGAGAGAGGGTCTAAAGGGTACGGAGGAGAAGGAAGGGAGGTAGGGGGTAGGGGGGGGGGGGAGGGGGCATCAGCAGTAGCATCAGCAGCGGCAGGAGAAGGAGAAGGACCAAGGCTGTGACAAAGCTAAGGTGGCTGCTGGCTCTGCCTTGCTGATCGATGCCGTGCTTGCTCCCTTCCTTCCTTCCTTCCCTTCTTTCTACCTGCAGGGTAGCAGGGGACACGGCACAAACAAGCCTGGTGTGTTGTGAGAGACGAGAGAGAGAGAGAGAGAGAGAGAGAGAGAGGAGAGAGAGAGAGAGAGAGAGAGAGAGAGAGAGAGAGAGAGAGAGAGAGAGAGAGAGAGAGAAGAGAGAGAGAGAAGAAGACACGAGAGAGAAGAGACAGAGAAGACAGAGAAAACAGAAGCAGAGACAGTGCCAGCCACGCGCCATCACCGTCGTGGTGACTATCGTCAGTCCACTTTCTTCGTCCACCCCATTCACTCTCCCACCTCCCCCCTACCCCCACCATCTCCCTCTCTCTCTCTCTCTCAGCCTTCTTCTTCGCCTTCTTCTTCTTCTCCAGTTCCTACCAGCCCCCCGCACCCCCCCCCACCCCGCCTACCCTCCATCCCTCACCTTCTTCTCGGTCTTGCTCTCTCAATATCAGTGGCCGTCGCCGCCACGACAGCACACTACTACCCACAGTGACAGTCTCTTGTCACACACACAGATACACACCACACACACACACACAACACACACACACACACACACACACACACACACACACACACACACACCACACACACAACACACAAGTGCCAGACCCCGTGTGGGCACGTGCAGCGCGCGTGCAGGTTTCTTCTTCTTCTTCTTCTTTTCTCTTTGTTTCTTTTAGCCTAGCCTATAGCTAGTAGCTTCTCCATCATCGTCCATTGCTTGTGCCAAGACATGGATGGGCGAGAGAGAAAGAGAGAGAGAGAGAGAGTCACTGCACAGATAGATGTCAGTCAGCACAGTACTCACTGGAACCCCAGAGGTTACTAGTAGTAAGTAATGTCACATCAGTGGGGCTGGGGTGGGCTATTGGGTAGTGATGTCTGTGACTGTATGTGATTATCACCTTCACGGGGCTGGGACTGAGTCAGTGAGGGGCCTGCCGTTTTCTTCTCGCGCCACCCTCCACGTGGTTTTTTTGTGTGGGTGGTCTTTAAGTGTGGTATTCTTATTCTTTTTTTTGCTATTATATATTCTATCTATATCTATCTTCTATATATTATATCTATATCTATTATATTATATCTGTGTATATAAGTGTGTTATGTTGTGACGAACATCATTGCAGCTAGGCATACACATAAATGATCATGCACGCGTGTACACACAAACACACACACACACACCACACACACACAACACACAACACACACAACACACACACTCACAACAAACAACAACAACACACACAGAGTGGATTTTGCGAAGAGCTTCATAAAAAAAGTTGTGTGTGTGTGTGTTGTGTGTGTGTGTGTGGTTGTGTGTGGTGTGTGTGTTGTGTGTGTGGTTGGTGTGTCGCGCGCGGTGTGTTGTATGTATGTGTGTGTGTATACAATGAATGGCTTCGCCCGTTGAGGGACAGTGGGGAGAGTTCTTCTTTGTTCACTGGTTGTGGTCAATGTATCTGCTAGTATGACCAGAGCTGAATATTCCAAATATAGCGCTATTCATTCAGCACTACTGCTGCAGCCATCCATGCATGCGAGCGCTAGCGCGCGCGCGACAGAAGAGAGAGAGAGAGAGAGGAGAGAGAGAGAGAGAGAGAGAGAGAGAGAGAGAGAGAGAGAGAGAGAGAGAGAGAAGAGAGAGAGAGAGACAGACAGACAGACAGACAGACAGACAGACAGACAGACAGACAGACAGAGCAGAGAGAGACACAGAAGCAGACAAAAAAGAAACAAACATACATACAGACAGTACAGAGAGACATTGTTGTGTTGTTGTCGTGTGAGTATGTATGCGTAGTTTGGTGGTGGTGGTGGTGGTGAAGACGGTGGTGTGTGTGTGTATGTGTGTGTGTGTGTGCACGCGCGCGCGTGCTCGCGCATGAGTATGTGAATGTATGTGCAAATGTGTATGAGCGCGCGCTCTCTCAGCATGTGTAATCAATAAGTTAGAGAATAAGACTTAAACAACATCCCCCCAAAAGAAGCAAATGGTGAATCATGGACAGACTGAATGCAAAAAGCAGTGAAGCTGAAAACAAATCATGGAAAAGGTCAGTACGGAGGACAAAACCAAAGGGTACCCAGCATAAGTGAAGGACAAAAAACATGGCTTTGTCTACTCCTACCTATGGCAGGTGGGACGGATGACATCAACATATACGCACGCCCTTAATGTTCGTTTGTATTTGAATTCATAAGAAAACCCTGGTATAACCTCTGAGCTTATTCTTGCTCCTCCAGCTACAGTTGGGCTACTCAGCACACCTTTCCAAAGAGGCACGCTATACAGCGACCTGAGGAAGACAGATTGTGTGGCCGAGGAGATAACCCTGCAAACCAAGCTGTACAGCCCACAAGACGAGCTGGAAAGGGCATGCCATTGCTTTTCCCAGACACATCTGATGGTGTAAAGCGTACAAGAGAAGAAGAAGAAGCTTCAGTTTCAGTACTGCTGATGCTGTATCAGTTTCTCTATGATTAACCATATTTAAACAAAATAACAAAACACCAACATACCTATCAAGCACCCGCTTATCTACTACAAAGGGATGGGCTCCACCTGGTTAAACTTGCTTGTGACACAATCTGAAAAGTGTAGAGCAGTGATGTGACGACTGTACGATCGGTGAAGGCAAGATTATCACTTTCCAAGAACCGCAATGCAATGTTGGAGCTGCTCTTTTATGAATATGAGTTTGATATCACAAGAAAACATAAGCAGAAAGCGATTTTTTAGGGGGCCTCCAATATTTTTTCGTTCCTAAGGTGGAGCTCTGAGATTCTCCAAAGGTGAGATTTTGCATATCGACCATTTTTACCCACCATGAAAGTAGCCACATTCTGACTTCGGGAAAACCAAACGAACAGCTAGGCCATTACAGTTTGTTTGACATCAGCGACGTCACAGGAGTTGCCAGAATGCGCCTGAGTATAACAAGAAACTGCCTTAAGGACTCAAGCCCCGGAGTTTTGTTTGAGGTTTATTCCTGAAGCCTTTCCCTAAGAAGGAAAACTGCAGGTCAACAGTGATCATAGCTAGATGGCAACAGTGATGATGGCTAGATGCAATGTTGAGCTGTCTTTTATGATATGAGTTCGATACAGATAGAATCAACAATATGCTAGAGAACAGTCGATTTTTAGGGGCCTCCAAATTTTTCGTTCCTCAGCTGGAGCTCCGAGATCTATCAATGGTGTGATTTGGCTAATGGAATCATTTTTCACAACTAGTGAAAGTAGCCGCATTCTGGCTTCGGGAAACAAATGGAACAGGCAAGGCTAATACGCTATGTGTATGGCATCAGGGATCGTCAAGGATTGCCAGAATGGCTAGTATAACATGAAACTGCCTTAAGGACTCAAGCCAGGATGGCTTGAGGTTATTCTGAAGCCTTTGCATAAGTAGGGAAATGGCAGTGCAACAGTGACCATGGCTAGATAGCAACAGTAATCATGGCTAGATAATCTCAAACAAACAATCACTCTTGAAAACAGGAGTAATCAGCGTCATAACAACACACGCAAAAACATATCAAACAGAAATAGACAGAAACGCAAAGAGGGGTAGAACAACGAACGGAAAAATTTGTTCATGAAAGAAAAGGAGAAGGGAAGAAAGTGTAAAGGAAGGGGAGCTGAATATTAAAAGAATAAAGAAATAAAGAAGAAGGCCGAAGAAGAGGATTAGTAGAAGAAGCAGAATGCTAAAAGAAACGAATCAAAAGATATAAGAAGGAAAAGAACGAATGAAAAGAGGAAACGAAAGGAAGGAAAGAAAGAAAAACGGAAAGAAAGAAGTACAGAAAGATAAGAAAAGAAAAAGAAAGAACAGAAACGTTCAACAAACAAAAAATTATTTTATAAGGAGGAGAGAGAAAGAATAGGAGGTGGGGGAGAAGAGGAAGAGGAAGAAGAGAATTATACCGAAAGAGAAGAGAACGAAGACACAAATAACCAGAATTAAAGAAAAATGAAAGAAAAAAACATGCAAAAAACCGAATCAAAGAGAAGAGAAAAGAAAGATTAAAAAAAGGAAAGAAAACAGAAAGAAAACCAAAGAAAATACAACACACACTACACACTACACACACACACACACACACACACACACACACACACACACACACACAACACAACAACACACACACACACACACAACACACACAACAAACACAACAACACAAACATAAGAGCAACTCGAGAGAAGATAAGGGGGAAAAAGAGGCCATGAGGTGACGAGGGGCTTATGTTAGGATTGGCCATGTGGGGCTGAAGGAGTTATCGCCCCCATCAACAGCCTGTTTCACTCCTCTTCACGCTGATCCCATCACCCACCCCCTCCCTCACCCCTCCCGCTCCAACCCCCCCCCTCCACCCCCCAACACCCACTGCACTTCCCTGCTCTCTCAATATCTTCAGCATCATCATCATTTTCACTCTTTTCATTCTTTCTGGCTGTGCTATGTCTCTTGTACATTATTGGCGGACACTTATCTCTTGAGTGGATGGATTAAGTGTTTGATTGATTTTTCATCCTGTGGATCTATGAAAGTCATGGGTTCGGATCTCGGTAGCAGAGTTTGGTGAATTAACGGTGGGGATTTTTGTTTTTGTTGTTGTTGATCTCTAGTGTCCAAAAATGTGTGTACCGGTGCCTATATTCCTTTCGGGTACACAAACACACACGTCACACACACACACACACACACACACACACACACACACACACACACACACACACACACACACACACAGCACACACACATCACACACACACACGCCCCACACACACACACACACACACACACACACACACACACACACACACACACCACACACACACACACGACTACTGACACACACGCACCGCACTGATGAAAAGCAAACAGTGGGCTATCTCTCTTTCTCTCCTGGTAAGTGTGGAGTCAAAACACGTTAAGGAATGAGATATCCACTCTTCAGCCTTCTCAATATACACATACACACACACATACATAGCCACACTGTCTGCGGCCACATCAGCAACAACACAAAGACACGATTGTTTTTTGAACCACACACACACACACACACACACACACACACACACACACACACACACACACAACACACACACACACACACACACACACACGCACAACACACACACAACCACACACACAACGCACACGCACAACACACACAACGATCACTACGCGTGCACGCACGCACATATATTGCATACATACATATACAAACAGTGAACGCTCGCGCGTACGTACAGAGGGTAGATGGGGATAGCCTGTGGTTAGAACTTTGCGCACTGCGCTCGTGATCTGCTGACCCGGTTCGATTCCTGTTTAAGGGGATTTTCCCATTAGAGCTAACATCAGTGCCAACTCCACCCTCCCAGAAGACCTTCGGATGAGACTATACACCGAGGTTTCGTCGTGTGAAAGCACGCATAACATCTTGCGCACACGTTAAAACCTGTTCTGCTTTTCAAAAGAGTAGGCCATTGTGTGCCGGCGGGAAGAGATGTTAAAATAATATAATCCCCCACCCACCCATAACACACGAGGACTGGAGTAAAAAAAAAAAGCAAAAAAAAAGCACGAGTGATGATTCCACTAACCTCGAAATAAAAGAACAAAATGAAAATTAAAAAACCAACCAAGCAAAAAAACAACAACACAAACACACGAAGAAATTCAGGTCTTCAACTTCCTAGCACTCAAAAACCTCTGGCATTCCCCACCCCCCTTCCCCATCATTTCCTCTTCAAACATAAATCTATCTCCTTCTCTCTTTCTCACAACAATATTTAGCCCTGGTTATGAGTGTACACTGATAACAAAAAAAAGTATGATAGCAATAACACAGTAGGAAAAGACTCGAAGCTTACAAAGACACGGCATTACATAGTCATCAGTGCACTGATAAAGGTTTCAATAAACACTTTGTAAAAAAGAATGGTAAAACACTTATTTTGCAGAACATGATTACAAATAAACTGCACAAGAAAGCTGATGGGAAAAAAAAACTATAATTTTTTTTACACACACACAAATCACGCAAGCACGCACGCAACACCACACACACACACACACACACACACACACACACACACACACACACACACACACACACACACACACACACGCACGCACGCACTCACGCACGCACAATCATGACAACGCTTTAAGCTTTAGTTTGCCTATTATCACTTGTAAAAAAAACAACACACGTTAAATCAAAGAGGAACGCACTACAACTCAACCCCACCCCCCAAACACGCACGCAGCATACACACATATACACAAACACACACATATACACAACACCACATACACACATATATAGACACACACACACATACCACACTTCACACACACACATACATTCATTCACGCACACACAAACACACACATATACAGAACGCAAAACACACAACACACACACCACACACACACACACACATACACACACACACACACACACACACACACACACACACACACACACACACACACACACACACACTCAGGCAGAGTATTCCAGACAGCAGAGAAAGAAGCTCCGAACACGCAAGAACCCTACGTTTTTCTAAATCCATCTCCACGGAAAATAGTTCAGCTTGGAAGATGAAGAAAAAACAAGGTAAACACACACACACACACACACACACACACCAAGCACACACCACACACACACTCTCTCTCTCTCTAGTCTCTCTCCATTTTCCTCTCCATCTCCCCCTCTCTCTCTCTCCTCTTCCCTTCTCTCATCTCCCTCTCTCTCTCCCTCTTCCCTTCTCTCTCTCTCTCCCCCTCTCTCTCTGTCTGTCTCCCTTCCTCTCTGTCTCTGCTCTCTCTCTCTCTGTCTCCCTTCCTCTCTGTCTCTGCTCCCCTCTCTCTCTCTCACTCTCTCTCTCTCTCTCCTCTCTCTCTCTCTCTCTCTCTCTCTCTCTCTCTCTCTCTCCTCTCTCTCTCTCTCCATCTCTCTCTCTCTTTCCCTTCTCCTCCTCTCCTCTCCTCTCTCTCTCTCTCTCTCTCTTTCTCTCTCTCTGTCTCCCTCCTCTCTCTCTCTCTCTCTCTCTCTTCTCTCTCTCTCTCTCTCTCTCTCTCTCTCTCTCCTCTCTCTCTCTCTCTCTCTCTCTCTCCTCTCTCTTCTCTCTCTCTCTCTCTCTCTCTCTTCCCTCTCTCCTCTCTCTCTCTTCTCTCTCTCCTCTCTCTCTCTCTCTCTCTCTCTCTCTCTCTCTTCTCTCTCTCTCTCTCTCTCTCTACTCGTACTCGTATCCGGCTTAAATATGCCTACCTTTAAAAATCGTGATCGGCTTAACATATCCCCTCTCTTTCCCTCTATCATCTTCTCGTACCATTTTTCTCTGTTTCGTCGTGTACCTGTGCTGTGTTGTGGTTGTGTGGTGTGTGTGTGTGTGTGTGTGTTTGTGTATGTGTGTGATGTGTGTGTGTAAGTGTGTGTGTTAAGTGTGTGTATGTTGTGTGTGTGTAGTGTGTGTTCGTAGTGTGTGTAAGTTGTGTTTGTGTGTTGGTGGGGTGATGTGTGTGTTTAAGTGTGTGTTAAGTTCTGTATGTATGATTGTGTAAGTCTGTGTATGTGTGTTGTGTGGTGAGTGTTAGATGGTGTGTAAGGTTCAGAGTATGATGTAGATGTGTGTGTGTAGTGGAGAGAGAGAGAGAGAGAGAGAGAGAGAGAGAGGAGAGAGAGAGAGAGAAGAGAGAGAGGAGAGAGTAGAGAGTGATGAGAAGAATAATCGTGAGAGAGAGAGAGAGAGAGAGAGAGAGAGGATTGTGTGATTTGAGTAGGATGTGCAGAGAATTGAATGTCTGTGGGAGGAGAGAGAGAGAGAGAGAGAGAGAGAGGGGAGAGAGGAGGAGAGTGAAGAACTCGGTGGCTGGTGAGTCGTCTGTCGTCTACGCTGATGATGACCCTCTCTGTCTGTTGGCATTCAGCAAGCAATGAAAGACAACGTGAAGATACACAGTGGATTTTTCTTTTCTCTAACAGGCGTCTGTTTCAGTTTCAGGTAAGACAATGCTTGACACACGCAGCGTAACCTGCTTTTTGTGCGGATGTCGTTTATGTACA
>CM060323.1:36059652-36062152 GCA_030674155.1 Stramonita haemastoma | reverse complement strand
GGGGTGTTTTTTTTTTTTTTTTTTTTTTAAACTATTCATCTATCGATTTACTGTGTATAGGCGTATTTAAGTGTGTTGGACAATTTTGTTTGTTGTTTATTTTGAATGTTTTAGCGTTTCTTTTTGGTGGGAGATTTTTTTTAGTTTGAACTGTTGTCTACTTTTTCAGTCATTGCACTTCTCTATATCGTGCACTTTGCACCCAGCAACTTTGTTCCAAGGCAACACATGCAGTACTGAAACAGTATTGTTATTTCTTGCGTTGTGTGTGTTGTGTGTGCGTGTGCGTGCGTGTGTGTGTGTGGCGGCGTGTGTGTGTGTGTGCGTGTGTGTGTGCGTGCGTGCGTGCGTGTGTGGTGCGTGCGTGTGTGGTGTGTGTGTGTGTGTGTGTGTGTGTGTGTGTGTGTGTGTGTGTGTGTGTTCGGTCTCGCACTTGCATCTATATGCGAACGCTGTTACGTGTGTAGTTTGTATGGGCATGTATGCGTGCGTACATGTGTAGACCTCCAAACGCAAATATACGTGCGCGCATGTGTGTGTATGCTTGACTACTCGCTTGCGTGCTCATTTAAATCCTAACGATTAAAAAAAAAGCAAACCCACCAAACAAACCCAACAACACAAATACAGTAGCAATCAAAAGCAAGCATGAAGACATCCCATCGCTCCTGTACCATCATCATGTCAATCCACTCTCTTGCTTCCTCAGAATCTCAGATACACAGCAGAAAGGCAATTACACAATTCACAGACCAAGTAACAGCAAAACAAAAGAAATATAAAAAAAACAATAAAAAAGACAGAAAATCCAACCCTCTACGGCAACCTGAATATAGGATCTTTCTTTTCTTTTCTTTTTTTTTTCTTTTTCTTTTTTGGCGTGCTGCTGCCACAAAATGGTATTGATTTATTTGCACTCGATGTATAGCTTACTCTACAGTTTTCTTTTCTTTTTTTTTTTAAATAGGAAAAAAAAATCGGTAAAATCGTTTAGATGCTTAAAAACTGATGCAGTACTATGGAAAAATGAAAGTAAACGGTGAAGGAAAAATGATTTAAAAAATAGAAAAGAAAATGGATATCTGCGTTTTGCTTTCTCTGATTCTCATCTTCCCCCCTCTCTTCCCTCTCCCCCACCCTCTCTCTATCCCGTGTGTGTGTGTGTGTGTGTGTGTGTGTGTTGTGTGTGTGTGTGTGTGTGTGTGTGTGTGTGTGTGTGTGTGTTGTGTGTGTGTGTTTGAGTGTGTGTGTGTGTGTGTGTGTGTGTGTGTGTGTGTGTGTGTTGTGTGCTTGTCTGTCTGCTTGTCAGTCCATCTGTCAGTCAGTCTGTCTGTCTGTCTGTCTGTCTGTCTGTCTCCCTTTCTCGCTTGCTCGCAGGCTGGCACATCCAGCTATTGTTCTGATCTGGAGAGAATGTTAAATCGATGAGTGTTTTCATGGTGTTGGCCTAATAATTATGTCTTCTGTCGACAGATAGATGTTGTTCTGCAGCTTTGTTCTCTCAAGTGCATTGATTGTTCTGTTTGCTGTGTATGTGTGTGTGTGTGTGTGTGTGTGGGGGGGGGGGGGTGAGTGCGTGCGTGCGTGCGTGTGTGTGTTTTTGTGTGTGTGTACGCGCGTGTGTGTAAGTGTATGCGTGTATTTGTGTGCCTGTATGTGCATGCTCTTCACCCCTAATCTCTCCATGTATGTATTTGTACTTGCATCTGTGTGTATGTGCATACGTGTGTCTGCATGCATGCACGCGATGCATGCCTGAACACCATGTGCAATGAAATGAGACACCACCACACGCCACACACAAATCATATAAATCAGCGATGTGTTGATTGTATGAATCAGCGACATTCTAATCAGCAACCCTACATACATACATACATACAACATACATACATACATACATACATACATACATACATACATACATACATACATACGCATGCATACATACATACATACATACATACATACATACATACATGCATAGATGACATACATACATGCATAGATGCATACATACATACATACATACATACATACATACATACATACATACATACATACATACATGCATAGATGCATAGATGCATACATACATACATACATACATACATACATACATACATACATACATACATACATACATACATACATACATACATACACACAACATACATACATACATCCATACATCCATACACACACATACATCCATACATACAAGAACATCACGTTTCAAATCCTGCTGTACTCCAGATAAAGCAGCCTCTAATTCAGCCACATCCATCACGGTAAAGACTTCTATCTCTCTACCCCTTCTCTCTCTCTCTCTCCCCTCTCTCTCTCTCTCTCTCTCTCTTCTCTCTCCTCTCTCTCTCTCCTCTCTCTTATCTCTCTCTTCTTTCTCTACCCCCTCTCTCTCTCTCTCTCTCTCTCTCTCTCTCTCTCTCTCTCTCTCTCCTCTCTCTCTCTCTCTCTCTCTCTCTCTCTCTCTCTCTGA
>CM060323.1:36039652-36047152 GCA_030674155.1 Stramonita haemastoma | reverse complement strand
CATTAGTGTGACTGCTTGCGGTGTCTAAATCACCTAGTAGTGAATGGACGCTTAACAAAATAAAACTAAAAAACCAACAACACGAAAATCACAGAAAGACGACAGACAGACAGACAGGCGTGCTCAACAACACACACACACACACACACACAAAACACACACACACACACCATCACACAACGTACACACACCACACACACACGTACACACACACACACCACACACACACACACACACAAAACACACACACACACACACACACACACACACATGATGTGTGAATGAAACAGCTGCATGTTGGACACAAACTCTTGTGCGACGCGGACTTCCATGCAGCCCAGCCCAGCCCTAGTTTCAAACTCGTTTTCAAAAAAAAAAAAAACAAAAAAAAAATCGATATTTCAAGGAAGGTTGAAAAAAAAAAAAAAACCCCCCACACGAACCATGTACAGCTTAAACTCTCAAACACACACACATAGGCAGCAGGAAGAAAAATCAATAAATTTAAACTCCCCCATCACCACTACCCATCACCCGCCAAAAAAAAAAAAAAGGAGATATCCTCCTTCTCTGACGCATGCGCCTTGTCGACAACTTCGGTTCATTACGTTCACACAACGTACATCTGTTCATTTGCCTTGTGACGTAAGGGCTTTATCGATCGCGCCACGCTGATGCCAGCTATCGGAAAACAAACCCAAACCTGGCCGGAATCAACAATTCAGGAATTCTGGGCTTTCATTTTTTCCCCTCCCAGAGTTCACTGCTACTAGCTACGAGGAACGAACGACCACCTCGAAGGTTTCATGACGTGAATGATTTCCCCTTTGCTGTTCTTCTCTTTCCTTTCTGTCACGTCACGCGGGTCAGTCTATTTCTGTCCTTTTGCTGGTTTTCTTCCTGTTTCTCTTTCTTCTGTTTCTCTCTTTCTCTCTCTGTTTCTCTCTTTCTCTGTATGTTTTTTTTTAATTTTTTATTGCTCTCTTTCTGACAGTGATACTTTTTTTTTTCTCTCGTCACTGTCTGGTTCTCTCTGTCTGTCTCTGTCTGTCTGTCTGTCTGTCTGTCTGTCTGTCTGTCTCTCTTTTTCTCTCTCTCTCTCCTCTCCTCTCTCTCTTCTCTCTCTCTCTCTTCTCTCTCTCTCTGATGTTGCTTGGAGTGGATCTTGTTGAAAAGTGCATTTCCTTTTGTATTTTATTATGGCATGGCCAATGTCATTAACAAGTTCAGTTCAGATCAAGTTTTGAGTTCGGCTCTCTCTCTCTTCTCTCTCTCTCTCTCTCTCTCTCTCTCTCTCTCTCTCTCTCTCTTCTCTCTCTCTCTCTCTCTCTCTCTCTCCCTCTCTCTCTCTCGGATAGCCTAGTGGACAGAACATTGCGCTGGCAATTTGACGACCTTGGTTCGATTCCGGTCGGGGAGATTTTTCTCCTGGAGTTAACATCAGTGCTGACTCCACTCTCCCCAAAAGTCCTTCGGATGAGACTTTAAACCGAGGCCCGTGTGCGAACGCACTCAGAACATCTTGCGCACACGTTAAATCCTGTTCAACTTTTCGTAAGAGTAGGCCATCGTGTGCCGGTGGGAACAGATGACATTTACAAAACTGCATACACATGGGGACTGGATGAAAAAAAGTAGAAGAGTGCTTATTCCATTATGCTCGATATAAAAAAAATAATAAAAAAAGAATACTCTCTCTCTCTTTCTCTTGATGTGCTTTTTGTTTTCGGTTGAATTTTCTCTTTGCTGTTTCATTTTAATCTTGCTTCACAGCAAGAAATAGACGTAAAAAACTATTTCATGACTTAACTGCTTCCTGCCATTCTTGGAGAAAAAAAAAGGATTGGCATTATGGTCTGTCTACTGGATGTTACATGCAATACTAAGGTCTTTCTCTGTTTCACTTCTCGGTTGTCAAACAAAAGCATTTTCCCTGTCAGTCTAGAAAGTAAACCGTGTGTATTTTTATGAAATAGTAATGTATTAATTAATTTTTGTGTACATCCTGGTTTTTAGGTAAAAAGGCAAACGTGTCTCATAACCTATGTGATCGTAAGGGGAGCGAGGCGTCAGAGACCTCAGGTTCTCTAGAGGCCAGCATATTGAGGGCGACGCCCATCTCCTCTACCTCGCTAATTTACTTTCCCTCACCCTAAAGAGGGCAGGTATCCATTTACAGCTGGGTGAACTGGGGGACTGTACTAAAGCTAAGGTGCACAAACGGTCACCGTCGACTTGGTAACCACGCGCGGTGCTGCTTAAACCGAGCTAGGGGAAAGTGAGTGCTCGGACCACTTAGCTATCCCGTCTCCTGGTTTATAGTTTCTTTCTAATAATTATGGAACTTTATTGACTCAAGCAAAGAGGCCTTTCCTTTTCCAGCATTCTAAAGAAACACAACATCATGTCAATACAACTAAAAACTCCAGGAAAGCTGAATGTCTTGCTGGTAAACGGATGAAGAGGAAAACGTGCCTGAGCGCGCGCTTGTATCCATCCCGCACACGTTGACAGACACAGAGACACAAATACAACGACACGTGTGAACGCATGTGTACACGAAAAACAAAACCATAAACAATTAAGCACAGACACACGGACTCACGCGCACCAACATATACACATGAGAGAGAATTGAATTTGAATTGAATTTGAATTTGAATTTGAATTTGAATTGTTCTTTTTTTTTGTTCTTTTATATCGAGGATAATGGAATAAGCACTCTTGTGCTTTTTTTTACATCCAGTCCGTGTGTATGCAGTTTTGTAAATGTCATCTGTTCCACCGGCACACGATGGCCTACTCTTATCGAAAAGCGGAACAGGATTTAACGTGTGCACAAATGTTCTGCGTGCGTTTGCACACGGGGCCTCGGTTTAAAGTCTCATCTGAAAGAGAGAGAGAGAAGAAGAAGAGAGAGAGAGAGAGAGAGAGAGAGAGAGGAGAGAGAGAGAGAGAGAGAGAGAGAGAGAGAGAGAGAGAGAGAGAGGAGAGAGAGAGAGATGATTGATTGAATGATTGAATGAATGAATGAATGAATGAATGAATGAATGAATAATCTTTATTTGTCCAAGGGTAACAGAGTAAGTATTCACATACTTTTTCTTCATCGGCCAAGCCTGATTAGGGAATAGGAAAACAACAAACAAAAACAAAAAGTCAACAAGGAGAGGAGAGAGAGAGAAGAGAGAGAGAGAGAGAGAGAGAGAGAGAGGAGAGAGAGAGAGAAGAGAGAGAGAGAGAGAGAGAGACGAGAGACAGAAGACAGACAGACAGACAGACAGACAGACAGACAGACAGCAGGCAGGCAGGCAGGCAGGCAGGCAGAGAAAGAGATAACATAGAGACAGGGGCAGAGACAGGGGCAGAGACAGAGAAACAAACATCAGCCACTGACCGTCTTCGGGACGCAGAGGAGGGCAGCACACTGAGAGACCGCGGTATAAACATGGCCTCGGCAGAAAACGGGTAGCACTTCTCCACCCGCAAAACAAACCCAAACCAAACCCAATCCCCAAAACACAACGAGCACACCCCTGACGGTCAGATCAAACAGAACCACCTAACCACTGGGCAAGCCACCACGGAGGATAGGGGCAAGGACACTACTCGGGTCACAGAGTGTGAAGGCCCAAAAGAAGACATCCTCACCGATGATATCTATCCCCAGGCACCGAACCCCAGGATGGGTCTGTGAGGCCCGCCGCCATTGTTCAGTTAACGCTCCATCTACACAACATGAGTTCTAATCCAATCAGACGCCAGTTTGGCCACACGGAAATTCCCTCACACACAAAAAAAAAAAATCGAAGGCGTTTTCAGGGTCAACCTGGGGGATTTCCAATGAGGGATTAATACACAGGTGCTGTCTGCCATTGAAGTGATTGATTTCTGTGGGGGAAGTCCGCCACCCTCCTTGCTGCTACTACTGCTGCTGCAGTTGCAGCTGCTGCTGCCACAGGCGATGCTGTCATGCCGGATTTTCCGTGGAGGATGAACGAGGGGCTAATTATGGAACCCGTGTCACTGCTGACAACACAGCCAGCAGGATTGATTGACAGACAACACAACAGCTTTGGATTTCCTTTCCAATTAAAAAAAAAAACAGAATAAAAAGAAAAATGTCATGGAGCAGAAACGGTTGTGAAAATTAATGATGATTTTTTTTTAGTTCTGATTTAGAATGAAACCCAACGTTATCCCTGAAGTCGGAATGCAGCAACCTTCATGGTAGACCAAAAGGTAGCAGAGGTAAAATCAAGCTATTGGTGAACCTTGGGGGAGCTGTAGCCGAGGAACGAAACAGAGAAGAAAGTTCCGACGTCAACAAGAATGAATGAACTACAAGTAAAACTCATTGCTGGACACATTTATAAAGGCTAGAGAAAAAAGTCAATGCACTATTTAAAAAACTATAAAACTATATATAGACATATATATATATTATATGTATATACCACACACACACACACACATATATATTTTATATATATATTATATATATTATATATATAATATATAATATATATATGAAATATACAAAAAAACCCAATCTAGTTCCAGTCAGGGCTGGTGAAAAGGTCAGAGTTCAACTTCATGATTATTAAAGCCGATGAAGTAAGTCAAGCCGGTGACAGTGCCTCTCATCATCCCTCATCTCTAATGACCACTTCTGAAAGCCCACGTCCACCATGACTTAGAGCAAAATCAATACCTCTCACAATACGTTTGAAGCCGGCAGAAGATACAGGAGAGAAGGAGAGAGGGAGGGAGGGAGGACTAGCGATCAATACAACCCCCACCCTCACTCCCACCACGGACTTTTTTCTACTACAACTACTACTACTATGCTGCCTACTACTATTTCCACACGCTTCCACCCGCTCGTCTTCGCTTGAGTGAATGCTGCCAGAAGAGGGGTTAAGTGTGGGGTGAATAATGAATGGACATTCCTTTCTCTCGGTGACGACCGTTTCCCCGGGGGGGAAAGCCGCACAAGTGGATGGCGGAACTGTTCCAGGCCTGCCGCGGAGGCAGCCATTCCCATCCCAAACCTGGCGGTCTTCTTGTCAGCATCTGACGTGAAGCGTGTCCACCCATTCCCCTCTGGGTCTGTCCTTCTTCTCTTTCTTTGTTTCTTTCTTTGTTTCTTTCTTTTGTTTCTTTCTTTTTTTCTTTCTTTTTTTTCTTTCTTTCTTTCTTTCTTTCTTTCTTCCTTTCTTTTTCCGTCCGTCCGTCCGTCCGTCCGTCCGTCCGTCCTTCCTTCCTTCCTTTCCTTCCTTCCTTCCTCCTTCCTTCCTTCCTTCCTTCCTTCCTTCTTTCTTTCTTTCTTTCTTTCTTTCTTTCTTTCTTTCTTTCTTTCTGGACACACGCGGACTAGACCCACCAGGATGGGTAGAGAGAATGCTGGAGGATGGTAGATGAGAAAAATGAAATACTATTATTGAAATTTTTTTTTTCGTTTTTTCCCCCCATTTCTAAAACACAGCTTTTGTTTTTTGAGTCAGAATTATGTTGGTTACTCCAACCATGACGTACGTGAATGGTCAGCAAGTCTCCCAGCTTTTAAGGCATTGTGTGGATGTATTGATTTTGTAAGCAACGGTTGACAGCAGCTTTCAGGTAGTGTCCTACCAGATAAATGCTCCGGTGACAGGTATTGTTCTCTTCTTCAATTAAACCTAAACCGGCAAGAGTTATTTTTTCGATAACAAAATATATGCATGGTTAATTCAGTGAATCTACTAGATTTTTCTACTCTTTTCTCTTCAACTTTTCTTTCTTTCTTTCTTATCTTCTCTTTCTTTCTTTCTTTTCTTCCTTTTTTTTTCTTACTTCTTCTTCTTATTCGTTCTCTTTCTTCTTCTTCTTGTTCTTGTTCTTCTTGTTCTTGTTCTTTTCTTGTTCTTGTTCTTGTTCTTCTTCTTCTTCTTCTTCTTCTTCTTCTTCTTCTTCATCTCTCTTCTTCTTCTTCTTCAAATGCTCAGACAGCAACTTTTGTTTTTTGTCAAAATGAGCGAAAACACATTGCGCTGCCACTAAGCGCCTGACAAGTTAGGCCCAGCGTATCCGACCTCGGCATGCTACTGAATTCATGGACTTGGTTTTCAGTATGTACTCTGGCACAACTTTTTAAAGCAAGGAAAATAAACACGTGTTTGATATAGTACCTATACTGAATTCAGAGACCTAGTTTTTCCACTTCTTTTGTCTGCCGAAGAAAAAATAAAATAAACAAACGCGTGACTGTTTCAGTAACCTGGTGAGTTCATAGTCCTAGTTTTGATCACTATACTCGGGTACCGACAGTCTTGAAAACACACGGCAATGAGCACACCGAAAACAGACCATGGCAGTGGGGCTACTGAAATCCTCCACCTGAATCGATGCTTTTAAGAACATGCCCACACTGGAAGCACCACTCACCTGAGAAGAGAGAGAGAGAGAGAGAGAGAGAGAGGAGAGAGAGAGAGGAGAGAGAGAGAGAGAGAGAGAGGAGAGAGAGAGAGGAAGAGAGAGAGAGAGGAGAGAGAGAGAGAGAGAGAGAGAGAGAGAGAGAGGAAGGAACAAAGTTACCGTGAATGGAAAAAAAAAAACCTCTGGAAGCAGAGCTGATGACTGAATAATAAATGGTAGTAAGATCTCTCTCAGTCTGCCTTTGTTGTCTGTCAACTGTCGCAGCATTTCTTCTTCTTCTTCTTCACTACTTGACACGCACAGATGGAAGCAGTTAGTGAAGAGGTTGTCAAAGACAGGCCACTTTACACCATGCAAATGACACCCTTCACTCCTCCTCTATCGACCAGATTTCCTCTGGCACCATTCTTTCTGCAAGGTACCTCCACAGTCCCTCAGACCCTGCCAATCTCCATTCTAATTCTAATCACACAACACGGCCTTTGAAGCTAGCGCCACGTGAAGACACTTTAAAAAAAACAATTCTCTCTGCAGAAAAATAGCGTCGCTCCAGCTCTTATTCTCACCTGAGGTAGTGACAACTACAAACACACACCTTCATATTCGGGCTGTGGCACATATGATCCTAACAGACTGGCGGACTTTTCAAGCCATCTCCTCCCTGAAACCCATGGCCGACATCCGAGTTAATCCAGACTGGGAAGTTGTCAGGAGACAACTGAACGATCGCTGGGAACAACTCCCGAACAACAGTCAGAGGAGGAGTCACGTGCGAATTTCAGGAAAGCCGTCTTGGGCTGCTGACAGTATTGATTTGCCTGACAACTGCAGAATTCAACATAAGGCTTTACGCCACAAATCTGCTCCCAGCAGAGTGAGGGAGACAGAGATACGGAGTTTGAGGGGAAGAAAAAGGAAGAAAAAACAGAGAGAAAGCTGTGACAAGCCATCACCCTCCTCTACCTCTTTTTTCATAGACTTTTTTTTGTAATCGTCATCAAGTTAACAACCACACAACACACACACACACACACACACACACACACACACACCACACACACACACACACACCACCACACACAC
>CM060323.1:36032152-36034652 GCA_030674155.1 Stramonita haemastoma | reverse complement strand
TCCGTGAATGTCAGGAATAAATTTCCATTCTCTCCGTCGATTCAGACCAAACTATCCTGGTGCTGTTTCTCTTTGCTGAAACTGTACGAATATCAGAGGAATAAAAAGTAACAGACCGAATGCTTTCCCTGGCAAATCTTTTTGAGTTTCTCTTTCTTTCAATCTGTTAGTTAAGAAAGTTTTCAGAACTTCCTGCCTGAAAACCTATCTGGGTTTACTCTGATTGATTTAGCTAGGTTTTCTTTATATAATAATCATCATTTTATATCATCACTATGGGGATCTTATTTTCCCCCCAAAACTGGTAAACTAGAAGTGACAGATCCCTATATCTAGCTTAAGATAATCCTCCTTCTCCTCCTCCTCCTCCTCCTCCTCCTACTACTACTACTACCACACCACCACCACCACCACCACCACCACACCACCACCACCACCACCACCACCACCATTACTACTACTACTACTACTTCACACACACACATACACACACACACACACACACACACACACACACACACACACACGCACGTGCGCGTGCGCGCACGCGCGCCCACACACGTGCGCTCGCGCGCGCACTTTAACTAATCCCAACTCTTATTCCTATTCACATGAGAAACTACTTTATGTTCATTTCCATTTTATACTGGCTGAATTGTTTGGCCGCCGACAAATTGCAGCGATGAAGAAAAAGCACAATGTCTACGACGCAAGAAGCCCTGTGCATGATGGCTGTGGTATAAACCGCTGCGGCAGCAATCCATAAAAATGTCAGAGACCGAGTTCCATTCTCACCAGCAGTTACGATCCCATCATTCGGGGATTGTTCTTTCCTGCCTGCCTGCCTGCTACCATCAAGCCCTGGTGATGAATGTACGGACAAAAGCCCATGATGAAAATCCTTCTACTTTCTTTGTTCTTCGTTTTTATAAAAAAAAAAATGGTTGCCTGTTTTTTTTTTTAATTGCTTTCTTTCTTGTTTGTTGACTAGTTTGTTGGTTTCTTTACTTTTTTCTCTTTCGGTTTAATCTCCACCGACTTTTCTCTCCAGTTCCTTTTCAACAGAAATTTGGATTAATCAACAGTTTCTCCGTTCAGAAACAAAGTAACACTAATACACTAAATAAGGACAGTAGTAGTAGGCCTCCGTCAGTCTGTGTCGACTACGGAATTCGCGCCAAAAGAAAGGTCATTTGTTCAGCGACAACGCCGGCTGTGGCTGGTCAGTCCAATGCGGGAGTGGCAGTCTCTGTTGCCAATAAGTACAACCATTCATGAAATTAAGCAACATTGTCAGCAATAGCTTTTGACAAACGTGATTTGTGGTGTACCTCTGAGAAATGAATGACGCAACGGCACCATCGGGATCTTTGTCAAGGCAGTCAACACGCTGTCTTTCCCCTACAACAAACAAAGTTACTTTTTTGGCAACGAGAAATTCGTGACACAATAAACCCGCTTACTTATCACCACCACTACAGCAATCCAGTTATTCTTTCTTTCCGTGGTTATGATTTGGCTTGAATTTTCCACAAGCAAACTGAGTTGATGGAAAAACTGCCAACAGTGGGACGTGGCGGGCTAGGTCCCTGGTTGGTGAGGTGTAAAAGGCCCTAGTAGCCGTCAATAAAAATGTCAGGGGAGGGATTTTCATTTCCACCGGTAGCGAAGGTCAGATCTCGCCGGGACTGTCTGTCTACCCCTTCCGTTTTACTGAGCAGGGCATCAAGGTGGAAACGTTCCTTAGATAAACATGATACCGGGCGATAAGTTTTTCTTTGGTTGTTACTTTTCTTCTGGAATGATGGAAGAATCATTCTCAGTCTCTTATTGTGTATTGTAATGATTTTGTATTATTTATTGTGGATGTTGCTTTTTTTAAAAACTGTAGCTGTAGAGAGCATGCCGTTGGAGTCTTTAGTTTTTCCACGGCTGGCATGATATTGATAATAATAATAAAGACAATAATAATGATAATAATGATAATATGATGATGATGATAATAATGATAATAATAATAATAATAATAATAATAATAATAATAATAATAATAATAATAGTAATTAAAAAAAAAAGATAATAATAGATGGAATTTATATAACGCTGAATCTTGTAAAGCAAACAAATCAAAGATGTGAGCACTTCTTCCTTTTTTCTTTTGATGCCATCTCTTTTCCTGTCCCTGAAAGGTTTAGTGTCTACTAGCGATTAGATGAACAAGGAAACTGCACTAAAGCAACTGCCGCAAGAAAAGTCAACATCCATGATCTGAGGAGACCGCATTTGATTGTTTTTCCGGAACCTTGTCGGAATGAGGGTACAGCAGTAATGATGGGTAGAAACAGTCACATACGAACAATCTCAAGTTCACTATTAACTGGTTAAACTTGAAGCAATTGCGAGGAAAGGGAAAAAACCAAAACGAAACAAACACACAAACAAACCGAAAAAACCCCAAACAAACACCAATAACTGTTACACTGGTTAAAAAAAAATCGCT
>CM060323.1:36022152-36027152 GCA_030674155.1 Stramonita haemastoma | reverse complement strand
AGTAAAAGAACCATAGAATCTACTCGAAAACAAACAGGCATTGAGAAGCGGGGGTCTAAATAGATGAAGTGAATATGTGAGAGATGAGGTAAATTGTTTTATAGTTTTCCACTTCAATAAAATTTAACCAATGCATAACTACTCCCTAACAGTTACTTACGGTAATGCCTCCCCAGTATATCTTATTCATCGACCACTCAGTTTATAACTGGTACAATACCCTCAACCCAGATCATGGCAAACAAAAAAGAAGATGATAGGCACAAAAGAGGGTTTGATGCTGTGGAGGGGCAATGAACAGCATCTCTCGTGAGGCAGACACACCCGAAATGGCAGCCTGTTCACTCAGTTCCGGACACAGTCAATGCCTACCCCTCCACCCCACCCCCACCCCCAGTCCACCTCCCAATTCCTCGCTGTTGATGTGTAATGATGCATGCACCCTTTCCAGCCAGAGGTATTGATTTGTTATGGAGGTCTGCACTGACAAACAGCAGGGCCACCACCACCACTGTCTGGCCTAGCTGTGTTCCTAGAACTTACTAGGGGCGGGAGGGGGGGTATCCACAGGTCGTTGTCAGCTCTCATGTCAGTCTCCCTCACCCTGGGCTGATGATGGCGCACCGGCCTCTGTGATGTCATCAGGGGCGCTGACAGGTTTGTGTGGGGGACACGAAAGGACTGTCAGACAACGACCAGTGGTAAACCTGTCTCTGTGGGTGCGTATGTCTCTGTCTCTCTCTCTCTCTCTGTGTCTATCTGTCTCTTTGTATTCCCTGTCTCTCTTCCTCCGTCCAACTCCGTCCTCCGGCTCCCTGCTATGTGCCGCTACTGTCACTTTCCAGGATCTAGGACATCAACTTTTATTAATGAGTTCCATATTCAACAGTTTAAAAAAAACACAATCATACATGTATTTATATACATATTTTCTTAATCATATATGTATTTATATACATATTTTCTTACGCTGCGCTCCAACGTAGACACATTATGGAGTAACAGCAGGAATGAATTCAATGAAACGGAAAACAATCTGTCTTTCATTGAGGCTTCAGTTGCATGGAGATCATGGAGCACCATTTTTCTTTTCCTTTGGTTTGGGTTTATGTTTGTTTGGTGTTTCACATGTCTCTCTTCCTTGGCCCAAAAGTTTGTTTTCTCTTTGTTGCAGAGAAATCTAAATTATACAGCCCGAAAAACTAAACCTGGAGAGCCTCCGTTACGGAGAAAAACCCTCGAAACAAGCAAAAATCAAAACGGTGACGATGATAAATCGTAGTAAAAGACAGAAACAAATCACATAACCCAACATCTACTTGTTCAAATAATCTGGCTCACTTTCTGGGTAGTAAAGCAGATATCATAACAATGTTTTACATTAAAAAAAAAAGAAAACTAAATCAAAATAGTTATGTTACTGCGCCGAATTATATCATTAGTGAAGCGTTAATGAAGTCAACATTTACATTGATGCATGCAGTTTAATGTAACCTTAGGTATAATGCCATAGTACACTGTCTTGGTCTGACCCTTACGGCTGGGAAGGGCGTTGATACAAGAAAGGCAGAATACTTCGTTTTAATCATAGTATTTGAGTGTATATAATTACACAATTTTATTCTCAGATTTAATCAATAACGAAGTGATAGCCCGTATGTGGCCTCTGTGGTCGGCTTGGCTATAAACAATATGATAGGACTGGAGTGAACTTGATGCCGTAATACCTGAGAGAGCTGAAAACTACCACCACCTTCACCGCCACCAACACCAGCAAAAAACAAAAACAAACCCCCAACCAAACCAAACAGCAAACTCTAAGCCAGCCTCCAAACCTAACCAAACAAAAATTTCAATAACAAAAAAAAAAGATCCCGATACATCCTAGTAATACAAAAAAAATCCCAACCGAACACGCACACACATACAAAAGGCAACAACAACAACAAAAACCATCGTTATCTTTGCTCCCATCCACTGTCCATTCTTATGGAACTTCTATGTAATCAGGCTTGCAACTCCACACCACCCCCTCCACCCCCTCCACGCCTCTCCCCCCCAATCTCCAAGCCTGAAGCAACAGCAGCAGCATCAGCATCAGCAGCATCAGTGATCGATCTGTCATTCAGATTTGCACGGACAAAGACCATGACAGGACTCACTACCTCACCTCAGTGAATCTGCCTGCCTGAGGCAAGACAGGCAGCTTTCTGCGATGATATTCTCTATGTCTGTCTCTGTCTCTGTCTGTCTGTCTGTCTGTCTGTCTGTCTGTCTGTCTGTCTGTCTGTCTGTCTGTCTGTCTCTCTCTCTCTCTCTCTTAGGCCATTGTGCACTTAATTAAAGTGTGAAGTCTGTCTTGTCTCTCTCCATATAGCTCTCTTTATGTATCTGTCTGTATGTGTGTACGGTGTGAGCATGCACCCACGCATGTGTGTGTCTGTGTGTACGTATGTGTGCTCGTACGTGTGCGCGCGCACCAATATGCACATGCACACACAAAATCCCACATAACCTCGTTGCCACCCGAGCTCATAAGCATGTTTCCGCACATAGCACGTACATGACTGTAGTAGTATCTATACACACACATGATTACACACACTCGGTGTATGTATGCGTCAGAAGTCTCTGCCACATGATGAGGTACACGTGAAGCAGTGAAAACTACTGACCAGGCCTGACCAGAGAAAAGACCTGCGGCAAGTAAGGCAGACCCTGCAATGGTCAGGTGGTCAGCTGTCACTGAGGACAGACGGAGCAGACGACATCCTCAAGACTTTCTGGCTTCCCCAGACTTCAGACTAACCACCGCTCTGCACGCAAGGCACGAACATGTCTGAGAGTCTCCAGAACGGGATGAGAGACGGGAGAGTGGGGAAGGAGGAGGAGGAGGAGAAGGAGGAGGAGGAGGAGTAGGAGAAGGAGGAGGAGAAGGAGGAGGAGGAGGAGATGGACACGAGTGGTGTGTCTTTAGAGTTGAAGTGGCGAACTGGCTGTGGTGTGGCTGAGGGTGTGTGGTGGTCGTGTTGTTCTCGTGCTGTGGTTGTATGGTGTTATCTTGCGGCGTTTTTTTTGATGTCCAGTGTTGTGTGTTGCGATTTGTACTTATACAGCGTGATGTCATTATTGAAGTCTCGCACTGTGTACGGCTGTTTTGTGAAACATGTTAGAAGATTAAAAAATGGTAATATTTTGTATTGTGTTGCTGTTCATCACCAACAGCCCGAGGAGCGTAGTACTTTCTCTAATTCATACTCATCGTTGACCTCATCTTAGCAGAGTACCAACCCAATCCAATCTTGTTGATTATTACCGCGCTGACCACATAAGCCAAATCAGGGCTGTTGCGTCGTCAAAATTTTCAATTACAGATTAAAACTGCGCAACTATGTACAGGTGAAAACAGGGTATAACGCCACCTGTAATGGCTACTGTCTTTCCTTGTATCAACCAACGCCTTTGCCAACCGTAAGGGTCAACCCAGGATAGTCAGCGTGATGTGGGAGAACCACATAAGCGACATAGAAAATGAGATAAAAATCAAAACCAGATTCCTTAAAACAACCTTGTTTTATAGTGACTATGACATCTTCACTCATACCAGACGGAGAATGCCTGCTTCACTCAGAAAGTTAAAAATGTCCGGTGGATTATCACGAAAAGGATATTTTGGGAGTCTGCAGTAAAATGTTTGTGCCTAATATCCTGGATATCTCGACACTCCACAAGCAGATGCTTGATGGTTATTCGCACATCACAACTCACACACCATGGGGTTCCCTCACCTTTGAGAAAATGAATTTAAAAAAAACAACAACACGAATATCTATAAATATCATGAGTATCAAAAAAGGGAAACGGACTTACGATATCTATCTTTCATTTATTTTTAGCAGCATTTATCTATTTAATTTTAGCAGCAGCAAAAATATCACAGCCTTGGCCGTTTAACCCTATCTTTATTTCTTCTTAAGGACGTCTCCACCTAGTTAAAAGGGGAAGAGAGAGAGAGAGAGAGAGAGAGAGAGAGAGAGAGAGAGAGAGAGAGAGAGAGAGAGAGAGAAGAGAGAGAGAGAGAGAGAGAGAGAGAGAGAGAGAGAGACAGACAGACAGACAGACAGACAGACAGACAGACAGACAGACAGACAGACAGACAGACAGAGAGAGAAGAGACGCGTTTCACAGCAACTTGGGATAACAGCAGACCACACAACCTATAGGAGGATTGTGTTAACTGGCTGTTATGTGGAGCAGCGCTGGGGGCATCGTGTTACCGGCCACGTCTGCCAGACTGCAGAAGAGGAGAGGTCTTTCCATTCCTGCCTGTCCTGAAGCCTCCACCATCCCCACCACAGCAGCAGATAGCAGCTGACACCTATGGAAGGTCTGGAGGTATAGGCAAAGGCCTGAGGGAGAGAAAGTTTCCATACTGAACCACCAAAGTTGGATGATGCAGGAAAATGGACAAGCATCCTTTAAAACAGGAACCGTTACCACTCCAACTGAAGAGGGGAGCAGGTGGTACTGCTAGATTTGCAGAGGTGTTGTCGGGACACTGTAACAAAGCGTTTCATCACACGGAACAATCAAGCGGGGGGTTTCAATGATTGTCTTTTCCTGCAAGTTAGATTAGGGTCAAGGAATTCTCCTGCGTTTAGAAAATACGACATGTGGGTAGAGAACAGATCACAGCTTCCTGAAAAAGTGTTTACTTAGAAAAGGAAGAATTGTACCATTAGTGCAGCTTTAACATATGACCCAGTCATGTTTCTTGTACTGTTCTTCCGTCTAAGAAAGAAAAGATGCGTGGATGGTTTGAAAAAAAGTAGAGAACTGGAGAACAGAGTCAACTAATACGCCAATGGGAATTCATGGCAGGGAATAAGTTGTCCTCGTTCTTGGAGAAATCGATAGAAAGAGATTTGCCCTAAAATTCGACTGACGGTAAACCCTGAATGTTACAGTACGTTAGTATTTTGGTTCTTTTTTATTTTTAG
>CM060323.1:35999652-36012152 GCA_030674155.1 Stramonita haemastoma | reverse complement strand
ATCAAAATGGCCACCAAAGCCTGATAATATTTGAAAAAAAGAAAGAAATCATCCTGAGAAAATAAGTTTTAAAAAAAGTACACAAATGAAAAGATTTAGGGATCCAAAAGACTGCAGGATATAATTCTAGAGGGTCCGCTCGGCTGCTGGGTTACATAAACAACGTTAGAATGTGTATTCTATCTATCTATCTATCTATCTATCTATCTATCTATCTATCTATCTATCTATCTATCTATCTATCCATCCATCCATCCATCCATCCATCCATCCATCCATCCATCCATCCATCCATCCATCCATCATCCATCTATCTATCTATCATCTATCTATCTATCTATCTATCTATCTATCTATCTATCTATCTAAAATGTGTAAGTGTGTGTGTGTGTGCGTGCGTGCGTGCGTGCACGTGTGTGTGTGTTTGTGTGTGTTAATGGACAGTACCTCAATAAATCTTCTATTGCTATTAGAGAGAGAGAGAGAGAGAGGAGAGAGAGAGAGAGAGAGAGAGAGAGAGAGAGAGAGAGAGAAGAGAAGAGACAGAGACAGAGACAGAGACAGAGGGACAGACAGACAGACAAATAGACAGAGAGTGAGCGAGCGAGCGAGCGAGCGAGCGAGTGAGTGAGCGAGCGAGCAAGTTGCAGTGTAGACTATTAATTATTTAGACAGGACAGAAAGATGGGACAGATAATTTTTATCAACATGCAAGCAATAAGCCAGGACAGAGAGATGCTCTGTAATTTGGGAGGGAAACGGTAGATACAGATAAGCCACAAAGAGGTCGATTGTTGTGCTTCTGCCCTGTGCTTTGTTTGCTTTGTGGCTTCTTTCTGAAGGGAGCGGGGAGGGTTTTGTCGTTTGGACTTCTTTGTCGAAGCTCTGAACAAACAATCCCGTTGAAATTAAATTTACTAAGCAAGAGAAGTGGATGGGGGTGGGAGGAGAATAGCACAGTGGTTAGCGTGTTGTGCTGTGATCTGATGGCCTGGGTTAGAACTACCACCAGGGCGCCTGTTCCAGATGAAGTTTTTTCAGTGGATTTAACATCAGTATCAACTCTAATCCTTTGAAAGTCCTTCGGGTGACACTATAAACCAATATCCCGTGCTCGAACGCACGCAGACTATCTTGCGCACACGTTAAAACTTGTTCCGCTTTTCGGCAGACAAGGCCATCGTGTGCGGGTAGGAATGGATTGACAACATCTTAAAAACGCAAGCGTACTGGTGTCATGTTTAGCTATCATCCCCGAGGATGGAATGTGGCTACCTTCATGGTGGGCAAAAACAGTCGCGGACACTAAATCTCACCATTAGTGAACCTCGGAGTTGTTGTCGAGGAGCAAAAAATAAGTTACACCCAATACCATACTTCTTGCATTGGAGGTTCCGTTCATGCCGAAAAAAAGAGAAATGCCTTACAGGCACTTTCTCCCATGATTTCATAACACAGAAAAAAACAAGTTTCACAAGCTTTCTACCCTCTAGTTGATATATAAAGCCCCTTTCCTCTCTCTCTCTCTCAAGCATTTTACTTCAAGATTACATAACCCCCCCAAACCGATTACAACAGACACACACACACGAGCCTTCCTTTCCTTTCTTTTCAATAATAAGGGGAAAAAATCCCTCCTCCTCCTCCTCCCGACTCTTCACTCTCACACGACAGCAGGCAGAAATTGGAGCTGAGATGTTTATTACAGTCAATCTGCCTGGCCAGCCATTCTATTAGACACAAGGAATCCCAAGATGGGCCCGGAGAAGAGATAGCCAATTCCGAAACAGCGCAGCCGATTTATCGATCCCTCCTCGCCTCTTAGGGACTGCTTGCTCCAAGGACAGATGAAAGAGGCCGCTGCACCCCCCTTTCTGTACCCAAGGTCGTGTCTCTAGGGTGTGTGTTGTGTGTGTGTGTGTGTGTGTGTGTGTGTGTGTGTGTGTGTGTGTGTGTGTGTGTGTGTGTGTGTGTGTGTGTGTTTGTGTGTGTGTGTGTGAGTGTGTGTGTGTGTGTGTGTGTGTGTTTGTGTTGTGTGTGTGTGTGTGTGTGTGTGTGTGTGTGTGTGTGTGTGTGTGTGTGTGTGAGTGTGTGTGTGTGGGGGGTGTATTATATATATATATCTGTGTGTGTGTGCGTGCGTGCGTGCGTGCGTGCGTGCGTGCGTCGTGTGTGTGTGTGTGTGTGTATAAGAGGGGTGCGGAAGGATTTTGGGAAAGGGGGACAAGTCATGTGGGGTTGTTTCTTTTCATAGCAGCGCCAGCATTCATCAAGTCTCTTTTTTGTGCAGTGTTTTGTTCTTCGGCTTTACGCGGGATTGTTTATCCATTGCTTTTGGTCGTGGTGGTGGTTGTAGCGGTCGCTGTTCATGTTTAGCTTAAAAAATCGATTTGGTTAGACACACAATTCATTGTTTGCATAATAATTGCAGCAAAAAACGTTTAGTGATTGGTAATTTTTAATTTCTTTGCTTACATATTCATCTACTTTTTTTTAAAGAAAAGAAAGGAAATGGCCATAACAAACTTTGTTTTTATATCGTTCAGGTCATAGTTTTAGCTTTCTATGCAGGTGCATTACCTCTAGACCATCGATTCAAATTTCGGAAAATGCCAGCAACATCATCTATCAACTACAGGGGTGTGAACAGACAGACAGACAGACAGAGAGAGAGAGAGAGAGAGAGAGAGAGAGAGGAGAGAGAGAGAGAGGAGAGAGAGAGAGGAGAGAGAGAGAGAGAGAGAAGAGAGAGAGAGGAGAGAGAGAGAGAGAGAGAGAGAGAGAGAGAGAGAGGAGAGAGACAGACAGACAGACAGACAGACAGACAGACAGACAGACAGAGGGGGGGGGGGGGGGGGCAGCACGACCTGTAAAGGGACGATGGTTGTATGCTGGCTATGCAGACAGATAGACCATGGACACGAAAGGTGGCCAAAAGATCAAGCGATGTGTCCATTCATCTTCAGCTGGTGGCCGAGTGCACTGCAGGACACTGCTGTGAGGAGAAAGCTGAACTAGCAGTGGTTCAGAGAGAGAGAGAGAGAGAGAGAGAGAGAGAGAGAGAGAGAGAGAGAGAGAGAGAGAGAGAGAGGAGAGAGAGAGAGAGAGAGAGAGAGAGAGAGAGAGAGAGAGAAGCTGGGGATGACAGGGCCAATTTGCTATTGTGGCATCTTTGTCTTACTCATTTGCTTGTTTTAAGGATCCATGCATCAGGAACACACACGGGGTGGTCAGCAAGGGAGGATGGAGGGGCACAGGAAAGAGTTATGAATCTGGAGAATGAACCAGGGTTGCACTCATGTTGAATAACTGACACTTTTGGGTTTATTTTTATTATTAAAGAGAGCTTTAAGAGCAAATTAAGGAAGAAAAACAAGTCTGAAGATCAAACAGGTCTTAAGACCAAACAAACCTTCTGAGCTAAATAGGTAAGAAAAGCGTTTGTGTTGAGAAAATGCAACTTGATGAAAAACGGAAAGAAAATAGCTAACTATAAACTTCAGCATCACTCTCACAGCTACTGACAGGCTGCTACCTCTTCACATGCACTGCAGTTTGAAAGGGTATTCCTATCATTCTTCTTTTATTTATCATTTACTTACTCTTTTATTGCAAAGGGTATTCCTATCATTCTTCTTTTATTTATCATTTATTTACTCTTTTATTTCCAGGATGGTGAAATAAGCACTCATGTGGGTTTTCACATGCAGTACCCATGTAATACGGTTTTGTACATTTCACATGCAGTACCCATGTAATACGGTTTTGTACATTTTGTCATCCGTTCCCGCCAGCCAGATCGCCAACACTTCCAAAAAACCGAAAAGGGATGTGTGTGCGCACGATGCTTCGCGTGCGTTTGCACGCAGAACCTCGGTTTGTAGTCTCAGCCGAAAGACTTTCGGGGGAGTGAAGTCAGCATGGCTGTTAACTCCAGGAGGACAAAAACCACCTTGAACTGACGACTCGGTGGTGGCTCAAACCCGGGCCGTCAGATCACAACGCGCGACACTCTCAAAACCAGTTAGGGGCTCTAAGATAAAGCCACAAACCATGACTGGACCTGTACTTTGCTTGACCTCCCGTTGACCTGTAATCTTGAAGGTCGTCACTTTGTAAAGAACTGCCCTGCCATCCACCCTTTTTATGTACATCTTGATTTCTTCATAAATCCAGACCTTTCCCCTTTGTCCAGTTTCCCGCTTCCTCCTCTCCACCACCCCCACCACCTGCCTGTTCTGCAATGCAGATAGAGCAGAAGCCGCCACAGTGGAGGATGGAGGGAGGGTGAGATATTCTCCTCTGTCCCTTCCTCTGCTCTCCCCGGTGATGCATTCCAGAGGATGGCTGAGAGACGTGGGTGACAGGAATGTGCCTGTATGGCTTATTCTCAGGACTGGGTTCCCGGGAGGTTTGGGGGAAATGTGTATGTGCGCGCCATTTGCAAGACACTGCTCCCTGTCTGAACCCTTGGGCGTTTGCTGAGATATGAGAGGGCCAAGGAGGTGATCAGTGTATACAGCATTGGCTGATAGCATTTTTTGGGCCTGTTGTCTGTCGATAAAACGTGATGATGAAAAAAACTGTTGTGTGATATGTTTTAAACGGCTTGGAAATGTAAAGGCGAAAGAAATGCATAAATCATAGTCAATGAAGGTAGAATAATATGTAAAAAGTATGTGTATCATTTAATTCAATGTTATCTATCTACAGGCAATGGAACTGCACAAGTCATATCAGAGATTTCACCTTGCTGAATATTAAATTCAACTCTTAGTCCTTCGAATAAGACTATTATCCAAGTTCCCTTATGTGAACGCACGAAGATCATTTTCCACACACGTTAAACCCGCTCCGCCTTTTGGAAGAGTAAGCCATTTCGTGCCGGTAAGACATAATGACAAATTTTCATTTAAAAAACCCATGCGGACAGGTGTCAGACACCATCCCGAAGTCGAAATGCGGCTACCTTAATGGTGAATTAAAACGATCGCATAAGCAAATCTCACAATTGGTGAACTTTGAACCTGTAGCCAAGGAACAAATAAGCTACTCAACAATCAAATCACGAGCTACACACACATACATTATGGTCTCAGAGCCCAAAATGTTTTTTTTTTCAAAGAGTAAGCATTTGAAAGTGGCCGATGCAATGTCCACAATATTTATAACCAAACACACAGCGTAGAATATCATGTTCATGCATTTTCTTTCTCCAGCAAACATTAGGGAACACAGTTTACGGCTTGATATCTATCTCATTTTCCAAGGCAAATACAACTCGGCCATGCCAAGAGATCTGCCTATTCTCTTAATCTATCATCGTCAGAAAATAAAAAAGGAACGACAAAAAGGAAAAAGAAGTTATTGTTATTGTACAAATTCCAGAAGTTGGATGTACTAGCTAGATTAAAAAAGACTCCCCCACCCACCCAACTACCCTGAGATTAATATCGTGGAATGGTCGAATTCATTTAACGTGTTTTCGCAAGTAGTAATATTAGATAGGGGAGAGAGAGAGAGAGAGAGAGAGAGAGAGAGAGAGAGAGAGAGAGAGAGGAGAGAAGAGAGAGAGAGAGAGAATGGAGAGGAGAGAGAGAGAGAGAGAGAGAAGCAGAGCAAGAGCAGGACAGACGAAGAACAGAGACAGAGAGGACAGAGAGAGAGACAGAGACAGAGACACAGAGACAACAGAGACAGAGACACAGAGAGACACAGAGAGACACAGAGAGACACAGAGAGAGAGAGGAAAGAGAGGATGTGGGAGAGTGGCGTGTAGTTGGTAATGTATGAGAGGAGGAATCTCAGTCAGAATCTCGTAGAATATTTTGATTCACATGCAACAATGGTGAAATATATATATTTTAAAGCTTGTCTGGAAAAAAGGACAACATTTCCATCATACAAGCGAAATCGCGTTGTAGAAGTATAATGGATGCTGCACACAGCCCTTAGGGAAAGTTCCACTGTCTGTCTGTCATTCTGGGAAAGGGAAGAGAAGAATTAATCATACATGCAGTCATGTATCCCCCCCCCCCCAAACACACACACACACACACACGTTCTGAAATATGAAATCTATATGACGAATCGAACAGGGACATTAGCAAGCAATTAAGAAATCTGCAATACATCTACAAGTGAGCAACTATTGTAGGGATCTATACACTGCCCTTTCCTTTAATGATGTAGCATGATCTGAAATCGTTTTACAAAAATACACAATCGTGATTAAGCTACAGATTGATTGATACAAGCAGAAAAGACAATAAGTATTAAAAACAAGGAGTCTGTGTTGGGTGTGTTGGCTTTGTGGTTGGATATCTGATTTTAATTAAAAGAAAACAGTGCTGTTCAAGCTCCAGCCCTCCATCCCCCTTTGCCTGTCTTGTCTGTTTGTCTGTGTCTCTGTCTCTCTCCCTCCCTTTCTCCACCCCTCTCTCTTTTTCTCCATGTCTATCACTTCATCTGTCTTGACTCTTTCTATTTATTTATTTATTTATTTTATTTATTTATTCTTTTATATCGAGGATAACAGAATAAGCAATCATGTGCTTTTTTTCATCCGGTCCCCGTGTGAATGCAGTTTTTGTAAATATTGTCATCTGTTCCCACCGCACACGATGGCCTACTCTTACGAAAGGGAACAGGATTTAACGTGTGCGCAAGGTGTTCTGCGCGCGTTCGCACACGGGGCCTCGGTTTAAAGTCTCATCCGAAGGACTTTTGGGGAGAGTCCCTCTAGACGACACGTCTCTGAAAATTTAAACACGATGCAATTCACGAAGGTTTATGACACAGGCCATGGGCTGCTTTTCTCGTAGAAAATTAAGAGTTCAATATCTAAGGTTTTCCCCCTTGTTTTTGTCTGAAAGCTTGTGTGTCTATGACACTCTGAGTAGCGATGAAATTTCTGCAAGTGGAGTCACAAGCGCCCTAAAAGATAATTATGAAGTCAAGATCACATTGGTGACAGGTCATGGTCATTCATTCTATACAAACTGAATCAAAGTCATTAAACCAAATGCACAACTGCATGC
Organism: Stramonita haemastoma; assembly: GCA_030674155.1. NCBI lineage: Eukaryota > Metazoa > Mollusca > Gastropoda > Neogastropoda > Muricidae > Stramonita > Stramonita haemastoma. Next base: position 36,005,112 of record CM060323.1, on the reverse strand, counting down.
AGAATACACCATACACGCCTGTAAACCGTTAGGTTCTGGGTTCGAGTAGCTTTTGCCCTTTCTTCACAGTTTGGCGGAAAAAATCATACTGAATGTTAAGTCTTTCGGAGGAGACTCGTGAGCTTACAGATTTGTGCATGTCGAAGAACCCACGACAGTTGAAAATCGGAAAGCAGGGGGGTACCTCCAGACTATCCAGGCAAATTTGGCAGGTTCAATTCCCAACTGTATCCTCAAATCGGAATGTGGCTACCTGAACGGTGTGTGGTGTGTGTGTGTGTGTGGGGGGGGGGGGGGGGGGGGCGGTCACGGACGCAAATTCTCACCATTGGTAGACCTCGGAGCTCCAGCTGAGAAATGAAGAAATATGAAACAAAAACAACAAAAAATAGACATAATTATATGCGTGCAAACACACACACACAACACACACACATACAAGCACACACACAAACACACATATACACACACACCACATCAACATCACACCACACCCCACCACACACACGTGAACTGCATGCTTACAAAATACACACAGGCCATCTCCTCTGAGATATAATCCAATCAATAAACTTCACAACAAGAATACCTCAAAACTTGGCAATCCCCCTCCACACCCACACCTTCCCCCTTAATCCCACCGTTTCCCCTACACCATCCAACAACTCCTGGACCTTCAGCCACCATCTCCATCGTCATCTACACCCCCCTCCCCCTACACCTCCCACTCTCCGCGCTTCTATTCCTCCACATTTGCTTGGTGTGGGTCTTCCACATGGCCGCCATATGCATATGGTGTGGGCTTCATCAACCATTGGGAAATCAAGAGATGGGCTCCTGTGAATAAGTAGCATGCATATGTAGACATACCATGGCACAGGCCCCACGCAATGTGTTTATCATCTCCTAGTTGGGGTGTTGTGTTTGTTATTGTAGAGTGTGTGGGTTATGTGAAGTGCATGCAATAATCATGTTCACAGAACAAAATGCTGGCATGCGATGCTAGCGTAAAAGAGATGCACTGAGGACGAGGGTGTGTTTTTGCTATTGATGTGCTAGACATAGTGTGTAGAAGGTAAGGACATTCGAAATACCGTGTCTGCATGGCATATGGCAGATGTGAGTGGCACGAGTTACAGAGAGGATATGTCTGTATGGAAAAGAGAAACATGAAAGCTGTTCATAAAACATTTTCGTACCATGATATAAACTGCTTTTCTTTTGCACACATAGTAATGCATACAAGCATATATATACGACAAAAAAACACACACAAGCACACACACATGCGTGCACATATGTTTTTGGAAATACAGTTATATGTGCACACTAACACATGCAATTATCCATTCTGATAAATAACCTTTTCACATTAGTTATTTACGAAGAAAACGACATAAAAATGATCAAGGCTTCGAGACAAATACTTTGCTATTTAATGCATCGATTTTGTTCTTGGTGATTATTACAGATTCTGATCATTTTTGATTGAAAGTAAACTTCAAATACTGCTCTTGATGATATTAACTCTTTCCTAGCCTGGCGATTTTTTCTGAACAAAACTGACATGTTCATTTATCTGTCTTTTCTCTGTGCATTGTTTTCTTTTATTCGTTAAATGAATTCTGCTGATAACTTGAATCACACACTTGCCAGCTGAGAAACATCTGTACATTCTTTCTGACAGACCCAGACTATCTTTAAAAGGAAAATGCAATGATGCAACAATTTTCGTCCTCCCTTTCCCTGTGTATATTTTCACATTAAATACCCTTTTTTCTTTGCGGTCCTGATGCAGTATACTGTTTCCATTAATATGAATATAAGACGAACAAAAAAGGCGACACGTGAATTTATGAAGCTATGCAACAGAGCGTGTGTGGGTGCGTGCGTGGGTGCATGTGCATGCATGTTTGTGAGTGTGGATGCATGTGTGTGTGTGTTCTTACATGCGTGCATGTGTGTGTGCACGCATACATGCGCCTGCAAGTGTGTTGATGTTCGTGCATGTGCACTTTGTTAGCATACAAACACGATCATGCCGTGTGTAAAAAATGCACATTGTGTACTAAATGAAAAATGATTTTCTCATTTCCTTCCATCATCCCTTGTCACATATCCTTAAAGTCGAAGACACAGACATATCTTTAGGCGTATACCCCAACCGTAGAAAAAATAGATAAGAAAAACCATTCAAAAGATTAAAAGAATCGGAAAACAGAAGCAAACTGCTAGCAGGAGTTTCAGCCACATGCTGAGCTATCTTTTAACATGACCATGTTACTGCCTCCACATATGTATGACACAAAATTTTTTAATGCTTGCACATAGCTGCACTCCTACCACCCCTTTTACTCAACACCCAAAGAAACATATTTCAGTATTCACCTCCTGACATGTCGTTTACATCCTCCATTCTCTCTGGAGCACTAGTGACAAATTCTCATCACATCCCCCCCTCCATCTCCCTCATCACCTCACCACAAAGACCTTCAGACAATACCCCACAGACTACCTCTCCCCCCTCCACCCCTCTCTTTCCCATCCTCTGCAGAACAGCTGACTTGATTTGGCCTTTCGACTGGGGCCGTCATCTGCATGTCCTCTTGCCGTCGTCAGCCACGGGGAAATCAAGACATGGGCCCCGTGAATAATTGGCCCTGTGTCCCTCTCTCTGTCCCTTCTGCACCTGCTGACGACTGCACTGTCCTCCAGCCATTGTTGGCCTTGTCGCTTTGCCAGGACAGGCAGATAAGCTGGGTATCAGCAATGATGGAAAATGATATAGGGCATGGATGATATAGAAGACACACAGCGTGAGTGGATGTTTTTGTTTTTGTTCCTGGGCTACAGTTCTGAGGTTTGCTAATGGAGAGAGACTTTTGTTTATGTGGCCGTTTGGTGGTGTTTTTTTTTCAGCCACAGTGAAGTATTTAAAAGAAAGTGCAGTGGCGGTTGTGCTGTTTCCAATTCCTGTGTCTCAGTACTTCAGGATACAAAATTCCAGGCTTCAGCTAGACTGAGTGTAAACTGTATTATATCTTACTTAATCATTTAATTATCTTAATTAATTGATTAATTAATGAATTCTTTTATATCAGGATAATGGAATAAGCCGTCATGTGCTTTTTGTTTTACATCCAGTCCCCGTTTGTATGCAATTTTGTAAATTTTGTCATCTGCGTTGGTTGTTTATGAACGAAGCAGAAAAGGACACCTGAGTCGTTTGTCTACTCAGTAATCGAATAGTATGTGGAAAAATGATAAAGGCTATATGAAAAGTTAACTTCTTGAAATGAAAGTATGATATCAATATCTCACAAACTGCACTGTTTATTTCATAGCTTAGTACACATTTCTGATGGGAAAAGTTTTGTTCTGCAATTTAAGTCAATATTCCTGTTTCGATTCTAACTAAACAAGATCAGGATTCATTTCAATTTTAACCACAGAAAGCCACCTTGACCTCTTTTGTATTTTTTTCTACAACAAATCGGGCAAAATGGGGATTCACATTGCGTAACAAAATCATAAAAACTCTGGTGTCACAGATGATTATTAATTGTGAGATCCCTAATAAAACTGACAGCCCTAATTATGGCAGCACTTTAGCAAAGATGAGCAAAGTGGATAACATCGTGAAATTAGATAGAGTTAGTGGCATTTCCATAAAACACACACACACACACACACACACACACACACACACACACACACACACACACACACACACACACACACACTTCTCTTCTCTCTCTCTCTCTCTCTCTCTCTCTCTCTCTCTCTCTCTCTCTCTCTCTCCTCACACGCACACACATCGCAAGGACGTGCGCGCGCGCGCGCGCGCACACAACATACACTTTCTCTCTCTCTCATATTCATCGACAACACAGTAATGGTATCTGATAGCCAAACAACACTTTATTGTGCATAACAAGTCTGCAAAATAAAATACAAAAAAGTTGGGGCATTCAAACAGAAAAAGCCGATTCATTACAATTCTGAAGACTTGATAGCAGCTATTTTGATACATACAAATTCACCACGCTGTTAGACCAAAGTAATTCCAGAATGCACTAAGAGACCAATCCATCTGAAGTTCCCTTCAGGACAAGAGTATACACAAAACAGTCATCTGCCTAAAAGCTGGAAATTCAGCCATGAAAAGCATGGAAAAGTAGCCAGAAGGTCAAGAAGACATTTTTATATGTACGATGTAATGCACTCGTTTTTCAGACTTCTACCATGACCGCTGATGCTGTGTTCAGTGTTGGAGCTATCAGACAACATCGCGACTTCTTTCATTTTTCCGCAACACACAATTCTTAAATAACACTTTGGAAGGTTTACCTTTGCTCACCCAATACTGTACACACACACAGTAGATCTGTCAGTCACCTACAGAGATGGAGTGACGGGCAGAGGGGTATCCTATCACAACCAGTAAAAGTGAGGAAGTCTTCAGTCTGCCTGCTTGATGGCTATGCAGACAGACACTCTATGGACACGAAAGGTGGCTGAAAGATCAAGTGATGTGTCCATTCACCTTCAGCTTGTGCTGAGTGCACTGCAGGACATTGCTGTGAGGAGAAGCTGGACTAGCAGTGGTTCTGGTTGATGCCAGAGAGAGGAGAGAGAGAGAGAAGAAGGAGAGAGAGAGAGAGAGGAGATGAGAGAGAGAGAGAGAGAGAGAGAGTCAACCAGGATGGTCATAAGTTGCTTATGTACTGCACTGCAGTACAGAAAACTGTAGTTGGAGAGGAGCTTTCCAATATAAAAGCCAAGGGTGCCTGTGCCTCTATAGCTATAGATCTTGCTTTGGCTTTTAGCTTGAAGGCAATAAATGTGTACGGACATTGCACATACATGTGTCCACATTTTTTTCATTAAAATCCAGACCTTCCAACTGTATCTATTGTCCCACTTCCTCCTCCTCTCCATCACAACCATCTGGCGTTTCGCAATGCAGATAGAGAGAGAGAGATAGATGGAGCCACGACCAAGACAGGCACAGAAAATTAATCTGGTAATCTGCCCCTTCGTCCTGGTCTCCAGGGTGACGCATTCAAGGACGGAGGAAAGACAGTGGCGGGAATGTTCCCGCGTCTATAGCCTATGAGCAGGGCTGGTTTCCCAGGTGGCTCAGTGGATTGTTGACGCCGTTTGTAAGACACTGCTCTCTGCCCGGACTGCTGGGCGTTTGCCAATTTATGCGGAGGGCTGAACTGAAGGGGGATCAATGCACCAAGCGTTTGCTAGGGTGGTTATGTATGTGCACTGTTGTCAATAAAACGTGATGAACAATTATGCTTAAGTGTTTAAGTGGCTCGGACATGTATAACCGAATAAATCAAAATAGGGAAAGAAGCCAACGGTGTAAATCAGGGTGTATCATAAGATCAATGTGCAAAAAGTGTGTGCATTACTTTATCAATAGTGTTCATTTTCCAAGCTGATTTT
>CM060323.1:35987152-35994652 GCA_030674155.1 Stramonita haemastoma | reverse complement strand
GTGTGCATGCTGTTTTTTTATATAATTTTGTCATCCGCTCCTACCGGCACACGATGGCCTGATCTTCCGAAAGGTGGAACGGGGTTTTAACGTGTGCGCAAGATGTTCTGCGTGCGTTCACACACGGGGCCTCGGTTTATAGTCTCATCCGAATGACTAGCTTGTGCCTGATACAGAAGGCTGGCTAAAAGGGACAACTAACTCTTGTTGCTGTGGGATTTTGTAACGTGTTCATACATGATGACTTCGCTTAAAATGGTGCTGTCACTCTCTCTGTGTCTACCTCTCCTGTTTTGAAAATGTACACTTACTGTTTTCTTGTGCTATATATCTCACTATGGAAAACAATTCTCCAAAATTCGAACTGATTTTTAGAGAGAATTCAGACATCAGCGATACTCTTGATTTGGAGGAAAGTTTTATGATTATCAGACTGTCTTGTCATTTTACTGTTTGTCTTCTATATGAGAGAGAGAGAGAGAGAGAGAGAGAGAGAGGAGAGAGAGAGAGAGAGAGAGAGAGAGAGAGAGAGAGAGAGAGAGAGAAGAGAGAAGACAGACAGACAGACAGACAGACAGACAGACAGACAGACAGACGAGACAGACAGACAGACAAACAGAAGAGAGAGAGAGAGAGAGAGAGAGAGAGAGAGAGAGAGAGAGAGAGAGAGAGAGAGAGAGAGAGAGAGGAGAGAGAGAGAGAGAGAGGAGAGAAGGAGAGAGAGGAGAGAGAGAGAGAGAGAGAGGACAGAGACAGAGAAAACGATCAACACGCCATCCTTAAGAAACTAGAAAACTAGCTCCAGAACAGATCGCTTTTTGAGAGCTTTTGAATGACAGCAAACATGAGCCCCATCCCACTGTGGCCAGGGAAAAGCATTCACAAATGATATCTCCCCTCTGAAAACCCCCCATTCTTCCTACAAAATAGCTCGCTTTTAAGTAAAGTCGGCAAAGTACAACTTTTTTTCGGTGGGGGTGGAGGTGAGAGGCAAACTTCATTGCTGAACGTGATGTGCATGTCATACGGCAGCATGTGGTAATCTTCTGTCAAATGCTGAAGTGGAATGCTTCCTGACCTAAAGGAGAAGAGAGGGAGAAATCAAAACAAAAGGTTGTTTCCCTTGGCATCCGTTGGTAAAGAAAACTTAATTCCTTGGCATCATTTGCTTGATTTTTTTTTTTTTACAAAATAAATTATGTTTGCTAAATTGCAGGGAGAACACACACACACATAACAAACCACAACACACACACACACACACACACACACACACACACCACGCACGCACACACACACACAGAGGCACAAGCATGCATGTACACACGCACGCACAGACGCACGCACTCACACATGCACACACATACAGATACACACATGGATGCACACACACGAATACACGCTCGCAAGCACCCAGATACACATAGTGCCAATACATTGCCAAGGCTTGTGCACTTGTGAATTTGTAAACTTGATATCTACACTATGTTATCTTCGTCTTGTGACGTTTTCTTTGCTTGAAGGTTGATTGTTGTCAATTACAACAATCTGTATAACCATCAAAACAACATTTGTAGTATTTAGCAAAACGTGATGCTTTTCTCAAGATTTAAGTACTTTACAACAATGTTGTCAAACAATGAAAAAAGGCGGCTTTTTTCGAAGCACATGAGTAAAGTACAGGAAAAGTGGTGAAACAACACAAATGTTGTGCAAAACAATTAGAGAACAAGAAATTTGATGATATCTCCAACCACCCACAACACAACAAGCACACACACACACAACAACACACAACACACACAACACAACACAACACAACACACACAACACAACACAACACAACACAACACAACACACACACACACACACACACACACACAACCACACACACCACACACCCCCCCCCCCTGCCCCAACAGCCAAACTTAAAAGAAAACCAGTGTACTTAAAAAAACCAAGAAGCGACATGTTACAAGACAAAGAACAGGTGGCCGTCTCCGGAGTCCCCTAACTGCACACCACGTCCTGCTGCCTCGCTGAACTAACTGCATTACAGGGGACACACAGCTAGCTAGGTCTGTCCATTCCGTGAGGTTTGCTTGGGGGCAGAGGCAGCCAGGGGGACATAACCTGGGATGGAATGTCACACAGTGACAGGGACAGGAGGAGTTTTTGGCCCCTGACACACGGCTCCAGCTGAGACAATGCTGATGTCTCCGGTGACTGAGGGGCTGATAAGAAAATCTACAGCCCTCCGTCAGGGTGAGCTTGGTCCCTGTCTTCTTCTGTACAAGTTCACTGTAGTTGGGTGCTTTCTTTGTGTCTCTGTCTCTGTCTGTGTCTGTCTGTCTGTCTGCATGTCTGTTTGTGTGTCTGTCTCTCTCTTTCTCTTCCTCTCTCTCTCCCCTGCCCCCCCCCCCCCCCCCCCCCCCCTTGCATCTATCTCCCCATCCTCTCTCTGTCTATGCTCGTGCGTGTGTGTGTACACAGGTGTATGTACACATGAACACAATCTTATGACATGATGGCTTAGAAGATAAACTTATCTACTTCAAATCTTCACACTACTGATCCCACTGCACTCTCAGCCGGACCAGAATGGCCCATGCCCCTTGCCACCATCCTGAGCAAGCTAAACTCACCAGCAAAACATGCACGTCTATAGAATTGTGAAAGAGAGGAAGGAGAGAGGTTGGTACACGGTCATGGATTTTCTGCCAGGAGATGAATGGGGACAAGCTGAATTGCCCTCAGCCCGACAGGCCACGCTGATGTGTGGCACTGATAAAAACTGACAGTTATCCCTGGACCTACTATATACAGAAATATACACTCAGAGTGGACATGTGCATAGCAAATGTGACTTTCTTCAAAGTCTGAAGTTTCTTCACAAAATAATGTCTCCTGCTCATCCAGTTCTGTGTTAAGTATTGACATCACTTGACGAAGTTTGTTGCTGACCCACTTGGCAAAACGTCAACATGTAGTTTATGAAGGGTTAACACAAACATGATATCGAGAGGAGAGAGAGAGAGAGGAGGAGAGAAGAGGAGAGAGGAGAGAGAGAGGAGAGAGAGAGAGAGAGAGAGAGAGAGAGAGAGAGAGAGAGAGAGTTAACAGTTAATTTGGTTTGCTTGTTTCGCAAGAAGTGATCGGCATCTGAGGTCCTCGACTGCAAACAATCTAGAAAAAGATTCCTACATTTTGCAGAATACACTACACGCCTATACGATGTTCTGAGAATCGTCTCTCGGACTTTTGTGTAGTGTCTGGTCGTGCCGGAAAAATGCAATGTTTTCTACCCCTCTCTTAGTTTCTGCCCAGTTTCATTTTTCCAGTCACCTCCCTCTTATCTACTTTCTGTCTCCTTGGTGCATTCTCCAGCATCTTTTCCATCATGTCGAAGTTGGATGCGCGGGCTGACTTGTCCGGTACTTAAGCGGCAGCACAATCCATTTTCACTCATGTGAGAGGCAACAATAGTTACTGTCTGAGAGTTCGACGAAGAAAGACAGACGGAAGAAGAAGAAGAAGAAGAAGAAGGAAGAGAAGAAGAAGAAGAAGAAGAAGAAGAAGGAAGAAGAAGAAAAAGAAAAAGAAGAAGAAGAAGAAGAAGAGTAGTAGTAGTAGTAGTAGTAGTAGTAGTAGTAGTAGTAGTAGTTAGTGTAGTAGTAGTAGTAGTTTGTAGTAGTAGTATAGTAAGGTTTGTAAAGGAAAAAAAAAGATGCTGCCGATAAACTGAGACACTGACCCTTAGCTATTTCAGACACAACACTGTCAGGGTCTTCCAAATTAATTCAATGTCTCATCGTGTCGCTGGATGCAGCAGTACCAAGGGAATTGTAGTCTGCCACCAGAATCTGCTCTCAGCCAACATTGGACATGGGCAGTGGGAACATGCAACTGTGTTTTGTGAAGAGTTGACACGGGCAGTGGGATTGGCCTCTGTCCTGTCTGAAAGTTTGACAGGCACAACAGGACAACTTCCACTGGCTCTGAACAAGTGTTTTACATAAACAGCGGGACTTGCGTTTGTTCTTGCTGAAAATTGAACATAGGCGGTGGGATTTTATTTTTCGTTGTGCGCGTGTAGATTTTGTGACGCCCCCCCCTCTCTCTCTCTCTCTCTCTCTCACCAACACACACACACACACACACACACACACACACACACACACACACACACACACACACACACACACACACACACACACACACACAGAACTAAGATTTCATTCATGTTTCTTCGCTTGCCAAGCTCAAAATCTGCTGCCTAAACATGAAAGAAACACTGGGTTGTTAAAGTCAATGTTAATGACCATTAGTGTAGAACACTTCCTGAGACGAAGACTAACGATCTAGTACTGCTGGAAAAGACTTCTAAGAAAGAAAAGCCTTTGTCGGGCTGTTCATTCAGCTTGGAGGAGGAGGAGGACAGAAACAACAGAAAATCAGGAAATAATTAGACATGTCGAGAGTAGCTTCAAGCAGTTCATAAAGTGTAGGTAGGACAGTCAGGCTGTTGAATCAGGAAACAGAAGATCCAAAATGTTTCCGTAAATCAGTAAGTAATCAGGCCTATTGAGAGTAGCTTCAAGCAGTTGAGAGGATTTATGCAGGAAAGTCAGGCTGTTAAATCATGAAACAGAAGATCCAAACTGTCTCCGTAAGTGGAAGTAATGTCGGCTCTGAAATGAAGTGGAAAAGTGAGCAACTTTTTCACCCAGAAAATGTCAGGGTTTTTTTTTTGTCGTCGTTGAACGCTCAGACAGCAACTACTGTTGTTTGTCATAAGATGGGCGCAAGTGTGGAGCGGTACCGTTAAGGGCCCGACAAGTCAGACCCAGCGCATCAGACCTCGTCGTGGGAGAGAATGTTCTCTTTTAAGTCTTTCTGGAAAAAGACACAGGAGAATTGGACCCAGAAGGTAGAAAATAGACAAGAAAGAGGCTACAGGAAGAAACGGAACGAGCAGAAACAAAGAGAGGGATAGAAAAGAGGGAATTTCTAGCACATAATTTCCATAAAATCGGAGGATGTTAGTTTTTGTTTTCCCTAATTACTTTATGATTTTGGTAATGTCTGTGTTGATTTCGACAACAGCATCAGATACACAATCTTTTGATCAGAAGAATCACTCTCAGAGGGAACGGTAGAAACAAGGAGTTAAGAAAGCGGCAAGAGAGAAGCTGTTTGTAAAGCAAACGAGTCAGGCTGACAGAGGTCGGAGATAGGGGTGACTGGGCTCTCTCTTATTGGCGGAAGAACAGATAAACTGCACACAACTGGACACACTGAGGAGAGAAGGAGGAACGGGATGATTCTGAGGAAAGGGCAGTTTAGTCACTGACAATGCTTGCTGGGCAGTCTGACCTTGAGGAAAAAGGTTCACTGCTGGAAGATTTCTCCGTGAACAGCAACTGAGCACACTGGCAGAGGGCGCTATCGCTAGGTATTTCAGATCAGGATGGACGAACACTGACACCCGGTTGATGACCAAGTAAATGTTGCTGAGGAATATAGTGGACTGATCGATGTTTGGTCACAGCGTATAGCTTCATTCGGCATCAAAGAGGCCTGATCATCACTATGATGATCGTAAATACCGACACATAGCTCTTGAAGGGGCAAGGGTGGGGTGGTGTGCTGACTGCCCTTCCACAGTTGCCAGCAAGAAAGAAGCACACAATCTACTGTTGATTATACCGTTAGTTCGCCTGGGATATAAGCAATGATCAAGATGAACACCGCATCCTTCGGTAGCAAGCCTGAAAGGTGGGAAGTCGTTTAGATGAATACCTCATGGGATGAGGGGCTAAAACTACATGGTTTTCTTGCGGACGGTGTTGAAAGTACATTGCCTTGTGCGGTGTTATCCCCAGGCGTAAACACAAAGTGTGAGGAGCACCACTCCCTTAATTAAGTGATGATTCTTACTATCGTTTATATGCGCATCTACTATCGCCAGTCACATGAATGAATCAATGTACCCAGAATGAAATCTGCCGTGAGGGGAGGCTTGGGCCCTGTCAAGTTAACACCATTACCAAGAAACACTGCCTGAACATTTGACTGCATTCCTTTAATGACTCCCCCAGGATTTTAGACAGAAGTCACACCTAAAATGTGAGATGAAGTTTCAAAACCTATTCTTCATAGTTCGCTGGTCTTACAGCGTTTCGCATCATAAACGAATCAGACACGATAAATCTCCGAGGTCGGATTGCAGCTAAAATAGTGGGTAAAAACAGTCGCACAGGGAAAATATTGCCATAAGTGAACCTTGGAGCTCTAGCCGAGGAAGGATAAAAAAGACACGATAGATCAAATAATTATCTCCAATCCTTTATAGTAACAACAGTCAGTGAAGGAAGGGGAAATCACCAAGTCGACCACCACATACAAAAGCAGTCAATAGAAGGGAAATAACGGCAAACTGACCACTAAACTCACCAGCAGTAGAGCGGGGAGGGTGGGGATGGCTATGTTTGACCAGCAAACATCCAGCAAAGTCCGCGAGGAAAGAGGAGCAATCATTGAAACTGACCACCACTAGCAGTCAGAGAGACAAGGAACCAAACATGAAGCTGACTACCACAATATTTCTATCTACAAAGTGATCCGTTACTGTGTTAAGCGGATATAATACAATCAGCTATAAAGTGACCATTGTATTGGAGCGTTATACACATTGTGGGTCCATACACACATAAACTCTCCTGTCTTCTTTTCTGTCCTGTCTTCTTCTCGTCTTCTGTCTGTCTGTTTCTCTTGTCTCTCCCCTCCCCCCCATTGAGAAGAATAGTAAATGGAAGTGGGGAACAACTGCATGCACATACGTGTACATGTATACAATGCACATATTACGTGCGCACACGTGCGCATGCACACAAACCTCCACCCTCCCCCAACACAACAACACACACACACACACACACACACTACACACACACACACACACACACACACACACCAACACACACACACCCACACTACACAACACACACACACTCTCCCCCCCCACGTTGTCACAAACATAATACAGACGTAAATTCCACGTCCTTTTCCCCGATCCCCAACATTTGTTTCAAAACAAATCCGTGACCCCGCACCCCGGATTAAAGGCTGCAGAGGAAGGCAGGCAGGGCCAACACTTGATCGGTCCTGCCATCGCTGGGAGGGGATGGGTTACCGCCACATCTCTGCAGCCCACACCCTTCCCGCCAAGTCGATAATGCCGGGGATAATCAGGGGACAGGAGAGACCAGGGCTGACAATTCTGCGTTAGATGCTTCCTGCAGCTTCAGGTTTCTGGCAGGGCTGGAATTTTCTACGGTAGTTCGCTGTATCTCCTCTCTACGTTTGAGATAATAAAAATGTTTGAATTGAATTGAAAATCTATGCAGTGTCTGTCACTGTGTGAAAGAGTTGTAACTCAATTTTTTTTTATGTCGTAGCAAAATACAAGAATTCAGTTACAGAGCGCATTTATTTACG
>CM060323.1:35979652-35982152 GCA_030674155.1 Stramonita haemastoma | reverse complement strand
ATCATTTTTTGTTTTCAGTTATGTTAACCGACCACCACTGCTGATGCAGAGTATTAATTCACGTAGTGTTTTAATGGACAGATGTTCAAACAGGTAAAATTCATATGAAAAAGCTGTGATTCATGTAGATATTTCAGTTTTTATTACAACCAGAAGTGTAATATGAAAAAAAAATTAACATCTTTGGCATAGCTTTGCATAAGTTTTGATGTGTGGTGAACCAGTTTGTTTCAGCACTTTCATATCTACAGCCCTGTAAAACCGAATTCTTCTAACAGAACAGACGAAACTACTTTAGACTGAGCCTGTTAACGATACAACCCATAAAGCCAGGAGGCAGGCAGGGGAACGTAGCAGTGAACAAATACTCCCAGCACAGCGATAATGGAAACAGGACACGGACACATAGGCCACCAGAAGACCACAGAGCTTCATGACCCCTGGCAAACCACTCCGTGCCTGTAGCACTGTAAACTGATGATGGCCATGGATCCCAAGCCAGCCCGGGGCCAGCCCAGCTCCATAAACCAGAGCTGTTGTGGCAAACTGACACCCACAGGAGGGTTTCTGGATGAACCTATTAACACAAGCCATCTTGGTTTGTCTTCTGGGGTGAAGGCAGGATTTACCTTTCTTTATATATAGCTTTCTGTGCTTGTTTGTTTGTTTGTTTGTTTTGACTCAGTTGTAGGTTTATTATTTTTATGGCTGTTTTGGAGCAATACTATGAACATGAGAACAAAACAGATAATCTCCGTTGACACCTACTTTGGGTTGACGTTACGTAATACGATAGCAGTGCATTCTTCTTTTTTAATATAGTAATAATTTAGCATCAAGTAGGTCCTGTACGTTAAAACATTGACACAGATTCTCAGGTATTTTATGGAAAACTTACACATGGTCATGGGTGGGTAACACCGGATTGTGTTGCAACTCAACAATGTTCCATAAGTCCAGGGCAAAGACAGTTGTTCTCATAGGAGACACAGCTGTTCTCACAAGACACATACAGCTGAACAGCTGATGGCATGTGACATCCTATACCCAGAATCATCAGCAATGCTGCGTGGCAGTGCATCACCCTTTCTGAAGTATGCGACTGCAGGAAGCTGTGTCTGGGCGGACTCCCACAGCCTATAGCTTCCCCACGTGATGGTTTGGTCAGGCACCGGCCATACAGTTTACTGTCCTACTGTAGCAGAGGCTGAGCTCTGCCCTGACATGGCTTCTATTTAAACTTGTAAAATGCAATCCAATGTACACCAGATCATCTACTACAAAGCTAAGGATTATATCTAATGCTCCAATGACCAAAACATGCAATATGAAACTGCAATCTACAGATAATCATAAAAAATTGATAACGGATGCTCACGCTGATTCCAGAATAAAACAGACTGAAAATAGCAACAGCAACATGTACATCATATGTCTCAGAACGAAATCAAACAAAGACTCTTACTTATCTCTTTATAGAAATTGCGAGCTATTAGCAATAATTAATCCTTTGGCCCAATCAGTTGTGGAGGAACAGGATCACTGGACAGACTCCATACAGATCACAAAGGAAGTAGCAAACCTATCTAGCTCTCAGAATCTCAAGTGACCACTTAGGACCAGATGGACATAGAATTATGATGATGAATGGATCTCATGCCAGTTCCAGCTAGACAGGACCCCATACCACAGGGGCTAGGCTGTAATGGCTCACTGGCACGTGCAGCAGTGTGGGAGTGAAAGAGGTCCTCTGTCCACTACACTCATTACACAGGACAGACCATCACTGCTGCTGACCAGTCTGAAAGTGGAGGCCAGTGACTGAGCTGACATTAAGAACGGCTCCGGTGGCTCATTCATTCATTCATTCATTCATTCATTCATTGATGCACTTATATATATATATATATATATATATATATATATATATATATATATATATATATAATATATATGTTTAGTGTGTGTGTGTGTGTGTTATACAAATACACATACATACATACATACATACATACATACATACATCATACATACATACATACATACATATACATACATACATCAATTATTTAGTTATCGAATTATTTATTTGTTGCCCAGCTTTTGTGTTTTAGTGAACTTATTGGGTCACCTAAACAATATGATGAATTAATGCAATGAATCAGCCAAAGAATCTGTTTGGGGCAAAGAAACGGGAGATAAAATACTACTATAATTTTTCACTTTATGGCGTCAGCTATCCTGAAGTGAAAAACATGGGATAAACGGAGAGACAGGTATGGTATATAAAAAAAGAAAAGCGAAAGAAGAGAGAGAGAGAGAGAGAGAGAGAGAGAGAGAGAGAGGAGAGAGAGAGAGAGAGAGAGAGAGGAGAGACGAGAGAGACGAGAGAGAAGACAGAAGACAGACAGACAGACAGACGACAGACAGACAGACAGACAGACAGACAGACAGACAGACAGACAGACAGACAGAGACAGGGAGAGACAGAGAGAGAGAG
>CM060323.1:35957152-35974652 GCA_030674155.1 Stramonita haemastoma | reverse complement strand
GCACTGACGTTAACTCCAGCGGAGAAATCCCCTTGCACGGGCGTCTAGGCGTTGGCTCGAACCGGAGCTGGAACCCAGGCTGTCAGATTGCGATCGCAACGTGCAACGCTCTAACCATCAGGCTGTCCCGTCTGACTGCTGAATGAAGCTGGTCTCTTGTGGTACTACCTCTCTACCACTGGTTAAGGCTGCTACGCCTACGATAACAGCGTTATGATCTGATCATCATGTACATTGGGGAAGTAAGCGAGGTAATTCATTTACCCTGGTCAGTGTCTGGACACTAGCACTGCCGATGGTCAGGGAAATAATGGATATGAATGACAGAGCTAACAGTGTGATAGTGGGAATTTTTCAGGAAACCTTTATGTCTGGTTAATGCAGTAACATAGCGCCCCCCCCCCTTCCCCGCCTCTCAAGAGATTAATGAAAATAAAAATTATCAAGCAGAAAAGGGAAAAACAAAATTGGCATTCGCGCTGTTAGAATTTGTGTACAGTCCAAAAACACAAAGCCAAACAATTTTTTGGTATAACGGTTCACAGTTGTTTTTAATTCATACTTTTAAAGATGTGATCTAGAAACAGTGTCAGACAAATCACTGCCAAATCTGTCTATGACTCAATAACAGAAAGTGGAATATAAAACTACCCTTTCTCAGATCAGAAAAAGGGATAGTATGTACAAAAGCAGATTGCAGAATGAAACAGACCTAAAATAACGAAAGACGGCCGAAAATAGTCACAGAACCATGTACATCAATACGTCTCAGAACGGGACCAGGCAGGCAGGCAGGCAGGGAGACAAATAACGACCAATAGGAACAAACTGCATGCTGTTAGCGAGGAATTAACCCCTCACTCAAGGACAGCCAAGACAGGACAGACACACGCAGACCACAGATGTATGACCAAACCGGTCTCAGCATCTCAGATGACCACTCGGGACCAGATGGGCCCACCATTAAGGATGTAGGTCCAGTTTCAGTTAGACAGGGCCTCCTACTACAACAGGAGCTGTGATGGCTCTCTGGCACGTCCATCCGTGTAGGACTGAACGAGGTCATCTGTCCACTACAATCATTGTCCTGACACCTACACTGCTGCTGGCCAGTCTGAGAGTTGACGTGAAGGATTGAGGTGATAGATTTAGATCTAGTAGTAATGGTCTTAGTCGTTTTTTTTTTCTTTATGCAGCCTTTGTGTCTCAGTTGGTTATTGGGCTATGGATAAAACCTGACTAATATATTGAAAGAGGAGAAGGAACATGTCTGTAAAAAAACCAACAAAGACAACTTACATTCAGCTCATTTTCTTCCCGTAGTACGTCTGCTGACCTGATGTATGAAAGGATGAATGGACAAAGAATTCTGACCAGAGACGGAAACAGTTGATGAAACAGGGAGGAAAGAGGGGGGGGGGGGAGAGAGAGAAGGAGGGAACTGGTGTGTGCAAAGGGAGTGGGGAAGCTGGGTCACAGAGAGAGAGAGAGACAGAGAGAGAGGAGAGAGAGAGAGAGAGAGAGAGAGAGAGAGAGAGAGAGAGAGGGGCAGACACAAAGAGAAAGAGAAAAAAATACAACGACAAGAGACGGAAACAGAGTGCCAAAGTGCAAACTGGGAAATAATGAATGATGAGCGCGAGAAAATCCGGTCACCGCAAATTTGAAATAGATCTCGGCCAACGCAGAAAAGAACAAGAGCGGACGGGATGTACGTGCTTAAGGAGTAGTGGCCCTTTTTAATAAAAAAAAAATCCATAGTAGTAAGGGCAGCCACACATCGCCTCATTGTGCTGGCAGGCTAGTGGCACTCTCTCTCTTGTCTTACAAGTCTGTATGAGGTGGTAACGGGGGGGGGGGGGGGGGGTAAGAAATGGGAGGTAGTGGTGAAAGCAGTCTACAAGGCCTCAGTATAGACACCACATATGTACCTACATCAATCACATTTATTCCTTGTCATCGTAGACACAAAGAGGAAAGTGTCGAACTAACAGAGAGACAGAGGGTGGGGAGGGAGGAGGGGAGAGTGGGAAAGAAGGGGGAGAGACGTAGGGAAAGAAGGAGAGAGGGAGAGGAAGAGAGAGAGAGAGAGAGAGAGAGAGAGAGAGAGGAGAGAGAGAGAGAGAGAGAGAGAGAGAGAGGAGAGAGAGAGAGAGAGAGACAGACAGACAGACAGACAGACAGACAGACAGACAGACAGACAGACACAGACACAGACAGACAGACAGACAGACAGACAGACAGACAGAGACAGACAGACAGACAGACAGACAGACAGACAGACAGACAGACAGACAGAGTGAATGAATGAATGAATGAATGAATGAATGATCTTTATTTTTCAAGGGTTACAGAGTAAGCATTACATACTTTTTTTCATCCGGCCCTTGCCCTAAAAGCCTACAAGGCATCAGTGTAGACACCACACTATGTTCCTTCATCAATCACATTTCTTCCTTGTCATCGTAGACACAAAGAGGAAAGTGTCGAACTAACAGAGAGACAGAGGGTAGGGAGGGAGGGAGAGTGGGAAAGAAGGGGGGGAGACGGAGGGAGGATGAGATAGAGGGAGAAAGAAAGAAGGAAAGAAAGAAAAGAGAGAGAGAGAGAGAGAGAGAGAGAGAGAGAGAGAGAGAGAGAGAGAGAGAGAGAGAGAGAGAGAGAGAGAGAGAGAGAGAGAGAGAGAGAGAGGAAAGAGAGAGAGAGAGAGAGAGAGAGAGGAGAAGAGAGAGAGAGAGAGAGAGAGAGAGAGAGAGAGAGAGAGAGAGAGAGAGAGAGAGAGAGAGAGAGAGAGTGAAGAGAGAGAGAGAGAGAGTGAGAGAGAGAGGAGAGAGAGAGAGGAGAACTCGAACTCGAACTCGAACTCGAACTCGAAAACTTTATTCACAAAAAGGCCATTGGCCCATACATGAAGGGGGTTGCCAAACTGCTTTGGTATTTTGTTGTTGGATTAAGACAACAGTAATAACAACAAAAGGAATTATTATACAGCAGCAACATCAGTTACAAAGATATGACTTACGATAATAAAATATCTCTTATTCTGAAAGCTTTACACAAATATAAAGTGATGCTGCGCACAACTTCAGGTTGACTTGACGCCATGAGTAAACAGAGTCTGAAAGAATTAGCCTGCCTACTATATTTTACAGGGATGTAACTCTGCCTAACAGCCTCTAACACTGGACAGCATAACACAAAATGTACTTCATCTTCAGGTGCTTGCTTACATAATGGGCATAGTAACCTAGGGTCATCAACATCATATCCTCTGTATCTGAATTTATGAACATTTATATCTGATACACCAAGTCTAAATTTAGACATAATTCTTTTCAAATGAATGTCCATATCAAGCTTGAGATAGGGTTTGATATCATGAGTACTTATAAATTGTCTATACATTTGATATCTTTCACTGGTTTGTATATGGTCATTCCATTGCTGCCATCGGCAGTCAATCAGTCTTTGCCTGAAAGCGTTTATAAATTCTCTACAATTTCCAACACCTTGATTAAGCCAAACAAATCCAAAACCGAGTTCACATAAACAGGTGCGTATTTGTGTAGCCCAGTTGTTTTTCCCTTTGAGGTCTAGATCATAAAGCATCTTGTAAGACTTAAAAGATAGCCTGTTCTCATCCATATATAGAATCTTAATCCAGTATCTAATACATCTTACAGCAGCATTAACGGAGAGAGGATATCTATTAGTTTCACTATACACAAGATCATTGGGCGTACGTCTATCTAAGCCTAGAAACTGTTTTAAAGCAAAGAGGTGCACCGATTCACAATGTATTACAGCTGCATCCAAACCCCAAATTTCTGCACCATATAACACAGTGGGTTGTATTTGGGCATCAAATATCTTAATGAACAAATCAAAGGAGTTATTATTCAATATTCGTAATTTTCTCAAAACCAATAACAAACTTCGTTTACCTCGACTTGCCAGATCTTTACATGCAGTTGTGAAACTAAGCTTTGTAGAAAAACAGATTCCTAAGTATTTATATACATTAATCACAGGCATGACTTTACCATTGTACAACCATTTTTCATGAGCAGCTAAATGACCACCTTTTCTGAATACAACGATATTGCTCTTATTCAGATTAACCTTAAGATCAAGTGCCACTGCAGCACTGCTCAAGCTATTTAACTGCTTTTGTAAGCCAACAACTGTTTCAGATAGCAGGATAACATCATCAGCAAGTAGAAGAATAGATAATTCTGTGGCATCTTGGGGGAAAGTGGCACCATGTTTACCATTATTGATGACTTCTCTGGCTAACTCGTTAATAAAAACCGAAAACAGTAAAGGGCTACATACATCACCCTGTTTAACACCAGTGGTACAGTATATTACATCAGTCAGTTTAGTACCACATCTTATTCTGCTTCTGACATTATGATACATGGCTCTCAAACATCGTAATAATTTACCCTTCACACCATTTTTCAGGAGAATAGGCCACAACAAGTTTCTATTAACAGAATCAAATGCCTTTTCAAAATCAATAAATGCCACATAGAGCTTACGGTTAAGAGCAAACTGTTTCTGTACAAACGCAAGCAGAGTAAACATATGATCTATAGTGGAATATCCTCTCTTAAAACCAGCTTGGTGTTCACCTGTAATATCATTTTTCATAACCCATTCCTGTAATCTATTATTAATGATAGTACTATACAACTTACTACTTATATCACTAAGAGAAATTCCTCTGTAGTTATTAGGGTTATCAACATCGCCCTTTTTGTGTAATGTTAGGATTATAGATTCAGTCCAGTTATCTGGGAAAAGGCCATCCTCAAAGATTTTGTTGAATAATTTTAGAAGGAAAAGCACAACGTCTTCACCTCCATTTTTCAGCAATTCTCCAATGATTTGATCAGGACCTGCTGCTTTATCATTCTTTAGTTTTCTAAGTGCCCAATATATTTCACCTTTAGATATTGGACGATCAAAATCTTCCTCACTTTCATCATAGTCAACATTAGTATTCATGGAGTTGTCTGATGAGTCTTTCTCCAACAGGGTTTTGAAATGTTGAAACCAACTGTCAACTGATATACTATTCTTTGGCTGACTATTTCTAAATGACGCCTTCTTAACACATTTCCAGAACTGGACTTGAGAAGAGATTGAAGACACCATGTCTGCGAGTAATGTCATATTATACTGTTTCCTTTTCCTTTCTAGCATGTATTTATATTCCCTTCTTAAAACACAGTACAAGTTTCTGTCTTCGTTCTTTAACGTTTTCCGGTAAGTCTTTAATAATTTTCTTACCCTGTACTTCATACTTTTACATTCATTATCAAACCATGTTGCATTTGATAAACCTTTTTTTACATGTACCTGTTTCTTCATACATTCAGCACTGGACTTTATACAACTATTAAACAAATCTAGAGCTTCATTAATGTTCTCATCAATCATCTGTAAGGCATTTGAAAAAGTTACACACATGTCTTCCTCACAAAGATTATCTTTATAAGCTGAGAGTTTGTTTTCATCCCACACAAACTTTTCCACAACAGATGGCTCTTCGGCTGTTACATACGTTTTATACAATGGATTAATATGTAATTCCACAGGAAGGTGATCTGAATCAGAACGTTCAGCAACAAACAAACGGCATGAGTCAAAAATCTGAGAGAACAAATCATCTGACACTAAAAAATAATCATTAACACTGCATCCTCCATCAGAAATGTACGTATAGCGACCCTGCTGATCACCATTACATACACCATTCAGAATTTGTAAACTAAATGTAGTACACATATTCAATAATAATTTACCATAATTATTTATAACAGAATCTTCAGAATAACGATTACCACTAAGAGACATGCTTTTACTTTGAAACTCTGAAATAAAATCATCTGCCACATGATGGCAAGAAAAGTTTGATGTCCTACTGTTTAAGTCTCCACACAATATTATATCAACTTCATCCAAAGCAACCACACAATCGGCTAAATATTCTTCCATCATAGCAATCCCACTATCATTATCAAACATGTTATAAAAAGGAGAGCCTTCAGGTGGGATATACACACATACAAGCAAAACATTTCTTGAGGTACACAATAAAGATTTGTCACAGAGAAAAGTACAAATGTTAGGGTATGGAACATCTAAATATTTTACAAGAGCAGATAACTCATTCTTAATCAAACAAACTACTCCCCCTGATCGTCTCCCTTGATGGCTAACTTTAGTTGCCGCCTTACAGAAGGCTTTATAGCCACTAAAAACATCTGGCTGGATATTTTCCAAAAACGTTTCTGTCAGACAAATAAAATCAAAGCTACGCACATAAGATACAAAATCTCCATCGGCCAGTTTTGAAAATAATCCATTTACGTTCCAGGACAAAAATGAAAAAGTTTTATTTGCTTGATTTGTATTGCTACACTCTGGTTGATCTACTACATCATCTAAACTCACATTTTCACTACTTCCATTAATATGACAAGACATCAAATTAATACTATCAACTGTACCAAAATCATTATTTAAAGAGGACTCTTTATTTAAACATGGTCTAAAGCTAGATGACAAATCATTAGGCCTATGTAGGGTTAGGTCTAGGGCTAGCGTACTGCGGTCTTTGTCTTTGTCTCCTCGCCTGGCAAAGCCAGGTCCCGTCTTGCTGGTTACAGCACAAAGCCCAGTCTTGCTGGTTACAGCACAAAGCCCCTTTACTGAAGTAGGTCTAGGTCTAGGCCTAGTCCTATCTAACTGAGACTTTACGCCCGGTGTAAGTTTACTTTTCCTACCCCCCTGTGAATTACCTCTACAGACAGATGTGTGTATGGGCCGGCCAACAAGCTATTTGTTTCTTTCGAGATCATTGAGGGTCACCTTTTCACCATCAATGATCAAATGATCAAAGATCATTCTCACATTCTTTCCTTCTGCTCGGGCACTCTTCAAAAATGGGGTCAGTTTGCGTCTAATATCTCTAACAGCTTGGGAAAAATCTTCGTCTACAAAAATCTTTGAGCCCTTCAGCCGAGTCTTTGCCTTCAGTATGCTAAGCTTATCTTGATAAAAACAACACCTAGCAATAATGGGAGAGCTGGGTTTAGAGTTTATCCTATGCACTCTATCGAATTTCACATCTGCTATATCCATTTTTTCTGAGAGAAGACTTTTTACAATCCTCTCACAGTCAGCTCCAGTCTCATCAGCTCTTTTATCTAAACCATGAAAAATGACGTTGTTTCGTCTGGACCTTCCTTCTAAATCATCAGATTTCTTTTCTAGTTTTCCAACCCTATCCATCAATTTTGTATTTGACTGTTTTAAGTCTTCATTTTCAGTTCTAAGAACGTCCATGTCTTTCTTCAGGCTGCACATTTCATCTTTCAACGCACTAACACTGTCTGTCAACAATTTGATCTCATTGTTCAAACTGTCAGTTGTTGTTTTCAGCAAGTTTTCCACTTTTTCGATTTTTGCCGTCATGGTGTTGAAGGACAGTTCCTTAGGAGACCCAGTAGAAGAGGAGTCCTGGCCACGGTGTATGGTCGTGGGCGTGTTGGTGTAGGTAGTCACATCAGCCCTCGTTCTGGTGTTCCTGGATGCTGTGCCTGTGATGGTGCTCCGACCACCAGCACCACCAACCAAGCTGGTCTGCCTCAGCTTGCGGCCAGTGGATCCAGGGGTGGTGGGTCCAGGGTTGGTCTCCACATCGCCACACCGTAATAAAAGCCCCCCCCAAAATAAGTAGGTGAGGGTCAGTCCTAACAGGACACCGTCTCGCCGGTTTCTCAACGTCAGAATGGCGTTTCTCATAGTTGATTTAAATTCTGCCCGTTTAGACATGAAGGAGGCGAACACTGCGGCAAATGTCCCACACACAGCTCTGTACAACTGCACGGATATGCCCATCCTCCTGATCTATCTATATGCAATCAATGAAGATTTAAAGCCACTTAAAAACTAGTTTTTGAATCACAAAAACACCAGCTCGATTTCAATACGTCTTCGTCTTCACATCACGTAATTGGCCCCCCCGAGAGAGAGAGAGAGAGAGAGAAGAGAGAGAGAGAGAGAGAGAGAGAGAGAGGAGAGAGAGAGAGAGAGAGAGAGAGAGACACACACACACAGACAGAGAGACAGAGAGAGAGACAGAGAGAGAGAGACAGAGAGACAGAGAGAGGCAGAGACAGAGCTAGAGCTAGACAGACAGACAGACAGACAGATAGACAGACAGACAGACAGACAGACAGATAGACACATTACAATACAAGAAACAAACAGACAGACAGATAGACACATTACAATACAATGTCATACGACACAAAACAAAACAAACCAAAAAAAACCCCACACACTATATCGATTCTGTCTCCACCGTACCCACCATTCACATCACTCAGGGTCTAAACAGTTCACACATTCTTATCAATACCTTCACTGTCCCTATTGATTCTGTCTAGCTGTAGCAGGGCTACCTGCACCCTACTCTCTGTCAGTCCTCCTCTATACCTACCTACCTACCTACCTACCTACCTAGTACCTACCTACACAGGCTTGCTACAGTTTCTGTGGATTCTGTCTACATCATGTAGGTTCTTCATCAGTCAGGCTCTATGCATGTCCACACACAGACACAGACAGACAGACAGACAGACACACACACACACACGCACTCGCACGCACGCACGCACACACACGCGCGCGCACACACACACACACACACAACGCACGCACACACACGCACACATACACACACACACACTCACACACACGCACACACAAACACATACACAAACACTGTGTATTCACGGCCTCTATTTCTACCGATTCTATCTGTATCTTGCTGCGTTGCCATCAGTCATGGTCTATATTGACACAGACCATTGCTGCTGCTGCTGCTACTTCTGTGAGTTCTCAATATATATCAGGATAGTCATACATCATCAGTACTGGTTTATACAGTCTGTATAGAGTATTATATATAGACTTTGGTTATTCTTCTCATTTTGTATGGGTTTTTTTTACGTTCTAAGGCAAGAGTTTCGAGGTTGGCCAACAATGAGATTTTGCGTATGCAACAATTGTGTTGACCATTACGGTAGCCGTATTCCGACTTCATGCAGGTCAGTGTATTTACACAGGTTGATGCTATCTTTGCTCATTCTGTCTAAATTACATTAGCCGTCCACCAGCTATAGTCTGCACAATCCACACAAATTCTGCCTAGACTACTGGTATTTCTATCCCATTCTTATTCTATTCTATTTCTGTTCTATTCTGTATCGAGCCGCACAGACATCAATCAGTCCAGGCCTTTATTTACACTGGTTGCAGCTGCATTTATTGAATCTGTCTACTTCGTGCCATTCATTAAAAAAAAAAAAAAAAAAACGTGGTCAATACAGTTTGCATGGATTTTACGTAGATTGTACAGCTTCCATGAATTCTATCTGTGAATTTTTACAGGCTGCTGATAGTTCTATTGGTCATGGTCTGTTATACAGTTCACACAGACTTTACGAAGACCGATGCTAGTTCCTTTGACTCTGTCTTTCTCATGCTGTGCAGTCAGCAGTCTCGATCTATCTCTGCCTACACACTGTTTCTACTGACCGTGTCTACATCACGTTAATCATTGCTAGAACCTGCTCCATTCATGTCTGAATACAGTCCGCTCAGATTGCTGCTTTTTCCAGTAATTCTGTTTCTGTACTTGTACAGAGTGCTACTGTTTATATTTGATTCTGCGGACATATGGTTAGTCATTCATAATCGTGGTAAATATAGTCAACGTAGATTCTTCATATATTATTGCTATATGGACAACGTCTGTATAACGGTTTATGGTGATCAGTCCTGATCTGCATTTACTCAGGCTGCTTCTATCTCGGATCACTGTCTACATCACGTCAGGGATTCAAATGACCTGGTTTATACAGTCCACGTAGCATCCACCCAGACCGTAGCTATTTGGATTCTTTCCCTCAGTATCAAGTCACACGGACAGCAGTCGTGGTTTATGTTTATTCATATAACATGCCGTTATCTCCATCATCATAAGTCACTTATCAATTCCAATCTATGCGGACTACAAAGAGTAGCGAGATCTATGTTGATTATGGTTGTCCATCACTTTCCTTCTGTGCAGTCTACCGAAACTAGTGATGTGCCTACTGATTGTATCGACACCACGCAGGCAGCCCTTTAGCTCTGATCTATAAAGTTTGCATCAGCCATTATTCGTGAGGGAATAGTCAGCATTGGAGGCAGGACAATCACAAACTTACGTTTTGCCGATGACATCGACAGCCTAGCTGGAGAAGAGCAAGAGCTAGTCAGCCTGGTAGGTCACCTTGATGAAGCCTCTTCGGCATATGGCATGCAGATCAGTGCAGAGAAAACCCAGCTGATGATAAACAGTGCCAATGGCATCAGCAATGACATAATTGTAGATGGTAAGAAAATCGGGACCGTCCATAACTTCAAATATCTGAGAGATATGGTATCAGATGAAGGACCAAAACCTGAAATTCTCTCCAGGATAGCCCAGACCGTAGTTGCAATGACCAAACTTAAAGTCCTCTGGAATGACAAGAACATTGCCATCGCCTTCAAGATCAGACTGATGCGTTTCCTGATCATTTCCATATTTTTGTATGCATGTGACAGAAACATGGACCATAACAAAAGACATTGAAAGAAGGATACAGACAATGGAGATGAGATGCTTTTGCAAACTCCTTGGCATTTCATAGAGAGATCACATCACTAATGAAGAAGTAAAAACCAGAATAAAGAATGCCATCGGACCATATGAAGAGCATCTGATTTCAGTGAAAAAACGCAAGATAAAGTGGTGTGGGCACGTCACACGAGCATCTGAACTGTCCAAGATTGTCCTGGAGGGAACAGTAAAAGCAGGGAGACGAAGAGGCAGATAGAGGAAATGATGGGAAGACAACATCAGATAGTGGACGGGCCTTGGGTGGAGCGATCTGCTATGGAGGAAGGAGGACCGTGGGGAGTGGAGGAAGCTAGTTGCAAAATCTTCAGTGGTGCCCCCACAGTCCGCGGGACTACGGGACAGGTGAATGTGAAGTAAAGTGATAAAGTTTGCAGAAAGCTACAGACTGCTCAATCACGCCTTTCCGTCTTTGCAGTCTAGATTCATGTTGCTGAGTATTGATTGTGTGTGTATCGGCATGATGGCCATTTATCAATCCTGATCCATACATTGATTGTGTGTGTACCAGTATGCTGACCACTTATCAATCCTGATCCATACATTGATTGTGTGTGTATCGGCATGATGGCCATTTATCAATCCTGATCCATACATTGATTGTGTGTGTACCAGTATGCTGTCCATTCATCAATCCTGATCCATACATTGATTGTGTGTGTACCAGCATGCTGACCATTCATCAATCCTGATCCATACATTGGTTGTGTGTGTACCAGTATGCTGACCATTCATCAATCCTGATCCATACATTGATTGTGTGTGTACCAGTATGCTGGCCATTCATCAATCCTGATCCATACATTGATTGTGTGTGTACCAGTATGCTGACCATTCATCAATCCTGATCCATACATTGATTGTGTGTGTACCAGTATGCTGACCATTCATCAATCCTGATCCATACATTGATTGTGTGTGTACCAGTATGCTGGCCATTCATCAATCCTGATCCATACATTGATTGTGTGTGTACCAGCATCTGGCCATTCATCAATCCTGATCCATACATTGATTGTGTGTACAGCATGCTGGCCATTCATCAATCCTGATCCATACATTGATTGTGTTGTACCAGCATGCTGCATTCATCATCCTGGCTATCCATTCATTCTGTATGACTCCTGCTGTGTATGATTTGCTACACTGTGCAGCGTCCATCGTTTCTGGCTATACAGTTTGCATAGATTCTCTACTCTCTCTGTCTCTTCGGTTCTCTCTCTCTCTCTCTGTCTCTACTCTCTCTTCTCTGCTCTCCTCTCTCTCTCTCTCTCTCCTCTCTCTCTCTCTCTCTCTTCATTGCTAGTTCCTACTCTCTCTCTCTCTCTCTCTCTCTTTTCTCTCTCCTCTCTCTCTCCTCTCTCTCTCTCTCTCTCTCTCTCTCTCTCTCTCTCTTTTGTGTCATATGCCCACACTCTACGCCCACCATTATTTTGTATTGTGGCCTAAGGCCGATGTACAGTAAAAGTCTGGATTCTGAAGTCTGAAGTCTCGCTCCTGACAATGCTCATTCACTCCTTTGGGTCTATATAGTGTATGTACACAGCTGTTTTTCATTGATTCTGTCTGTATCGTCATGCTGGACCTTCATCAGATCTTGTTTGTTATTCTCTATAGATTGTCACTGTCTTCACTTTTTTCTTCCTTAAGCTTACAACTATCGATCGTTATATAGCCCACAATTTATATTCTGTATAAACTGTTGTTGTATCTTTGTTTACCCAAGGCTGGTAGTTTGTTAAATTATTGTGGTGGTGGTGGTGGGGGGGGGGGAAGATAGCCTTAGTGGTCAGAGCGATGAGTTTGTGGTTTGACGACGCGGGTTCGAGCAACTACCGAGACGCCTGTTTTAGGAAATTTTCCTTCTGGAGTTGTCATCAGTGCCCACTGCCCTCCCCCGAAAGTCTTTCGGATGAGATTATAAAACAAGTCTGATGTGCGAACACACACACAAAATATATTGCGCACACGTTAAAAACTGTTTCGCCATTTGCAAGAATGGGCCATTCGTGCTACATGATTTCACGAAAGACAATCAATACTCCAATTCCAGTTGACATACACTACGGCTAACTATTGATTACGGCTGTGCTATGCTGGTTAGCTACCTAGCAACATCAGCTCTGGGTTTTAGAGTCTACTGTAGATTTCTGCTATTTCTGCTGATTTTGACCACTCTATGCATGCCATGTATAAGTAATGCGCTTTTGGTATGCACATATACTGCTGATCTCTATATACTATGCACGCCATGTATAGATCATACTATTTTTGGCATACACTTCTACCACTAATCACTCTGTACTATACATGCCATGTATAGATCACACTGTTTTTGGTATACGTAGTGTTATTCTGATCCTGCCTGTGTCACACACTGCTATGTACTGAGCAATATTATTCTAGTGTACACAGACTACTTCTGTTGTCTTCAGTCATGATCATGCGAACTTTAAGCCTGGTCTTTACACAGCTGCTATCTTTCTCATGTGATTCCTCTTGCAGTAAAACTCATACCTAGAACCATGTCATGTTTCATGATCCCTGTACAATTACTGTACTGTTTCCATTTATGCTGCAATGGTTGATGCCTAGCAAATCCATTCTGGTCTGTGCAAGGCCCTGATGACTCCACCTTCATTGGGCTTGCCGTTCCTTTAGTACCATTATCACTTTGCTATAGTTCACTCTTGTTCTTGCAACATACAGCAGGCATACACGTGGTATACAATTCTTGATTTCACAGTTTGAAGAAAATAACCCAAATCTAAAACAGCACAAAGAGGACTATATAGATAGAAAACATGAAACTAAACCAAAAAGAAAAAAAAAATCCAAACAAAATACCAATCTCCCATAAAAAGGAAAGAAAAAACACCAGAAAAACAGAACATAATCTCTTCTACAGTTAAAAAAAACACCTTTCTTCACTTAAAAATTCACTCTTATTCAAATACAGTACGTCCTTTCTTGCTGGACGAAACAGAATCTAATCAAGAAAATTGTCACAAAAATGCGAGAATACTATTTGACAGGACAAGAAGTAAGCTTATGATAGTCATGTCATAATCACATACATACATCATGCGGAAGAATTCCTTTCCTGTTCTTTTCGTTCCTGTAATATTTTTTCTTCAATATTTTGGCTTTTAATCCACTGTGTCACTGCATGTCCATTATCCAGTCCCAGACTTCTGGCACTGGCGCTGATGCTTACAGGCCAACTGCTCTTCCTCTCCTCCAAGCCTCTTTGCTTCCCCCAAGACGTCTTTGACTGGTGTCCATGGAAACATCGTAACCTTCACATCATTAGCAAGTTTTCTTGGCAGTTAACTTTTTGAACTCCTGGTTTAAAGATAGGTGGTAACTTTTGTTGATCCTCATAATTTATTTTAGTGTGTGTGCACGTGCACGCGCACAGAGAGAGAGAGAGAGAGGGAGAGGGAGAGAGAGAGAGAGAGAGAGAGAGAGAGAGAGAGAGAGAGAGAGAGAGAGAGAGAGAGAGAGAGAGAGACAGACAGACAGACAGACAGACAAAAGAGACAGACAGACAGACAGACGGACAGACAGACAGACAGTTAGACAAGCACTAAAAGAGACCCAGAAACAAAGCGAGCAAAGTCCTGCTTTTAGCAGCACTAGTTACAAAAAGAGGAGTGAATGGTGTAGGTCTATTCACTGTTTCCCCAATCATTCATTCAGGAGGCGCTGCGTGATGAAAGAGATCCGGAGGCTGCCTGCTCTAAGCCGATTAGAATCCAAAGCCACAGACAGAAGTTGCTTTGAGTGGAACTGCCTTTCAGGCGCAACTTTATAAATACCTTTGCGTAATAGTTTTTTGCCCTGCTTAACAGAAATGGTTTTAGAAACAAAAGTTTGCATCGCACTTTGTTTTCTGCATTACTGTATCATTTTCCTTGAGCCGTAAGTACTCACGTACCCTTTCAACATGTTTTTGATATACATTCTGGTGTCTTTCAATCTAAAATGTTATTTCCTCTGGTTACATTTTAAGCATTACAAATACGCACATATCGTCATTAACCTGATAATTGTCCATTGATTGTAATTCATTGTATTGTATACCACTTTCAGTCAGCAAATTTCTCTGCAAGAAACTAATCTGTCTGTCCGTTCTGTCTGTCTGTCTCGCCTGTCCGTCCGTCTGTCTGTCTCTATGTCTTCTGTCTGTCTGTCTGTCTTCTCTCTGCTCTGTCTCTCTGTCCTGTCTGTCTGTCTGTCTGTCTGTCTGTCTGCCTGTCTATCTGTCTGTCTTTGTCTCTCTCTCTCTCTCACAACAACAACCCCCCTCCTCCACGCACCCCCCCCCCACACACAACGCATACACAACACACACACACACACACACCTTTTAACCCAAAACAAAACGGAAGGCTAAATAAACTGCTGACATGTATTCGCCATTAACAGAAAACGCACTGGCACACACACACTCCCGGCCCCCTGCAGCTCATGAGTTTATTCCTTATCTAATCCTCCCCATCAGTTAGTTAAGTGGGGGGAGAGGGGGAGAAAGGGGAGAGAAAGGGGGGGGGGGAGAGAGAGACTCAGCCTTGGGGCAACGCGGCTTCATTATTTCAACTAACCATGTCCAACTTAGGTTTAAGCTTTAATTAACTCTTTGTTAGTTCCCTGCTTCCCTGATAGGCACCAGTCCTAGAGGCTGTTCAATAAATCAATGCGACATCAAATGCCTTTCACCGATCTATTAGGGAAAGTGTACGAGTTGTGTGTGTGTGTGTGTGTGTGTGTGTGTGTGTGTGTGTGTGTGTGTGTGTGGTGTGTGTGTGTGTGTGTGTGTGTGTGTGTGTGTGTTTTGTGTTGTGTGTTGTGTGTGTGTGTGTGTGTGTGGTGTGTGTGTGGTGTGGTGTGGTGTGTGTGTGTGTGTGTGTGTGTGTGTGTGTGTGTGTGTGTTGAGAGGGGGGGGAGGGAATGGGAAGAAATTAGTTGGCTACGGTTGGGGTGGAGAGAGCGGGAGTAAGGGAAGGGATGGGGGTGGGGGTGGGATTAAACGTCCAACAGAGTCTTGTGTTGTGGCGGCAGTTGCTGCTGAATAAATTCGTTTGTGTTTGTTTCTGAATTCGTTCGTTTGTTGGTGGAATGTTGTTGTTGCTGTTAACGGGGTCTCATGTTTGTATTTGCTTTCTTCAGCCATAATTCGTGCGCACACAAATCAATGAGCATCTTACCACGATTTTTGTGTTGTTTATAGTTTGCCATCACAAATATAGGATTTATCAGGCTTTATCATTGATCTCCTGTGCTAACTGTGGTATGACTTTCAATCTACCCAAGACAATATCTCTCTTTGTGTTTCTGTCTCTGTTTATCTTTCTCTCTCTCCCTCTATGTGTGTGTGTGCGCGCGCGCGTGTGTATGAGCGTGTGTGTGTGTGAGTGTGTGTGTATGTGTTTGTGCGCGCATGCACTTGTGTGTGTATGTGTTTGTTTGCTTATTTGTATGTGTCTGTGTGTGCGTGTGTGTGTATGCGGGTGCGCGCGCACGTGTATAATGTGTATGTGCGCTCGTGCGTGCGCACGTGTGTGTGTGCAAGTATGTCTGTGTGTGTGCGCGTATGTGTACACACGCGCACATATGTGAGTATAGACATCTATGTGCATACACATGTGTACATATCACAGAGACTAAAAACAATTACTTCGCAGCCCAGCACTGACAGACCTTACTACAGAAAAGTGCAGTTTTTGTTGGTTTTGTTTTCTAAGTTACCGTTCTGTCATTCCGATTGATAAAGTTCACGACAATAACCAGTTGATAAAGATATCAACAGTAAAAGGTTAGTAGGTCGAAAACATCTGTCACCTTTTGATATGATTTCACTGCATCATAGTTCAAACGACTTCTAGTGCAATTTGTAATTCTTTTTTGAATGAATATTACGAGCACATAAAAAGATTATTTTTTTAAATGAGTTATTTCAATCTCTGTTTTTTTTTGTACACGTTCAAAGAATGTTGCCGTTGCAATGAGAACCAGAGCACCCAAGGAGTGTTTGTTTGCATTGGCTTCTTACGAAGTAGCTGTGCATACATGTGCATGTGCTTGTGTGTGTGTGTGTGTGTGTGCGTGTGTGTGTGTGTGCGTGCGCGCGCGCGTGTGTGTGTGTGTGTTTGTGCGTGTGTGTGTGTTTGTGTGTGTGTGTGTTTGTGTGTTCGCGCGCTTGCGTGCGCGCGTGCACATGCGTGTGTGTGTAATAATAATATTGACATTTGCATTGTGTTGCTATATCGCTACTTGCAAACTCTCAGCGCAGTAGTCATCCACTTTCTGATACACTCTATAACAATTCTTTTGTTCCAAGTTTTGTTCCGTTGCTTCCTGTTTCTTTATGAGGTGGTTTCTCTCGACTTTGGCCCACATTCGGCAGTATGAAAAGTACCAAAATAAAACACAGAAACCATCACAAAATCACTGACAAAACAATCGACAACCAGAAACACACAAACCAACAACAACAAAAAACAGTGTGAAAGCAAGAAAAACAATGCAGTGACGGAAGAATCTTCTCTAACGGCGGTATAAAAAAACTTTTCACAATAAATCAAACAATATCAAAACTAAAACCCAAACACAAGGAGATCACAAAACATTCAACCGTTACAAAAGGCAAAGGAAACCAAACTCTCGGTCTGTCTGTCCGTCTGAATCTCTCTCTCTCTCTCTCTCTCTCTCTCTCTCTCTCTCTCTCTCTCTCTCTCTCTCTCTTCTCTC
>CM060323.1:35930014-35950014 GCA_030674155.1 Stramonita haemastoma | reverse complement strand
TGATGATGTTACTGTTGCTATTGTTGTTGCTGCTGCTGTTTATGATGTTACTGTTGCTATTGCTATTGTTTTTGCTGGTGTTGTTGTTGCTGCTGTGGGTAATGTTACTGCTGTTATCGGGTTGCTATTGCTATTGTTGTTGCTGGTGTTGTTAATACTGTTGCTACTTACATATTGCTACAGCTACTACTTTTGATACTGATGTTGCTGCTGCTGTTGCTATTACTGTTGGTACAACTACTACTTTTGATATTGTTGTTGTTGATGATGTTATCAAAGCTGTTGCTATTACTGTTGCCACAACTACTACATTTGATACTGTCGCTGCTTCTGTTGTTGCTACTGCTATTACTACTGTTGCTTCTGCTTTACTACTGCTACTACTATCAGCAGTAGCTGATATTGATGATATCACTATATTTGCTTGCTCTACTGCTGCTGATGCTACTTCGTCTATACTTCGCACAAATTACTACCATTACAAAAACTACTGCCGCTGCTACAATGACCACCACTAATAATTTCCCTAAACATGCTGATAGTTTTCAGACAGAAAACTTCTAACGAAACGGCCCACCATCCACTGTTTGATAGTAAAAATGGACCCCCCTGAAATTACATGCATGCACATACAAGGGTACACACAAAGACACATACAGAGACACACAGACACTCAGACAGACAGGCAAACACAAACACACACAAGGGGTGTACGTGTAGCTAGTGGTCAAACATTGCTGGCATTACACCGGGTATCCGAGTTCCGGTCAGTGAATTTTTCGGGTAACATCATCTGACCCATCTACCCCAAAACCTCGACTCCGAGCCCCCACCACGCAGACACTGCACACGTAAATCTGTGCTTTACGTAAGAGTAGGCTTGGTGGGTGGAACAGATGAAATATTGACAAAACTGCATACACACGGGGACAGATGAAAAAAGCAGATGAGAGACAGAACAAGACAACACAGGACAGAAGTGCGACGCAGACAGAGCATAAGGAAACAGACAGGACATGACACAGACGCAGCACACACCGATTTCGACCCCACAGAGAAATAAATTAGACATGTCTGTATAAAAAAGACGCAGAAAAAGAGAGAACAAAGACCAATCACTACTTTAAACTAAAGCAAATATAAGTAAACATAACGCAAGAACACAAGGCCACAAGCAAAAGCCCTGCCCAAACTTCACTTCAAGAAAAACATCGCTTTGTGAATATGATAGTAATCTTCTTTGAAACTAACGCATGAAAACAGAAGCAAATGAATAAGAAAAGAAACTATAATATAAAATAAACAAACAAAAGACGAAGTTAAGAAGAAAAGAAAGATACAATAAAAATTGAAACGAAGGAAGGATGAAAGAAAAAAAAGGAAAGAAAGAGAAAAAGAAAGAAAGACAGAAATAAAGGGAAAAAAGAAAGAATGAAAGCAAAAAAAGAAAAAAAAACACAGTAAAAGAAGAAAAAAGATACAAAGAAGGGAAAGAAAGAAAAAAGAACTATAAGAAAAAAGATAGAAAGAAGGAAAGAATGTAAGAAAAAAAGAAAGGTATAAAGAAAGACAGAAAAAATAGAAAGATAGATAGAAAGAAAGAAAGAAAGAAAGAAGAAAGAAAGGAAGAAGAAGAAGGAGGAGGAATAACAAGAACATGAAGAAACAATAGATACATAAAGAAAAAACTGATCAGAAGAAGAGGAAGAAACAGAATAAATACATAAAGAAAAAAATGATCAGAATATAAGGAATCATTGACCATATAACATATAACACGTTCTCGATAAGCATGATTTCTTAACGCACTTTATAAAGCAGAGAAGCAATACACCATCAACAATTAATACTAGTACTTTATCATCCCAACAAACAGAGAAATTTATCACAAAAACGGAGCTTGTAACCCTAGGGCTACCTGCCCCTGTGAAGCTCCACAGCTTTTAAAAATAAACCCATGCAATTAGTGACAGTAATAATCATTAATAAATTAAAAAAATCAATGAAAGGCTGAGGAAACAAAACCCAAATCAAAAAAATAATAAAACAAAAACAACACAAATAAAGAACTACACAGAACTTTGCCACACACACCAAAAAATGCCAGACTTACGCTCCATGGACTCATGCACACCCACACCACGAAGAGAAGCTGACCCAGCGGCCAACAGTTTCACACAGTCTACTTTGCACAGACAAAAACTCCCCCAGATCCGCCACCATTAAAACACGCACAATGGGGGGTGCTTAGGGGTTCCTGGGGCTCCGGCTGAATCCCATGGCCTGGTGTCATGGAATGGAGCTGCCCACCTACCATTTGACCCCCCAGTGTTATATCAGGACCAACGTGTGACCACAGTGGTAAAGAGATCAAACAGAATTTGACCAAGTAACGTTCAAAGCCGGTAAGGCTTAGTTAGTTAGCTGTGATGGAATATAGTCTCTTTGGTTAATTGAGGTTGCCATCGCTTTTAGAAGCATCTACCTCTCTTTGTCTTCTTTCTGTGTGTCTGTGTGTCTGTGTGTCTGTGTGTGTCTCTGTTGGTTGTTGTGTGCTCTCTCTCTCTCTCTCTGTCTCTCTCTGTGTGTCTCTTCTCTCTTCTCTCTCTCTCTCTTCTCTCCCCCCCTCTATCTTTACCACCACAGTCTCTGCAAAATTCTCACTGACAGCATCATCTGTCATTGTCAAATATAAAACATTACATGTTCCTTCCTGCTATGACTTTTTTGTGACATCACTTTCGTTTTGGTTCTCTTAACCATCGTCATTATTTGTAAAGCGTGTTGGAAAACTCTGTTCCACTAAACACTCAATCTGCTATGGTGCTCATGTACACGCTAACCGGGATGGGGTTCATGTAAGGATTATTACTTCGTTCTGAAGATTCCTTTCTGAAGTAAGACTTCAACCAGTCTGACTAAGCTATTTTGCCGGGTCCTTCTCAACAGTTAAACAGCTAAGCAGGTAGAGCTTTCATTATGTTAACGTTAAGCCAGAACAGGCACAGCAAAACATCGTGGAAGTAACCCAACAACAGAGCAGGGTACTGTATGGCTGGTGGCCCTGTGGTGGTCTAACACTAATAACTCGATCTTTGTGGAAAACATACACTAAACTGTGGACAAAAGACCGCGAAGTATAGAAGATGGCATTTCCTTCTCTAGTGTCTATACATAAAGAAATGACAAAAAAATAAATCAAGAACCGAAAACAAAATGAATGATAAATAAATACCACACCTATTTCCTGTCTAAAACATCTAAACGCCTTCCCCTTTTGAAGCCAAGTTCTCCTACCCATAATTTATTGTAAATGAATGACTAGATAATTGAATAAGAATAAAAGAAATGGACAGCTGGACAAGACTTGCAACATATAAATAAATAACTGAATAAATTAACTAACGACTTCCTTACCAGGACCGAAACATAAAACCAGTCCTTCCCAAGCCTAGACCCACTAAGTACACAATTTACGTAATAAAATCAGCACTCCTATTTTAGTCCCTAGGCTAAAAAGGTGACTGGGGTAAGCATTTCCCCAGGGACCCTACAGAGCAGTCCCAGTGACCTACAAATCAGAGGGGGAATAAAACACATTGACACCAGACCAGGCCCGGCCCCCGCCAGACAAACACTGCCCCTTTGCCCTCTGTTCTCTCTCTCTCTGTCTGTCTCTCCTTACAAAACTGCCCCTTTGCCCTCTGTCTGTCTCTCCTTACTGTCTCTGTATGTCTGTCACTGTCTGTCTGTCTCTGTCTCTCCTTACACTTCGTTTGGACCAACTTTGCACTTGTCTTCAGTGTCTGTGAGTGCTTTTATCTGTCGGTTGTCTGTCTGTTGTCATCCTGCTTGTCTGTCTGTCTGTTCACAGGACTTGCCTGCGTTTTGTCTCTTGTCTTGTTCGTGTGTCTGGTTCCTCCTCTGTTGAATAGAGAATTAATAAACAAATTTTGTGCATAAGGCTATTTCTTTGAGTTTGTATGTTTCACTCTTTTGTATATCTGTTGAGTTGGTTCTCTGTTTCTGTTTTTTCTGTCTGTTTTCTGTCTATCCATTTATAGTGGCTGTTTCTTTACTACTTTCCCCTAGGACTTAAGTTAGTGCTGACTACACTCCCTTGAAAGTCTTTCGTGTGAGGCTATAAACCATGGCACCGTGTGCCAAAGCATGCAGAACATCTTGTGCAAACTTTAAAACCTGGTTCTGACTTTCGGATAAGTATTTGAATTGAATTGATGAGTAGGCAATATGTGCCGGTGGGAACGGATGACAAAATTCACAAATTCCGCATGTACATGGGGACCGCATGTAAAAAAAAAAAAAGCACATGAGTTATCATGATTCTCAGTGGTCAGAACATTGCGCGGGCAATTTGACGACCCGAGTTCGATTCCGTTGGAGGGGTTTTTCCTCTGGGAGTTAACATCAATGCTGACTCCACTCTCCCCAAAAGTCCTTCGGATGACACTGTAGATCGAAGCCCCGTGTGCGAACGCACGCAGAACATCTTGCGCACACGTTAACTCCTGTTACGCTTTTTGTAAGACTAGGCCATCGTGTGCCGGTGGGAACAGATGGACAATATTTGCACACCTGCATACACACGGGGACTGGTTGTAAAAAAACACAAGAGTGCTTATCCCATTATCCTCGATATAAAAGAATAAAATGAAAAATAAAATATAAAAATTCTCGAAATAACTGAATAGAAAGAAGTCCGTTATCTATCCATTCATTTAGAGGGCTGTTTCTCTGTTTCTTCGATTTTTCTAGCCTGTTTGTTCATGTATGTGTTTTTCTTCCTTCGTCAATACTGATGACTGATAACTTCTATCTTCTCGCTTGACTGCGTCCATGTCTAGATTTGTTCCGGGTGCCTAATTCATTTTTGTTTGTTTCTTTGTTTATAAGTCCGCCCACTTAACTTGCTTTCTCTGTCTCTCTCTCTCTCTCTTCTTTCTCTCTCGCTTTCTCTCTCTCTAGGGGGACGAATAGCCTAGTGGTCAGAACATTGCGCTGGCAATTTGACGACCCGGGTTCGAGTCCGGTCGAGGAGATTTTTCTCCTGGAGTTAACATCAGTGCTGACTCCACTCCCCCCAAAAGTCCTTCGGTTGAGACTATAAACCGAGGCCCCGTGTGCGAACGCACGCAGAACATCTTGCGCACACGTTAAATCCTGTTCCGCTTTTCGTAAGAGTAGGCCATCGTGTGCTGGTGGGAACAGATGACATTTACAAAAACTGCATATACACGGGGACTGGATGTAAAAAAGCTCAAGAGTGCTTATTCCATTATCCTCGATATAAAAGAATAAACCAAATCAAATCAAATCTTTCTCATCTTTCACTCTCGCTTTCTCTATTCTCTTCTCCTTCTTTCTCTCGCACACACCAACACAGGATTTGTACTTTACGTGAAATATTCTCTATTGAAAGTTGTGTGTATCCACATTCCACCTCCCATAATCTCTATTTGTCTTACCACATAGAATGCCCAAATTAAAAAGCAATCATGCCAGGAGTTCTGCAAAAACAAAACAAAACAAAAAAAAACCCCAACAAAAACCACCGTTTCCAATTACCGATAAAAATCGATTTATCGTTCCCCCACTCCCTTTTATCCCTTTGATTTGCTTTCCTCTCCTCCCTCCTCTCTGTCCTTCTGTTTTCTCTCTGTCTGTCTGTCTGTCTGTCTCGTCTTCTCTCTCTTCTCTCTGTCTTCTTCCCTCTCTTCTCTCACTCTCTCTCTCTCTCTCTCTCTCTCTCTCTCTCTCTCTCTCTCTCTCTCTCTCTCTCTCTCTCGAACTCTCTCTCTCCCCCCCTTCTCTCTCTCCTCTCGCTATCCCCCCCCCCTCTCTCTCTTCTGCTCTTTGCTATTCCTGACACCCCCCTATCCACTTCTCTCCTGACAGCGTCTAAAAGCCATATCCTACACAGGTTCTCACTAAAATGTGTAAAGTTGTTCACACCGAAGCAGTTTAGTAGGTCATTCCAATGTGGCCCATCCGTCCCCGAAACACCGACGTCAGCACTTTTTGTGATGACGTTCATGCCTCTTCTGACGTCAAAAGTGTGAAAAAGGAGGGTGGCCGAAACTCGGTCAAGCCAATGTCCTGAATGAGAGGAGAGCTGCAGAGAGTCGGGGTGATCCCACAGCAAATTAAATATTCTAAAATGGGAAAGGAAAGCGAAGGAAGGGGGGGGGGGGGGGGGGGGGGGGGGGGGGGGGGGGGGGAGAGACAGGCCGGAGTTTCTGTGTGTAAGCTTGCAGTTTAAAATTTCTCTGTCAATGCATTCCCTCCGTTGCCATTGGGGCTTGTAAAATTCGACACGTTTATCTTTTCCAAGCCCTCTCTGGGATTTCTGGTGTATTTTCTGCCTGAACTTTAAAAAAGATTATTCTTTAAAATCTAAAATGTTTTACGCACTCCCCACACCCTATGCATACTTCCACTCACTCTCGTTTTTTTATTTTCTTTCTTCTTTACATCAACCCACCTCATTAATTTTTATCAGTAATGTTTTCACCACCCGAGGTAATGCAATGCTATGGTTAGCATCATAGGTTGTAGGACTGAAAAGCCGTGTGTTGATTCCCGTTATATAGAGGTGTACGTACCAAAGTGTTCAAGAGGCGATGCATGGTGGTTATAGCTGGTGGTCGTGCCGCGGTCCTGGTTTGATAGTTCGTGTGGACTCCTGGTTCTGTGGGTGTGAGAGAATTGAGCCTGACGGTGGTTTGTGTGTAGGATTTGAGAGGATTAGTTAGAAGTAGACTATAGATAGATAGATACAGACAGATAGATAGACTAGAAGATAGATATAGAAGATAGATAGATAGACAGACAGAGAGGATAGATAGAACAGACAGACGAGACAGATAGATAGGTAGATAGAGATAGATAGATGAGATAGATAGATAGATAGATAGATAGAAGATAGAGAGGAGATAGTGGTATTGAATGTTATGAGTCATAGAGATGGACGATGTTCAGTGTAGAGTATTGCAGGTTATACGGGCGTAAACAGTTATCTTACAGTCATTCTCTGACGTATGTATGGTATGTAGTATGTAGTATGTATGTATGTATGATGTAGTATGTAGAGTATGTATGTATGTAATGTATGTTGAATGTATGTAGTAAGTAAGTATGTTTTACTGTCTTTACGTCTGTCTGTCTGTCTTCTTCTTCTGTCTGTCTTCTGTCTGTCTTCTTCTATTATTATTATGTATTATTATGTATTATCTATCTATTATGTATCTATCTATCTATCTATCTATCTATCAGATGACAAGACTTACAAAACTGCAGACACACAGGGACTGGATGTAAAAAGCACATGAGTGCTTATTCCATTATCCTCGATATAAAAGAATAAATAAATAAATAAAAAATAATAAAATCTGTCTGTCTGTCTGTCTGTCTGTCTGTCTGTCTCTCTCTCTCTGTGAGTATTTTGTCTGTGCCCCATCCCCTCCTTCCGTTCCCTTTCAGATGTTCTACCAGTTCCAGACCCTGGCCCTCTCTCTGTATGTCTAAAACCCAAACTGCGTACTTCGCATCACCACAGACACGTCTAGTCTAGTCCCTCAACCGTCTGGTTTGTGAGAAAGCAAAGAAGGGGTTTTCCGGCGAGGTTTCAGCTGTCGTAAAGCAGTTTTTTCTAACGTCACTTCCCTTTATGACGGCCATTTTCTGGCGTCACCATCGCGGTGGAGAAAAGAGGAGGATGAAGGAAATCGGTCAGCCCATTTCACAGAAAGGACAAGTCTGGAACCGGAGAAAGAAGGGCCTCCTGGTAATTTCGCGGTGTAATAGCTATTCTAAAATAGAAAAGGTTTGGGTGGAAAAGGCGACCAAAAAGAAAAAGAAACCCAAACCCTTCTCGTTTGTGTTTGGCGAATGAAAGAAAGCTAGACTTTGAAACTGTCTGTTTTCATGGTTTCTTTTATACCCTGCTGGTGTGTTGTGCTATGCCAAGCAGAAAATAATGTAGAGATCTCACTAGAGAGTATGTTTGTGAAGCTTTTTGGATTCTCTCCTGCAGTTTTCATTTCATTTGAAGACGCATGCATTGTGTGTGTGTGT
The DNA here is from genome assembly GCA_030674155.1 of Stramonita haemastoma. Lineage (NCBI taxonomy): Eukaryota > Metazoa > Mollusca > Gastropoda > Neogastropoda > Muricidae > Stramonita > Stramonita haemastoma. The sequence continues at coordinate 35,941,920 of CM060323.1, read as the reverse complement.
GTGGGGGGGAGGGGGGGAGGTTCTTGTTTTTGACACTGACAACCAGTTTTTTTGTAATGTGGTTGCGTGTTATCTTAGGTGGGTTTTGTTTTGTTTATTTGTTCCATTTTTACCCCTATTTCACTTTTTACGCAGAAAACCTTGCGTTGTTTTTAGTTTTTTTGAAGTGATTGTTTGAAAGAGCTATTCGCCATGTTATTGGAAATATTCCATTTAATAGGATTGACCTTTTTTGATCCATCCTATCAGAATTCTCGCTAAGCTTTTATTTGTACTGTGACAGTTGTATTTATACAACAAAATTAAACTGTGTGGTTGCATTCGTTTGAAGATAATTATATTGGTTGAATGATCCTTGTTTTCCAGAGTATTCTTGTGTTAACTGGAATCGGTACATTAACGATATAACAATCATAAGCTAGGCCCGGCAATTTTCAATGACTGTCAGCTGAACTGTTTTTTATCATTAAAAAAAAGTTTTAGAGTAGTTTTGTCTTTAGAAATCATCCTTGTAATGATGAAGGGGCTTTAAGATAGCAGAGCGAGAAAGGGGGCATGAGAGAGAGAGAGAGAGAGAGAGTAGAGAGAGAGAGAGAGAGAGAGAGAGAGAGAGAGAGAGAGAGAGAGAGGAGAGAGAGAAGAGAGAGAGAGAGAGAGAGAGAGAGAGAGAGAGAGAGAGAGGTCCAGTGATGAGTTCCTCAACCGATTGTCTGAAGAATGCTGTGGTTTTCATTGTGTTTTACCTTATTTCCTTCACAATGGGATATTGCAACGATAAAAAGAAATATTTTGTCTATATCTCGAATTTCACCCCCTCCCTTGCCCAACCCCACCCCTCAAACGACATAGCTTTAGTGGAAACCGAGATGAGATATTAAGTGGGATTCGAATAAAACCACTCTGAACATAAATAAGCTGCATTGCATAACCGTCCACTACCACCTTATTAAAGACAAAGAAAAAATGTGTGTAGCACCTGGTACATACATACACAAGACAATGTTATCTGCATGTAGCTAGACTGCCCCCTCACCTGGAATAATATTGCTTACTTCTAAAACCTACAGTATACCAAAGGTTAGAAAATGTGAACAGAAACAAACCAATGGTTTCTATTATGCCAGCACATTTTGGTCATAATTATACATCCATTTCGTCTACAAGAACCCTTTCTTTATCCGTTATTGTATACTCTCTCTCTCTCTCTCTCTCTCTCTCTCTCTCTCTCTCTCTCTCTCTCTCTCTCTCTCTCTCTCTCTTCTCCATTCCTAATTACTAGATATCTTAGGTTCAGGGCTTCACAATCTTTCAAAGCGATGTAATGTTGCAGCTGGTCTATAGGAATTCTGTCTTCACCTGTTCGGCAGCGAGATCTAACAGGTCATGTCAGACAGATTGTGTTGTGTTTGTATGTGTGTTTGTGTGTGTGTTTGTGTGCGTGGTTGTGTGTACGCGCGCGCGTGCATGTGGGTATGTTGTGTGTGTTGTGTTGTTGTGTGTTGTGTGTGTGCGCGCGTGCGATGTGTGTGTGTGTGTATGTGTTGTGTTGTGTGTGTGTGTGTGTGTGTGCGTGCGCGCGGCGCGGCGTGTGTGCGTGTGTGTGGTCCCTAACGTATCCATCTTGTGAGAGGTCACAGGACTGCCCTTTTTCAAGTGCGTCACTGGGACGCAACCCATCAATCACGGGCCAGCTGACGTCAGAGCATCTTTTTAACGTTCACACCTCCTCTGACGTCACACACTGTTGGAAAAGAGGGGTGCACAAGATGGAGAGAATCTCAGTCAAGATTTTTAAACAAGTCTGGAAGAAGAGAAACAAAAGCCTGTCGGGTGACCCCTGTGCGTATTCTGAATTTAGAAACGGAGCGGAAGGAAGAGAGTGGGGGGGGGGGGGATGGGGGAATGGAGGAGGCAGATTCTAGCTAGCGCATAATGGGGGTCGGAAAGAAGCTTCAGGTTTAAAATGTCTGTCGACAGTTTCCATGTTTTTTTTTTTGTTATGGTGCTATCTATGTTAGATTTTTTCTTGTGTCTTTTCTTTTTGTTGTTGTTATGATTATACACCCCTTCTGCCCTTGAAAGCAATTTGCGTTTGAATTTTTTAAAGTCAAGTCTTAAATCTCAAGCACTGTCTGATTCTGGCTCCATGGAAGTTCTCTGTCTCTCTTGTCTCTCTCTGTCTCTATCTATCTCTCACTTCTTTTTTATACACACACACACACACACACACACACAACACAACAAACACACACACTACACACACACTACACCACACACACCACACGCCGCACACACAAACACCACACACTCTCTCTCTCTCCTCTCTCTCTCTCTCTCTCTCTCTCCCTCTCCCTCCTCTCTCCTCCCACTCCCCTTCCCTCCTTCCTCTTCTCTTCCCCATCTCCATCTCGCTTTCTTTCATTTCTTATGTTCTATTCTTCATTTAAAAAATTACAACTCTAGCAATTAACACACAGTTTGACTAGCTAACCAACATTTTCAGCCTGTAAGACTTTTTCACATAACATGTTTTCCTTCTTCCTGCCACTCTGCAGTATATATAGGAAATGTCCGTGACCTAAGAGATGATGCCCGGTACTATACTATGCTGTGTTGTGCCAAGGTAGAATTACACAGGCTGATACTCCTCCCTGAGTGAATACTGCATGATTTCAGCCAGGACTGAGGGTGGCAGGTCACAAGTATCCACGCATCCTGAAGCCGAAGGGCAGGTTGGAGGGTAATCGGTTCAAGAGCCTGGCTGGAAAATCCTTAATTAGTGATGGCAGGATAACTGACACTGATACCTTTGCCGTGGTGAGAGGGCGTCAATGGCCGAATTGTATGGATTGCGAGAAAAAAAAGACTTAAAATGTGTACAGACAGACAGACAGACAGACAGACAGACACACACACAACACACACACACACACACTTGCATGAACAGCACACAGACACAGACACCCGCTCAGACACAGAGATACTGACGCATACGCAGCGCACGCATAAACACACACACACACACACACACACACACACACACACACACCATACAGGGCAGGATGAAAAATAAGCTAATACTTCTTGTTAACATTAAATGATAAAGACTATCAATCAAATCTCTCTCTCTCTCTCTCTCTCTCCTCCACACTCATCACACAAATCACACACACACACACACACCACACACACATCCATCACACACACAACACACCACACACACACACACACACACACACACCCAGATGGTTCATGACAGCATCCCACTTCAGGTGTTTGAAAGCCAGACCTAGTGCCTCAGAACACACGTACGTGTGTGGTCCCGATACCCCCCACCCCTCCCCGGTAACTCATTTATCCTGTGAGCCGTCACGTCAGTGTTAACAGTGACTCCGGATGGTGTGACCCATCCTCCCACTCCATCCCTCAACTCTGCAGTCATGTTACCATGTGTTACCAATGTAGTCACACTGTGACTGACCTCAGAATGTATGAGAAGAGTATAACGGAAAAAAAGTCTATTTGGTTTATCATTATATAACGGACATCATATTTTAAAATGATATATACAAGCAAAGCTTAACAGATGATCCCATTACATAATTATCCAATATGTAATTTTTGAGAATAAGAAATGGGAGGAGCAGTGATGGTAGCTGTCTTGTTAACATTATTTTGTTGCTCTTCAATCTGAGCTCTGAGGTTCCCCAATCGTGAGATTTTTTTTGTATGCGTTTGTTTTTTTATCACCATTAAGGTAGCTGCATTCCACTTCAGAGATTGTTTACGTATGAGCTTTACAGTGAAGTTTTTTGTTGACACTTTTGTCATCCTATCCTGTGGATTTATATGATATGGAACTCAACTATTCTGTTCACATCAGGTCCTCTACCCTTTATATAAAAGTTTCCCTAAATTAATAGAACTGACGATTTTGTTCCTCCGAGTCTGAATAAGTCTTTATGTTTCTTATTTGTATAATAATTTATCATGGACTTGGTCCAACTAGTCTGGAAAATCTTATCAATCTGCAAAAAGTGAACTTTATGAACGCTGGAAATGTTAAGACCTGATCCCTTCTTCTTCCCGCCCTAACACTTTTTTCTCTCAGGAGACGTAAATGTGCTGCCACAACTGAACTGTTAGTGTTCCATATCCCAAACTTTGCTATCGAAATCCAATGGTCTTTGTCTCCAACACTGAATTTAAGCATGAATGCATCAATGTGCTTACTCAGATCATGGCTTTGAAAACCGCAACTGAATGAAGTATGTGGGTCTCTAGTAGAGTAATAAAGGGTCAGACAGAGAAAACGATGGGACGACTACAGCAGAGTGAGCTGGCCTTGAGTGGAACTACTTGCTGCTGAAAGCTGAGAACCACGAAGAGTGGAGGAAGCTGGTTGCAAAGTCGTCAGAGGTGCCCCAACGGTCTACTACACTACAGGGACAGGTGAATTTGAAGTAGAATGCCTGGACTGTTGTAGTGCCTGTACTTAACAAAAGTTGGGAGTCATTTACTATCTATGGGGTTGTGGGTGAAGTGTACAAGATAAATGAGGGAAAAAACGGAAAACATCCAGTACTAGGCTGCTGCTGCTCCTGCTCAAAATTTGGATATGACATTTGCTCTTTGCTTCACCAGTTCGCTCACAACAAAAGAGGTATTAAACGCAACACAACAAACTACCATACTGTCAACGGGACAGGCAGCAGGTATTTCACAAGCCCAAGACATTGTCCAATAACCGTCACAGCCACAGCACTGCCGACACAGTCATGTCCATGAACTGTCCCCACCCGATGACAATGACCTTTTCTGCTGACAATCTTCTTGTTACTCTTTGGCGGAGCAATCCTATTGGAGCGGCCGTACGTTCCGCTCCGCAATCCTCTGTAATTAAGCTGCCATGCCATGCCCCCAACCGTCCGCTTTGGCTTCCCCTCCACCTCTGCCGGCCCTGTAAGCAGTTTACACCACAAGCGAGAGCATCATCTAGGGAAAGACGATTACTCCTTTTCCAAAGACTGATGTACGGACATGACAATGCAAGCGTTTGATTTCTATTTTCCCTGCCGGAACTTTGTGGTATCGATCACCATGGTACAGCAGCACTGGGGTGCTCCAGTTGCTGGAAAGGCAGGCTTTGATTCGGTGACGTAGTTCTTGACAGGCAAACCTTTTGTCTTTGAAAACGCTCCAGTGGACGTAGTACACTGACTGAAATGTCAAATGATGACCTGTGTATAATATTCGGTGAATCCCATCCACACAGCACACAAGTTCCTTCAGGAAGAAGTTTCCAAAGTCCAGTGCTGCCTCCCTTTCCAGAGAAAGAAAAATCAATAGTACTTCCTCATTAGCCTAAAAATTTCCTTTTAAAAAAACACGTGGATTTTCAAGCTCATCTCTGTGATCACACACTGTAATCCGAGCTCGATCAATAATGTTTTCACTTTCTCATGCATACTCTTCATCCTTTTTGCCTCTCGTGCTGCAAAAAGAGCTTCTGTTATCTATAACTTTGAAGAATTTTTCAGCCAATGGCAAGAAACTAGACGGTATGAATATTCAAAAAACCCCAGGAATATTTTTGAATCAATGTTACAGCGCAACCTATCAAAATTGACAGATTAACCAGGAAATTCTCGAGTCAGAAACCAATGAAACCTAAGAGAACTAACAGGTTTCTCGACAAAACAAGCATAACAAGTTCTTTGGACACAATTATATGCTCTGTTCTGGCCACAGCTAGCTCCTGTTCAGAACAGTGCAGACTGAGTGTGTTCATTGGGTGCCTGAGGACTGATACTACGGTTGTCAAGGGAAGAATGTGGAGTTGCTGTGGAAATCTAGCCCAAAATTCCTGACAAAACGGCAACTCTCCGAATCTGCAAGGCCTGGTTAGGATATGAAGGTGTTATTTTTTATATAAAAACAAACCCTCTAGAGTTTAGAATATTTCCATGGCTTTCAATTCAAATAAACCTTTTAAAATGCCATCATTGTCATCATCATCTTCAATAGTTGACTCGAACTGGTCTAAAGAAAATAACTGACTCTAATTGTGAGTTTGGCGGGATTAAAACTGCAGAACTCTGTTCGATAGACACTATATCTATAGATATAGAATCACCAAACTCTATTATTAGTAAGATGCTTTGGGTGTGTGCACGAATGTTTGATTTTTACCACAAACGATGAAAAAAGCAAATGAGATCGTGTTTAAGTTAGTCTTTAAATTTCCTAGGTCAATCCCACTGAATCACTATACTCATGGAAACAATTTTATGGTATGCTATGGTATGTATGTATGGTATTTTAGGTTGGATGGTATGGTGTGGTGTGGTATGGTGTGGTGTGGTGTGGTATGGTTGTATGGTAGGTATGGTTGTATTTTAGGTATGGTATGGTATGGTTGGTATGACATGGTATGTATGGATGCTATAGTATGGTATGGTATGGGTGAGTAAGGTATGGTATGACATGGTATGGTATGGTATGGTATGGAATGGTTTCGTATGGTATGGTATGGTATGGTATGGTATGGTATGGTATGTATGGGTTTGGCAGAGCATTTAGAATATGGTTGGTTATGGTGTGATTATGGTTATAGGGTAGGGTAGGATAGGGGACGGGGGTTACGTGTATGACACAGTAGGGAAGGACAGGTGGGGGCATGGAGAGGGTAGGGAGGGTATAGTGGGATCAGGTTGACTTATTTGCAACAGTCCAGGCGAGAAAACGTTCAGAGCATTATGCTGCCTATGGCTTCTGCACTGGCTGCCAGTCCACCAGAGAATTGCTGCTGACTCTGAAATATCGTTTTCTTGCGTGAAAAGTAGGCTACCCATAAAATGGCCACAGTTCAACCAAGTTCGATACCTCGGGTCAATACTGCGGGTCGATGCACGTCTCCACTGGGTGTGTGTGTATTGATTGATGGCATTCTCCTTTGCACTGAATATCATTTACTTCATGTCTGAGGGAATGTACGACTCTCGTGTGTGTGTGTGTGTGTGTGTGTGTGTGTGTGTGTGTGTGTGTGTGTGTGTGTGTGTGTGTGTGTGTGTGTGTGTGTGTGTGTGTGTGGTGTGTGTGTGTGTGTATGTGTGTTGTGTGTGTGTGTGTGTGTGTGTGTGTGTGTGTGTGTGTGTGTGTGTGTGTGTGTGTGTGTGTGTGTGTGTGTGTGTGTGTTTGTTGTGTGTGTGTGTGTTGTGTGTGTAGTGTGTGTGTGTGTGTGTGTGTAAGTGTGTGTGTGTTTTGTGTGTGTTGTCTGTGTTTGTATGTGTGTGTGTGCTGTGTTGTGTCTGTGTGTGTGTGTGTTTGTCTGTGCTGTGTGTGTGTCTGTATGTATGTGTGTGTGCGTGCGCGCATAAGCGTGTATGTGTGTATATATTCGGTGTGTGCTATTATGCAACGCTTTTAACCAAAACATCGCGTTCTACGCATTTTCTGTGGCTTATGAATAATCTACCATTATGGGCAAGAGAGAGAGAGAGAGAGAGAGAGAGAGAGAGAGAGAGAGAGAGAGAGAGAGAGAGAGAGAGAAGAAGAAGACGAGAGAGAAGACAGACAGACAGACAGACAGACAGAACAGAAGACAGACAGACAGAGACAGACAGAGACAGAGAGACAGAGAGAGACAGAGACAGACGAGACAGAGACAGTAGACAATGACAGACAGACAGACAAACAGACAATTAGAGGACAGAGACAGAGAAGAAACTTAGTGAGGGTAAAAGCTCTTTTACCTTCCCAATTTCGTGCAAGGATACTGCTAACTAGGTCAGAGAGAAAAACGACCATGCAGAAGGGGAAAAAAATATCGACCACTTTCTTTTATGCTGAAGCGAAGCTCCCCTCGGGAACTAGGTATAACGTAATCAATGGCTGTGATTTAACACTTTCAATTTTTCTTGATTTTTTTTTCTTCACTATGTTAGGGAGATTCCATGGTTTCTATCGTATGAAAACACACTGCCGCGCGTGCAAGAGCGAATATAATGAGCAATTAAAAGCTCGCGCGCTCGTACACACACACACACACACACACACACACACACACACACACACACACACACACACACACACACACACACACACACACAGTCATGTACACCCGTACATCAGGTGTACGCACAAATACTGCCCGTTCAGTAAAAAATATACATGCATACACGCAAGCACGCATAGCCAGGCACACACAGACACACACGTCATTTCATAGCACATCTATTGAAGCAATTGTTAGTGTGCGTGCACGCGCGATGTGTGTGCGCGTATGTATGTGCGTGCATGCGGATGTGGATGTGTGCATGTGAATGTGTGTGTGTGTGTGAGAAGAGAGAGAGAGAGAGAGAGAGAGAGAGAGAGAGAGAGAGAGAGAGAGGAGAGAGAGAGAGAGAGAGAGAGAGAGAGAGAGAGAGAGAGGAGAGAGAGAGAGAGAGAGAGAGAGAGAGAAATTGAGACAAGAGTCAGACAGACAGACAGACAGTGAGACAGACAGATAGACAAACATACACACACAGACACACAGACAACAGACACACAGACAGACACACAAATACACATAAACACACACACAGGGGGACGGGATAACTTGGTGGCTAGAGTGATGCGCATCACGCTCGTGATCTACTGACCCGGTTTGAATCTTGTTCAAGAGGTGTTTTCCTTAGAGTTGACATCAGTGCCGACTCCACTCCCCCCAAAAGTCCTTCGAATGAGACTATAAACCGAGGTCCAGTATGTACGCATGTAGAACATCTTGCGCACACGTTAAAAACCTGATTTCCCCTTTTCGTAAGATGATACCATTGTGTGCCGGTGGGAACGGGTGACAAAATCACAAAACTGCATACACACGGGGACTGGATGCTAAAAAAAGCACATGAATGCTTATGCCATATTATCTTCGAAATAAAACGATAATACCCCCTCCCCCATAAAAAACAACACAAAAACAAACACAGAGGCACACAAAACGGACAGAACGGCACAGAAAGAGACAGACAGAGAGGTCCATCCATTGCAAATTCCCTTTAAATCTCCAAGACAGATAGGTGACCAAAGGGGGCAGGCAGGCAGGCAGGCAGGCAGGCAGGCAGGCAGGCAGGCAGGCAGCAGGCAGCAGGCAGCAGATAGGCAGGCAGGTCTGATGGCTTCACGACATAGCGGCAAAATCGATGCACCCCTGCCGTTACGCAAGTTGCGGAATTTCGGGACACATTTGTCCCCCTCCCCCCTTTCCCCGATTTGATCTCCCTCCGTTTTAATCCATTTCTCCCTCCCTCCATCCCCCCCCCACTGTCCTTTCTGGCTGTTTCTTCTTCACATGCATCCCTTTCCTTCCATTTTTTTTTCCATTTCGAGATATTCTGGTTCTGTCTGTGTAGAGTCTTCTTCTTCTTCTTCTTCTTCTTCTTCTTCTTCTTCTTCTTCTTCTTCTTCTTCTTCTTCTTCTTCTTCTTCTTCTTCTTCTTCTTCTTCTTCTTCTCTCCTCCTCCTCCTCCTCCTCCTCCTCCTCCTCCTCCTCCTCCTCCTCCTCCTCCCTCTCTCTCTCTCTCCTCCCTCTCTCTCCCCCCCTCTCTCTGTGTATGTATGCACGTCTGTCTGTCTGTCTGTCTGTCTGTTGTCGTCTGTATTCTCTGTCTGTCTGTCTGTCTGTCTATCTTCTCTGTCTGTCTGTTTGTCTGTCTGTGTTTCTGTCTGTCTTTTATCTCTTTATCTCTCTAATACAGCCTTTATCTCTGTCAGTCTTGCCTGTCTGTCTGTCTGCCTGTCTTGTCTGTCTGTCTGTCTGTCTCTGACTCTCTCTCCCACCCGCCCATTTTTTCTCATTTTCTTCCCACCAATTTCTCTCTCTTCATTCCACCGCTGCGTGCATCCTCTTCCTTTCACACATTTATTTACCCAGCTGACGAACGCAAATAAGATGAAGATCTTCATTTAGTTTGCATCTGTTTGTCTGTCTGTCTGACTCTGTGTGTGTGCGTGTGCGTGCAAGTGCATGCGTGCGTACACGCACGTGTGTGAGTGTGTGTGTGGCGCACGCGCACTCGTGTGTATGTGAGTGTGTGTGTGTGTGTGTGTGTGTGTGTGTTGTTGTGGCGCGCGTGTGTGGGGATGGGTGGGTGGGGGGTCTCTCTCTCTCTAACTCCGTCTCTGTCTCTCTCTGTGTCTCTATCTCTCTGTGTGTGTATCTCTCTCTGTGCGTCTCTCTGTTTCTCTCTCTCTCTGTGACAGAATATCAATAAATTTGTTTACCGGAATATCAGATTCCTTTACTTATGAGGACACGTGTCCAAGCACATACAATCGATTGCACGTGCAACACACACATGCGCGCGCGCACACACAGACACACCAGACACACACACACACACAGACACACAGACACACACACACACAACACACACACATCCACACACACGCACGCACTCAGACACCACACTCTGACATACACACACAGACACACGTACGCACGCACACACGCACGCACGCACACACACATATATTCACACATAGTTTTCCCCCTCCTCTCTCTCACGTATGCATACACACGCTCTCCTCTCTCTCTCTCTCTCTCTTCTCTCTCTCTCTCTCTCTCTCTCTCCTCTCTGTCCCATCATTTATCCCTCCCTCCTTTCCCCCTCTCTCTGTCTCTGTTTCTGTCTCTGCCTCTCTCTCTTTCTCGTCTAATTCACTAAATATGAACAGACTTTAAACATACAACACCTCTCTCTTACACACACACACACACACACACACACACACACACACACACACACACACACACACACACACACTCACACCACTCTACCTTCCCACGTCCACATCCCCACCCCTCGCCATCCCACACACCACCCACAACTTTCAAAACCGACCAACACCCACGCGCAAGTCAACACGTGTTCGTTGCGGGGATGCTGGTACAGGGAGAGAAAGAAGGGCATTAATGGCCATCTGTGGAGGCGTGAGGAGGACACAACATGATCCAATCACACCTCACCGTGGATCGACAGACAGACAGATAGACAGACAGACAGATAGATAGACAGATAGACAGACAGACAGGCAGGTGACAGGATGGGATGCACGTGCACATCGCTCCTTGATCGCTGGGCACAAACATACATACACGCGTTCAAACACGCGTTTTTCTCTCTCCTTCCCTGCCTCCCTCTGTCTGTCTGTCTGTCTGTCTGTCTGTCTGTCTGTCTGTCTGTCTGTCTGTCTCTCTCTCTCTCTCTCTCTCTCTCTCTCTCTCTCTCTCTCTCTCTCAAGAACTTTTAATGCATGTGATGTGATCTTGCGGCTGATCTTTGAAGATATCTCATCTGAAACGAATCGAAATAGTGGCTGCAGCGTTTGTGAATGGATTGTATACAGGAATCAAAGACCTCCGTGAATGGGGGTCTTGCGTGCAGAATCTTTTTAGCTAGAAGACGAAAAAATGTCCCCGACATTTCTGCAGGAAAAATCACATTCACAGATAACATCGTTATATAATATGAATGCAGGAAAATGGGGTAGAAAATGTGTGGCACTGTACCATGACGATAGGTTTTCCCCTTTGGACAGTATGTGGGATTGTTTGCATGGCAAAACATTTATGACTAGGATAAGATTAGACTTCACTACGCTGCACTACAGTATACAGGACACGACACGATACCATACTACCCTTCACTACAGTACACTACAGTACACTACACTACAGCACACTACACTACACTACACTTCACTACACTACACTACACTACACTACACTACATACACTCATTACACTACACTACACTACACTACACTACACTACACTACACTACACTACACTACATTACACTTCACTACACTGCACTACCTACACTACACTACCACACTACATAGTTTACGCTACACTA
>CM060323.1:35912514-35922514 GCA_030674155.1 Stramonita haemastoma | reverse complement strand
GAGAGAGAGAGAGAGAGAGAGAGAGAGAAGAGAGAGAGAGAGAGAGAGAAGAGAGATGAGAGAGAGAGAGAGAGAGAGAGACAGAGAGACAGGAGAGGAGAGAGAGAGACAGAGAGAGACAGAGAGAGACAGAGAGAGAGAGACGAGAGAGAGAGAGACAGAGAGAAGAGAGAGAGAAGAGAGAGAGAGAGAGAGAGAGAGAGAGAGAGAGAGAGAGAGAGAGAGAGAGAGAGAGAGAGAGAGAGAGAGAGAGAGAGGAGAGGAGGAGAGAGAGAGAGAGAGAGAGAGCAGTAGATACAAGTTCCATCCTTTTGTCCTAGTCATGATTTTTTTTTTAAACTTCGGTCAGTTTTCTTCATTCTCAGTATCATTATTCTAGCTTTTTTGTCCTGTTTATGGAAAAATGATTATTTTGTTATACGTTTCTCCTTTCTCATCATGATTGTTTCTTCGTCGTCACAATTCGCCTAGCTCGTCGCTACTTTTCCATCTGTTCTCCTTCTGGTCATACATGGTCATTCTAATTCTTTTTCAACATACATCATCTTTTTCAAGTCACGCTTTTTTTTCTCCTACCATCTGTTCTCTTTGTTTTCCACTACCATTACAAGGGACCATCACCGCTGCAACCACCACCATCATCATAGTCATCATCATCATCACCATTCTTCTTCTTGTTCTTGTTCTTCTTGTTCTTGTTCTTCTTGTTCTTGTTCTTGTTCTTGTTCTTCTTCTTCTTCTTCTTCTTCTTCTTCTTCTTCTTCTTCTCCTTCTTCTTCTTCCCCTTCTGCTGCTGCTGCTGCTGCTGTCGCCATTACAGTTTTATCTTTCAATAATTTTCCTTCTACATCTTTTTCTTCCGTTCTCTTCCTTCTTCCCTCTCTTTCCCCTCCTTCGTTTTTCCCTTCTTTATCTCCCTCTCATTTCTTCTCCTTCTCCCTCTTCTCCTCCTGCTCCATCCTCCATACTCCTCTCTGACAGACAGCAAATATGACCATTGCCAGACTTTTCCAATACCAGTCCAGGTCCGGCCTGGATAGAAGTCTCCTTTCATATTCAGCCCCAGTAATCATGCACGGCTGGCCGGCACACCGTGTTTTTCCCTCCCCCTGTCTTGTTTGCTCAGCAAGCACAAGACCCCGGGCCAGAAGAAAAGGCGTGGGCGATTTTTGCTAGGGACATATATCTATCGCAGTGATGCTTGGCGGGACATGATACAGGCATGTGCGTATATTATTGGTTAGAATAGTCTTTTTACAAGGAGTGAAGGGAGGGAGGGAGGGGGTGGGAGAGAGGGAGAGGGAGAGGGGAGAGGGAGAGAGAGAGAGAGAGAGAGAGAGAGAGAGAGAGAGAGAGAGAGAGAGAGAGAGAGAGAGAGAGAGAGTCCATGACTGCTTATTTTCCATCAGTAGAACTATTTGGCTTCATAGTCATTTTTCATACTGGCTTATAGAGAAAAAGAGACAGTGATAATTTCCACTACGTATAAATGTCTCTCAGTCATTCTTTTAAGTTATTTTATACTGACTCACATAAACAAGCGGCCTGAAGTTACACGAAATAAACAACCAAACCTCTGCTCACTATTTATCGGCTGACTGGCAACAGAAAAAGATCTAAACGTTGGTGGAAGGGTCAGGATAAGCTATAGGGTAACAGCAACTGGAACATCTCTAAGAAGGGAGAAAGCCCTAAAATCACAGTGACATCTACATAAATGTGACAAAAACTGCTGTAGTATATTACACTGCTTTGGTATACACTGTATTGTTAGCATTGTCTACACATGGAAAGAATTATTTGCATTGTCCAAAAATGGACAGCGATTGTCATGTTGAATTGTTAGTATTGTGCAAATACGACGCGTAGATATAAAGATATGATTTGTTAAGATTGTTCAGAGACAAAGAGTAACTATAATGACATACTGCTAGCATTATCCGAAACTGGAGACCAATTATCATGTTGAATTCTTAGCACTGTCCAAACATGGAGAGCATTTGTTCGGTTATATTGTTATCATTATTTTTTAAAAAAATGGAGGGCAATTATTAGGTTATATTCTTAGCATTGTTCAAAGATAAAAGGTAGCTGTAATATGATATTGTTAGCATAGTCCAATAATGAATACTAACTGTATAGTTAAATAATTAGCATTTTCCAAAACTAGGGAGCAATTGCAATGTTCAAGTGTTAGCTTTGTCCTAAATTGGAAAAATATATTTGAACTGTATAATTGGAAATGAGGTAACTATCCAAAACTGGAAAGCTGTTCAAAGATCATTTTGTTGGCGTCAAAAAACAGACTACGTTTGTAAACTTATATTATTAGCATTAACCAGAGATAGAGAGCAATTATGGTGCCATTGGTTTAGCATTGTCAAACAGTGCAGAGCAATTGCATTGTTGAATTGCTAGCATCATCCAAAACTGGAGAGCAGTTGTTATGTTCAATTGTTATCATTGTTAACAAAATGGAGGGCAATTGTAAAGTTATATTGTTAGCAGTGTCCAAAGAGAACAGGCAATTGTAACATAAAATTGTTATACCATGAAGTTATATTGTTATCAATGTCTAAAAATGGAGGGCAAAATATAATGTTGAATTGTTAGCATTGTCCAAAAATTGAGCCAATTCAATGTTGAAGTGTTAGCATTCTCCATAAATGGAACACTTCTTTAATGTTATAATATTACTGGAATTGTCTCAATAAATAAGGAACACACATCTTATACTATAGTTGTTAGCATTAGCGTATTTGCAGATACTAAGGCCGAGAACTGAAAACGATACTGATCACAAAGGAAACTTTAGACTTCATAACCACCAGGTCGTTTTGAGCCTTGGGAGCAAGACTGGGACCCCGCAAAGAAAGGGAGACAAACCGGGAATGAGACAGGCAGAGGTTGGAGGACAAGGGGTAAGGGTGGAAGAGCGACTGGAAGGAGGGTGGGGGGAGGGGAAGAGAAGGGGAAGGAAGGAGGGCAAAGACGACATTAACAACTCTCTATGCCAAAGACACGCGGACATGCAACCGCATTTCGATCCATTTACAGATCAGAACATCCCTTCCCCTCCCCTCCCCTCACCTCTCCAAGTCCAGTAGAAAAAAAAATTCAATTGCAAAGGCCCTCTTGCCTCTTTCGTTGCTACCTTAAGATATGAAAAGTCCCCAAAATAGCCTTCCTTTGACGTAAAAGAATTCTAAAAAAAAAAAAACAGAGACCAAAAAAAAAAAAAGATTATGCGGGGACCAGAAAGCCATTCAGCATGGAAAATGGGGTCCCTGTCATGTGTTGGTTGTTCGGGGTCTGGAGCTGGAAATCAGGCCATTTGATCTGATCATCAAAGGCTCTCCCCCAGTATAGTTCAGTTACGCACCAGCAGAGTTGTCAGAAATCCCCCACTGCTTTGTAGAGTACATATCTCTTTGTCTGTCTGTCTGTCTGTCTGTCTGTCTGTCTGTCTGTCTGTCTGTCTGTCTCCCTCTGAGGAGAGAGGGGGTACTAAACATTACCTCTTATAGAGAAAAAAGGCCCACAAATCAGTTACAAATAGTATAAGACAAAAAAGTGATAGATGCTAAGAATATTGAGATGACGAAAGGAAAAACCAAACAAAAAAAAAGCATAAAGTGCACACTATTTTGAATAAAAGCACACATGTGGCTCCTTAACAAATTATGTGGGCATGATTATGGCTCATTCAGTGAAAACTTAAATTGATCAGCAATGCATTCACATTTAAAATATTTCTAGTGCTACTGATCCATCACTGGCACCAACAAATACAAGTTTCAATGGAAAGAGAACCAAGGGGAGGTGGGAAGTGTGAGCTAGAGTGGAAGGGAACGCAAACGTTTCTTGTCAAAGTCTTGGAGGTTGGATCTGCATTCGGATCTATTTGTATATCACACGGATCTCTTTCTTGTCCTTTTTTCCTGCAGCTTACTTCTTTCTATTTACAGGTCACTGAATGTTTAACTTTCAGTTCACATTAAAAAAAATTACAGTCTTAAAACTTATTATCGTTTTTACTAATGTCTATGACCACGAAAGTTTGTTCACATCGCCCGTGGTGGTGCAGTTTGATGTCATGCTCAAGTGTCTCTCTCTGAATAGAAAACGCCTTCCCTTGTGCATCCTACTTTTCGACTCGAGGCTGGATGTAATATCACATGAAATGCTGATAAAAGACTTAATAAATTCACTCTGAATTGTAGATCAGAGCAGTTGTTAAAGAGGAATAGACGAATATTGTCAGAGAACAAGACTAGGAACAGAGTAAAAAAGTTTTGAAGTCAAAGGCCAGGAACTATGGCACTGTATCGTATTTCCAGAAGGCAAAAGAAAATTGGCATCTAACAGCCAAGAAGATTTGGGGATATGTAATGTAATGCGATGCAATGCAATGCAATAAAGTATAACATATTTTTACTGTAAGATTTGTTCAAAGAAAAATCCGCTCTCAAAACTTCTTTCTTTTTCGTTGCTATTCATGGAACCCAACGGCCTCAAAATAGCTTCAAGTCAACGTAGGGGAAAGAACGGCATTAGTCATCTATTCATAGTTCTATGCCCAATATGACTAGGGAATCTCGCGTTGGAGATGGCAGTGTTTGATTTGAAATGAAAAAGGATGGTGAGAATATTCTGGAACCAGAGAGCTACAGAGGGAAGCCTGTTGTGACGAACCTCTCTTTTTGGCCTGCTATAAATAGGCTTGCGAAATTCGTCTTTATTTCTGACGTTGTTGAGAGAGAGGAGAGAGAGGAGAGAGAGAGGAGAGAGAGGAGGGAGAGGAGAGAGAGAGAGGAAGAGAGGAGAGAGGAGAGAGAGAGAGAGAGAGAGAAGAGAGAGTGAGAGAGAGAGAGAGAGAGAGTCAGACAGAGAGACAGAGAGGCAGACATACAGATGTGGGGAGTTAGGGTCAGAAACTGGGGAGAATCACATCACATCTGAATACACTAAGCACACTGAGAAGATTCATCACGATATTCATACATTCATCTTGTTCATAGTCCTCTTGGCCCAGCAAGGAAGGGGGGGGGGGGGGGGGGAGGAAGACAGAAGATCCATGAATCTGCTTAGCAAGCAATGCTGAACAGAGCACCGGCTCCTAGTATATATTCCGGAAATTCAAAAACTCCCGAAGGCACGTTCAAAATTGAATCCAAAAGTCTATCTGCGACAATTACCTTCAATTTTCCATCAAGTATGTATAATATATTCTTCTAATAAAAAAAATATTATAATAGTATTCACGCATACAGCGCTTTTATCTTGTATAAATGCAAATCAAAGCATAAGTTCTAAAAAGTGCAGTAAACACTATAAACGTTGAAGAAAAGAAAGGTCCGGAGTAGTACATAAACCGATGGCGTGTTGTTGTTTTTGATATGTTTAAGGATTGCGATGACATTTTTCTTCTCTTTTTCTGAATAAACAGCTCTTTCAATCAAAAAGGAACGGAATAGCTCAGTGATCAGAGCACTCGTTTTCCCCCAAGCTACTGTTAAGCAGCGTTGAGCGTGGTTACCAAGTGGATGGGTGACCGTCCGCGCGCCTTGGTTTCAGTACAAGTCACCCAGTTCACTCAGCTGAAAATGGGTACCTGCCGTTTGAAGGGTCAGGGAAGGTAGATCGAGCAGGTAGGGAGATGAGATGGACTCCACCCTCAAAATGCTGGCTCCTAGAAAATCTGAGGTCTCTGATACCTCACTCCATGGGGTGATCACACAGGTTATAGAATACAGTCATTACCTTTACTTTGCCTCAACCAAGTAACAGAAAACGGCAACCAGCAGAAGGGAGAGAACTCCTTGTCGACGATGTGTAGGATAATGACCACCTTGAGGATGACGTGATAATGGCGAGTACGATAAAAGACGTCAGGCATTGCCTGGGCTCAAGTGTCGTGGCAGGATGAAAGCTCCGAGGAGAAAAAGGAAATGTAAGGAAACAAGACAACAAGAAAAAGAGGACGTACGTGAAGAACGGAAAAACCCTGCTGGTGTCAAACACATAAATATTGAATAACCTTTCCACTTATTTACAGTTATTTTTTACAGCTGTACAAATCCATATCTAAAATGTTTTCTTTCTGTCCCTGCACTCTAGCTGCGCCCACAGTGTTAAACCCTTCCCAAAAATAGTGTTCTTTGTCAATGCAGAGAGTTGCTTGGCGTGGAAAGCTCTCTTCGCGTCATACCCTGCTTTAGATGTGAAAGGGTGAAGATGTTGCAATTGGATTGGCTATCAAACCTCTATGCTCTGCTCTCCAAACTCTGTCAGAGATGTGGGCATCGGATACTTGATGAAGCTCTTTTTATGATGGGGTGTGTGCGTGTGTGCGTGTGTGTGTGCGTGCGTGCGTGCCTCTGTGTGTGTATGTGTGTGTGCTCGCGCACGCGCGCGCGCGTGTGTGTATGTGTGTGTGTGTGTGTGTGTGTGTGTGTGTGTGTGTGAGAGAGAGAGAGAGAGAGAGAGAGAGGAGAGAGGAGAGGAGAGAGAGAGAGAGAGAGAGAGAGAGAGAGAGAGAGAGAGAGAGAGAGAGAAGAAGAAACAGACAGACAGACAGACAGACAGACAGAGACACAGACAGACACAGAGAGAATTGTGTAAGTTGTGCGTTGTAATACTGTACTGTGGCGCGTGTGTATGTGTTTGTGTGTGCATGCGCGCATACATGCATGCATGCATCCGTGTGTATGTGTGTAAGCATGCACACCCAGTTATGTATGCAGCCACATGCATAAGCCTACATACAGAAAGCCTTATATTCTTACTATATAAACAAAATCTATCAAAATGTACAGGCAAACGAAAATCTTATAAACCCCAATATCTCCCAAAGTCTGGAACGAGGACAGAGGAGCTGGACCAAAATAAGAAAAAAAAGGGGCAGAAAAGAGAACCCAACAATTCCACATCTCAAGTTCAATGGCAGGGAACCCCCCAGGTTATTTACAAATGGAAACACTTTTCCCCGCTGCTGCTGTTTGCTCAAACAACACACCATTTCTAAGACCCTCTTTCAGCGGCCTCGTTATTTTTGGCTACGAATCTCCCGAAATAGCCCCTCCATCAATACTGGCTCCCCAAAATCTGCATCAGAAACCCAGTGAGGAGGAAAAGTGTCCTCCCTGTCACACAGCCAGCCCTCTGTGTGAGTGTGTGCAGATATCATGTTATTGGGTTTGGCCATCGAACGCTTCAGGAGGGACATGTGGGCTGTGCAGGAGGACAGGAGTTGTCGGATAATTTACCCGAGGGGGGGGGGGGGGGGGGGGGGGGAGGGGGCTGTCCCCTGAGGGTTCCCTGTTGGAGAGATATATTTATATATATAGCTTTTTTTGTTCTTGGACCAGTCTGAGTTAATCAACAACAGCAGATTCAAAGACTGTTTTAGAGATTCTAATTACTCCGTTTTGCAGATACTTTATCAAGTGCATACCAGGCACCAAGATTTGTGAGGAAGCGAAAACTGGGTAGATATAAATCACTATTGAAATTTTGTTTTGGCTTCCAGGTTCCCAAGGTGATGTCAATGTGTAGTGGACATATCATAGACATAGGCTACACTCTATTTAATTTTTGTGAAATACTCTTCCCAGTAAATGACAGACCCAAAGCGAAGATGACCTTTAGTTGTATGCAGAGTATATTCGTGTCTTTGCTATCCACCGACCACTGGCATAAACTACATGATATCTAACACACTTCATCCTCTGCTGTAGTGAACGCCAAAATAAGAATGAGCACGAGGCAGGTTCATGCATACAATTCTCCACCTTAACCCACCAGGCTCCTCTGAGATTCAAACCCTTAACCCGACACTCCACAGTCATCATGATTAACAGACTGTCACTCAGCCGCCCAGTCCATCACTGATGACTAAAGGACACCACCACCAGAACCTCTCTCTGAGCTCAGAGGCCACTGCAGGAGCCAGCACAGGTCCACCACATGCATTGGTCAATTTGAAGAGGACACCCTATCATTGTCAGCACTGAGCTGGGTCTCGTGAAGAGCAGAGGAACAAAGAGGCAGTTAGAAGGGAAGGGGTGTGTGTGTGTGTGTGTGTGTGTGGTGTGTGTGTGTGTGTGTGTGTGTGTGTGTGTGTGTGTTGTGTGTGTGTGTGTGTGTGTGGTGTGGTGCGTGTGTTTGTGGGCATGCATGCGTGCGTGTGAATGTGTGTGTGTGTATGTGTGTGTGTGAGAGAGAGAGAGAGAGAGAGAGAGGAGAGAGAGAGAGAGAGGAGAGAGAGAGAGAGAGAGAGAGAGAGAGAGAGAGAGAGAGGAGAGAGAGAGTGAGAGAGAGAGAGAGAGAGGAGAAAGAGAGAGAGAGAGAGACAGAGACAGAGACAGAGAGAGAGACAGAGACAGAGAGAGAGAGAGAGTAGATGTAGGGGGCGTCTATGTGCACCTCCCGGCGAGCACAGCAAAACATATTCTCTTTTCATGACCACGAAAAGCTTTCGACAAAGGGAGAGAAATATCACCCATCAATATGTTTACAGGATTTATTGTTTCCCTTTGGCAAGCCATCTATCGACCAAGATACATCTCTGGCAAAGCTCGCCATTTTCATATAATTCGTAGAGGACAATTGTTTTTTCTTTATTTGCCTTATTTTTCTAACGGAATAGTTTGGGCAACGCTTGGCTGGCAATGCCTGACAATGAAGATAATATGTTAAAACCATGATATACTGGATGGAAACGTATAGATATGAACTTCATACTCTTTCTTTTTGTCGCCTAATGGTGCACACAAAATGCATACATGATCGCACATAAAGACGGATAAGACACATAGACGCGCAGTCAGAGGGAAAGACAGACAGACAGACATGTCAGAGAGAGAGAGAGAGAGAGAGAGAGAGAGAGAGAGAGAGAGAGAGAGAGAGGAGAGAGAGAGAGGAGAGAGAGAGAGAGGAGAGAGAGACAGAGACAGAGACAGAGACAGAGAGACAGAGGCAGAGACAGAGACAGAGAGTAGTAGATACGTGTTTTATCCTCTTGTTATTATGATTTTTTTTTCAACTTCGATCAGTTTTCTTCATTCTCAATATCATCATTCTAGCTTTTGAGGTGTATGGGAAAATACATTTTTTTAATATATAAATCGTGATTATTTTAAGTTTTTCTTCGCCTACAACTTTCATCCTCTATCCTTTCTCATCATGATCGTTTCCTCGTCAACATGATTCGATTAGCTCTTCCCTACTTTTCCTGTTGTTTTCCCTCTGGTCATAAAATTCTGATTTTTCTTCTGTCTTTTCCCTGTCAGGATATTTTCTCTTGCTATCTCTTCTCACTGTTTTCCGCATCACCATCATCATGATTACCATCGTCGTCTTCTTGTTTTTGTTGTTGTTCTGCTGTTGCTATTACACCTGCATCTTTCTTTCATTTTTCTTCAACTACTTTTCTCCCCTCACCTTCCTTTCTCTTCCTTCTCTCTTCCTCATCCGCCTCCATCGTTTTCTCCTTTTCCTTCCTACTATGTCTCTTCTTCTTCTCAATCCTCTTCCCTCCTCTTCTCCTCCTCCTCCTTCTCCATCCTCCTCTCCGACAGATAGCAAATATGACCAGTGCCAGACTTTTCCAAAACCAGTCCAGGTCCAGCCTGGATAGAAGTCCTCTTTCATATTCAGCCCGATTCATCATACGAGGCTGGCCGGCACACCGTTACTTTTCTCTCCCCCCCCCTGTCTTGTTTGCTCAGCAAGCACAAGACGCTGGTACAGAGGAAAAGGCGTGGGCGATATTTAGTATGGATACCTTACACTGGTGCTTTCGGGGACATGATACAGGCATGGGCGTAAATTGTGGGTTAGAATAGACTTGTTGTCATAGGAGAGAGAGAGAGACAAGGCAAGGCAAGGCAAGGCAAAGTATTTTATTCGAGGATAATAGATAAGCACTCGTGTGCTTTTTTACATCCAGTCCCCGCCCTTTTCAGGGATACATCAAGATGAAAAGATACTAAACAAT
>CM060323.1:35882514-35900014 GCA_030674155.1 Stramonita haemastoma | reverse complement strand
AAAGGCTGTCTTGTATGGTGGAATATGGTGTGTTAAGGCTGTCTTGTATGTGGAATATGGTGTGTTAAAAGCTGTCTTGTATGGTGGATATGGTGTGTTAAAGCTGTCTTGTATGGTGAATATGGTGTGTAAAGGCTGTCTTGTATGGTGGAATATGGTGTGTTAAGGCTGTCTTGTATGGTGGAATATGGTGTGTTAAAGGCTCTCTTGTAATGTGGAATATGGTGTGTAAAGACTCTCTTGAATGATAGAAGACGGTGTGTTAAAGGCTCTCTTGTATGATGGAAAATCGTGTGTTAGTGTTTTCAGTACGATGGAAGATCGTTTGTAATGGCTTGTGTGTGGTGGAGACATAGAAAGGCTGTCTTGTGTGGTGGAAGTGAGAAAGGCTATCTTGTGGTGGAAGATTCTTCTATAGTGGAATATAGTGTGTTAAAGCCTCTTACCTATGGTGAAACATGTGTGTTAACACTCTCTTGTATGGTGGAATATAGGTGTTAAAGCTCTCTTGTATGGGAATAGTTATAGTGTTTAACACCTCTCTTCTATGGTGGAATATAGGTGATAAAGCTTCTTTATGGAGGAATGTTATAGTGTGTTAAAGCCTCTCTTCTATGGAGGAATAGTTATAGTGTGTTAAAGGCTGTCTTCTATGGTGGAATACTTATAGTGTGTTAAAGCTCTCTTTTGGAGGAATAGTTTAGTGTGTTAAAGCCTCATTTATGGAGGAATAGTTATAGTGTTTAAACGCTCTCTTGTATGGTGGAATATAGTGTGATAAAGCATCTCTTCTATGGAGGAATAGTTATAGTGTGTTAAAGCTCTCTTTTATGGAGGAATAGTTATAGTGTGTTAAAGCCTCTCTTCTATGAGGAATAGTTATAGTGTTTAAACCTCTTTCTATGGTGGAATATAGCGTGATTAAAGGCTCTCTTTATGGAGGAATAGTTATAGTGTGTTAAGCCTCTCTTCTATGGAGGAATAGTATAGTGTTTTAACACCTCTCTTCTATGGTGGAATATAGCGTGATAAAGCCTCTCTTCTATGGGGATAGATAGTGTGTTAAAGCTCTTTCTATGGAGGATAGTTATAGTGTTTTAAACACTCTCTTCTATGGTGGAATACTTATAGTGTGTTAAAGCATCTCTTCTATGGGGAATAGTTATAGTGTGTTAAAGCCTCACTTCCCTGGAGGAATAGTTATAGTGTTTTAACACCTCTCTTCTATGGTGGAATACTTATAGTGTGTTAAAGCATCTCTTCTATGGAGGAATATATAGTGTGTTAAAGCCTCTCTTCTATGGTGAATCTTATGTGTGTAAAGCATCTCTTCTATGGAGAATAGTTATAGTCGTTTAAGCTCACTCTATAGAGATAGTTTAGTTTTAACCTCTCTTCTATGGTGGAATATAGCGGATAATATCTTTCTATGGAGGATAGTTTAGTGTGTTAAAGCCTCTCTTCTATGGGATGTATGTGTTTTAACACCCTCTTTTATGGTGAATATAGCGTGATAAGCTCTCTTTATGAGGATAGTTATGTGTGTTAAGCCTCTTCTATGGAGAATAGGTATGTGTGTTAAGCCTTCTCTTGGAGGAATGTTATAGTGTTTTAAACCTCTCTCTATGGGGGAATTTAGTGTGTTAAAGCCTCTGTTGGGTGCATCGACTGTCATCTGCAATTCGTCTGCCGTATTAAGTACAAAGAGTCTGGATCCTTAGGCTGATCATATCTTAGTCCACTGCTTGCTGTCTGTTCATCGTCTCTTCTGAACTGTTGGTGTATGTGTTGTGTGCGTGCGTGCACTGATGTGTGTATGTGTGTGTGTGTGCGCGCACGTATGTGGTTATGATATAAATAATGATAAACTGATTCTAAGGATGCTATCGGAAACTCTCGTGATCACAGGATAATACTCAGTGGTGTACTGACATGAAGCATTAGTCTGACAAGAGAGAGAGAGACGAGAGAAGAGAGAGAGAGAGAGAGAGAGAGAGAGAGACAGAGAGAGAGAGGAGAGAGAGAGAAGAGAGAGAAGAGAAGACAGAAGAAGACAGACAGACAGAACGACACAGACAGACAGACAGCAGACAGAGAGAGAGGAGAGAAAGAGAGAGACAGACAGAGATAGAGGGGGAGAGAGGAGAGAGAGAGAGAGAGAGAGAGAGAGAGAGAGAGAGAGGAGAGAGAGAGAGAGAGAGAGAGAGAGAGAAGACGAGAGAGAGACAGACGAGACAGACAGAGAGAAGGACAGCAGCAGACAGACAGCAGACAGACAGACAGACAGAGAAGAGGAGGAGAGAGAGAGAAGAGAGAGAGAGAGAGAGGGGAGAGAGAGAGAGAGAGGAGAGAGAGAGAGAGAGAGAGAGAGAGAGAGAGAGAGAGAGAGAGAGAGACAAAGACAGACAGACAGACAGACAGACAGACAGACAGACAGACAGACAGAAGACGACAGAAGACAGAGACAGGGAGAGAGAGAAAGACAGAGACAGAGAGAGAAAGAAAGAGAGAAATAGTGGGACGGGGGAGGTGTTCACAGTCAAGAATTTGGCATCTCACAGTAGCAGCAGAGCTGAATCAAACAGCTAAACTGAATGTCACAATTAGTTGAATGATAAGCCTTTTGCCCACCAAGTCTTTCTTTAAGCACAGAGAAAGTTGGAAGATGAAGCAACAACAACATCAAAGTAGAGAGAGAGAGAGAGAGAGAGAGAGAGAGAGAGAGAGAGAGAGAGAGAGAGAGAGAGAGAGAGAGAGAGAGAGAGAGAGAGAGAGAGAGAGAGAGAGAGAGGCAGACAGGACAGACAGACAGAGGAGAAGACAGACAGGACATACACAGAGAGAGAGAGAGAGGGGGGAGAGAGAGGGGGAGAGAGAGAGAGAGAGAGAGAGAGAGAGAGAGAGAGAGAGAGAGAGAGAGGAGAGAGAGAGATGAGAGAGAGAGAGAGAGAGAGAGAGAGAGAGAGAGAGAGAGAGAGAGAGAGAGAGAGAGAGAGAGAAGAGAGAGAGAGAGAGAGAGAGAGAGAGAGAGAGAGAGAGAGAGAGAGAGAGAGAGAGAAGAGAGAGAAGAGAGAGACAGACAGACAGACAGACAGACAGACAGACAGACAGACAGACAGACAGACAGACAACAGACAGAGACAACAGATACAGACAGACAAGAGACAAAGAGATACGTGGAAAAGACGACAAGAGAGACAGAACAGATAAGCGGCAAAAAACAAAAAAAGAGAGAAAGGGTATAGCCTAACTGCCACTCTCCACGATCTCCCCAACTCCTACTGATTTCAGTCTAGGCCTGCCTAGCCTGTGTACGTCTCACAGTAATTATCAATGTTGTCTGTGTGAGTAACGCGCGTTTCATGGAGGCGCCGCAGTGAAGACCTGTCCTAGCCAAACGAACTGCCGTCTATCATCACTATTGATCGCCCATTCTCTTCTTGTTTACCACCGTATACATCTGTTGTTACCGTTTTACAAATGTCACCAGACACATAGGTTTGGGCGGGCGGGGACGCAGTGGGGGGGAAAAGGAGAGGGAGGTGGGGAGTGGGGGTGGGGGGTGGGGGGTACAAGCGAGAAAGAGGTTGTTGAGTGGGTGGGAATCAGAAAACAGACGCATAGAGAAGAGGAAGAAAGAGAGACAGACAGATTTTTTTTTGTTTTTACAAGTTTGACTCATATAAGATGACAAAAAGTCTGAAAGGTTTACCTTATGTCACGATTTTCTAAAAAAACAAAATCGATCTAATACATTTTTGGATTAAGACCAACACAAAACATCAACGAACCAACAACAAAAAGAAACAAATACAAAAAACAACAAAGCAGAAAAACAAAAGCAGTTTCTTCCCATGTGATCTCGACCACTGAACAATAAAACTATTCTGTAAAAAGGCTGGGGTTCCTTTGTAAGAGAAACGAGGCACATTGACTACCCCCCTCTCTCTCTCTCTCTCACAAATATACACACAAACACACAGGACACACACACACACCACACACACACACACACACACACACACACACACACACACACACAACACTCTCACACACAACACTCTCACACACATACACCTACACACACAACACACAACACACACGACACAACAAACACACAACACACACCACACACTCACACACACACACACACCCTCTACACACACACACACACACACACACACACACACACACACACACACACACACACACACACACACACACACACACACACACACCACAACACAACAACACAACACACACATCAACGACATGTTTTATCTAGTTTATCGACTCTTCGGCATATTCTGATAAAACCGGAACAAGGAAACGTGCGTAACGCCTCAGATTCATTTTCTTTTTCAACTTCCCTCGGCAAAAATGTTGAACACAGTGACAGCCGATGGACAACGCCTTCCTCTGTTGCTGTCGTGACACAGTTATCGACACAGAAACGAACTGGCTTAAAGCAACTGTCCACCCAGACCAAAAAACTAACATTAAACGTGACTGACTGAGGCCAGAAGGCAGACTAGACCTACTAAAAAATTACAAGCACAGGAAAAAAAAACCACCAGGCACTACGCATCCAACAGGTAAAGGAACGATTCAGAGAGGAGAGAAGAGAAGAGAAGAGAAAAGATTGAAAAAAAGAGAAAAGAAGAGAAGAGAAAAGAAGAGAAAAGAAGAGAAGAGAAAAGAAGAGAAAAGAAGAGAAGAGAAAAGAAGAGAAAAGAAGAGAAGAGAAAAGAAGAGAAAAGAAGAGAAGAGAAAAGAAGAGAAAGAAGAGAGAGAAGAAGAGAAAGAAGAGAAGAGAAAAGAAGAAAAGTTGAAAAGAAGAAAAGAGAAAAGAAGAGAAGAGACGAGAGAAGATGAGAGAAAAGAGAGTAGAGCAGAGAAGAGAGGAGAAGAGAGGAGAGAGTAGAGAAAAGAAGAAAATGAAGGGGAGGGAAGGGGATAGAAGGAAAGGGAAGAGAAGGGAAAAGAGGGGAAGAGAAGAGAAGTGAGGGGAACAGAAGAGAAGTGAGGGGAAGAGAAGAGAAGAGAAGGGAGGAGAAAAGAGAAGATAAGAGAGAAGAGCAAAGAAAAGAAGAGAGAAGAGAAATAAAAAGAGAAAAGAATAGAGAAGAAAAGAAAAGAGAGGAAAATAGAAAAGAGAAGAGAAACGAGAAGAGAAAGTAGAAAAGAGAAGAGGAGGGAAGAGAATAAAAGGAGGGGAAGGGATGGGAAGAGAAGAAAAAAAAGAGAAGGGGAAAAGAAGAGAAGAGAAGAGAGGAGACGAGAAGAGAAGAGATCAAAAGAGAAGATAAAAGAGAAGAGAAGAGAAGAAAGGAGAAGAGAAGATAAAAGAAAATAAATAGAAGAGAGGAGAAGAGAAGAGAAGAAAAGTGAAGAGAAGTGAAGAAAAGTGAAGAGAAGTGAAGAGAAGAGTAGGGAAGAGAGACGGCGACTAAGTTTCGTTTACTCGTGCATGGACGACAGATCTTGCATCTTTTTTCATGGTAGGTTTGCTTGCTCGTAAATAATTTAGGCCACGAGAGGACAATAGTCCTACCTCAGCAGACTTGATGGACGCTATAGCCGATTGGTTAAGGCCCTTTGACTTCAATCCTGGGGGCCTATGAAGTCGTGAGTTCGAATCTCGGCTGCTGCCTCTGGTGAATGAAGGTTGGGGGGATTTTTACGATCTCCCAGGTCAGCTTCAAGTACATACCTGCCATTGCTTTGATTCTCTTTGTGGATGTACACACGATAAAGATTAAATATTCGTGCTAAAGAGAGAGAGAGAGAGAGGAGAGAGAGAGAGAGAGAGAGAGAGAGAGAGAGAGAGAGAGAAGAGAGAGAGAGAGAGAGAGAGAGAGATGAGAGAGAGAGAGAGAGGAGAGAGACAGAACAGACAGACAGACAGACAGACAGACAGACAGACAGACAGACAGACAGAGACAGACAGAGACAGAAACAAAGACAAGTAGAGATAGACAGAGACACAGACAGACAGATATACAAAGAGTGAGACGCAGAGACAGAGAGAGAGAGAGATAGAGACACAGACAGAGAGAGAGATGCACAGACAGAGAGAGACAGACAGAGAAACAGAGAAAGACAGAAATAAAATAGGGAGAGAGACAGAGATAGAGTCAGAAAGATGGAAAGAGAGACAGAAAGAGCCATACTACACTGAATTAAGCTCTCCAGCTTATCATAAGGTAAACAGGTACCAAACCCAGTCCCTGGAGAGGGGTGGGATAACTACCACTTTCAACTTGCCCACCACACACCGCCTGCCTGAAAACTTCAGCGCAGTGTCCTCACAACTCCTGGAGGAGTCCAAGGGAGGAGTCCAAAGAAGTCATTCACCTGTGTATGGAAAGCTAAGGGATGGGGAGGGGAGGGGAGACGGTGAGACAGGAGGGAGAGGAGAGGAGAGGGAGAGGAAATGAGCACCACCCTCATGATGCCTCTGCCAAGATCAGCTGATTCTTCCTCCTGTTTGGTCAGTGACCTTTTACAGTGCGGAGTACTGCAAGATGATCAGTGCCCGCACATGGATGGATGATTACACACACACACACACACACACACGCGCGCGCGCGCGAGTACACACACACACACACACACACGCTCTTACATAAATGTATACGGGTGTATATATATTATATACATATATATAGAGAGAGAGCGAGAGAGAGAGAGTGAGAGAGGAGAGAGAGAGTGACGAGAGATGAGAGAGAAGGAGAGAGAGAGAGATAGGAGAGAGAGATGGAGAGGAGGGAGGAGAGAGAGAGAGGAGAGGAGAGGAGAGAGAGGAGAGAGAGAATTATGAATGAATGAATAATCTTTATTTTTCAAGGTTTTACAGAGTAAGTTTACATACGTTTTTCATCGGCCCTCGCCCTGATTAGGGATTAGCTATAGAAAAATGAAACTAAAAAAATGATAATAAAAATAATAATGCAATAAACAAAAAAGGTAATAGCACCCCCTTACCCACAAACCACCATTACCAACAACAACGACAATTTAACCTTTATTGAAAAAAAGGAGAATAGGATACATTCAACAAAAATGAGGAGAGAGAGAGAGAGGAGAGAGAGAGAGAGAGAGAGAGAGAGAGAGAGAGAGAGAGAGAGAGAGAGAGAGAGAGAGAGAGGAGAGAGAGAGAGAGAGAGGAGGGCATGCGGACGGACAAACAAAAAACGAGACAAAAACAGAGACAAAAAGACACGCAGACACAGAATAACATACAGATAGATGAGGAAGAGACACACACAGAGACAGTAACAGAAACAAAACAAGAGGCAGAAACAGATGTACAGACGCAATAACATAAAGTCAGGTAGACAGACATGGAATGGGGATGTGTATGTGGACAGACACACAGACGGGATAAGTCTTGGAACAACCCCCTGTCATTATTCATGGATGGCATTGCTTGCCATCTGTTCTGTTTCATCAACTCCACACCTCGCATCCCTTCTCCACAAAGATTGCTCAGAAGTGCATATCTCTGGTGCCAGCTTCTAAGAACCGAGAAAGCCACACAAGAAAGCTTCAGTAGAGCAACATACTTATCACCTGATTCTTTACACACAGTTAGTTTGGGTTTTTTTTAAAATCGTCAAACTTCTTGACAAGAAATCTAAAAGAACATTACTGCATTGCTATGTCATGAGTATGTAACATTTCATAACCGTGACAATGTTAACTAGAATTGTTTTGGGTTCCTACTCTGTCAGTTCCCCTGTCTGTGTCTCTGTTATTTGCCATGATTTCTCTTTTTTTGTCAAACTTTTGCCACAGATTACATGCATTGAATATGAGTCACAAAAAAATCCTTTGATTAATTTCTCAACTGACAGACCAAATCCTGTACCATTCCTCGTGGTCAAGACAACAAAGATACCAGGCTTTGGATACGGAAACAAACTAAAGACGTTTCGCTTTTAGACTGGTGGAATTTCTCTTGACCACTAAAACAGTTTGTGCTACAGATTTCACTGATCACAACTGGCTCCTTGTGGACTTCTGACAGAAGATAAAGTTGCCCCCCAAATCACAGCATGCTGAGGTCAATACCCGGGTTTAACGGTATCTAGCGTTACGCATAAGGCCCCCCAACACAAGGTAACAGTCATCACGTGCTGAAGCTAACTTCCTAAGAGAGAGGCAAACTCGTGGACCAAGTGGATGAGCAAACCGCAGTATGTTGATGGCATAGTGACAGCCAGGGAGCTGATTCACTTATTTCGGTACTGGTGATCGTGTCTGTCACAGATCAGTGGAATAGCGAGTTTCCATTTTCTCTGCTCTGTTCTGTGTCGTGACTCCTGTAATGGCTTGCTGACATTGCAGAAACAGGACAGGACAGGGTGGAAGGCTGGTATTACTGGATGATGCAATTCAAGAAGCAATAGTATTAAATGAGTGGTCTTTAAATTGTATGTTATGCGTATTTACCCATTAGCAGTTTATAATGCTGCCACTACTATGCTGTACGATATACTTTTCGACTGTGAGGTAAATACACCAAAGGGTATGGCAATGAAGTTAGCACATCTATGTCGCAGCAATTTTTCAGTGAAGTCTTATTTCTGGGGGTAAGATTCTTTTAACTTGATACCGTGGCTTCTCTCTATGCTGGCCCATCACACTCTGTCCGAAAAACTCAGTGCCGATTCAGGTCTTCTTAACATGTTTTAGCAAATGATGTTGAATGCTTTATAGAAATCTGCCTGAAGATACTGTCACACTGTAAAAGCGCTTAAAATGCATTTTACTTGTTCTTGGTCTTCTTCTGCTTCTTCTTGTTTTTCTTATTCTTGTTCTTCTTTTATTTTTCTTCAGCATCTTGTTGTTGTTGTATATATTTTATTTATTGTTTGTTGTTATTATTATTATTATTCATTACTACTATACTACTACTACTACTATATTGTTGTTGTTGTTGTGTTTCTTCTAGTTTGTTCTTCTTGTTCTTCTTCTTTTTCTTCAAATGCTGATATTATGCAAATTTTCTCGTCTGTCATGTCAGCGAAAATACATTGCGCTGCCGTTAAGCACCTAGCAAGTCCCGTCCAGCACATTTTTATGACTTCAGTATGGAAAAGAAATGTTATCATATCCTTTTAGATCTTACTGAAAAAAGGCAAGAGATGAATCAAGAAAGCAAAAGAAAAAAAAACAAACAAAAAACAGGGGACAGGAAGAAAAAAAGAACAAGGAGAACCAAAGAGAGGGATAGGAAAGAGGGAATTTCCTGGCACAAAATTCCTATTTTTGTTGTAATTAGATGTGTGTTCAGAGGAGATTTCCGATTAAGAGACTGTGAGTAGGTGTCATAGTGTCTCTAAGGCAGAATTTTCAGAAGGTGGGGATGTTATTTTCATTTAAAACAAATCAATTTATTTATTTATTTATTCATTTATTTATTTATTCATTCTTTTATATCGAGGGTAATGGAATAAACACGTTTTTACATCCAGTCCCCCCTGTGTTGCAGTTTTGAAATCCTGTCATCCGTTCTCCACCGAACATAATGGCCTACTTTTTCAGAAAAGTGGAACAATTTTTAACGTGTGCAGCAAGATGTTCTGCGTGCGTTCGCACACGGGACTTTAGTTTATAGTCTCATCCGAAGGACTATTTGTACTGAAAGGCACCTGGCATACCCACAGGGTGAAAGTACACGTCTTACCAATAAAACTGAATCTTCCTGAGAAGGAAAAAAAAAACCCAACAAACTCTCGCCCGTTAAATCCACACAAGACTTGAGGTCGCGCCAGACAATGTAAATGACTGCTTTCAGTGTGCGAGGGCTTTAGAGCTGACTGACACACTATACGGTCAGACAGGCAAAGTCACTGACCCGGCCTTTATAACCAAAACCACAGCTATTTTTAGACCCAACGTCATTTCTAGCTAGGCTAACAGCCCAAACAGCTGATTCACTTGTTCCAGAACGGGCGACAGTGACAGGGGAAAAAGCAGAGATTGCAGGGTGGTTGTTATTTTCTTTTTCTCCTGATCTGTGGTATGCGGCAACTCGCCGCAGTGCTCATTAATGCGTGATGAAATAGGTTTGTGAGGAAATAGATAATAATGATTCCTTGTGTCCTCTTCTCCTCCTCTCTGTCTGTCTGTCTGTCCTTATGTGTGTGTGTGTGTGTGTGTGTGTGTGTGTGTGTGTGTGTGTGGTGGTGCGTGCGTGCGTGCGTGCGTGCGTGGTGGTGTGTGTGTGTGTGTGTGGGGTGTGTGTGCGTGCGGGCGGGCGCGTGTGTGTGCGTGTGTGTATGTATGTATGATGTATGTATGTATGTTGTATGTGTATGTGTATGATGTATGTATCTGTGTTGCGTGTATGTCCTTGTTGGATTCCTTGATGTATGTCTGTTTGTCTGTCTCTGTCGTCTCTCTTCTCTCTCTCTCGTAGTGTGTGTGAGTGTGTGTGTATGCATATCAGTGTGTGTATGTATGTGTGGTGTGTGTGTGTGTGTGTGTGTGTGCGTGCGCGCGTGCGCATGCAAGCAACTGCGTACTCACACTTGCGGTTACCTGGGTTTGAGTGCATCACACGCAAGCGCACGCAGCGCACGCAAGCACAAGCGCGCGCGTGTGTGTATTGTGTGTGTGTATCTGTAGATGTGTGTGTGCACGTGTACGTATGTGTTATGTGTGTGAATGTGCATGCGTGCCGCGCGCCGTGTATATGCGTGTGTATGTGTGCGTGTGTGCATGTGTGTGCATTTGCGTGCGTGCGCGCCCACACGCGCGCGCGTGTGTGCAAGCGACTATTTACGCACAGGTGTGTGAGCGTGTGCTTGGGTGATGCACGCGAGTGCAAACGTGCCTGCGCCGTGTGTGTGTGTGTGTGTGTGTGTGTGTGTGTGTGTGTGTGTGGTGTGTGTGTGTGTGTGTGTGTGTGTGGTGTGTGTGTGTGTGTGTGTGTGGACGAGTCAGAGAAAATATAGGTTGTTGTTGTTTCTTCCAGTGGCCTATGACAGTGGAGCAGGCCTTGGCAACACTTGATTATCGTGCTTCAAATATTCCCCTGCTTATTAACAAGCCAATCTGCTTAATGGAAGGATGCCTTCTATGTATAGCGCGCGCGCGCGCGCGCGTGTGTGTGTAATAATAAACAGAGAGAGAGAGAGAGGGAGAGATTGAGAGATAGATAGATAGATAGATAGATAGAGAGAGAGAGAGAGAGAGAGAGAGAGAGAGAGAGAGAGAAGAGAGAGAGAGAGAAGGAGAGAGAGAGAGAGAGAGAGAGAGAGAGAGAGAGAGAGAGAGAGAGAGCGAGCGAGAGAGCACTGAAAAGCTTTATTGTACATTGGCCTTGGGCCGCTATACAAAACATGATTACATGTTCGGGGCAGGGGTAAGGTAGTCATCATACCAGAAAACATTTTTATTCATTCATTTTCGTAACATCCAATTATGCAAATACACAGAATCACACACAATGTCTTCGAGTTCTCATCATCCCCATCATCATCATCTACATAATCATCGCCATCAGAATCTTCATTATCTATAGCAGCAGCTGCAGCAAATATATCATCATCACTATGATTACTTTCATCATCTAAGACATCATCATCAATGTAATCTTCTTCATCATCTGCACTATCATTATCTTTTTCAACCTGTATAATTATCAACGTCACGATCAACATCTCCACGATCTACATTATGGTCACGATCATCATCATCCTAATCTGCATCATCGTTTCCATCGTCATCTTTAACATCATCATCATAGTTATCGCTACCACTATCACCTTCGATGTCTACACTATCGTTAACATCATTACCTTTAGTATACACATCATCATAACCATCAGCAACATCAGCATTTCCATCATCTTCCTGAACATCTAATCATCATCGTTATCCTCAACAAATACATCCTGTCTTCATCATCTGTATCATCATTGCCATTTTCATCAGTCACATCACCATTACCATCAACCCCCTAAATATCTGCATCATTGTCACTGTCATAATCCTTAACCTCTACATCACCATTTTCAACGTTCATATCGTCTTCACTATCTTCAACATCTTTATAATCAACATCAGCATCATCGTCATCATCACCAATATCTATAACATCGTCACGCCACCTTGTAACATCTGCATCTCCTCGCTATCACCATGTTCAACAGCTACATTGTCATCACCATCATCATTTTTGAATCTACATCGCCATTGAAGTCACCATGTGCAACATGCACATCATCACCACCACCACCATTTTCGTCATACACATCACCTTTATTATCTGTTTTATCCTCTACATCATCATTAATCATCATCATTTTCAACAATTCACATCACCACACTAATAACTCACCATCACCTCCTTCATCAGTTTTACCTTTCACATCATCATCAATCGTCATCATCTTCAATGTCTACCCATCCACTACCATCATCTTCAACGTCTACCCATCCACTACCATCATCTTACTATACCCATCCATACCATCATCTTCAACAATACCATCATACTCATTTAAATCCTCCACTACCATCATCTTCAACATCTACATCCCACCATCATCTTCAACATCTACATACACCATCATCTCAACATCTACCCACCACCACATCTCAACATCACATCATCGCTACCATCATCTTCAACATCTACATCCACCACATCTTCAACATCTCTCACACCATATCTTAACATCTACATCCACCACGGACATCATTGCAAACATATGCTGCCAACATCATCATGGTTATTCTTTCATAATGACTGTTTCGTTGTACAACAGTTCATATGAAGATGGATTCTGATGCAGCTTGATTTACTCATGCTGGTTTCTTTCATCAAATTATGCCTCTCCTATCATTATACATGATCACAGGAATGAACTAAGGACAAGGAATATCTAGTGCTTTAATCACAAAACAGAAAACCCCAACATTATTGTACTGACAATATCATCTCTGTAGTCATAGACTTGACACAAATATATTTAAAAATTGATAAAAGTATAGAGCAAAGTTTTAAGCAAAATAACAAGTTCAAATATGAGAGAGAGTGCGCACGCGCGCGCGCGGCGCGCGCGCGCGCGCGGTGTGTGTGTATGTGTGTGTGTGTGTATGTGTGTGTGTGTTGCGTGTATGTGTGCGCGTACGCACACGCGTAAGTGTGTGTGTTGTGTGTGTGTGTGTAAAAAGTTTTGTGATATAAGTGCATCAACTCTTATGCCCATACCAGTGAAGAGCGGTATACAATTTTAAGTTTTGTCGATATCACGAAAAGAAAGAAATTCAAAAAAGAAAGCAAAGAAAGAAGGGAGGATGAAATGATGAAAGTAAGGTCGAAGAAAGATTAAGAAAGGAACCGGGGAAAGAAAAATGTAATGAAAAGAAAGGAAGGGGAAGGATAGAAATAACAAAGAGATAAAAGGAAGGAGAACGAATATTTTTAATGAATAAGAGAAAAAAAAAGCAAAAAGGAAAAAATGAAAGATAAAAAAGAAAGAAAAAAGAAAGATAGAAACAAAAGAAAAAACAACTAAAGGACAAAAAAAGCTAACCACAAAAAAAACCCGAAATAGTATAAGGTGCTCAGCGCAGAGATTTTCATGAGGCATGGGAGCAAAAAGGGGAGGGAATAAAGCCAAAAGCCAAAAAGAGGGGAGGGAAGCAGGGGTTGTGGAGACAGGGCTAATGGGGAATGGATAGCGACCTCCATTTGCGGGAAGAGACAGTGAGGCATGCCGCTAGTCAGGGTCAAAAAGAAACCAACCCCCTTCCTCTTCTCCGATCTGGCCACTGAGTAGGGGGGTTAAAAAGAGGGAGACAGGAGAGTGGTGGTTTAGGGAGAGAGATGGGGGAGGGAGATAGAGAGGAGAGAGAGATGGAGCGCTTGAGAGAGAGAGAGAGAGAGAGAGAGAGAGGAGAGAGAGAGAGAGAGAGAGGAGAGGGAGGAGAGAGAGAGAGAGAGAGAGAGAGAGAGAGAGAGGAGAGAGGAGAGAGAGGAGAGAGGAGAGAGAGAGAGAGAGAGAGAGAACTTTGTACAGGTTTAATAAAGATGTACATCGGCCTTAGGCCACAATACATGGAGTGCAAGGAGGAGGGGAGGAAACAAAAATACTGAAATTGTGATAAATTCATTACACAAGAAAAAAACCCCAATTCCTTGTGTTGCATGATCGCAATAGCCTTATCTTGAATGGGCTTGGAACTTGATAAACACATTATACTGCATCAATAATGTTGATAACATACATAAAAATCGCTGTCGAAATACAATCTTTCATTCCAGAATGACAGCAACAGTACTTGTAACACATAGCTTATTCTGCACATCACTAACTTAAAATAATATTTTGATGTAACAGCTTCTTCCTTCTATAAATGGAGTGAGAAATGTATCTCGACAGATAAACATTCACACACTCTTGTCATCCAGCCCTTTCATTGCTTAGAGAATTGGTAATAAAAAAAACCAATCTATGATTTAAAGAAAAGAGAGTAATTCATACCCAACTAAAAACAGAATTTTTAGCTGACTCCTATATTCATGTTAAGCTAGATATATTGATTATGTTGATTAGCAATAACGATAATGCAATTTGATTTTCTGAGGGTAAGTCCACAACTGTTTTCTTTTTCCATCCAGCCCTCGTGAGAGATTTAATTGATTTGATTTGATTTGATTTATTCTTTTATATCGAGGATAATGGAATAAGCACTCTTGTGCTTTTTTACATCCAGTCCCCGTGTGTATGCAGTTTTGTAAATGTCATCTGTTCCCAACGGCACACGATGGCGTACTCTTACGAAAAGCGGAACAGGATTTAACGTGTGCGCAAGATGTTCTGCGTGTGTTCGCACACGGGGCCTCGGTTTAAAGTCTCATCCGAAGGACTTTTAGGGAGAGTGGAGTCAGCACTGATGTTAACTCCAGGAGAAAAATCACCTCGACCAGATTCGAACCCGGGTCTTCAAATTGCCAGCGCAATGTTCTGACCACTAGGCTATCCGTCCTCCCTGGAGAGAGAGAGAGAGAGAGAGAGAGAGAGAGAGAGAGGAGAGAGAGAGAGAGAGAGAGAGAGAGAGAGAGAGAGAGAGAGAGAGAGGAGAGAGAGAGAGAGAGGACAGACAGACAGACAGACAGACAGACAGACACAGACAGACAGACAGACAGAGTCCTCTATTGTAACACAAGCAGCAAGCAAGGGAAGATACTCATGCAAAGACCACAGCACAAGAACACGATGTCGTCAAACTCATTGAAAGGGAGATCAGTGAGGGGGACATAAATATTATCTCCCCTCAACATTTCCCATCAGGCGCACATCTCTTGTGTCCAAGAATAGCAGAACGGACATCTTTTCAAAACAGGATTGCATTTGTGCACAGTTTCGTGAATCTTCCTTTGACCTTTTTCAGTTTTTTTTGTAGCGTTCTTTATTCTTTCCTTTTTTCTTTTTTTCCCTTTGTTTTTCTTTCCGTGGATTTTTTTCCTGTTTGTTTCTTCTTTTCTGTCTTTCTTTTTCTTTACATTTCCTCCCTTTAATTCGTTTCTTTCTTTTGTTTTTGTTAAAAAGTTTGCTATGTTGCTTTTCTTTTTTTTTTTATTGGACAGTCTCTTATTGATCCATTTTGTCTGTTTGGCAAGATCAGTGACAACCAGAGAGAATTCCTCTATATACATAAGATAGATTCTTAAATGCCATCGCACATACAGTGACAACCAGAGATAATTGCTCTATGTATATGATTGATTCTTAAATGTCATCACACATTCGAGCTACAAATTAATTTTGTTCCATACAGATATGTCTTAAATCTATTATCAGTCTTTCTTCTATAAAAAAAATTACAGATTTTTTTGGTGACTGATTTAGCTTGGGAAAGGTTTTCTCACTCATCATCACTCAGTCCCATGTCCCAAAGGACGTAGGGGGGACATGAGAGAAGACGCAACAGAGATCTTTTTCCATGCTTCACGATCCTGTGTGGCTAGTAGGAGGTGTTGCAGGGGTTGGGCGGTCCAGTCTTTGATGTTGTCAACCCATGATTTCTTTTGGCGGCCTCTTCTTCTCTTGCCCTCGACTGTTCCTTGCAGGATGGTTTTTGCTAGGGTGTTGTGTCTTGTGGTGTGACCAAACCACATCAGCTTTCTCCTCTTTATGGTGGAGAGCAAAGGCTCTTGGGGGCCCACACGCTTTTTGATTTCTTCTTTCACATAGTTATTGGTCTTGTGTTCTTTGTATGATATTTTGAGGAGTCTTCTGTGGCACTTGTTCTCGAATGCTTGGATTCTCCTCTCTAACTCTGCTGTCAGAGTCCATGATTCACAGCCATATAGGAGGATAGATATCACGAGGGATTTGTAAAGGTGGTATTTGGTGCAGAAGCTGATGTTGTTGCTTCTGATGATCTTCTCGAGTCTGACTAGAGCAGATGTTGCTGTTGCAATGCGAGCTTTCACTTCATTGTTTGATGTGCCATCTTTTGTTAGGATGGAGCCTAAGTATTTGAATTGGCTCACCTCTTCTAGTGTTTCTCCATTCATCTTTATTTCCGTGATGTCATTACTCGCGCTGTTGACCATGATCTTTGATTTCTCTGTACTGACCTCCATGCCGTATGCGCTCGCTCGATCTGTTAAATTGTCTGTGAGGATTTGCAGTTCTTGTTTGCTGCTGCCCATGAGGTCAATGTCATCTGCAAATCTGAGGTTGCAAAGGGGTCTTCCACCAATGGAGATGGAAGTGTGGTGGTTTTGCAGTGTCTCTGTCATGATGTTTTCGAGGAAGAGGTTGAAGAGTACAGGTGAGAGAAGGCAGCCCTAGCGAACCCCAACCGTGGTCTTGAAGAACTCGCCCACGTGATTATTCATAAAAACTGCACTTTCTGCGTTCTCGTACAGAGCTTTGATGACTTCAATTAGACAGCTGTCAATGTTGAAGTGCCTGAGTACTTGCCAGAGGCCGTCATGCCATACCCTGTCAAAGGCCTTTTTGAAGTCTATGAAATTGTGGTACAAGTCTTTTTGGTGTTGGAGATGCTTCTCTATCAGAATTCTCAGATTGAAAATTTGTTCCATTGTGCTGCGTTTTGGTCTAAAGCCCGCTTGTTCTTCTGCCAGGAGTTTTTCCGCTTGGTTTTTCAGTCTGTTGAGGACTACCTGCAGCATGATCTTGCTAGGATGACTTATGAGACTGATGGTTCTGTAGTTCTGGCATTGTTTGAGGTTTCCTTTCTTTGGCAGGGGTATTACAAGAGACTGTGTCCATTCTTTTGGCCATTCTTTGGTGTCGTGGATCTTCTGACAAAGTTCTGTGAATCGCCTTGCTGTTTCATTCCCTCCATTTTTTATGAGTTCAGCTGGGATGTTATCGATTCCAGGGGACTTCCCCTTCTTCAATTGTCTAATAGCTGCATCTACTTCACACCTTAGTATTGGTGGGTCTTTATCTTGGTGTTCAGGGGGTTTGTCAGAAACTATGTTGGTATCTGGGCGTAG
>CM060323.1:35865014-35877514 GCA_030674155.1 Stramonita haemastoma | reverse complement strand
ACAACATAACACTTAATTATTTCTGGTCTTCTTTTTCACGAAGTTCCTTTTATTGTTGCTGTTTTAATTTCCAACAAACCCAGACACACTAGACATCCACTAAAACTAAATTCTATAAATCGGGGACATTCGTTCTCATTTTCCATTCTGCCTCGCAGAAGTTCAGAGGGGAGCGTAATTGGAAACTAAAAGGCCTATTAAGCACACTGAATGGTTGCTAGTCTGTCCTCGTCTCCGTGAATGAAAAATTAAAACGAAGAAAAAGAAAGGAGGAGAAAAAGTACGGAACACAGTGTAAAAAAATACACAACTGTCTTTGTACTTTGCTCTACTGTGTTCTGTTCTTTGTCTCTTTGTTGTTCTTGTTGTTGTATGTCAGAGTCTCTCAGATAAATTTTCACGTTTCAGAAATATTGGTACTGTCTGCATTGTACAAGCACAAGCAAGCAAGCAAGGAAGCAAGCAAGCAAGCAAGACAAGCAAGCGAGCAAGCACACACACACACACACACACACACACACACACACACACACACACACACACACACACACACACACAGTGACACACACAGATAAATAGCATGTCAAATAACCAGACAAACACAGTTAAAACAGACACACTTAACCACATCAACAAAACAAAACAAACAAATAATACAAGCGAGACCGAATGCAGAACACCCTGCAACCCCCCCCCACCTCCCCCTCAACCTGCCCACCCCCACTACAAGAACAAAGGTGGACATGATTTGGCACTGATGGGAAAATGAATAACCAACCACACAGCAGAAAACACAACTCAGACCCCACCCAGGGAAGGCGAACACCGCTATAGACACACAGACATGAACTGACCACAGCTAAAGGGGAGGAGACCGTGAACGGTTTGTAGAAAGCAGGAGGGGGTGGGAGTGGGGGTGGGGTGGGCTGAAGCTTTTAGTCAACATCTCCGATCTAATTTCCTATCCTTTGTGCCTGAGAGGCAGAATTCGATGGAAGAGTAATTGATGGCATCGACTGTGGCTTTTGTATGCGGGGGAAACCCATTGATTGAACATGCTGCTCAGTTTGCTTATGCAGCCCGTTTTTTGATTAAGCAGTTGTTGAGGGGTATGACCGCTTGGGTAGCCTGCTGACACAGATATTATGAAGACTCAGACACACGTACACAGAGACACAGACAGAGATACAGCCACAGGTATAGAAGATCTTACAGACACACATTCATCGACATATCATAGACACATTTACAGAGACACACAGGTACCCATAAACAGATACATACAAAGACACATACGAAAATATGCATACACGCTGAGACACACAGACAGTCGGTGTTACATAAAGACAGGAAGGCAGGCAGACATACAGTAAGTAGGTAGGTAGGTAAGTAGGTAGATAGGTAGGTAGGTAGGTGGTAGTATACTACTACTACTACTACTACTACTACTACTACTACTACTACTACTACTACTACTACTACTACTACTACTACTAGGTGGATCGGTGGTCTAGGAGGTAACGTGCCTTGCTATAGAAAGCGAAAAGTCCGGGTCGGAGTGTACGGTGGTTCGAATCCCGTTTGGGCCCAAAACCTTTCCCCCATCCATTAGACCATGAGAAGTGGTCTGGGCGCTAGACGTTCGGATGAGACGATAAACCGAGGTCCTGTGTGTTATGCATAAGTTATTTATTTTTAACATTGCTTAATACAGCGTGAAACCATGGGGGTAGTTTTATATCAGACCTGATCCTTATTTTATCCCAATTGCCAAAAAAACACCCCAGTAATTTCATCACAGATCTGTCTTTTATTTCATTCTCATCGCCTGAAACAGTCTGTTGGAAACATACCATAATCACAAGACATGTAACAAGCCTTCAGCATTTCAGGCATAATATACAGGGATAACTATCCTGCACTATGTCAGAAATAAGATGCAGGGATAACAAGCCTGCAGTATGTCAGACATAAGATAAAACATAGATAACAAGCCTGCAGTATATCACTAGAGGATAAAGCGAACAAGTGTCAGGAACAGAGGAAGAAGCAGAAAAAACAGACCAGATATTCCCATAGGCCAGCAGACCAGCAAACGAACTCCTGCCAACCAGACTTACACACCTCCGTGCGAAGGACGATAAGAAAATTATTAACAATGAAACGTCAAAGCCTGTAGCCGATAAGAGAGCTGCCAATAATGTAGACCTGTCTTTGTGGCTTGCCCAAGATCAGAACAATGGCTTAGTGGTTTGAACAAGATCAGAAACAATGGCTTAGTGGTTTGAACAAGATCAGAGACAGTGTAGTGGTTTGACAGTCAGAGAATTAGGTGCTGATCCTGAAGACAGTCCTAGGCTAAGCTTACAAAAGATGGTCAGAGCAAGTGATAGCGGCTTTTTATTGATGGAGCAAAGCGATATCGATGAAGTTATGAATTTAACAAAGGCCCAGAAAGAGATGAGAATGCAAACAATGTCTCGCTTAAAGCTACACCAGTTTAGTATTGTGACTTTTGTGATCACAGATAAAT
Source organism: Stramonita haemastoma (assembly GCA_030674155.1). Lineage (NCBI taxonomy): Eukaryota > Metazoa > Mollusca > Gastropoda > Neogastropoda > Muricidae > Stramonita > Stramonita haemastoma. The sequence continues at coordinate 35,874,981 of CM060323.1, read as the reverse complement.
ATGTGTATATATTATATTATATATTATATATATATATAATATTATATATATATATATATATATATATACATTGGGACCCGCTTATAAGAAGCTCGCTTACAGTGAATCCCCCTTATAAGAAAGCAACAATTTGGTTCCGTCGAAGGTGTTTTTATGCAGATAAACAAACAAAATAATGCTTCTGAAAAAAAATCTAGCATAAAACCAGTTTCTATCCTTTGATTACAAGCCATTAGTACCATTAATTCTGATATTCAATCCAGGTATATCAGACCCTGGAGTAAACCCGAGGCCTTATCTTTAACCCTGAGACGTCCGCCCCACCCCAATGCTTGAAAATTAAAAAGCAAATCATATTATTTTTACAGCAACAAGTTTAGATGTTATTCCTGGACATTCAGACCGACTGAGAAGATTCTTTGGTAGTTCATTACTTGCAGACTTGATGGAACATTTGAAAATATACATCGATTCTCTCTCTCTCTCTCTCTCTCTCTCTCTCTCTCTCTCTCTCTCTCTCTCTCTCTCTCTTCTCTCCATCTCTTTCTCTCTAATACATGGTTGGGCTGTGTACAGACAGAAAGGCTTAGTTCTGATCATTTTAGATATGATTTAGCTATCTAGTAGACTCACTGATGAATGGTACGCACCAGACTTTTGAGACCATCCTGAAGTAGTCACTGAGAACTCGACATTTCTGGACTTAATGGTACTGTTTAGGAACATTCCTTGATTACTCATGTCTTTAAGGCCTTGTCGACCAGTCGGGAAAAATCTGGTTCCCCCCTAATTCTTTGCCTAAAACCCTGTGATTCATTAATGGTAAGGTTTTGTGTATGTGGCCGTTTGCCAACCATAAGCGTAGCAGCATTCCGACCTCGGGGATGAAGCCTAAACCTGACACCAGTGTGCATGCAGTTGTTTCTTTTTTTAATGTGTTCATCTGTTCCCACCAGCATGCATTGCTCTACTCTCCCGAAAGACCGAAGTGGTTTTAATGCGTGCAAAATATGATGTTCTCTGTGTGTTAGTACACGAGAACTGACTTTTCAGTTTCACCCAAAGGAACTTCGCAGGAGTGGAGTGGACTGATTGGCACTGCTGTTAACTCCAGGAAAAAATTCCCTCGCACTGGCGTTACGCTAGTGGCTCGAACCTGCGCCTTCAGATCACCAGTAAGCTATTATGATTTGTCACTTACGGACTTAGACAGAACTATGTCGAAATATCCATTTGCTATCGCACCACTCTTTTCCTTGATTAAAGTGTCTGGAAAGACTCAGTGGTACCTCACTTTTCCAAGACTTGACTGACGAATCTAAAAAGACCCGCTAAAAACTTGCCTATCTCCTAGTTAATGGGTCTGCATGGAAATACACATTGATTACTCGTCATTTGAGAACGTGAGGGACCTGTGTGTGTGTCTGGGAAGGAGGGGGGGGGGGGGGGGATGGAGGAGGCCATCTTAGACTTTGCCAAAATTAATTATTTGGAGAGAATATTCGTTTTTGCTTTCTGGAAAGATCCATTGTTAATTCGTTATTGGTTTATGGAAAGATATGTTATTTTGTTATTTGCTTTTGAAAAGATCTACTGTTAATTCGTTTTTGCTTCTGAAAAGATCCATTGTTAATTCATTATATGCTGTCTGGAAAGACCCACAATTAACTCATTACTCACGGCTGACTTGACGACGGTTCTGAAAAGGTTCAATTACTATTATCCCTTTTCTCACATGACCAAACTGTCTGAAATGTCTGACTCACTCCTCAGTCCGGGAAAAAAATCATGCCGTTTTAATATTTATTGATAACTCGCCTCTCACAGCTAAATGAGGCTGTCTGGAAGGGCTCAGTGGTAACGTGTCATACTCTGATGGAGCTGTCTGTGAAAGACAGGCTGAGGGTTCGTCAGTCCAGAACTGGATGTCCACCTCTCCGGATAGGTTCTCTGACAACTTGTTCTCATCAAACTTAAACCAGTTGTCTCCAAAACTACGACCTCGAAATCTATCCAGTGACGCTTCAAAGACGTATTCCATAATAACTCATCGTTAACTGTCTATACAGAAACATTGTTAACTCGTCTTCCATGGACCTGACTGACAAATCTGGAGAATACCATCGCAACGTCTCGGAAATAAGGTAGGGTAAGAATTGACAAGGCAAACGGTAGGGTAAGAATAGCAAAAGGGTAAAGGTAAGAAGGCAAAAGCGGTGGGTAGGTCTCAAAGCAAAAGCAGGTTTGTAGGTCTGGTAGCCATTCTGAAGCCACGATCATTATCAAGGCCAAGCAGCACAGCAAGTGGATACAACAACATACACACTACAACAGGCCAGACCTTCATTATGTATGGCCGCCTTCCGTCTCGTAAGACTATGGAGTTGCGGTCTAGGTGTTTATTCTGGTACAGCGTCGGTTGTGACTGGTCAGTCCGACACGGGAATGACAGTCCCTATGGTAGAGGGCACAGATGAAGTCTGACGCTGGTCTGTCTGCCTGGTCTGCAGCCTTTCTTCTCATTCTCTTTGCCTCGTGCTGCTGAGCAAGTGTCTCTTACGTATGAGTCCAGCCCAATCTACAGCGACTTAAAGGGACTGCGGTGTACTGCTGCCTCCATCACAGAGAATGAACTGTTCATATGAGAGAGCAGCGAAGATCTGAGGAAAAGCCGAAACCACACGTCAATCCCAATAAACCTCGTCCGTAAAAGGAAGCAGACGAGAATTCCACTCCAAATACTTCACAGCAGTCAGACAGACAGACCCAGTCAGTCCGGCCAGACGTTCTGATGTATTTGCTTGGGGTTTGTCTTTAATCTCTGGTGGGATGACCCTCAGATCTTCGATACAGCGCGTCACACTGTCCATCGATTACAGTTCAGACAGCCATGGGAATGGTACCTCCGATAACATTGGAAAAGAATGGAGATTGGTAGTTCAAAGAATTTGCCCCAATACCGCTACTGGAAGATGGACGACAAAGAGCAGACAACTTGATTGAATTATCGGGCTTTCTGGACTAAAAGGTCGCCTTCAGAAATGACGAGTATCGCCTTGTGTATTATTGCGTTTATACTGCAATAATTATGTACAATCAGATTGCTTCTCATTGCATTATATTTTTCTGTTGGCCGAGGCCAAAAGTGAAAAATCCCCTGATTGGGAGTGTGGCTGCCTATATGGCGAGGTATTTTTAAAACAGTTATACACGCAAACTTCTCATTTAATGTGTAATTGTGCAATTTCAATCGCACAGTGATTCCCGGGTAGGATGAATGAGTTATAGTGCACATTCTGAGTGACTCCTGGAGTGTTAAGCTGAGGAACGCACGATAACAACAATACATTATTCTACGTAATGTTTTGGCCTCCACTTGCTTGCCATAGATAAATCTATTCATGATTTTTTTTGTAATTAGAGGATTCTTATCCCATCGCTCTTCTTTTTTCAGTGAAAGCAAGGAACTATTTTTTCTAATTTGTGTCTCGTTTTCAAAAAAACAGACAGTCCACACAGCTGCATGAAAGCACAGGGATGCTTGCTATTTTTTTCTCTTTCCCCTCTCTCACTTATATTAAAGACACACACACACACACATACACACACACACACACACACACACACACACACACACACACACACACTCACATACACACTCTCTCTCTCTGTCTGTCTGTCTGTCTCTGTGTCTCTTTCTCTCACTCTCTCTGTCTCTCTAAGGCATGTAGAGAAATAGGAAAACAGAGGACAGTATCAACAAAGTCGACATCCATAACGATACTGCATTATATCTTATCAAACAGATGAACTGTTTCTGACTTCACTCTCTCCTTCAGAGAAAACATCAGTAATATCCTGCACCCCAGTCACGAAAATTGAATTCCATGAAATTACGCTGTTGATATGGATTCGAAATGTCAATAAGAACAATAGCTATAACGATCATAGTGATGATACTAAACTGTTTCTGACAAACAATCCCACCTAACACATGACCTTTTCCTCTAGCTGCTCCTTCAAAGTAAATACTACGCACCACTTTAATCCAGAATTATCTACTACTCATCATTCAGGATAACCAACAAATGGACGACTGATAGATGACAGGACCTAACTGCCAACTCAGTATAAACAACGGTCCTTGCCAACTCTCCTAGCTTATCAACGCTACCTGAAAATGGTACAGTGCAGTAATACTACCTTCAAAGAGCCCATCTCATCGAGCAGTCAACGTAGCGTAAAATACCATAAGTGCATTGGTGGGATACCAAACAAAAAATCCCCCACAAAACTGGCTTTATTTCTTTCATACCTCATTGATCTCCACGCAACATGCAAGATGTGGACCCATATCACCAGACAGAATAAACACATCCTGCAGAAGGTAATAAAGGGTGGGGATGTGGAGGGGGGGGGAGGAAGAGAGGAAAGCATTGGCACCAGGCAGACAGCGAGAAATCAGAGCCACATCAGACGCAGACAAATTACAGCGTGAAAATTCTCCGATACAACCAGGCTCTGGTCTGATAAGTCTGCTGCACTGGCCGACCCTGCAGCACACTGTCTGCATGGTGTGAGATCTGAGAGAGGGAGAGAGAGAGAGAGAGAGAGAGAGAGAGAGAGAGAGAGAGAGAGAGAGAGAGAGAGAGAGAGAGAGAGAGAGAGAGAGAGAGAGAGAGAGAGAGAGAGAGAGAGAGAGATTTATTCTTTTATATCGAGGATAACAGAATAAGCAATCATGTGCTTTTTTTCATCCGGTCCCCGTGTGCATGCAGTTTTGTAAATATTGTCATCTGTTCCCACCGGCACACGATGGCCTACTCTTACGAAAAGTGGAACAGGATTTAACGTGTGCGCAAGATGTTCTGCGTGCGTTCGCACACGGGGCCTCGGTTTAAAGTCTCATCCGAAGGACTTTTGGGGAGAGTGGAGTCAGCACTGATGTTAACTCCAGGAAGAAAATTTCCTCGACCGGACTCGAACCCGGGTCTTCAAATTGCCAGCGCAATGTTCTGACCACGAGAGAGAGAGAGAGAGAGAGAGAGAGAGAGAGAGAGAGAGAGAGAGAGAGAGAGAGAGAGAGAGAGAGAGAGAGAGAGAGAGAGAGAGAGAGAGAGAGAGAGATTGGGAAAACCGCAGAAGATAGGCTCATAGACTAAAACGTTACGAATTAAAAGGACATCAATAATTGTCAGCTCTCCTAACTGACAAAAACATAATAAAAATAAATTACAAAGAAAAAAGTGCGTGTGTATGTGTGTGAGTGTTCGCGCGTGCGTGTGTGCGCCCATGTGCGCGTGAGTGTGTGTGCATGTATGTGTGTGTAACTGTGTGTGTGCACGCGTGCGTGTGTGCGCGTATACGTATGCGCGCGCGTGCGTGTGTGTGTTCGTGTGAGTGTGTATGTGTGTATAATGTGTGTGTGCACATGAGTGTGCGTGTGAGAGTGTGTGTATGTACGCGCATGTGTGTTTGTATGTGTGTGTGTGTTTGAATGCGCACGTGCATGTGTGTATGTGCGCGTGAGTGTGTATGTGTATGTTTGCGTGTGTGTAGGCGCGCGCGCGCGTGTTTGTATGTGTGCATGTGTGTGCTTGTGTGCGAGCCCTGATTTGATTTTACTCGCCAATGCACATGTTCGCCAATACTTGATGACGATCACAAAGAGATCTGGAGTAAGCCTGCAATTTTCCACAGGAGTGGGGGAAAAATAAACAATGTCGGTTACAAAAAAACCCCCACAAAACAGACACATCACAGACAGATCAGACGTACTCCAAATCCTTCCAAATGACAGTGTGAAAACGGGTAGGGCCATAAACTGGTCAGTTATTGTGATAGAGGAAACATGCCTGCACTCACCAACCCTGCCAGCTTCCTGCTGTGAGATTAGTCACACTGTTCAAGCAAAAGATCTTGGAAATAATCATCTACTGTTGGTCAAAGACAATCACTGCGTGGTGATGTGAAACCATAGAAAATGAGGGCTGCTCAGAAATCGAAATGCAAACTAGCAGGCACGCAGAAACAGGACAGAAGTCGCGAAGAAGCATTGAAAGGGCACCACCTCCCCCTGTGGATATGCCAGGAGCCTGTCAGTATAAATAGCATCCCCATTTTCTGGAAATTCTGTGTTTAGAATTCCCTCATTTCTATCCCTCTCTTTGTTTCCGCCTTGTTTTTTTCTCCTTTCAACTACTTCTCCTATGTTTTCTGCCGTCCTGGTTCTTTCTCTTCTTTTTCCCTAGAATGACTTAAAAGATAACAGTTCTTTCCCAAAGTCGGATGCGGTGGGCCTGACTTGTCAGGCACTTAACGGCAGCGCAACGCATGTTTGCTCACATGATAGACAGGAATAGTTGCTGTCTGAGCATTTGAAGGAGAAGACGACAGCTATGATACACCTGACTTAAGTTTCCAGCTTAAGGCGCGTGCTATTGTACTTCAAGTGGTAATCTTTTGTTTGTGAAGGGCTGATAATGGGTGTGTTGCTCGATGCATGCAGGACTAGCAGAAAACATCAAGTGAACTGCATAAGGTTTTCTTGGACCTTGCTGTCATCAGCTATAAGAATTTTTGAGCTATTGCAAGAAACGTTTAAAGTTCATAAAAGTTTTTACACCATTTTTTTTTTTATTGTAAAAGGACGCTTGTTTTCTGGTCCAGTATACCTCTTAAACCTGTCTTACACAGTAATCCAGTTCTTCAAAAAGCACAACCTCATAATGATTTACAGACATGCTCATTGATTGTGTGGGACGGATAGCCTAGTGGTCAGAACATTGCGCTGACAATTTGACGACCCGGGTTCGATTCCGGTCGAGGAGATTTTTCTCCTGGAGTTAACATCAGTGCTGACTCCACTCTCCCTTAAAGTCCTTCGGATGAGACTTTAAACCGAGGCCCCGTGTGCGAACGCACGCAGAACATCTTGCGCACACGTTAAACCCAGTTCCGCTTTTCGTAAGAGTAGGCCATTGTGTGCCGGTGGGAACAGATAACATTTACAAAATGCATACACACGGGGAATGGATGTAAAAAAGCACAAGAGTGCCTATTCCATTATCCTCGATATAAAAGAATCAATCAATCAATCAATGTGGAAAAGAAGTGTTAGCACTTTCAAATTCAGCTTCACCTGTTCAGCACTTACGACTGATTACTGATTATTCTCCCTGATTAGATATCCAACACGACAGAAAAAATGACCGGTTCGTGAGGTTCATTCATGCGATAAAAGTCTTAGGTGCATAAGCAGAGACAGTGCTGTTCGGTACGTTGTTCCTGTGGAGATTGCCGGTAGCGAGTGCTACACAAACTGAAGATTACCCCCTCCCTTTTCATTTTGACTCTTAATTCGTACTGGAAGTAGCAAAAGGTTAAATGTATCCACCGTTATTTTGCTGTTGAAGAAGTTGATCAAAACTGACATTTCTGCAAGAAATCGCCGATGTTTGGGGATGGTGTTCAAGCCGTATCAGTCTGATAGCAAAAACAACAACAACAAAAAGTAACGATGTTCCCATAACCTACATGGTCGTTGGGGACCAAGGAGTCAGAGACCTCAGCTTCTCCAGGAGCCAGCACATTGAGGGCGGCGCCCATCTGCTCTCCCTGCTGCTTTACCTTCCCGGTCCCTAAAAAAGGGACAGGCACCCATTTACAGCTGGGCGAACTGGGGAACTGTGCTGAAGCCAAGGCGCGCAAACAGCCATCCACCCGCTAAGTATCATTGTTCAATGAACACAGAGAGGATAAGCCTTGCGATGGAAGGTTTTCATATTACTAATGCTGTTTTTAGAGAAAGGATTCAGTGCTGTGTTGGTATATTCTAGCAAGAGAAGAAAGGCGGTCTTACAATGTCGTCTCCTTCAGAAGATGGTGAAGACAGTTCATCGATCATTAGCTGGACAGTAGATGAGTTATGGACATTGATACAGTCTTTGGTCTGTGACGGCTGGCCGTGATATCAATGTGGACACCGCGCCACCCATCGATTTCAGAGCAGACGGTCATGCCAATAGTACATAGCAGCAGACATTTCACAAGATGCCGACTGCTGCTTCAAAGTACCTGGACATCATGGCAGCTGGATGATTGACGTCATCCGGCAGACGACTTGATTAAATCAGATGACAGTCTGAGCTATGGACTACATCCAAGATCGACAGTGTTGCTTTTAAAGGCACAACATCCAATCTGGTAGTGTGGGATGCTCGAGCAATACGCAGGAATTTCTGTTATCATGTCGTAGAAAATAGGTCATCATACCTTGATAAGCATAAGTGCATGGCATTACCTGAATGCTGTCGTTTGAGATCCTATATTCTGTGTAAGATATCATCAGCCGAGCCAGTAGTTATTACCACTATTTTCTAGGTTGCAGTTGGGATAGTCCATATTATCTGCATCACTATGACTACAAAGGAAGGAAGATGGCAGGATGGTTAAGACGTTCGCCTGCCAATATGTAAACCGTGAGTTTCTGGGTTCGTACCCAGCCTCGCCCTTTCTTCCCAGTTTGACGAAAAAATCGAACTGAATGTCAAAGTCATTCGGATGAGACTAGAAACCGAGGCCCCGTGTGCGAACGCACGCAAAACATCTTGGCACACGTTAAAACCCCGTTCCGCCTTTGGAAGAGCAGGCCATCGTGTGCCGGTAGGAGCTGATGACAAAATTATAAAAAAAAACCAGCATGCAAACAGATGTCGTGTTTAGACACCATCCCTGAGGGAAAATCGGGGAGTTGAGAGTTCCAGGGCGGCTCGGGACTGTATATAGCAACGTTCTGATGGCTCCTGCGACGGTCCTGGAACCATTCGTATCAGTCATTGCCTTTCCAATGGATCATTCCAGAGGCGTGGAGAGGGGGGGAGGGGGTCTGCTGCATGGATAACAGCTTGCCCTCCATACTTACTTACCCAGGCTTTGCGCTCTAAAGATTATAGCGCAACTCCAGTCTTCCGAGACTGATGGGTGCCTACTACTACTATAACTGCAAAGTTCACTAGGCAGATATTTCACTAGGCAGATATTTCACTAACTGTAAAACTCAAAGCGGTCGAAAAGCCTAAGCAGCATGCTTGGCATTTTATGTCATCCTTTCCACAGGCTCAAACTGGCCTACTCTTCCAGGAGCCAAAAATCCTAGTTTCTAATCAGTCATGATACCTGTAGCAGGCTAACCATGGAAGCCAAATAAGACTGTCATGACAAAATAAGCTAGAAACAAACCAAACGGAAACAAAACAGATCAAATAAAAGCTGCCAGATTGGTAGAGATCGCAAAGACTCAAGGTCTCATTGATTACAGCATAAATTGCAGCGAATAAAAAGCCTTCAGTTCTGACTGAGAAGAGGTAAGCACCTACTGACCCAGTCTGCAATTACGGTACCTCTCTGTCTCTCTCTGTCTCTGTCTGTCTGTCTGTCTGTCTGTTTGTCTGTCCTGTCTGTCTGTCTGTCTCGTCTGTCTATCTATCTCTCTCTTTCTCTCGGTCTGTCCTGTCTTTCTGCTCTTTCTGTCTACCTGTCCGCCCCCCCCCCCCTCCTCTCTCTGTGTGCGTGCAAACACGCAAAAATTTAGATCAAATTTTTAAATTCAATCAATTCATGTTGTTTACAGCCCCGTTCGAAGTTAAGTGCTTTATAGATGCTGCTCATTTCCAGTTATAACCCATCCCCGTCCAAAATAACCAACAAAAACAACAACAAAGAGGATGCCCTCAACGTACTGATGAAAAAAGGATTAATGACACTGACGGTGGGTTTTGAGCATCATCTACTGATGTTTTTTATCGCCTGATGCTCACGCTCTTTTTATCTTTACTCCTTGCTCAAGGTTGTTTGGGCAGAAAAGCGGACTGCGGTAGTTTGCGTTCAAAAGACCATGATGATCAATTTGTCAACGAAGCATGAAATGTCTGCGAGTGTTTTCACGGCAGAGCCAATCCTAATGTTA
>CM060323.1:35855014-35857514 GCA_030674155.1 Stramonita haemastoma | reverse complement strand
TCTGTCTTATGTACTCTTTCAGATCGTATGAGTTGAAGGAAGAAGTAATGCCAACTTAAATCAGGAAAAGAAGCTTTCTGGAAGTATTTTCTGTGTTAACGAGGCTGAAGAAAAGGGTACATGAAAATATAATCCCTAGCCAGCCGCAATAATCAAAGCTAAGTGCACTTTGCGATGAATAATTGATTCCGTGTCCAGTTCTTGTCACACGTAAGCATCTTCCAAAAGACCGTGGATCAATGCTTTCGGTATCTCCGTCCATCCCTCGTCCTTCCCCAATAATATTTTCTTAATTAGCGGCCAGTAGGATATACTTTGGTGTGTGTGGTGTGTTGTGTGTGTGTGTGTGTGTGTGTGTGTGTGTGTGTGTGTGTGTGTGTGTGTGTGTGTGTGTGTGTATGTGTGCACAACTTAAAAGTTCGCTAAAAACAAACAGATGATAATGATGATGCCGCGCGCGCGCGGCGCGCGTGTGTGTGTGTTTATGTGTGTGTGTTGTGAGTGGCGCACGCGCGCGTGTTTGTGTGGGGAGCGTGTGCGTGCGTGCGGGAGCATATTCGTATTTCTACTGTGCAAGTTTAGATCTTCCATACTAATGCCTGATTCTGACTCTCCGTGCAAATGGATGGTGTGCTCTGACCACTGAGCTATTCCGTCTGGCATATTACAATACAACACATACAATACAAGACAGTACAACACAATACAGTACAATAGAAAACAATACAATGCACAATTCAACACAAAACAACACAAAAAACAGACAAGAACCTCTGATTATAAGACAGGTGTATTTGTGTAACATTTTCCAAGACATGGCATGTACACAATGGTGCAGTTAACACGAAGCAGACTAGGACGAAACGGAGGATCATGATCATGCTGACTCTGAATCAGCACTCAGCATAATCAGTCGTAAGAAAGTTGGGTGAAATAGTAGGTATGATTCCAGGCCACAAAAATATCCGATATTTTGTATTCAGCATGAATAATTTGGGAATTGGTATCGTTAGAGGGAAAACAAAGGAGACAGTAAACAAACTATAAGAATACCACCACCACAACCAACCACCATCCCATCGCCACCACCATCCACAGCAAAGACAAGAAAAGGATAGTGATAATTCAGCAACAATTGCCACGACTCTCTCTCCCCACCGCACAGATTATGAAGCAGTTTATAATGTACACACGTATCTTACCTTAATCCTTCCCAAATACTTTGTTTATACTTGACAATAGGATGCGCACTCTGTCTGTCTGTCTGTCTGTCTGTCTGTGTGTCTGTCTCTCTCTTTCTTTCTCTCTCTACCAATATGAACTTCTTATACGCCCCCCAACCCCACACAGAAAGCAAAAATAAAGATTGCGCACAAGTTAACAACAATTTCATCAGCAAGGTATGGACTGAATTATTCCAGCTACTAACGATACAGGTAGTTTTTAGACTTGTTTCAGAGAATAAGGAACGTTCTTTCCAAAAAAAAACAACAACAAAAACTATCAAAGAAACTATCTGTCTGTCTGTCTGTCTGTATGTCTGTCTGTCTGTCTGTCACAACCCCCCCCCCCCCCCCCCCAACAAACATCCCAATGAAACCTCAATGACGCATACACGCTTACGTCAACACACAAATAAAACACACACACGTGCCAAGAGAGGGGCCTCACGTGTGAACGAAAACTACCGCGCAGGGAGGTTAAAAAAACCCAAAAAAAACGACACGCATGCCAACTTCAAACAGGCGCTAGGTGTTTACCCGGCAGGCAGAACAAGGGGATACCTGTTGGGGCCCTCTGCAGTCGCGGAGTCGTCTAGAGACTGGTACCCCTGGAACGGAACGACACAATCACTCGGCTCTTCATCTTCCACTGTCAACTCCTGGAGTCCTGGGACCCCGGCTCTGCTGTGTGTTCTCCGCCAGAGTTCCTTCAGATCGATGTGCCCCCCCCCCTTCCCCTCCCCCCCCCCCATCCCCCACCCCCGTCCCCGGAGCGGATCCGCCTAGCTTAATGTTGCTGCTACTTTCTTACTTTTCGTTTTTTTCTTTTTTTCTTCTTTTTTTTACCTTTTCTTTTCTTTCGTTCTTTTGTTCCCCACTGCTGATGCATCCCACCCAGTACACAATGCCCGCTACACACGCGAGCACACCATTTATTAGCGGGCATAACAGATTATTAGGGGGGAAAGATGTAAGGGTGATTATGTATGTGTAGGTTTTTTTTTGTACGCACACATGTACGTACACATAATTATATGCAAGTTTGCTTTGGTCGGTATGTGCGTGCATGTGGGCGCTTATCCACGTGTGCACAGACACACAGACAGACAGACGCGCGTGTACACACACACATACAGAGCGAGACCCTTTCTCACTGTTTCAAGATAGTTAAAAAAACGAAACCAAGGTAACATGTATTTTGACCATATAATTATTTACTTTTCTTCTTCCAACTGTCTACACTAGACCTCTCAGTACAGTTACTTTGTATAAGTGTA
>CM060323.1:35835014-35850014 GCA_030674155.1 Stramonita haemastoma | reverse complement strand
CCTACCGGCAAAAATGATCTACTCTTTTGAAAGGTGGAACAAGTATTAACGTGAGCACGATGATATTATGCATGTGTTCACACAGTAGAGTTTCAATTATAGTCTTATCGGAGGGACATTAAATACACAGATGAAAATGCTTTTGCGGAGTATTTGTTGCTTTATCAAAAGTGTTACCATGTTGCTCTTGTAATCGATTTCATGACGAAGTCACAAGACGTTAACCGAAAGAAAAACAGTGTTATTTATACCACACACACACACACACACACACACACACACACACACACACACCCCACACACACACGTACGTACGTACGTACGTACGTATGTATGTATGTATGTATGTATGCATGTATGTATGTATGTATGTATGTATGTATATATACATATATATATATGTATATATACATACATATAATATCAGGCACAAAAATAAACCATCCATCAAGCCAGCAGTTGTGAGGTACTATGAATAATGCACCGTGTGCGGGCGATGATCCTAACGCATTTGTATACACCCGACACCAGGACTAATCAGCATGGGGCTTCACTGTCATCAGTGACCTGACTCTCACTCACTCACTCAATCCTCGTGGCCCCGCTGGGGGGGGGGGGGGCATAAGGCACAGACAAGGGACCTCCAGGCAGTCCTATCTTGGGCGAGCCACCGCAACTCATTCCAGGTCTTTCCCATTATCTTCATTTCCTCTTCCACAGTCCTTCTCCAGGTCCCAAGGGGTCGGCCTCTGTTTCGTTTCCCAGGAGGTGCCCAGGACAAGGCCTTGAGAGGGTGTCTGCCTTTTTTCATGCGTAAGACATGGCCAAGCCAGGTCCAGCGCCGTTGCTTCACCTGCAGCACAATGTTGTTGAAGCCTGTCCTCCTCCAGATTTCCTCATTTGTCGCTCTCTGCTCCCACCTAAACTTAAGAATCCTCCTCAGGCACCTCCCTCAAAGCCTCTCAACCTGTTCTCCAACTTCTTGTTCACTCTCCACGTTTCTGCACCATATAGAAGAGTCGAGCGGACGTTTGAACGGTATATGTTGAGTTTTGTCCTAGTGCCGAGGGTTGCAGAGCTCCAGACGTTCTTCAGTTTCTTGAAGGCCTGAGCTGCCAGGCCGATCCTTGTTGCAATCTCTCTTTCGATGTTGCTGTCTGCAGATATGGTGCTCCCCAAGTACTTGAAGTCTTTTGTGACCTGACTCACCCTGTCATAATATTGTGTGGTTTTGATGAGTGCACTGTGGAAGCAGAGGAATACTACCACCTTGTGAATTGGATAATACTGACTTGACTTGTTTAGCTTTCGCGATGACTTTCTGTGTGGTGTGTGTGCGTGTGTGTGTGTGTGCTCGCACGTGCGCGCGTTCATGTGTGTGTGCGTGCGTGCGTGCATGCGTGCGTGCATGTGCGTGTATGTATTAAACAAGCATGAAAATGTGTATGCAGAAAGATACAGAAAGAAAGAGAACTCAGGCAGTTATACTAAATATGGTTCCATTAGCACAGAGAGAGAGAGAGAGAGAGAGAGAGAGAGAGGAGAGAGAGAGAGAGACAGACAGACAGACAGACAGACAGACAGACAGACAGACAGACAGACAGACAGACAGACAGACAGACAGACAAACAGACAGACAGACAGACAGACAGACAGACAGACAGACAGAGACACACAGACAGTCAAAGAGAGACATACAGAGTCAAAATGAGACAGACAGACAGAGTCAAAGAAAGACAGATACAGAGATACAGACAAACATAGAGACAAACAGAAAGAAAGAAAGAAAAGAAACAAAAAGAGAGGTAGAAAAAAAAGGTAGAGTATGCAGAAATGCCATAGCTAATGTGGAAATAACACCCTGACACAATAATGAAATGACTAAGCATAGGCTTGCACATCCATGCTCCATGCAACACTACCCTTTGGGGATCACGGGGGGTAGGGGTGGGGGTGGGGTTGGATTAGAGCACATGCCGTGAATGGACACAATAATCACAGAAATTACCCCTGTGTGGCGTGTGTGTGTGTGTGTTGTGTTTGTGGCGTGTGTGTGTGTGTGTGTGTGTGTGTGTGTGTGTGTGTGTGTGTGTGTGTGTGTGTGTGTGTGGTGATGGTGATGGTGGTGGTGGTGGTGGTGGTGGTGGTGGTGGTGGTGTGTGTGTGTGTGTGTGTGTGTGTGTGTGTGTGTGTGTGTGTGTGTGTGGTGTAGTGTGCGTTTGTGCGCGCGCGCGTTGTAGATTTCTCACATGTCATGTTCAACATTTTGTGACAGCTACTAATTACTTGGTCCATGTTTAGAGAATATCATTGCAGTTTCGGGGTAATGTTTTGGTTTTCTTCTTTTTTTGATAGTTGTTTTCTTTTTTTCCGTTTGCATTTACTCTATACATATCATGAAGCGTATACATAATATCCTAATAGCTAAGCAAAAAAGTAGTAAAAGTGAAATCCCAAGCATGAACTGTTTTGACTCGTACATCTAATAAAATGATGCAACTAACTGCAAACAGTTTTGTGGTTTCTTGATTGTGTGCATTCATTTGCTTTCTTGAAGAAATTGTCGATTTTCTACAATACTTGTTTTCGTTCCTTGGCTAGAGCTTCAAAGCTCATCGATTGTGAGGTTTTTGCGTATGCCACTGGATGTTTTTGCCTCCCTTAAAGTCTTGAAGAGTGGGGTTCTTAAAAAAAATTCTCAAGAAAAAAATATCCAGACACTCGAGTAAGCTGGGACTGGAATGACAGGTTGAATGCAGTTAACCAGACAGCATAATATGAAATAATATCTATGTATACTAGGGTATTGGTGTGTGGTGCGTGCGTGCGTGCGTGCGTGCGTTCGTGTACGTGTGTCCGAGATTGAGTGCAAATGCATGTGTGCATTATATGTGCGCGTGAGAGCTCAATGAAGGAAACAAAAACAATGACAAATGAAATGAAAGCAATCAGAATAAGTGCTGTCTTTTCAATGAGCACCCAATACAAACATTGTAAACACATCTCCACAACCTAAGCCTGGACCACACACAGGACAGACCATTCAGCAATTCATTAGAACTGTCAATCCGTTAAGTGTCATGTCTCCCAAAATCTATGTCATCATCAGAGTTCACAGCCACTGCAGAGGTGAGAGGCGCCATCAACAATATAACCAATTTCCGTAATTAATGAACTCCACCCTGCACCAACATCACTCTTCCACCTGTCAGTATTAGGCATGGCATCTAGGTTATAAGGACTTTAGTGCAGTGTGATCAGTTTGCAAGGATAGAATTTATGTGCATGTATGTCAGTGCATCTGTATCGATGTTGTTTTTTAGTTTTTACTCTTTGAATAATGCATATGTACAAATCATTTGTGTACATATAAAGTTTTTTTAAAAATGCATCAATGAAAAAGGATCTTTTTAAAAATGCACGAATAACATGCCAGTCTTTTTACGTGGTTGAAAATGGTTCGGGTTGTCGTTTTTTAGTTGTGTCAGGAGCAAAGGGTACCCATCAGTTGTTATGCTCGAAGTTTCTGTACATTTCCTCTCTTCGTCTTTTTTTCTCTTTCTCACACGTTTGTCCGTCTCCTGCTTTCTTCGTGTTCTCCCAAACACCTACTCATCATCTACACTAACTGCAAACGTACACGCATCCAACCACGCACGCATACATACATATATACACACATATATGATAGCACGTGCGCGCACATGCACATACACACATAGATGTGCGTATTTACAAATTAATAATTCACCACACCACACCACACCACACCACACCACACCACCACATCACACCTTACCACACTATTATATACAACACTACACTAAATTAGACTTCACTACACTACACTGCACTGCACTGCACTGCACTACACTACACTGCACTACACTACACTACACTTCATTACACAACACCACATCACACTACACTACATTACACTTCACTTCACAACTTTACACCACACTTTGTAAAGTCATTTTAAATAAAATATTGTGGATTTACAAAACTACTCTGTGCTGCAAAACATTACAGTAAATTACCCCAAACTGCACTTTGTCTCGACTCCCAATCAAAATAATCACTCATTAAAACAGAAATGACGCTGATAAACGTGCAAGCGTAAGCAGTAATACATTTCTAAAAAAAATACCATGACTAGTATATTATTTTATTATGAACATAATTATTCTAAATTGATAACCTAGTCTCTACAAGCCATATCCATTTCACCGCCAGTGGTATTTTCAAAGTTAAAAGAATAAATCCTGTTCAGAAAAATAGTTCAATCTGAAAAGGAAAATGCTTCCTTGTTCTAAATCAATATCGTTTTACTTAACCACAAGACACAATGCTATGATGCGGTGTCAGCAATTTCTCTCTTACGTTTCTTTATTGTATCTTTTTTCATTGTGTGTGATCACTCTCAGTTAATCCTGTGTCCCTTTCTCTTATTGGCAATGGAGCATCATTCTTTGATGTGCCCACACTATCGTGAAGTACTAAGATGGAACGGAACTTGAATATAAGAAAGAGATGTTTCATTTTTCGCTTTTCAGTTTCAAGTATTCTCATGCCTGCAAACTGTGATCACGGATGCATGCGCGCGCGCGCGCACACACACACACACACACACACACACACACACACACACACACACACACACACACACACACGCACGCACATACACACACACACACACACAATTAACACATCACGAATAAAGCATCACAACATCCCCATAAAGCATCAATTAATTTCGAGATCATTTCCACAGAAAAAATCAACTCCGTCCCGTACATTTTCCTAAATGCGTAATGTGCAAAGGCGACAAGAATGCGTAAGAGGTAGAGAACATTAACACTGCTATTATTATTCACTGTGAACGTCTGAAAGGAATAAACGAGCTTTTCTTGTTCATCAATGTCAAGCACCTGAGCTACATAAGCTGCAAGAATGGCAGGCTATACACCGTCAGCAGTTTCTCGGCTCCAATAAGGGCCTGTATGAATGGTGGGCTGGTGGTTTAGAGGTAAAGCACTGTCTCGATCCACGTTGGAACACAAACTTTACCTCTGCAGCTAACTGACCAAACCACGATATGCAACTAAAGAGCGATAACTCTTCCAGATCTGCACATGTTCTAGAGGGAAAGGCAGAGAGAGAGAGAGAGAGAGAGAGAGAGGAGAGAGAGAAGAGAGAGGAGAGAGAGGAGAGAGAGAGAGAGAGAGAGAGAGAGAGAGAATCCGTGGTCTAGAGGTAATGCACCTGCCTAGAAAGCGAGATGTGCGTGTTCGATCCCTATTTGAGGTTTTGCTCCATCCACCAGACCTTGAGTGGATGCTAGTCTTTCAGATAACATGATAAACCGAAGTCCTGGACGCAGTACGAATTCAGTGCACGTAAAAGAACCGATCGCAACAAGAGAGTTGTCCCTGGCAAAACGCTTTAGACAAAACCCCACTTTGATAGGGAAGCAAATACACATGCAGACAGGAAGTTAAAACAAGGGGTGGCATCGTTCTGGTGACGATGCTATCTCCCCAGGAAGAGGAGCCTGCCGAATTTCATGCTGAGAAATTTGCTGAGACTAGAAGTAATATACAATGCAATGCGATGCACTACAATACAATTCAAGACAGACAGATGGACACACATAAACAAAAAGACCCCCCCCCCCCCTAAAAACAGAGACAGCGATACAGACCCAGAGATGTAAAAAGGTCATGCACATCAGCAAAATGAGGCTGCGACAAAATAATCTGGTAAATAAACCATGGCTTACACCGCTACCTTGGGTTCCTGCCCTGCCCTACTCTCTGGTCTCCCTGCTGAGAACCAGTGCAGACACAGAGGGCACTGAGTAATGACAGTGCACAGACCAATCAGGTAAACAACTCCCTGCTTTGTCCCTATGTTCCTAGCTGGATTCTCACTAGGGTGGATTTTTTGTATTGTTTTCAGTTTGTTCGTATGCCTGCCTGAATGCATAACCTACTTAGCTTTCTTGTATAGGACAGTGTGGGTGAAGTGGGAGAGTAATGTTATTTATTACTGTTTTTTCGTCTACATGATTCGTGTGCAATACTTTTCTTTATGATCTCTGTGCAGGGACAATAATGTTATTACTGTTTCAATCCACGTGCTTGTTTTGTATACTTTTCTTTATAACCTGTACCTTTCAGTGGAAACTAGATTAAAGTTGTATGTACCCATGCACATTTGTTTAGTTGCTATGGAAATGCATGCCAAAGAGTATTAAGTCTTTGACAGATTTCTGTAGACTCATAGTGCAGCTAATTTTGAAAATGTCATGGTTTCTGATAGCAGTGCTCCTGAATTTGCAAGTTCAAGTTCGGGCGCTGCTTGAAGAATTTCACCGCGGACATTTTCACAATTTTCCAGGTGAGCGAGACATCAGTGCTTTACTTTCCTTAGATTGTATCCATGGCACAAGGAAGATTAGCTCTACCAACAGACTCATAATCTCATGATTCATTGCAGTGTTTTTGTTTTGTTCTCAGCAACTGATGTTATGAACTGCTGAGAGTCATACAAAACTTCTTGAACAGTGGCATATCTTTTTTTAATATCTAATCCTCTCCTTTTAAAAAGGTCAATAAGAATTGGGCAATCAAACAATAAGTGGTGGATTGAAAGAGGTTGAGAACAGCAACATGACACGTTTTTAGAATATTTGGTATTCCATGCATTCAACCTCAGTTTATACATTAAAATTTCTAGTTTACGTGAACATGAAATACGTTCAAAATGTGATGTCTTCATTTTGGAATGCATTCTATTCATCAATCTTGCACTAATTTCATACGAGGACAATACAAGATTGGAATCAAACGTTTCAATACTACGATCAGAAGCACCTTGTTTTGCTAATGAATCAACAACTCATTCCAATAAATTCCACAGTGAGAAGGGACCCAACATAAAGTTATCTGAATCCCTCTACTTGCAATACAATGTATCAAAAATTTAATCTCAAATATAATATCCGTCCTTATTTTCCCTTGCCAATTATTTAGTGCCTGCAATACTGCTTTTGAATCAACACAAAAAAGTATGTGGCAAATATCAAGAGCCATATCAGACAAAAACTTCAAGGCTATAAAAATTGCAAATAATTCAGACGTAAAATGGAAAAATGTTCTCCTAAATGAAACGACTTTTGTACTTTTAAAGCAGGAATCACAAATGCTGCGCCACTTCTGCCTGATTCCAATACAGATCCATCAGTATTACACTTTTAAATAATTGGAATAATTACATTCAATGTGGCTTTTTACATCAATAGTGAGAAGATTTTGATCTTCATTCTTTTTTACATCAGTGTAATCAATGTCAAAGCTAGCTGAAATATGTTCCCACGGAGGCATTAGGGGAACCATCGGTAAATTTGGAATCGTTGCTATGTCAATGCCAATTTCTTTCATTAATGAATTAGTATAATTTTTAATTGGCAGCAGAAATGAAATATCGCATGCTCGTTTTGGATAATCAGTGTCTTGATCCATAAGTATTTCATCTTTTACTGAATTTGGAATAGATAGACTCCGAATCACGTACTTTGATACCGCCAATCTTCGTTGATCAGAAAGAGATAACAAATGTGCTTCTTTATAAGTATTAGCTGTGTTAGCATGTGTTGGAACACCAAGTGCTATCTTTATGGCTTTACTGTCTAAACTTTGTAATTTTTTAAGCAGATAATCTGCAGCAGAAAAATAAACTTCTTGTCCATAGATTAATTTTGAGCGTACTAAAGATTGAGCCAAATGTATCAGTGTTTTAGTATCTTGACTCCATGCCTGAAAACTTATTACTTTTAAAAAGTTCAGTCTTTTTCTAGCCTCGGTTATTAAGTGGTCGATGTGCATCTTCCAGCTCAACTTTCTAGTTAAAATTATGCCTAAGAATTTTACATATGGTTTATACTTAAGCACTGTTCCTTCTAATTTTAGGGTTGGTAATTTTGATGGATTTTCACCATTATTAAAGAGCACAAGACATGTTTTTTCTGCAGATAGTTCTAACTTATTTTCCTTCATAAAGCTACAGAATTTATTTAATTCATCTTGATATAAATGTTCAACATAATTGGTAACTCTCTTTTTGGTGTTTTTCCTAACTGAAGTATTTATCCATATTGCGATATCATCAGCATACTGAACGACTTGAGTATTAGTTGACAAACAACTAGGGAGATCATGTACAAGAATAGAAAACAAACATGGGAGCAAGCACTGATCCCTGCGGTATACCTAAATTGATAGATTTATAGGATGAGTAAGCTGAGCCCAATTTAGTGCAGATTGATCTATTAGATAAAAAATTGTGAAGATATTTATATAACATTCCATTGATACCAATATTCTTCAATTTATGCAACAATTTTTCATGACAGACTCTATCGTATGCTTTCTTCACATCAAAGAATGTGGCTAACACACTTTTCCTTCTGGCAAATTGTTTTTTAATCTGGTGAGTTAATTTAACTAAGTGATCAGAAGTACATCTCCCCTTTCGAAAGCCAGCCTGATTAGTTGGGATAACATTATTCTTTTCACAATAATGAAACAGACGCTTATGTATAATTTTTTCCATTACTTTACCCACATGTGAAGTAAGAGCAATTGGTCTATAACTATCTATTGATGACCTCAACTTACCTTTCTTAAGGATTGGAACTACTATAGACTGCCTCCAGATACTAGGAAGAGTGCCATTTATCCAACACTTTTGGAAAAATGAATAAAGTAGTCTTTTCCATTTTAAAGGCATATGGGCCAGCATTTGATAAGATACACCATCAGGACCAACTGCTGTCTTGTTAAAAGTAAATGAATCTAAGGTTTCAATAAATTCATCATATTGAAGAGGAGCATTCAAATAATCCGCATTACATGATGTATTTTCTAATTTGTCTAGCTTTTCTGAAGAGTCATAACTTTTGATGTCTGATTGAAGCTTTAAGGATGAACTATTATCTGCAAACATTGTAGCAAAGGCTTCTGCTTTTTCAAATATGCTTGGAAATCTGTTTTTTTCAAATTTGATTGGAAACGATGGGAGTTGAAATCCGTTTTTCATTTCAGTAACTTTCTTCCAAACTTTATGCATGTCCTTGGATTCTGAAACTTCATTAATACAGAATTCTGTCCAATAATTGTTTTTTGCCTGAGCAATTGTTTTCTTACTATGACATTTAGCATATTTCATACGAATAAAGTTTTCCTCTGATTGGTTTTTTAACCATATTTTATACTGTTCCTTTTTATAGTTTACGGCATCCTCACATTCTTTAGTCCACCATTTATTGCCTGATCGTTTTCCATTCTTCCTAATTTTGCGTTTGGGAATAGAAAACTCAGCTGCTAGAATGAGCATTGCCACAAAATTTGAATAAAATTTATCAACATCATCCTCAGCAATCATTTCAATATCAATACCTTGAAGAAACGAATGAAATGAACTCCAGTTAGCTAATTTATATATAAATTGAGGGATTTTATCCTCAATATGTGGTCGATCTGATACTGAAAGGTCTTCTAATGACAATGTGATTGGAAAATGATCACTTCCGAGGCAATCCTCTTCAACATTCCATGTGCAGTTAATAGCTAATCCTGGAGATACTAAGGCTAAGTCAATGGCACTGGGTTTATGGGTAGAAACATCAGGAATTCTGGTTACTCTACCATCATTCAATAAGTAAAGCTTCGAATCTACAATATTTTCTATTAAACGATTGCTAGTGATGGTAGAGCATGCAGAGTCCCAAAAAGGAGCATGAGCATTGAAATCTCCAAGAATAATCCATTTATGCTTAGTGAAGTCTGTGTTTTTTAACCAGTCAGTATTGTCATTTTTCGGACCTTGGGGTAAATAAACAGACACTACATTTAGTATTTCATCCTTGTTAAGTTTGACTGTCACCCCAGTGTGATACATATCTACTGTACTTGCATTGCAGTGTTCGTGGTTAGCAGTTACACAAAACTAAACAGCATGGAACCATGCTTATCATCACCAAGGAGCTTGAAATGATGTTTCAGTCTTTTGGAAAATACTCAGGGCAAGATATTCAGATACACACTGGGAAACTCAGCTTAAATCAACTGTCTCCATCGCTGCTGTCGTCGGTAGGAGCTCCACGCAGTGTCACCGAGATTCGCCATCTCTCTTTGTCTCTGCCGAGTTCTACGATCTTCTGTAGCCCTCTCAGCCTACTGATCTCAGTATACTCGATATAAAAAATAGGTAAATAAATAAATGTTGGCAATGTGGATGTTGATGTTCTGTCTCTTTTCCTTCTGCCCTAAAAATTACTTTGGAGAACTCATCAGATTAGTCTGTGTATTTATGTCTGCATGACCAACATATCTCAATATGCACTTTTCAATTTCTGAAGATATATGCACCGAGAGTTCATCAAGAATGGTTTCATTTGTTCTGCCAGACCATTTAAACAATAGTTTTTCAAAGTCGCCTGTAGAACAACATTTCATCTACGTTTAGAGTGAACCTGGTCTAAAACATCTAAGCACACGGGATCTTTGTCAGCAAAACTGTAACTACATTGAGGGTCATGGGTCTGACGGTCACCAGCAGTGATCCACGCTGATCCCTGGCTCAGCCGTAACGGTCACTATCAATAATGTAACCACTATCCCTAATGACCAGCACGTGCTGTCTGTGTCCTACACTTCGGCTGTTGTGAAGGCAGCTTCAAAGCCCGAACAGCATTGCTGATTTTATCACAGCGTCGGGTGGCATGAGAGAGAGGGCAACTTAGCATGGTGTACGTCAAGAGAGTCTTGTTGTGTATCTAGATACACTGCTCCTCTCTCTCTCCTCTCTCTCTCTCTCTCTCTCTCTCTCTCCTCTCTCTCTCTCTCTCTCTCTCTCTCTCTCTCATCATCCCTCTTTATACGTGTCAACTCGCCTCTGTTTACTCCCAATACTTTTCGCCAATTTGTGTCATTCCACTACGATGAAATGTATACACTTGAGTATTTTTTTGCGTCCGGAAAGGAGAGTGAGCACATGCACACGTGTACACAGAGAGAAAGAGAGAAATAGATAGATAGATAGATAGATAGATAGATAGATAGATAGATAGATAGATAGATAGATAGGTAGACAGATAGATAGATAGATAGATAGATAGATAGATAGATAGATAGATAGGTAGATAGATAGATAGATAGATAGATAGATAGACAGATAAATAGAGAGAGAGAGAGAGAGAGAGAGAGAGAGAGAGAGAGAGAGAGAGAGAGAGAGACAGACAGACAGACAGACAGACAGACAGACAGACAGACAGACAGAGACAGACAGACAGACAGACAGACAGACAGACAGACAGACAGACAGACAGAGAGGACGACCCACTTTAGCTTGAAAACAATATGCAACACAGTTACGATCAAACATTGGATGTGGACGATTAGTTACAACACATGACGACTACAGTGCGAACACAACATTAAAATTGCATCATCAATATAAAGAATGAAAACACATAATTTATCATGTAACTAATAATTTAAAAATCCGCTAGGGGATACTCCTGACCATAAAAGGTGTATCATTAACTGAATCATAGTAGAACCATCACAAACAATGCATTGCCAGGGAAAACACTAACGTCTCTTTGCTTTAAATCTCATCACCCCCCCCCCCCCCACCCCCACCACCTTGGAGATGCCGGGGGGCCTATCAGTATAAACAGCATCCCCACCTTCGGAAAATTCTGTGCTAAGGTTTTCTTCTTTTCTATCCAACTCTTTGTTTTTGCCCTGTTCATTTCGTTCCTATCATCTCCTTCTCGTCTTGTTTCTGTCTTCTTGGTCCTTTCTCCTGCTTTTTTTCCCCACCAGAAAGACTTCAAAGATAACGATTTTCTCCCACGCCAAAGTCGGAGGCGTCGGGCCTGCCTTGTCAGGCGCTTAACGGCAGCGTCAGGCTTATTCGCTCATTTGACAGACAGCACTGGTTACTGTCTGAGCTTTCGACGACGAAGAAGAATCCACGGCAACCTTGCAAGCAAGGGCGATGTCGAAGGCCGATATGCAGTATCAGCAGTTTCTGCTTTTCGCTTCCTTCTTGAATTTCTGTCTTCCCCTGTCACATGGTGTAACCTTATCTTCACATATTTTGTAACCAGACACCTCTATGGCTTGCTTGCGTTGTCTGACATTTATACATAAAGGTAAAGCGTGTATAGATGACAGCATCTGAAAAGAGCGAAAGCAAACGCGCACATGGGCACACAAGCACACAGTCATGAGCACATATACACATGCGCGCGCGCGCGCACAGTGGGGAGCAGAATACTTGAAAAGAGACGGAGAAATTGATAGGATGGGCAGGGGAGGAGGAAGGGAAGGAGGGAGGGAAGGAGGGAGAGAGAGAGAGAGAGAGAGAGAGAGAGAGAGAGAGAGAGAGGAGAGAGAAGAGAGAGAGAGAGAGAGAGAGAGAGAGAGAGAGAGAGAGAGAGAGAGAGAGAGAGAGAGAGACAGACAGACAGACGACAGACAGACAGACAGACAGAGACAGACAGTCAGACAGACAGACAGACAGACAGGCAGGCAGACAGACAGACAGACAGACAGCACGCGTGTGTGTGTGTGTGTGTGTTTGTGTATTTGTGTGTGTGTGTGTGTGTGTGTGTGTGTGTGTGTGTGTTTGTGTGTGTATTTATGTGTTGTGTGTGTGTGTGTGTGTGTGTGTGTGTGTGTGTGTGTGTGTGTGTGTGTGTGTGTGTGTGCAATATAGATATTCATCGATATTTATGTAAAAATCATAAAATACGAATACATATGAATTTGTTCACAAGCCTAAATGAATTTTTCTGGGTTTTTAAAGTAATAAAGTGTTTGTATTCGTATTCACGCACGCGCGCAAGTGTATGTGCCTACTTGCATGCATGCGTGTGTGTATGTGTGTTTATGTGTATGTGTGCCTACGTGCCTGCATGCTTATGAGTGTATATGTTTAAGCATGTGTGAGTGTATGTGAACGTTGCGTGCGTGCGTGTGCGTGTATGATAATGCTGTCTATGCACATGCGTTCGTAAACGCATAATATTCTGTTTCTGCGAACGTGCCCGAGTGCTGGCACACGCCCGAAAGCTGTACATCTACGACAGAAAACAATTCAAGCTGACTGACTGATGACGGAGCGGCAGAAGAAGAGGCCATACCCTGCTACACTGCCCATACATCAACATTTATTTGCCGCTGTCAACAGCAACTTTCATCACAAAATAATCAATTCTTCGCCAATGACCCCCACACAATACACACACACACACACACCCTGGGATCGCCGCTGGCACTTTCTCCAAAAACAAAAAAAATCTCTGGACATTCTGCGGCCCATATTGCAATCCCATACATCTTGACATAATGGATGTTTGTTAATATACACACCCAGTGATCGTAGTTTGCGCTGCCTCAAAAAAACCCTTTGAACATGCTCGTTCCATATTGCATACCCGTACATCTTGGTTGTTTGTTAATATAAACACCCAGTGATCGCAGTTGGCACTATCTCAAAACCTATGGACATACTACATTCCATATTGCACACCCGTACATCTTGACATTATGGATGGCATGTTAAGTCTGCTGTAATGGGTCTTCGTGTTTTTGTTTATTTGTTTTACTGGAAGAGGATTTCTGAGTTGATTTGGTTTTACTCCACCTCTGGCCATACCAGATGATAGATGTACACGGCATCAGCTGCAGATCAAAACAGCACCCACGCTATCTCAGTCATGCGTCGTGGGGGCTTCGAGAAACGATCTCTGTCTCTGTCTCTGTCTGTCTCTGTCTCTCTGACTCTCTATCTCTCTATCTACCTATCTATCTATCTATCTATCTCTATCTCACACACACATACATATATACTCATATACCATACATGTGATTATCTATAATATATATTATATATATACATACATACATATACATATATATATATAATATATAGAGAGAGAGAGAGAGAGAGAGAGAGAGAGAGAGAGAGAGAGAGAGAGAGAGAGAGAGAGAGAGAGAGAGAGAGAGAGAGAGAGGAGAGAGAGAGAGAGACAGAGAGAGAACAGACAGACAGACAGACAGACAGACAGACAGACAGACAGACAGACAGACAGAAAACAGACAGACAGAAACAGACAGACAGGCAGGAAGGCGGGCAGACACACAGACAGACAGATAGACAGGTAGACATACAGGCAGCAGATAGAACACAGTATGTTTTCAGAACATTTTTCCGCAGTACATGATGATGCTAACTGAACTAAACTGAAATTAATACCACTTTCAGTCACAGCAGATTTTTTTCAGCTTGAAATTCAGTCTGCTCTCCCTAGGGATGGTGCATCGTCATAGAAGTAGTGCAATCCATTTTGTGTTTTTTTCTGGTCTGCAAGTGTATTTGTTTCTCTATCAGAGTGCCATTTTCTACATTTTTTCCCTTCTAATTACCTCTGATGGAACTCTTTGAAGTCGACTCTCCTGTACACCATTATCAGAATCGGTCCATTTTCCATCAGGTCACTTTGTCCTAACGTTTCTTTTTTCCCTCAAACATTGTTGTTGTTCTTCTTCTTCTTGTTCGTTAAACGCTCAGACAGCACCTATTGTTGTCTGTCATATAAACGAAAATGCGTTGCACTGCAGTTATGCGTCTGTGAAGCAAGACCCAACACATCCGACTTTGGCATGGGAGAGAATTGTTGTTTTTAATCTATTCAGGAAAAAAAGGCAGGAAAGTGGACCAAGAAGACAGAATATAGATAAGAAGGAGATGACGGGAAGAAAAAGAACAAGGCAAAAACAAAGAGAGGGGCAGAAAAGAGGGAATTTCTGGCACAGAATTTCCAAAAAGGTGGAAAGGATATTTATACTGAGAGGTCTCGGGCCCTGCATCCCCACTGGGTAAAATAACATTTGAATAATAATTTTTTTTTAAAAACGCACG
>CM060323.1:35815014-35832514 GCA_030674155.1 Stramonita haemastoma | reverse complement strand
TAAATACCAGCCTCCAAGAGAAAAATAAACTCGAGACGTTTAAACCTCGATGTCTGCACAGTAGATAACCCTTGATTCTAAATGGCACGATTTCGTGTCTGACGGAAAGGTCGGACAGAAATTTAGATGTTCGGTTTTCCGTTGCCACTTGTCTGCAATCTCCGTCCTTGGTCGCAGAATCACGTCTGGAAGACAAAACCTGCCAGCGAAGCTCCTTGCTAGAGTCATGTGAAGGAGAAGGGGAGAGCGACAACAAATGAAGTAGCATCAGAATCATGCTGGAGTTAGTCCAGAACTGGCTTAAAAAGGAGATAAGGATTGATTTACCCTCGACCATCTCTTTTTCAGTAAAGCAAGTATCGTTGAACTTGAAGCACGTCTATGGCTTGAATTCGCAAATGTTATGTTTCTCTTGGTTTTGGATTTTCTATCTCGACTTTCTATCTTTTGTACAATGTCGTACCTGTACCATGGTAAACAGAGTGAAACCGTTTATCCACATTTCAGATCTTGCTGTTTTCTTCTTCTCATCTGACATGGATGCACATTGCGACAGCTTGTCTTGCATCGAAATGAATGATGTGGGATGTGATACTGAATTAATCAGAAAGCGCAAAGAAACAGAAACATGGACAGTTATTTCTGTAGTTTCAGGAAACGATCACAGTAAACTACCCTGGCTTATCTGGACTTTTTAATCAATGTATCTCAACTTCCATGCAAAACAGGATCACTTGAAGATTTACTGTCTTGAGCGTTCCTGTTATTTTTTTCTTTCTCCGTCTACTTATATATATATATATATATATATATATATATATATATATATATATATATAATATATATTTATATTATATACCATAATTATATAGTATCATATAATATATATATATATTATATATAATATGAATTGTATAGCGCTATCTTAAGACAATCAAGCGTTGCATTGACTACGAGCCCAATCATGCTCAAGCGCAGATCCCACTCACTCCGATTTTTCTCAGGATGGTGTCTAAACACGAACTGTGTTGCGTTTTTATAATTGTCTCCGTCTACTGACACGATGGCTACTTTCCGAAGGGAGGTTTTACGTGTGGCAGATTTCTCGTGCATATATTGTTGCACCTCATGTAATTTTTTCTTAAGTTGAAGTTTTGTTCTTCTCCTCACTCTAATATTGTTTGTCTTTTTTATCCACTGCCCAAGTATTTTTTCCTTGATGTTGCTGCTATACCTCTATTGTTTCCTTTCTCTCAGCATGCTTTTCCTGTTTTCTTTCCCGTGCTTAACATTTCTTGAAATCTTATTCTCTAACATGACGTGTTAATACAAGTAACAAATCGAGCCCCAAAGAGAAAATCAGCTGAACAAACTAAAAATAAACACCACCAACAAACAGACAAAATATTTTCAATTCCATCTGTCAATTTTTGTTGTTCCTCTACCATCTGTAGTTGTCTTTTCTCATATTCTGTCTCCTGTCTCCCCAGCCTAACATCTTCAGCTTTTCTCTTGTCTTTTACATGACTGTGAACACAAACAACAACGTCAAATTAAAAAAGAACAAACAAGCTAAACAACAACGCAACAAAAAAGAAATCCACAGTGTTATAAATATATCACTGCCTTGTTGCTGTCAGCCAAACGTTGTGCTAGTTATGGCTGTGACACAGGGCACGGCTGTCTGTACCGCTGTTGTGCTGGTGTACAATGGGTGTTGCCCCCTCCACGCCTGTGGCTGCTGTGACCAGGGTTCAAGTGGCCGCAGATAACGAGCCAATCAGGTCAACACCGCTGGCAGAGGAAAGATAATGTAAGCATTTGATTACATTGCCTGCTGGGCTTTTACAAAGTATAATCTGCGCACGGGCGTACGCACGCGCGCGCGAGTGCGCGTGTGTGTGCGTGTATGTGCCTCCAGGGTGTATCCTCTTATTCATTTCGTCTCCATCTCTCTCTCTCTTTCATGACGTCTTTTTGTCTTCCTCCTCTTTTGTCAACTTTCACTGGTAAAAGAAGAAACATAGGAACACAATTTTGGATGTGGAAGCATTCCGTCATTGCTACTGTATTCTTCTCTAGAGTTTCCATGCACAAGCTTATTCCACTGACACATGAGTTTGAGTTTTGTTATGATCATTATTGCTGATGCTTGTTGTTCATATTTAAATTTTTGACAACCAGCTGGTAGTCTCTATGTGTTTTCGTCTATGGTCTCCTTCAATCTGTTACCCTATTTTCAAATAAAGTAACTTTAATGTCCCCTTATTTTATTCTACTCTCGAAAGCTCATACAATGACTTATTACTAGCTTGAAATTTAATGAATGTTCACCCTACAAGAAAAATTTATTAACTTTAAAAAAAAATTTTCTTCTTTACCTTTCTCTTAATAAGAACAAAATGACTATCAAAACTATACAGATTCTACCAATGCCTCCAATGTCGGAGCTGGGGGGGGGGGGGATTTTCGTCACAATGTAGCGTTATCACACGTTTTCCACATCAACGCCATTTGTTTTCAAAGTCGATGATGTTTTCCTCTCTCCATCGTTTTGCTTTCGTTTAAATATATCAAAAACGATCCTAGTTTGTTCGACTTCCATCTAAACTGATTCAACACTGAGATAACCTTCTGAGGCCATTTGTCAATGACTTTCTGGTGTTGAAGAACTACTCTGTAGTTGTCTCAAAATTTCCAAGACCCCCCCTCCCCAAATCTTCTTTGATGCTTCACTCTAATGTGTTTTGCAATCCCCATGTTTGCGGTTTGAGTTCAGTAAGTGTATTGTGAGAAGCTAATGGATAAAAATGGTTGGTAAAATATGTAAGAATCATGATATTTAAAATAAAGGGTAGCATTTTCCTGTATATCTATAAGAATCTAATTCCTTCCGTCTGCCTGCATGTCTCTATCTGATATCATACTGAGTTCAGTGACCATGTTGATCATTCTGACAATTTGATAGGTGATTCAGTGGTCATTTTCTCATTCTAACAGTCTTTAGCCAAACGATAAACGTCTCCCGCAGCAAGAGAACTCTCAGTGTGTTGCTTCCAAACAAGGGGTAAATGTCGCTACAAAACATCGGCTGCCAGGGATAAAACGATTGCTGCATAAAAGACCAACGGAAATGAAATGTTCGGCGTTCAGCGCCACCTGTTGTCTGCAAGCTAGCTCCGTCCTTGGTAGCATGCCACGTATTTCAGCTCAGCAACACCAAATCTGCCCCAAACTTTTTTGCCAGGGTTCTGTGAGGCAGCAGTAGGAGAAAGACAAAATGTATGGACAAGCATTTAAATCACACTGAAGTCAGTACAGAACTGGCTTTTAAGTCAGTTCTGTTTGAATCTTTTAACTACCTGATGTCCTGTGCAGTACGTGACAGTTAAAACTTCGAATATGTCATGCAAGGTTTTGAATTCTCGAGTAATGTTCTTCTTGTAGATTTTGTCTATGTGGGCTTCTTTTCCTTTGTTCAGTGTTATGCTATTGCAGTAGGAGTGGTCACAGTTGTGTTTATTTATATTCCAGTGTGGTTTTTTTCCTCGTATGATATAAATGTATACTTCTGCTGTTTGTTTTGTGTCAAAGTATTATGGCATTAAATGTGACACAGAGGAAATAATTGCCAGAGTCCCAACAACGAATAAACGAACGCTGTGACTTTAATGCAATCAAACGAAAACCAAACAAATGTTATTACAATAAAAACAAACCATCCACTGATTCCTTTTACTTCAGGAAACCTTTACAACAAAATGTCTGGTTTATCTGAATGGTTTGATAAAGGAAGCTTTTTCCAAATTTCTTTGCTCAAGAAGATAGCTAAAAGATTTTTACCCTGTTGTTAATCTTTTACTCTTTCTCCTTTTTCTCTATTTGTCATTTTCCCTCTACACAACGCCAATGTTCTTTTTTATTGTTGTTGTTGTTGCTGCCATGTCCTTTTTCTTCTTCCCTTTCTCTTGCAAATTCTCTCTGTTTTCTTTCTCTCGTGCCTGACATTTTCGCTTCTCTCTGTTCTCCTACACGACTCCATGCACACAATAGCAACACTCCAGCTGAGAGGAACAAAGCGAGCCAAAGAAACCCAAATGTCACCCCGTATTCATCAATGCCTTACCGTTGTCAGCCAAAATGTGAGGTAGTTATCGCTTTCAGACTTTGCACAATCCCCTGCGGTGTTGATCCACTTTCCAAAAGAGGGCGCCATCTCCATGCCAGCCTCAGGTGTAAGAAGGGTTCAGTTATCAGAGGTAACAAGCCAATCTAATCAGAACAGCAAGAGGGGCTAGAAAAGGGGGAGGTGTTGAAAGCGTGTTCAAGGTTTAATTGTGTTGCTTCTGGATGTGCATAATTGTATGGTTCTGACTTTGTGTGTGTGTGGTGTGTGTGTGTGTGTGTGTGTGTGTGTGTGTGTGTGTGTGTGTGTGTGTGTGTGTGTGTGTGTGAGAGAGAGAGAGAAGAGAGAGTAGAGAGAGTGTGTGTGTGTGTGTGTGTGTGTGTGGTGTGTGTGTGTGTGTGTGTGTGTGTGTGTGTGTGTGTGTGTGTGTGTGTGTGTGTGTGTGTGTGTGTGCCTACAAGTGTGTCTGTATGCAACAGAATATTCACCCATGTACGAAATCAAAATGCAAAGACTTCAGTTTCTCTTTTCTCCTATAAACGTGCTCGTTATGATGGCAAAGCCTGCAGCGCATTATCAATGTTTTTATTATCGCAGTTCAAAATTGGTCTGTATATAATTTTACGCCACACCGAGATTTTGGGATGCTCGTCTTATAAAAGCCTTTTCTCTCTCTCTCTCTCTCTCTCTCTCTCTCTCTCTCTCTTTCTCCTACTTCTTTTTCTCCCCTGTCCATTTACCCAATTCTGATTTCTCCCTTCCATTAATTACCCAGAGATTCGCAGTTTGTTCAACTTCCATCTTCTCTGATTCGACGCTCAGAGAGCCTTCTGTGTCCATTTGTCAACGGCTCTGTTGTATCAAGAATAACGCCCTCCGTTCCCGTTTTAAAAGCCCCCTTTAATGCTCACTGTGATGGGTTTTGCAATCCCCATGTTTGTGGCTTGGGGTCGGTTAGTGTGTCACTTGCGGCGAAACCAGTCTGGAAGAAGAGGCTGGTAGAAAAGGAGACAGTGATGTGATGAAAGAGAAAACAAGACAGTTTCGTCCCCTGGGTAGGTACTGATTAACCTTCGCTGTGGGTCGCCTCTGGTTTGAAGCGCTGTACCTTCTGGGTGTACAGCCACCCATGGTTGTAAGGAAGGCATAACCTACTACAGTACCTCACGGGTGTACAGCCATCCATGGTTTTAAGGTAGGCATAACCTGCTACCGTACCTCCTGGGTGTAAAGCCACCCACGGTGTCTGGAAATAAACTAAACATCTCACCTTGCGTGAGGCACTTCTCTTGTTCCCTTTACACCTACTTTCACTAGTATCTGAGGCCTACTTTGAGATAGGAGTCTTGTAAAAGCCATTTCTCTTCTCTCTCCCCCCTCCTATCTTCGCAATATCATAGATGATCTATCAGGGTCAGCCAGGTATTCCACCTCTGAGAAGAATCACGTTTTAAAATCATTAATTCTGTCAAAACTGGTACATCTGGGGATTTTGTTGCCCAATGCACCAAATGATATCATAGAAAGTCTCGAAAAAGTATGTCCAAGTTTGTGTGGGACTGTTAACAGGACAGAATATCAAGAAAATTACAACCGAAAACAAAAACAGTTGGTTAGAAGTTCCTTCTGTAAAATATTTTATAGGTGCTCTTAAATTTAGCTGGATAAGAAAATCATCGAAAATAATAATAATATAATAAAAATATGAATTCAACAATACATGAAACTTTTCTTTTCTGCAGACTTGGGCATCTATGGCTCTGGCTTACCATTTGACAAGTTTAGATTACATACTTTCTGGAAAGATACTTTCCAGGCATACAGACAATTAGGGCAAATGGTCCAGTAATGGAGTCTGAAGATGTTCTTGCTGAAAATATTTTTACATCGACCAAATCAATACATCAAAAAGTATATGCATTTTAAAAGGCGGATATATAAGAATGTATTCAAGGTTGCACATTTAATAAATCAGGGAATGGATATAAAAATAGCACATGATTTCTTATTCCATTATCCTCTAAATAATAGAATAAAAAGGAAATCACGAATTTAAAAACAAATACGCAGACTTTGAAAGTAAATGGCACTATTACCCAAAAAATGTGACAAATGAAAAGCATGCCTACTAAACTCGGCATTTCATACGTAATTCACAACTTAGTTCTGAAAAACTGCAAGCAATATCATGACTCCATCATCATTGGTGCAATCCCATCAACACTGTAAAGTAGGTGCATCAACAATATGTAATACAGATGCATATCTTCGTGCTCTGGGGTTCGCTCCTGCGTTTTCTTTTTGAATACATCTGCTGTGACAATACACAATACAGGCCTTGGGTGGAACAAACTACTACAGAGGGCGGAGGACTGTGGGGAGTGGAGGAGGCTGGTTGCAGAATCTTCAGTTATGCCCCCATGGTCCACGGTACTACGGGACAGGTGAAGGTGAAGGTTGTGACAATACAATTAGAAAAATGTTTTACAACTGTGCATTGAAGTTGAAGAAACATGGGAGGCTTCTTAACTTTTCTTCTTTTTCTCCTTGATGTGCCGATAGTGTCAAAGTTGCAATGACTGAAATCGATTGTCAATCACTGTGTCCAGCGTATATTGTGCTGTGATCATGTTTCCATTTCTAGAAATAATTGTTTTGTCCACAGTATCATCATGCAAGAGAAACTGCTTCTAACCAAAGTGAGAATTTTTTGCTGCCTCATCTTCTGTAGGTACTGTGAACTGCAGTCGGGGCTGGAGACCTATCATGAACTACAATGGCGGTGAAAGACGTATCAGACATACAGTAGAGGCTGGAGTCATACTAAAGACCTATCATGAACTACAAGGAGGCTGGAGTCCATACTAAAGACCTATCATGAACTACAGAGAGGCTGGAGTCATACTAAAGACCTGTCATGAACTACAGTAGAGGCTGGAGTCATACTTAAACCTATTATAAACTACAGTTTGGATTATAGGTGTGACAAGCTTTAAACAACATTTTTGAATTCAAGCTAAGATTTTTTCAAGAGCAGAACGCTTCCCAACATGTGCATATTTTAACACGTCTGCTTTCACTGGAGCTGTGCAACAGATTAAAAAAAAAAATTAACTTTACTTTTGTAACATTACTATACAAAGACCAATATTCAAAAATAATCTGATTGACCACCACCAAGAAGCAAATCTTTTTCTTCTCCTTCTCTTCTTCCTTCAGTCTTTCCGTTCCCTTTATTCTTCCCCCTTTTCACATGTTTAGCTCCTTCCCTCCGTCTGTCTCCTTCGTGACAAGGATTTTTTTTTGTGCTACCACGGCAAAAAATGTGCATCCCACACAACAGCGGAATAAAATCGAACTCCACAGAACTGAAGGTGTTCTTTTGACGTATCGGCCCCGACATTGGAAGCCATCAGGTTCTTGAGTGTGTGTGCCGTGTCTGTTATCCAGGTTAACCTCTGCACAATCTGCTCTTTGATGCCCGCTTCAATCGGTTTTGTCAATTACTGGGAGATTGGAAGTAAAGGGGCGTGTAGGTGTAAGCAGTTCTTCTTCTGTGTGTGTGTGTGTGTGTGTGTGTGTGTGTGTGTGTGTGTGTGTGTGTGTGTGTGTGTGTGTGTGTGTGTGTGTGTGTGTATGTTGTGTGTGTGTGTGTGTGTGTGTGTGTGTGTGTGTGTGTGTGAGAGAGACAGACAGACACAGAGAGAAAGAGAGACAGAGAGAGACAGAGAAATAGACAGAGAGTGTGTAACTATGTTGATGTGAGTGCGTGGGTGTCTGTGTGTATGATAATGTATATATGTATGTGTGTGGGTGCGTGCTCGTGTGGGTGCTAGTATGTGTGCAAGGCGCGCGTGAGGTATTGTATGTGTATATGCATGTGTCAGTATGTATATGTGTTTGTGCGTGCGCATGTGCGTCATGGGGAAGGGAGGGAGGATAAGCACTTTGTGGATTGGTTCTTTGATCACAGGGCAGTGATAAAGTAAATAAGGGGCATAAATTGCTGTATCTGCCTAGTTGTATTTTCCTGCAGAATTTGCCCGCCTCCTTCTCTGTGTCTGTGCATGCATGTATGAATCACTGGTAAAGTTTGTTCTTCTTTCTCTGTCTATGTGATTTTTGTCTTCTTTAATATAACGTCTCTTCACTCACAGTGATATAAGGTGCACGTGCCTGTGCCTCTCTCTTTCTGTTTCTCTCTCTTTCTCTCACACATACACCCCACACACCACCACAACACAACACACACGAACACACACACACACATTCACACAGCAATTTCAGTGCAACAGTTAGTGCATAAGTGCAGAACACAGTTGTGTTTTGCTGGGATAAATAGTGTGGTGGTATTACATTTCATCTGCAAGCCTCATGAGTATGAGGAAAGGCCACAACACAATTTTAATCCCTCCTTCTTTCTCCACTGTCTCTTATAAAACGTTTTTCATTTGCATCTCTGTCTGTCTGACTGTCTGTCGCTGTCTATCTCTCTGTCTTCTGTCTCTCCCTCACTCCCCTCTCTGTCTCCTCATATACTGTCTCTCAATTCTTCAATTTCTCTCAATCTCCCCCCCCCCCCGCCCCCCGCTATTAAGTATTATACTCCTTTCTCCACCTAATTTTCCGTCCTTTTTCTATTCTTTCTCTTTCAATTTATGCCATCTCTTTCCTTTTTCTATCATTCTTTTCTTCGTTTTAGTATCATTCTATCTTCCTTTTTTCCTTTTTCGAGTTTTTTTTCTTCTTTTTTTACAACACTGAGTCAAGCATTCTCGTCAGAACCTGTGCTCCTTTACAGCTACAGAAGGGGGCACGTGCACAGTGTTTCCTAATTAGCTCTCTTACCAATCCATTTTCCGGCAGAGGACTGGTATATCGTGACAGTCACTGCCCTCCTTTGCTCCTCTGCCCTCGCCTTCCCTGTCAGAGAAGGTGACATGCTGTATAAGGGATGTGCTGCATTCGTTAGTTACAAAATCCATACAAATCGGCAACGATACATTAAAACACACGTGTAATCAATTTCATATTAAAACATATAATCATGTCTGCAAGCAACGTAAGTCACTCATTTTAAAGCAAAAACGTGTGCATGAGTTAGATAAAGATAAGATAAAGATCTCTCTCTCTCCTCTCCTCTCTCGTCCTCTCCTCTCTCGTCTCTCTCTCTCTCTTCTCTCTCTGTTTCTCATCTCGATCTATCAGAATTGTGGTTTTCGATTTCATTGATTAGCAAATTCTCCCTTTTCTGCAACACACTGATGAAAGATGAGCCACCCTCATTTTCCAAAGTGCCTTCATTGCTATTCCTAAGTGGTCAGCTGCGGTCATTAGTGGGGGTCCATTTGCTGAAAGAGGGTAGGGACAAAAGCAGAGCATCAGGGTCAATGGCCAAGCAAAGCGCTTTCTCTGTGCAGGCAAGCTTACTTAGTATGGACGACTGTGTTCTACGTGAACTACTGAAGGTAAGGCCTGACCTTCATTGGGTGTGGGGAGAATAATGCGACATGTTGGTTTATGTAGCGGATGCTCGAGAAACATTAAGTGGGTTGTTTTATGTTTCTCTCTCTCACTTTGTATGACTCTCTCTCTCTCTCTCTCCTCTCTCTCCTCCTTCTCTCTCTCTCTCCTCTCTCTCTCTCTCTCTCTCTCTCTCTCTCTGTTTCTCTGTCTGTCGTCTCTCTCTCTATGGAATATTATAACACCTATGTCATATACACACTCTTGCCACCACTCTTTGTATTGTGCCTAAGGCCGATGTACATTAAACAATTATGTTCAGTTTCAGTTCTCTCTCCTCTCTCTCTCTCTCTCTCTCCTCTCCTCTCTCTCTCTCCTCTCTCTCTCTCTCTCCTCTCTCTCTCTCTCTTTAATACTGTGTTTGTGTCTGTCTCTATCTCTCTGTTTCTCTATCTCTGTCTCTCTCGTTCTCTGACTGCTTCTGTTCGGTGAAATTGTCAAAGGAATATATTTCTGTGCTATGATTAGGAAAGGCTAAAATGCTACTGATTTAATTGCACACTCTCTTTCTCTCTCACTCCCACACAGAGAGAGAGAGAGAGACAGAGACAGAGAACAGAGAGACAGAGAGAGAACAGAGAGAGAGGTCTTTATTCATGCCCACGATCAAAGTTTAACTTCAAAAGCTCTAGAAGTCATCAGCCATTGCTAGCTTTGGCTTTGACTCAGTTCATTTCAACATACCCAACCTGAGCCCTCCCTCCACTTATTTATTACCTGTGTGTAACGCTGGACTAAATTACAGCTTCTAAGCCCTGGATGCTTCCTTAGCTTTTATCCAAATAATGAAGTTTCATTCTCCTCTGAGAAAATAAATAGTGCCTTATTGAAAAACTACCTCGCCCATGAGTTAAAAGGTTCTACTCTCTCTCTCTCTCTCTCTCCTCTCTCTCTCTCTCTCTCTCTCTCTCTCTCTCTCTCTCTCTCTCTCTCTCTCTCTCTCTCTCTCTTTAATTTTTTTTATATCGACTGATAGAAACTGCTATAAGTCATGGTGTGTTGGTTCGTGGATTTATTATAGTCTTTGTTTCACCGCTTGCTTAAGAAGCCACATTATTCTTTCTGATAACATCTTTCTTTCATCTATTTCATATGAGTCGTTGATGATCTTTATTTGATTTTTTAGGTAGGTTTCTTGGGCAAGATGAACCTGACTGAGTCCACACTTCTCCAGATACAGAATGCATGCTGGGTATGTTCGTGTTTCCGTAACCCTTCAAACGCTAACTTGAATGTCTGAGATTTCTCACGTGCATTTTTAATCTTCTGCATGCGTATATACAGGACTAAACCGAAGGCACTGGCAGATACATCTGTGTTTAAAGCTGATTATTAAAATTGTGGAAATACCCCCCCCCCCCCTATTTCCCAAGACACCGCTGCCGAGGTTTGAACCCATGACTTCATGGATCAACAGGAGTGAAGCCAAACGCTCTATTTCCCTCAGCATTAGCATCCGTCCATTTTTGATAAAATAAGCGGAGTGAAAATTTAAACTGATATGTGACAAGGTGCGAAGGCATGTGGTCAAGGCGTGTTTGCCAATGTTTGGAGTGTGTTTGTCCACTGGAATGTGCTGATTGGCATTTCATTCCTTAGCATCGCTGATCTCTGTCATAGCTTCATAAATATTCATTCCATCAACGTGTTTTTGTTCTTCTAGCTTTTTACCCCCCTCGTTTATCATTTGGCCTCTTTTAGTTGTCTGTAATGTTGCTTTGAAACTTGTTGAAAGAACCGATTGTCAAGGGTAATCACTAATGTTTAGTGTTCCCTGTCTGTCTGCTTGCCTGTCTGTCTGTCTATCTGTCTCTCGTTCTAATGTCTTTCCCCTCACTTTTCGGTTTTCCCCACCCTGTCTTTCTTTTCCTGCACCCCCCCCCCCCTCTCTCTCCTCTATCTCCTACCCTCTCTCCCTCTCCTCCCTTGCTCTCTCCCACAGTCCCCCCTCCCTCTCTACTTTCATTGCCTCTATCTCCCACCCTGCTTTCACCTCTTCCCTCTCTCTTTCTCTCTGTTTTGCCCTGTCTCTGTTTTCTCTGTTTCTCTGTTTCTCTGTCTCTTCTCTCTCTCTCTCTCTCTCTCTCTCTCTCTCTCTCTCTCTCTCTCTCTCTCTCTCTCTCTCTCTCTCTCTCCCCCTCTCTCTGTCTCTCTCTCTCTCAATGTTTTCCGACGACCCTTATTTTGCCCTGCTTATTTTTTTCTTTGGTTGCGATTCCTCCCCAGAATATGACTGCTGTTTGAAAGGCCTTTCATTAGCCCATGTTTCCACAAGATGGGCCGAAAGCTGAGTTCCCTGGGCATGGTTATCATAAATATCAACACACACACATGCACGCACACACACACGCACGCACGCAAACAACTGCAGGCCGTCAACTGATGTCATGGTTATCGCAACAATGGAGAGAGAGAGAGAGAGAGAGGGGAGAGAGGAGAGAGAGAGAGAGAGAGGAGAGAGAGAGAGAGAGAAGAGAGAGAGAGGAGACAGACAGACAGACAGAGGAGAGAGACAGACAGAGACAGAGACAGA
Organism: Stramonita haemastoma; assembly: GCA_030674155.1. Classification (NCBI taxonomy): domain Eukaryota; kingdom Metazoa; phylum Mollusca; class Gastropoda; order Neogastropoda; family Muricidae; genus Stramonita; species Stramonita haemastoma. The sequence goes on along the minus strand of CM060323.1, from coordinate 35,820,332 downwards.
GGACATGACAGAGACAGAGGCAGGAGAGAAGACAGGACAGAAGGCAGACAGAAACAGACAGAGAAGACAGTACTAGAACAGAAGAAGGACAAAGACAGGAGCAGGGCAATGAGAGAAGAGCAATGAGAGAGAGAGACAGAGAGGAAAAAGAGAGGAGAGAGAGAGAGAGAAAGGAAAGAGGAGAGAGTAAGAGAGAGGAGAGGGAGAGAGAGAGAGAGAGAGAGAGAGAGAGAGAGAGAGAGAGGAGAGAGAGAGAGAGAGAGAGAGGGAGAGAGAGAGAGAGAGAGGAGAGAGAGAGAGAGAGAAGAGAGAGAGAGAGAGAGGAGAGAGGAGAGAGAGAGAGAGAGAGAGAGAGAGAGAGAGAGAGGGAGAGGAGAGGGTGAAAATCAAATCAAATCAAATTCTTTTATTTCGAGGATAATGAATAAGCACTCATGTGATTTTTTTACATCCAGTCTCAATGAGTAGAGGGGATAGAGAGACAGAGACAGACAGGAAGGAACAGAGATAGAGAGACAGAAGAATGCAGGCAGACAAAGATGCTGCGCTGATACACACAGAGTTCCCACAGGCCTAACGAAGCACTCGTGATGTCAACATAAATTTATTGCCATGGCAACGTCAACGTGATTCCTGACGAGCAAGCCAGAGAGTCTCATGTAGAGAGAGAGAGAGAGAGAGAGAGAGAGAGAGAGAGAGAGAGAGAGAGAGAGAGAGAGAGAGAGAGAGAGAGAGAGAGAGAGAGAGAGAGAGAGAGGGGAATGATTTCTGCTTCTATTTCTCTCAAAAAAAACAGACAAACATCAGCTTAAAATAATAAACAAAAACATAGTTCCATCACCACATCCTCCAAAACAAAAGAAAGAACAACGATGAATTAAATCAAACTCTACAAGTTTCTTTAGGTACCATAAGGAAGATCTCTTCCAATACACTCCTGCGGTACAGTTAAGCTACGCGCCAATATATCACTTTCATATTCACATCTGTGCCATGAACTACAAAGAGTGTGCACAATTGATAAGCCCAGCGACTTTCATATAATTGTTTCCTACATACACATATTGAATGAAGTCAGTGACACTGTACGGAGCCAGTGATCGGGAAACTCCCCACCCCTTCTCTTCTTATCTCTCTCTGTCTGTCTGTCTGTCTCTCTGTGTATGTGTGTGTGCGCGCGCGCGTACGTGCGTGCGTGCGTGCGTGCGATGCGGCGCGTGTGTGTCTTTTGGTATCTCCCTCTTATTAAAATATTTCAGTGTTCAGTGTGTTGACTCTCTATTTCTCTGTCTGTCTGTCTGTCTGCCTGTGTTGTCTGACTGTCTGTCTCTGTCTGATTCTCTTCTCTCTCTCTCTCTCTCTCTCTCTCTCTCTCTCTCTCTCTCTCTCTCTCTCTCTCTCTCTCTCTCCTCTCTCTCTCTCTCTTCCCTCTCCCTTCTAGTCGCGAGCGAATCTCTTTGGCCTTTAGAAAACCTTCCATTAGCTCCTGTTTCCACAAGCATGGGCTAAAAGAGGCTTTCGTCCATGTCGTTTATAAATATCAACTGGAGCTAATTGGATGTCGTCAAGTGAATGTGACGGTTAGCCAAACGATAGCGGACAGAAAGAATAGAACAAGAGGAAATCAAAGAGGCCAGGAAGGGAGGAAGGAGAGAAATGGAAAAGCAAAGAGAGATAGATAGACAGACAAACAAAGGAGAGAGAGAGAGAGAGAAGAGAGAGAGAGAGAGAGAGAGAGAGAGAGAGAGAGAGAGAGAGAGAGAGAGAGAGAGAGAGGGAGAGAGAGCGAGAGAGAGGGGAAGTGTGTGTGTGTGTAAATATTTACATACAAGAGGGAGTGTGTGAGAGAGAGAGAGACAGACAGAGACAGAGACAGAGAGACAGAGAGAGATACAGACAGAGAGACAGAGAAAGAGATAGACAGACATAACAGACAGACAGACAGACAGGGACACAGAGAGGGAAACACATACAGAGAGGATGCCAGAGACATACACACACGATCAGAACGACAGAGAAAAAGACAGAGATAAACGGTAACCCTCTATATTTATGGAGAAGACAGACAGAAGAGGGAGAAGATCCATCCACACAGGATTCTCTCCCATGTCTGGCGAATCACTCTTCATGTCAATGTGAAGCCATTGCCATGGCAACGTCAGCCTGATGTCTGGTCAGTAAGCGCATGAATCATGTCTTGAAACGATGAGAGAGACAGACACAGAACACGGAGAAGAGAGAGAGAGAGAAGAGAGAAGGAGAGAGAGAGAGAGAGAGAGAGAGAGAGAGAGAGAGAGAGAGAGAGAGAGAGAGACAGACAGACAGACAGAGACAGACAGACGACAGAGAGAGAGGACAGAGACAGAAGAGAGAAGGCAGAGAAGAGAGAGAGCAAGCAAGAGAGAGAGAGCAAGCAGAGAGAGAGAGAGCGAGAGAGAGAGAGAGAGAGAGAGGAGAGAGAGAGAGAGAGGAGAGAGAGAGAGAGAGAGAGAGAGAGAGAGAGAGAGAGAGAGAGAGGGTGAAGGAGAGAGAGACAGAGAGAGAGACAGAAAGAAAGTATGCAAGCGAGGGAGAGAAAGAGTAGGAGTGAGGAGGAGAAGAGAGGAGAGAGAGAGAGGAGAGAGAGAAGAGAAGGGAGACAGACAGACAGACAACGACTGACAGAGACAGAGAGAGACAGAGAGAGACTGAGACAGAGTAATTATTGTCATTTTCATAACAGTCCTATTGGCAAGGAGCACATAACTCCCGTAATCATGACGTTACATGGCACTGAAATAAAGAAAACAAATAATCTCATTTAGAAAAAAAGAAAAAAATGAACCTAATAATCTGGGGGGGGGGGGGGGGGGGGGGGGGGGGGGGGGCATCACAGCTCAAAGATCTGTACACTCAATCAAGTGTCTATTGATATCGCTACAAGTATATACATACATTCTAATTCCTATTTACATCTTGTATAACTATACTCAGTGTTAATTTGGAAACAAAAAAGAAGGCAACGTTATTCGACCACTAGACATTCTGATTATTTTAAGTTATTACTTTGAACCGTTTTAATTCACTTTAAAAATAACAACCGTTAGTTAGATGATAACATGACATTAATCCTCTTAGAAACATATTAAGTCCTTGGATTACCGTTTTCTTTCTTCTAAAATCACAATCTTGGGCTAAATCTACATCTTACACAAGATCTTTCCGTTAAGGATAAGTGCACGAGGGATGTGAAAAAATATTAGCGTGTAATGAATGGATTGATTCGTGATGTACCGTGTAAGCATACTCTGTGATATATTCTGCACGTTTGCAATCTATTTTTTACATACATTTTACTGAAGTCTGTTCCTAACCCATGATTCATTTTTTAACCAAGCGTCAATCTACCTCTATCCGACTGCAATACGTAAGGAAAGATTTGACAAAAGAGAAATGACGATGATTGTGTTTCTACTTCAACAAGCCAATGACGTTATTTCTATATCAGAAATAAAAAATCAGTCACAATTCTGTCTGTCTGTCTGTCTGCCTGCCCCCCCCCCCCCTCTCTCTCTTTCTCTCTCTCACACACACACACACACAGACAGATGGATGGACAGACAGACAAACACACACACACATACATCTCTATGTATGCATTCTAAAATTGTGTCCGAACTAAAAAGAGAACACAATAAATCCACGGCGCACATGTGCACGGGGACGGGTGTGGGTGGGTATCCCCGTGCCCTAGAATTCATTTACATTCGAATACCCACCTGCGTGTGCATGTCTTTTAGGGCTATATGCGCACTTGTGTCTATGTATTATGTTCCAAAAGGGTACATTTGCCATTTGTCATTCCCATGCTCTAACCTGTCCTCTGCCTTTCTTCTCACCACATCCGCTACAAAGCCTCTTAGGCCACAACGTGACTTTTACCGGGAAAGAGACATCATCAAAGAATAACAGTCAAATCTGATAGATGGTAAAGGGAGGGGGTTGGGGCGGGGGCAGGAGGAGGAGTGGTGGCAAATTCACGTATTCGCCCATTAATCAAAGTGTGAATCCAGTCTTAAAACTTACATCCTTACAAAGTCTAAACTGAAAGGTTTATTAGGGTACAGTTGCCTATACTGTTGTTTTATGTTAACATTTGTTAATACTAAATTTGTTGTTGTTGTTGTTGGAGTTGGTCTTGGTCTTGGTGGTATGACAGTGATGATAGAGGTAGTAGTAGTGTTTCTGTTTAATTTATGTGCTGTTTCATTATTTTTTTTGTTTACTCGCAAGTATTCATAATGTGTGTGAGTGTACAAGCGTGAGGTGTCCGTAAATGACAATGAGGGAACGAACTACACTAACGACAAAGACAAGCATGCAGACAAACAAACAAACAAGCAACATAGAAAGAAAACTTCAATACAAAGACCGAAAAACGACAACAACGCACTTTTTACATAAGGTCATCAGTGACTTAAAAAAAAAAAAAAAAACCCAACAAATTCCGTTCCTCCATCCCCCATCACCCCACTTTACCCCCCCCCCCCCCCCCGCCCCACCTGACTGATCTTACAGCGGAAACCTTGATCCACTTCCCTCACTTGAGGTGTGGGAAAAGAGGACGGAAAGTCTAATGTGGATGGGGGCATTCATTTTAATTCTGACACCCAGGGTGAGTCATTTACGGGCCGGTGTCAGCCTCCGCCCAGCAGACCCCATTAGCCACAGCCTCCCCCCCCCCCCCCTGGCCTTTTTCTCCGGGGCCCATTATCACCCGGGGGGTGATCAAGTTGAGGGTGAGCCGCCTGCCCGCTGCCGGTGGTGTGGCTGGCTGTGGCACCGGTGTCAAAGTTGGGGCGGTGCTCAGCACTTCAGGAGATGCCCCGGACAGGTCACACCTTCTGCTCAGGTGCTTTTGTTTTATTTTATAATCGGGTTTGTGGGGAAGGAACTTCAGCCTGGAGTGTCTGCTTGCACTTGTTCAGGGATATGTACTGACGACACGCGTTTGAATGAACCTATATGTCCGTGGAAACACCGAACACACACATACGCATACATTCGCGCACACATACGCATGAGCGCACACACACATACACACAAATACACACATTACACACGCACGCACGCACACACAGTGTAACGGATGACAAAATTTACAAAATTGCATACATACGGGGACTGGATGTAAAAAAGTATACTAGTATTTACTACATTATCCTCGAAATAAAAGGGGCGCGCGCGCGTGCGCGCCCGCCCACATACACACACACGCACACACACACATACAATACACACACACACCATTTTAAAAATAAAAACCAAATCAATAACAA
>CM060323.1:35811527-35814914 GCA_030674155.1 Stramonita haemastoma | reverse complement strand
TAGTCGAACCCTCAGACAGCAACTATTGTTGTCTATCATATGAGCCAAAATGCGTTGTGCTGCCTTTAAGCGCCTCAGAAGTCTAATTCAGTGCATCCGACATCGGCATAGAAATGAATTGTAATATTTTTAATCTTTCTGTAAAACAAGAAGTACGAGAATGGACCAAGACGGCAGAAAATATACAGAGAGGCGATGACAGGGAGAAACAACAATGCAAAAACAACGTGAGGGACAGAGAAGAGTGAATTCCTAGCACAGAATTTTTAAAAGGTAGGGTCTATTGTTTCTACTGAAAAACCCCTGGCATCCTCACATGAGAGAGAAAAATATAACAAGTATTCGTTTAACCAAATTTTTAACCGATGAAGGTTTTGAATAAACCATAGATTTCTTTCGCTAAGAGCTTGGATGCTACGTTCTTTATATTTTTGCAAGTATAAATGCTTCATCGTAGTTTAACTAGATAATATATCCAAATACAATAGTGCTGTGTACAAAAAAACCCTAACCTGAAAAGAACAAAGAGCAAGCAAGCAAACACAACATCTGCTATACACAGAACTAATGTTAACAAGACATGATCACAACACTTTTTGCTCCGTTTGTTTGTTTGTTGATTATTGCTTTCTTCTACTGGCTGATTCCGTGCCGGTAATTTGATTAAGTTTGGCTTTTTTAAGTATTTGTTTGGGGGCTTTTTAAATGTTTTAGTTTTCTGAATCGCAAATCTTTTCCTCCTTTTTAAGAAGGGGTGGGGGGTTTCTTGTGGTTTTGCTTTCTGTGGCCTTTTGCAGAAGAGTGATGATGTTGTATAGGTCTCTCAGAAGTTCACTAGTTTTAGTTTGACATAAAGCGGATAACTGATCTTTGACAAAAGTAGTAGTTTTTTTCTAACATATGCCTAATTTTTATGTCATAGTAAACAGCTTTTTCAGCACTTTTACAAACAAACACACACGAGCGCGCGCGCACGCGCACACACACACACACACTCTCTCTCTCTCTCTCTCTCTCTCTCTCTCTCCTCTCTCTCTCTCTCTCTCTCTCTCTCTGCTCGCGCGCGCACGCGAGTGTGTGTATGTGTGTGTATGTACGTGTACGTGTACGTGTATGTGTATGTGTGTGTGTGTGTGTGTGTGTGTGTGTGTGTGCTGCGCGCGCGCGCGCGTGTGTGTGTGTGTGTATGTTACCCTGTCATTAATTGTTTTTACAAACTATTTTTCTCTTTGGATATGTTTGCTTGTAAGCATAGGGTCGGAACAAGTGTACTTAAGTATATCACAGACAAAAGAATTTCTCCTTTCTTTAAAAAAAACCCAAAACATTTATACATTAAACGGCTTTCCCGTCAGTGGTTTAGAATCCCATTAGGTATCATTTTCATACAGACAGCAATACAGAGCCATGTCATTGTCTTTCTGTCTTTGGCAACACAGCCAAGACCACAGTGCTGTGTCAATGGTCTGGCTCTGTGATCTTGCAGGGCTAGACAGTCCCTGTCACTGTGGCCAAATTTGATGAGTCTACCCTAGGAAACGTGACTTGAATAATGTGGGCTCCCAAACTGATAGCTCTCTTCCCCACACAGAAGACTCGGAGAATATCAGTTCTCGTCATTCAAAAAAGGATTCGTATTCTGTTGCTGGTTTGTTCGCTTCTTTTTTTTAGTGAAAGTTCTATTTTGCGAAATATTATTTCTATAGTTATCATGCGGTTTATGCTAGAGCGATACACTGCAAAAGTTCATTTTGATCTTGAACAAACTGCCCTGCTGCTATGAGAATCTTCACAAAAAAAACAACAACCATGTCCTGCTATTATTTGTGACCTATTTCGCATTTCTCTGACTCAGTAACTGTACTGAATACGTCGACTCTATTCCAGATCACATATTTTTTTAAAATCACAAGATTTTATTTGACAGCAAACCTGTTAGGGTTTTAAAGGAAATATAGTCATATCTAGAATTTATTTTTGATTGTAACTTTTTATTGAATCATTGGTACATCTTTAAAAAAAAATGATTGAGAAGTTGTAAGTAGTTACCTGCACTTGTTTTTTCTCTACTACTTTCTCTTCAGAAATATAGACACATGGGTGCAACAAAGGAACAAAAAATCCAGCTATGAACAACAAAACGAAAATAAAAAACACAAAATGCTGACAATATTCGGTAGAAAAGAAAGAAGAAGTTGCACACATATTCTGAAAAAGAGAGAAGAAAGCGGAAGCACACATATTCTGAAAAGGGTATGTGTAGATCATTTGTATTCTATACGGTTTGTCAAAGTTCTGGACAATTTGCAATTCGACTCACAACCAGACATTGTGACTGAAAATAGTCCTTAATTCTATAGTAGTTTTAACTCTGTGTGTGTGCGTGCGTGTGTGTGTGTGTGTGTGTGTGTGTGTGTGTGTGTGTGTGTGTGTGTGTGTGTGTGTGTGTGTGTGTGTGTGTGTGTGTGTGTGTGCGTGTGTGTGTGTGTGTGGTTTTCTTATCTTTGCCCAATAATTTTTCATTTGTTTCGATCTTTCGAGTTTATGTCACTGTCTTTCAGACTGGGTTTTTCTGTCATTTTTTTTCTTTCTATGTTTTCCCTTTCTTTTCTTCAGCCTGCCTTCTCTATTATGTTTCTCTTCATTTGTATGATTATGTTTGGTTTCCTCTTTTTTCTTTCTTTTTTGATAGTGTTTCATTTATCTAACCTATATTTCGCATTCATATCTCTTATTTTATTTCTTTTGTGTGTGTTTATGTCTTTTTTGATAGAATAGTTTGTGTGCATTCATGCTTTTTATTTTCCTTATTTCATTGTTTTTCATGTGTTATGTATTTCTGTTCTCTGTATATTTCATTCCCTACAATCCATTATTTTTCTTTTCCTTTCTTCTTTAAACGCGATGTGATTCTGATGAAAATTAAACAGTTTTAGTCTTAAACACAACTTCTCCGCACGTGCGAATGACTCCTTCCCCTCGCCACCAAGATGTCATGGTTTAAAACCACACGAACTAAGCCGTTTCACACATTGGGATTTTCCGTAATCTCAACAGGCTCCGGTATCTTCTACACCCTAACGAGCTTTTACTCCATCTACTACTGATTTCAGAACAACAGACCAAACCACAATATTAAAGTCAAATGGCTGCGGAAGATAAATCACTAGTTGAACACCAATATGCTTCAAGAAATCAATCAATCAATCAATCGGGTATTCCTCGTCCAGATCTCTTCTGAGGGTCTCGGATTACATCGGCCGAGCAAGCTTGGAGATTACTGTGGTACAGTGGTATAATCTCTTGCTCCTTTTCCTGAATCAATGCTAAAAGGGGGATTCCGATTTTGTGGCCACGTGCTATTCCTCGGGAAGAGCAGTTCACGTT
>CM060323.1:35801527-35806527 GCA_030674155.1 Stramonita haemastoma | reverse complement strand
TGTCTGTCTGTCTGTCTGTCTCTGTATATTTGTCTGTCTGTCTGTCTGTCTCTCCCTTTTATTCTCCCGCTCTCTCTCTCTCTCTCTCTCTCTCTCTCTCTCTCTCTCTCTCTCTCTCTCTCTCTCTCTCTCTCTCTCTCTCTCTCTCTCTCTCTCCTCCTCTCCATCCCTCTCTCTCACTCTCCCATCGGGACTGCGTCAAACAGTTCAATCAGCAAGTGCTCATCTATATTATCATCTAGATAAAGAATACACACACACACAGAGGCGTGTGCACGCACGGCGTACACACGCACATACACGTTCGTGCACACATGCATGCACACACACACAAAAGCACACTCACTTCCATCTTCCCCTCCCCCTCTCTCTCTCCTTCCGTACTTAACATAATACCTCTACACCTTTTCTCCACCCACCCCCCCACCCCCCCACCTTCTTAACTATTACCCACTGTTCTGTCCTTTATAACCCTTAGTAACACAACCAAGCACTGCCAGCTGACCTATGAAAAACTGACAGTACAGACCAATACCACGTGCAGGAATAATAAAATCATGATAAAACTGAATAAAAATGTTTTTAAAAAAATTTATGCGTAGGGGAGGCGGCGGGGGGGGGGGGGGGGGGGGGGGGGAGGAGGGTGTTCATGGGGGTGACACCTGTCTGGTCAGAGAAGCAAATATGAAGAGAGAAGAGCATCAGGCCAGGCCTAGACGCTGCTTCATCCACCCTCGTTGATTAATTAAGGAGACAGCTGAAAGCCTTAGTGTATGGGGAGGGGGGGGGACCAACCCTCTCCTGTCTGCTACTTCACATAGTATACAGCATGTTGTGTCTGTGTGTGGGGGGGGGATAAGCACTCTTGTGCTTTTTTACATCCAGTCCCCGTGTCTATGCAGTTTTGTAAATGTCATCTCTGTGTGTATGTGTGTGTGTGCGTGCGTATGCAAATGTTGGGTGTTGTGGATTTCTAAAAATACAAAAATAGGCTTTTGTGTGATGTGAAGAAGGACGATATCAATTATTCTACTCTATTTTTGATTTTGAACATGTGTGCCATTTCAAAAGTTTTAGGATTAGTGGATTGTAGTGAATCTGTACTACACTGTATTGTATTGTTTCAAAATACTACTTTCACTACCTGCAGATTTGTCTGCATGAATTCTGGGCTGTTCTCCCCAAGAAAAGCGCACTGCCACAAGAACAGTGCCACTTATTAAAATCATTATCTCCAGGCGAGCATTAATTTTTGTTTTCTAATGAGAACTTTACTAGTGTTAACTATTGCAGCTGTGGGTTTTAGTATGGGTGGTAAATTGTGTTTTACAACGAGGCCTTGGTTTACTGACTCATCTGACAGACTAGTATACAGACAGGTACTCAAGATATAGTGGATAGGGTAAAACATTTGGTTGAAATTGCCATCAAACCCAGCCATTAAGAGAACACGCGTTCAAATCATAATAAGAAAAAAAATTGTCTCTTACACATTTCTAAGAAGATAAAGGAATTCAAGACAAACATAAACAGTGAAAGGCTTGAACAGTACAGTGGAAGGCCTCTAGAAAAGAATCCTCCCACTAGCATACATTTTTCTTTTGTTGTTACATTCAAGGGCAGCAGAACTGCATGAAAATTACGACAGCTGTTGTTGCTAGGGAGTACACAACCACACCCTTACTTTATTACGCCACAACAGGCTGGGAGATAAGGCTCATGATCTGACCACCCAGGCTCAAATCTTGCTCATGGGGATATTTTCTCCAGGAGTTGACATCAGCGCCGACTTCACTCTCCGAAAAAAATCCTTCAAATGAGACTATAAACTAAGGTGCTGTGTGTGAATGCACACAAAAAAACTTACACCCACGTTAAAACCTGTTCTGCTTTTCAGAAGTGTATGCCATAGTGTACCGGTGGGAACAGATGACAAAATTTACAAAAAACTGCATACACATAGGGACTGGATGTAAAAAAGCACATGAGTGCTTAATTCATTATCTTCGAAATAGAAGAATAGAAAAAGAGATTTTTTCTGCTTGTTATTGTCAGTGCTGTCTCATCTCCACCAACAATCCTTTGGAGGAGACTAGAAACCATGGTCCAGTATGCAAACACATGCACAACATCTTGCGCAAGCTTTAGAACTTGTTCTGCCTTTCAGAAGAAAAGGTGGAAGTGTGCCGGTGAGAATGGGTGACAACATTTACAAACCTCTAGCTCGCAAGGACAGGGTTTTAAAGGAGCACATGGGGTGCTTATTCCATTGTCCACAAAGTTTAAAAAAAACTAAATAGATTAATGAAATAAAGCTTCATCAGATAAAAACAGACACTACAAATAACTAACAATGGGAACACGCTGCAATGCTGGGTCTACTCTGGGTGCTGATATATATATCAACCCACAACTTTGAGCTGAGAAACCAACACATAATTTCAATTACGGTTGTGATGCTGTGTGCTTACATCAAGTTGCACAGTTTTGAACTAGCTGTTGGGGCACGATGATAATACAAAAGCAGATGCAACTAAACAGACAACGAAAACTAGCAAACTCTTCCTGACGCAGGTACATAAATAACATAGTTGTTCCAAAAAAAAGCAGAATAAAAACACACAGACAATAAAAAGGTTGCAATCTTTTGCACTATAAATCTTTCTGATGATTTTTATGTATTTTTCCTCTTTTTCTCTCTCTATCCCCCTCTTATCCCCCATCTCTCTCTCTCTGTCTCTGTCTCCCTCTCTCTCTCCCCTTCTCTCTGCTTACTCTGTCTACCCAATATCTCGTTCTATCTCAATTTCCTTTTTTTCATATAAACTTGATATTGATAATCATATAAGAGCTGAGATGTTATCAGTAGAAAAAAGAGCACACACTCGAACATGTGCACGCGCACGCACGCATGCACACACACACACATAGAAAAGACACACACACACTCTTTCTTCCCTCTTCTGTCTCTGTCTTTCTTTCTCTGTCTCTGTCTTTCTGTCTGTCTGCCTGTCTGTCTCTGTCTGTGTCTGCCTGTCTGCCTGTCTGTCTGTCTGTCTGTCTGTCTGTCTGTCTCTGTCTGTCTGTCTGTCTGTCTGTCTGTCTGTCTGTCTGTCTGTCTGTCTGTCTGTCTGTCTGTCTCTCTCTCTCTCTCTCTCTCTCTCTCTCTCTCTCTCTCTCTCTCTCTTTCTCACTATCCCTCCATATCCTTTCTCCCACTTTCAGATATTCACATAATATTATATCTCTGTCCTTCAAACTCTGACCCAACTAGCTGCCTGATGAGGAAGGGACAGCTCAGACGACTGTGCACAGGGCTGTCTAGTCTGTACTGGGAGGGGCCCTTGGGGCATCACCTATCTGACCAGAAAAGCAAAGCTAGAGAAGAAAGGAGAGGAGGGAATAGAAGAGAAGAGCATCAAGGCAGGAGCTGCTCCATCCATCCATCTTCATTACTTAAAGAGACAGCTGAAGGCTTTAGTTGTACTTGGGGACCGTACCAGCCCCCTCTACTCGTGTTCGCTGCTTAACGTAGTACACTGCATGCGATGTGATGTGTGTGTGTGTGATGTTATGTGATGTGTGTGTATGTGTGTGTGTGTGTGTGTGTGTGTGTGTGTGTGTGTGTGTGTGTGTGTGTGTGTGTGTGTGTAGTGTGTGTGTGTGTGTGTGTGTGTGTGTGTACGTGTGTGTGTGTGCGTGTGTGTGTGTGTGTGTGGCGTGCGTGCGTGTGTGCGTGTGTGGATGCAAATGTTGGGTGGTGTGAACTGTTGCTATAGATAAGTGGGCTAGAAAGGGAGGTGAATAGGGGCTGCACCACCCAAATCCAGTAAAACTCAGTTAATGGTCCAGGGTACAGTGCTACAGTTATTTGCCTCTTCCATTTACCACGACCAAGTGTGGTCAGTATCTGGCATCATTAGCACCAGGTGGGATGGAATGCATAGCAGCTGAGGGCAACTAAAAGTGGGGAAAGTGACAGCTGTGAGGCTTCATTAGTTTTGCTACCCCATTTAAAAAGATCACTTCTTTGTCATTTTAAAAGCTTCATGATTGGCAGGGTGTATTTGTAAGTTACATTGAATTGTATTGTATTGCATTGTATCAAAACACTACTTTCCTTAATTGCAGATTTGTCTGCATGAACTTTGGGATGCTCTATTCTGCTAAACCATACTACCACACAAGAACAGTGCCACCTATTTAAAAAAATATCTCCATGTGTGCATTTTGTTTTTCAAAAAGAATTTTACCAAGGATAACGTTTGTTGCTGTGGGTTCTTTGGTGTGTACAAAATAATGTTGCACATGGGACCTTGGTTCACTGACTCATCTGAAAGACTAGCATGCAGACTAATTCACAAAGTATAGTGGATTGGGGCAAAGATTGGGGTTGAAACTGGGATTAAACCTGCAGTGTCCTGCTTTCTAGATAGGTGTGCTATCTCTAAGCCACCAATTCACAAGCAATAGATCTAGTTTTTTAGAACTCATTTCTATGTTCAGTAAGCTGTAAGAGGAACCTTTTCTCTCTCTCATACCTTACCAGACCAGACAGAAAAGAGAAATACCAAAGAGACATGGACCAGTCGTAGATAAACAGAAGCGTTCATCTGGCACACATTTTCTTCTTCTGTTCTTGCACTCAAGGGCAGCAGAGCTGCATTAACATCATGTCTTCTGCTACTGTTGTTGCTAGGGATAAAAAACATCACACACATAACTCCTTACACCATGACTCAGGGAGCTTAGAACACCATGGTACCACACAATTAACTCATTACACCATAACACAGGAATCTAAGAACCTCACACACTTAACTCATTACACCATGACACAGGGAGCTAAGAACCTCACACACTTAACTCATTACACCATGACACAGGGAGCTAAGAACACCACACACTGACCTCATTACACCATGACGCAGGAAGCTTAGAACACCACACACTGACCTCATTACACCATGACGCAGGAAGCTTAGAACATCACACACTTA
>CM060323.1:35785234-35792734 GCA_030674155.1 Stramonita haemastoma | reverse complement strand
ACACACACACACGCACGTATGCACGCAGGCACACACATACACACACACACACGCACGCACAGCACATAAAACACGCACGCACGCATACACACACGCACGCACACCACACCATACACACACCGCCACCACTACCACCACCACCACCACCACCACCACCCACCACCACCACGCCATCGTAAGCTTCACACTGTACAACGTATTCTGCTGCAGATGGCAAGCACAGCCACAAGTGGGTATTTATAATTATATTCATCCGCATGTGTACGAGAGAAATAAGAAACAGACGAGCGTGATTTAAGTAGAGAAGTGCATGCATACGCGCGTGCACGCATACACAGATGCGTGCCCGCCCGCCCACATTCAGTCATAGACACAAAGACAGAGAGAGAAGAGTAACTATACAAAATGGCAGAAAAAATCTAAAAAGAAAGTGAGAGTAAAAGAAACTACATATTCGTTTATAATAAAGAAACGACACGATAATAAGAAATAATTCAACCTTCACTATAGAACAGATTGTCTGTAAAACGGTCAACAGGTTATAAAACACTAGAACCACAAACGCCAGATTTCATCAGATTTCTCGTTCACTCAAAATTGCTTACTTCCTCTGAGTCTGCTAGTTCCATCATAGCAATGCAATCATCGCCACAAACATTGATTCTACAGTACGTAAAACAACAACATAGAATGTTTAACTTCCATCCTGATGAAATGTGAATGACAATTCTGTCGCCCTTAAATATGCTTTTGGGAATTATCGACAATGCAACCATTACAACACCGCATTGATATTACAATAAATGAAACGGAAGCAAGAAAGTGTTTGCCTTAAAATCTTAACTACACATAGAGCAGAAATTCTATTGTAATGAAAACACTCTGGACTACTAATGTAGATTTATCTGTGGGTCGTTGTTGCTGTTGTTTTTGCTTTTGCGTGTTCCCCAGATGTGTGGGGAGTCACCCAGAACATGCACGTTGACTCACTCATGCCACATGGGAATCATTGTGAGAAAAAAAGTACACATTGGATGAAAAGTTTGCAAGTATGACTATTTTCAAGTACCTTGCCACACAGGCAACCAGACTCCGACTTCAGAAGATTTATTCTTTTTTCAAGGAGAATGTGGGTTGTTATGTTAAAAGCGGAAGACGATCTCAAAGTAACGTTTATAACATAACAAAACTGTAATATTTGCCCCGGCACTTAGATCTAGCATACATCAATAAATAGCACATCTTGAAAGCCCATCCTCTTCTAGTCTCTGGCAAAACCCATGCAGATTCAAGTGGCAAAGAGAAAAAAAAATAGGTAAATCACCTGGAAGGCTAACCCATTTAATATGTAAAAAAAAACACACCAAAAATGCCATACACAGAAGGAAAAGGAGGCTGGGAAGGTGGGGGAAAAGAAAAGTGGAGACAAAAGAAAGAGATTTTTGCTGCTTTGTGCCGGTTTGTTTGTATACGTGTGTGATTTTTTGGTGCTGTTGTTGCTTATCAAATTGTCTTCACTTCTTTTTTGGCCATCCTTCTATGGAAATAAATCGTTATTGAATAACGATACACAATCTACTGATTCCAAATGTTTATTTAAACAAACACCTAACAAATGCACACAAAATCAATGCCATAACTGTGTAATGTAAAAGGTAAAGTTGTCCCAAACCTATGTGATTGTAGGGGAGCGAGGCGTCAGAGACCTCAGCTTCTTTAGGGGCCAGCATGTTGAAGGCGGCGCCCATCTCCCCTCCCTCGCTGCTTTACCTTCCCTGACCCTAAAGAGGGTAGGTACCCATTTAAAGCTGGATAAACCTGGGGAACTATACTGAAGCCAAGGCGCGCAAACGGGCACCCATCCAAATGGCAACCACGCTCGACGCTGCTTAAACATTGGCTGGGGGAAAGCGAGCACTCTGACCATTGAGCCATCCCTTCCCCAATTTCACATGCACGGTTTATGCATCCCAAGATACGTACATGCGAGTCCATTTGCACATTTTCAATACTCTCTCTCTCTCTCTCTCTCTCTCTCTCTCTCTCTCTCTCTCTCTCTCTCTCTCTCTCTCTCTCTCCCTGCTTTCTGTCTATCTGGCACCTCCCAAGCATACTCCGCAGTTCAGTGACACTGAATCTGCAGACTGGTAACAAGGGGACTGTCAGAAGATAAGGAGAAAATAAACTTTGCCGGTCAACCTATAATTTGTGGTCAAACTGGCCAATCCCTGGTACTAGAGGTGTGTGTGTGTGTGTGTGTGTGTGTGTGTGTGTGTGTGTGTGTGTGTGTGTGTGTGTGTGTGTGTGTGTGTGTGTGTGTGTGTGGTGCGTGCTTGCGTGCGTGCGCGTGTGTGTGGAAATCAAAATGAAATCAAATTCTTTCATGTCGAGGGAAAGCACTCGTGTGCTGTTTTTTCTTACATCCAGTCCCCGACGATAGGAATTGTGTGTTCGTTTTTCATTAGTTTCCGCCCGCGCACGCGCGGGTGTGTGTGTGAATGTGCGTGTGTGCGTATGTGCGCGCGCGCGCGCGCGCGTGTGTGGTGTGTTGTGTGTGTGTGGCTGTGGGCGTGTTTGTGTGTGTGTGTGTGTTGTGTTTGAGTGTGTGTGTGCCCGCGGAAAGGGTCACCAGTATTGACGTAGCTTATCAGTAGCCTTCAACAGGAGCAAAGGGCCATAAACCTCGTCACCTCTGGTGCCCTCGATCCTTCTCTGTATTTTTATTATCCATCCTTTTTTCTCTTATTAAGTATTATGAATGTTTGCCAATCACGTTGTGTTCCGCTGGTGTTATGTCACGTTTGAAGGCTCATCTGTGGGTGTTTAATGATCTACATTTAGTTCTGTGTGGAAGATAGAGTCTTAGGTTTTTGAACAGAAATCTGATGCTGGTGTCATGTGATGGTGGAACATTTTAGTTGTTTACTATATTTCTGTATTCTTTTAGTTCGAAGAAGAAGGAATAAGCACTCATTTTCTGTTTTACATCCATTCCCCATGTGTATGCCATTTTGCAAAATTGGTCATCCGTCCCAACCTCCAAATTTCTTTCTCTTCGGAAAGGCGGAACAGATTTAATATGTGCACAAGATTTCTGCGTGCGTTTGCACAGCAGGGTCTCAGTTTATAGTTTCGCGCTCTCGCGCGGGTGCGCACGCGCGCGCACGTGCTTGTATGTGTGTGTGTATGTGTGTATCCATCAATGTGTATGCGTACTTGTGTTACAAAACTAAACAAGGCAAGCGCGGGGAAAACTTCAGGTCAAACAAATGAACACCATGAAAACAAAGTAGATGCAAGCTCACTTTCTCACATGAACTACTTCAACACCAACTCATGTGCACAATTCATGAGTTACTATGAATCTCTTCAGCTTCAGACGGACTGGACTGCAGACTGCATAAGAAAGGAGGCATCTGATCTCTTCTCCGAGAGTGCTTCTTCGTTACGAATAAGTCATAAGAAATAATTATATATCAAAGAGCATGTAATGGTGTCATGGACTACAGATGGCTACAAAACAATTAGGGAAATGAATTGAAACAAATGCTTAGCATGGCCTAACGTTTCTGAAATGAATTTTAAGGGAATAACACGGCAAACTGTTTGTCCCTGAATGCATGCATAAGAAACTTGAATCTGGTCCTAGTAAACACGTGCTTTAACCAAAACTAAGTTTTAACAAAAGCATTTCTTTTGTCAAGTAGGAAACAACGACAGCGACACATTTTTACACTCTCTTTCAAAACACCAAATGAACATCTGCATTAAATGTGCGATCTTTTCTAAAGTCAGTATTCAGCTGCCAATGGTGGGTAAAACGGTAACAGGAATCTGCGATCCAAATGCATATCTGCATGACCACACATGCACATCTCTCTCTCTCTCTCTGTCTGTCTGTCTGTCTGTCTCCCCCTACAGAAAACACCTGGTGAATTACATAACAACTACACTTTTAAAGCGACAGCTCGCGGAGGTCATCTTGGTTTGCATTTAGGAAGCATTAGGAGTTATGATCTACGGTTAAATCCCCCATCTTTACTAGCCACGCTCTGATGTCTACAAGCGTCTGCATCAGATGCTGAATATTTCCCCTCACTAAGCAGGCAATTATTGCCCAGCCAATGAAGAGGACTGCTACACACAGAACGTGGATGATTGCCTGCTGTGAGGCACCATTACCTGGATTGGCTGTTCCTTGTGTCTTGATTTATATTATACATTCCCTTGTCGACCAAGGATTTACGAGAACGATCAAGTCGGTTAATTGTTCAGCCAGAGTTGGGTATGCTGATGCGGGCAGTTATTACCAGAGGGTGGTGTTTCGCACACAGCGCTTTCTTCTTCTTCTTCCCCTCAACAATTATTCACGTTCTGCTCTTACACAGGTTGTCTCTAAACGACGTATTTATATAAGACTGTGTGGTTCACATATAAATGAATAAAGAAAATTTGGTTCAAAGATTCTACTACAGTTCCGTTGTTTTTGGTTTGTAAAGAGAGCTATGTGTTGTGTGAGAAATAAACTGATGCGCTGGGCCTGGGTCTGACTTGTCATGCACTTAACGGCAGCGTAACGCATTTTTCCTCATATGACAGAAAACAATAGCTTCTGTCGGTGTTCGTCAAAGAAGAACTGGCTGTGTGAGCTGAGAAACCGACTTTTATTTCAGAAGCCTTGTCATCATTATGAAAAGTTAGCTGCATTTCACGTTCACATGTACGAATACGCTTCATTTCTACCGTCACCCCCTCCCCCCACCCACCCACCCACACGTTTGCGTTCCTAGAACTGACGCAGATGCTAGCAAATGCATCGACACACCACACACACATACATACACACACACGCACACACACACGCACGCACACGCACGCACCACACACACACCACACACACACACACACACACACACACACACACACACACACACACACACACACACACACACACACACACCCCACCCACGCACACCAGAGTAAAACTTACGCCGAATTGCACACCAACGATTTTCTGGCACGGAATTCTGTGTCGAAGTCATTTTGTTCGCATTTGTGCACCATTAGGGGCCGGGCTACAGATTGATTTCTCTCTATCACCACTGGTCACGCTCCCAAGCAGTCCTGGGGAGGCTTAGTGGAAATATTTTGGTCCGCCTTCAGTCAATGTCATCATCCACAGTCATTATATCACCTGTCACATCGACCTGGCCAAGTTAGCACACATATTTTCAACATTCTGTCAACAAAATAGTTGAAGATTGCAGGTTATTGTGCATCAATGCCTGTGTCAATCATGTCTCTTGAGTTATATATATGTATAATTATGTGTCTATGTGTGTATGTGTATATGTGTATATATATTTATATATATGTGTGTGTACATACACACATATAGTATATATATATATATATATGCCTACACATAAATATAAATATTATACATATATATATACATATGTATATTATAATCATATCTCTATATAATATTGGACACCTGATGAGGTTTTGTACATTTTGACTATAATATAAAAAAAGCTTACCCAAATAATACCACTAAATCACTTAATGGTCAAAAGGATAACGGACAAACCAAATGATCTGCCGTTTCTTTTATATTTGACTGTTTACTAATTACGCAAAGTTGACGAAAGGTTTCAGTTTCAGTGATGTCAAAATGCCTTTAAAAAAAACAAATAATAATCTAACAAAAACAGTGATACAATGACCAAAGCAATAAATTGTATGCAAGTATAGATAATCAGCTCCAATAAACAACAAATAATTTAATACAAAGAAAAAAAAGAAAGGGAAAATGGGTTAAAAGAAGATAGAGGCCGGGAGACAAAGACACAGAAAGACAACAAAAAAAGAGAGAGAGAGAGAGAGAGAGAGAGAGAGAGAGAGAGAGAGAGAGAGAGAGAGAGAGAGAGAGAGAGAGAGAGAGAAGACAGACAGACAGACAGACAAAAGACAGACAGACAGACAGACAGACAGACAGACAGACAGACAGACAGACAGACAGACAGACAGACAGACAAAACACAAAAAGACAGAGAAACAGAAACAGACATCAAAACAGAGCAACGGGGATTTTTTCAAGAAGGCATCAATAAAACAGATTGGTAGACAAAAAAAGTGCATGTACGAATACATTCACACAGACAGATATGACAAAACATAGGCGGACAGTTAAAAGTGAAGGATAGCAGCAACAGTCCACTACTTGAAGGCAAACTACACAAAATTGAAATCTAGACTCTGAACATCGAAATGTAGATAACAAGAAAATCTATGAATATCAACTTGGACGCTTCAGACAGATAAATCAAGAAAACGAGAGAGAGAGAGAGAGAGAGAGAGAGAGAGAGAGAGGAGAGAGAGAGAGAGAGAGAGAGAGAGAGAGAGAGAGAGAGAGAGAAGAAAAGAAGACAGAGACAGACAGACAGACAGACAGACAGACAGACAGACAGACAGAGACAGAGAGATTGAAGAGAGAGGATGAGAGAGAGAGAGAGAGAGAGAGAGAGAAGAGAGAGAGAGAGAGAGAGAGAGAGAGAGAGAGAGAGAGAGAGAGAGAGAGAGAGAGAGAGAGAGAGAGAGAGAGATTAAATCGATCTAAAATTCAGCTCGGCTTTTCTGAGACCGAACTAAAAAGAACAAGTGTGTGTGTATGTGTGTGTTGTGTGTGTGTGTGTGTTTGTGTGGTTGTGTGTGTGTGTGTGTGTGTGTGTTTGTGTGTGTGTGTGTGTGTGTGTGTGTGTTGTGCGCGCAAGTGTGCGTGTGTGTTAATGTGTGTGTGTGTGCGTGTTGTGTGTGTAATGTGTGTGTGTGTGTGAAGTGTGTGTGTGTGTGTGTGTGCGTGCGTGCGTACGTGCGCGAATGATTAAAATGGTTGAAGGATGTGAGTGTTCACCTAGTGCCTGTCACTTGTAGTCTTCCGCTTGTTTGTCATTTATCTTCGATTATTCGAACATCTTTTGTTATACTCTACCCCCCTCCTCCATCCCGTTAAAAGGTCATTTGTTATACATATGACATGAGTGCCATGGCCACTGGCCTACATTTCTCTCCTTTGGAATAGTTAAGAATTTATCACCGAATTGGTTATCGTTAATAGTAGTGACAGGCGATGGGTTCTGTCCCAATTATATGAAATCATCGTTACTTCTGTCTCCTGCATCAATATGAGCTCAATCAATGCTTCCGTTTACCCCATAAATTACACTATAGAGTTCAGCGTATCACCTACTAAAGCGAAGTTTGTTGTGGTGTTGTGTGTGTGTTGTGTGTGTGTGTGGTGTGTGTGTGCGTGTGTGTGATGTATGTCTGTGTGTCTGTATGCACGCACATGTGTGTTAGGATTTTTCTCAACAGTAAAACTCTAAGTTTATTCAGTGTAACTATGCAAAACAATACAGCAACTCAGACCGCCGCTGTGCATCCACAAGGAATCGTCGTCCCCTAAACACACCCCAAAGGACCACTAATGTGCGATAG
>CM060323.1:35767734-35780234 GCA_030674155.1 Stramonita haemastoma | reverse complement strand
GCTTACTAAAAGGCAACAACTTTTTTCAATTTTTTTTTTTACTCTGATGGCTTAATCCCCCCTGACTTGTTGTTATATGTTGACACAAGTAATCAGATGAATAATGAGGCTTTTCTGTCCCTACAGGAAAAATAATTATTGCTCTGACGTCAAATGTCTGTGTTTTAGCCATTTTTCTTCCTGGTCACATTAACAAAGCCGTTCGATGGGGGAGAGAGAGGGAGCGGTCGGGAAAGAGACAGAGAATGAAAGGAGGAGGGAGCAGAGAAAGAGTGAGAGCGAGAGAGAGAGAGAGAGAGAGAGAGAGAGAGAGAGAGAGAGAGAGGAGAGAGAGAGAGAGAGAGAGAGACAGACAGACAGACAGACAGACAGACAGACAGACAGACAGACACAGAGCAGACAGACAGACAAAGACATTCCTTTTTTTTCTTTTTGTTTATTTCAAGGATTATGGAATAAACACTCGTACATATGCTTTTTTTTACCTCCAGTTCTCGTGTACACGTAGTTTTGTCAATTTTGTCATCCGTTCATACCTGCACACAATGACCTGCTCTTCCTAAAAGCGGAACGGGTTTTAACGTGTGCGCAATATGTTCTGCTGCAGACAGACAGAGACAGACAGAGAGACAGATAGACAGAGACAGACAGACAGAGACAGACAGACAAACAGACAGACATGACAATCACATCTGGCGATGACGGGCAACACGTGTGTTTACACACCACGAAGCCTTTAAAAATTAATGTTTGATCAAGCCAGTCACGATTTAGAGCTGCCAAGCCTAGCTACCTCTTAGGGGGGAACACTGAATACAAAAGAAGTAAAACAGCAGAGATGTGGTTCTAAGCGTAACTACTATGTGTCAGATGGACAAATAGAAAAAAAAAACTCGTGAAAGTGTTCCTGAAAAATATTGCCACCACTAGTCTACTACTAACAGACTTTACGAGGGGGAAACTAGAATAAATTGGCCATTCAGAGCAGACAATAAACTGTGTGCAATACACATTTAGCGCACGTAACAAAACCCACGCCAACAAAAAAAGTTGTCCATGGCAAAACTCCGTAGGAGGAAAAGCCAATGTGATGGGAAAATAAATACACATGCAAAAAGGGAAAAAAATCATGGCGCTGCTCTTGTGGCGATGGGGGGGGGGGGGGGGGGGGGGAGCATGACTATCACGAGCTCAGCAACCAATTCCAAACCCGGCGATGTTGACAAGTAAGACACATAACACTATAATTATCTTAGGGGGAACTAAATGTGTGTTGACCACTCGGTCTTGCCATGATAGTTTCACCATAAAGACCGCCACTGTTCTTCTGACCAAAAAGGGAAAAAAAAACTTCGGCATCCAGTGGGATTTGAAACGCAAACTTCTCGCTTTATGCCATTCCAACCCCCCCCCCCCACACACACACACCAATCCCCCCCCCCCCCCCCCCTCGAACTTGGACGACATGAACACGATCGAATAGGTCGATCCTGACACAAGTTGAAAGGGGATGCACTGATGTGGCTTATCACTGCTGTGTAGATGTCGCGCGAGTGTGTAGTCTAGTGGTTCTCTTGTCGTTCACTGGTTCAAGACGTTCAACTGTGAACCTGGTCTACAAGGAACCAGAAATTGTTTCTAGACTGCCGAGCTAACTTTTGTCTGTTATATCAAAGAAAGTAGTAAACGTGACCAACAGTAACAGCTTAAAATCCATTATTGAGTAAAGGCTAAGTCGAGACAGCAGACATAATTATACTCCCGATCTTGACAAGGAAAATCCTTCAAGTTTCACCCACTTGGCACAGAGATAGCAGGAATTGTCAGATTAGGATTGTTTGTCCAGAACATCGAAGTCGAGAGTGGAGCATTTTAAGCTGAGCGCATACGTTTCGTATAAACACATACGGTACGCAGCATTCCAAGCAAAGTTTCCAGACAGGGAGGGAGGCAGTTCTTATCTCTATCAAGCCTGACCAGTTTCTGACAACAACCACTTAACGACACCCCCCCCCCCCCACCACACACAAGGCCGGCCGTCCCCTCTTCACCTCTGCTGTCCATCTCTTTGTGCCCAGTGTGGGGAAATGGAATCCAGCCCCTGGTTTTGCGGGGACAAAATCAGATGGTGTGTCGTCCTGTGGGACAGGTTATTTCTCTGCAGGATGCAAGGTGTTCTGTGATAACCTTGTGTCCGACAACCTGCCTGCCTTGCCTGCCTGCCTGCCTGCTGCCTGCCTGCCCCCCTTCCTCTCTCCTCTCTTCTCTTCCTTTCCACCTCCAGGCTGTTGTGATTCCGTTTTATGTATCAGATGACTGGGGTTTGTGGAAAGAGAGATTTATTTATTTATCTATTATTTTATTCTTTTGTATCGAGGATAATGGAATGCGCACTCGTGTGTGTGTGTTGTGTGTGTGTATGTGTGTGTGTGTTGTGTGTGTGTGTGTTGTGTGTCTGTGTGCTGTGTCTGTGCGTGTGTCTGTGTCTGTGTGTGTGATGTGTGTGTGTATGTGTGTACGTGTGTGTGTGTGTGTACGTTTGTGAGTGTGTGTGGTCTGTGTGTGTCTGTGTGTGTGACTGTGTGTCTCTTGGTCTGTGTGTGTTTGTGTGTGTTCAAGTAGGAAAAATTCTGCTGATATCGAAGAGTTGAATTGTTGGTTGAAGTCAGTATTTTATTTGTGGTTTTGGAATATGCATTTTCAAGAGTATAGTTTTGGGTACATGCTAGGGTGTATAATTATGGCTGGTTCGTATGAAATATTACGTGGTTACATTTCATTGTCTTCATTTTGTTTCTTCTTCCATTTGAATTTTATTGTGGCTAAAGGCCGAAGTACAATAAATCATTTCAGTGTTCAGTGTTATATGTTCTCTCTCTCTCTCTCTCTCTCTCTCTCTCTCTCTCTCTCTCTCTCTCTCTCTCTCTCTCTCTCTCCTCTCTCTCTCTCTCTCTGCTGTCTGCTGCTGTCTGTCTGTCTGTCTGTCTGTCTGTCTGTCTGTCTCTCTCTGTCTGTCTGTCTGTCTCTCCCTCCCCCTCTCTCTCTTTAGAGGGCTGATGCAATAGACCAAGTGTTCTGCTTATTCAACAACCCGCTGTAAACACAAATCTTCATGCGTAGTTAAGCACCTAAAGCAAAAATACACTACAATACCGATTGTCTCATTATCACTGATTGCAGGTTTAAACATAATTCTAAGTCTATTTTGTTTGCAGTGGTGGCAACTGGTCACTGAAATCCCCACATTAATCTGGTAGCTTGGCCCCTAAACCTTTAATGAATTGTAGCAACGTTACTGTTGACGATTGTGGACTGCTCTGCATGATGAATATATCAATCAGACCTTATTATTGCATTCTTGGGTACATGTACTCTGATATAATCCGAAGTATTTTGTGTGTGTGTTGGGGGTGGGGGGGATAACAACCGTACAACTGTCTACACATTAATAATTACAACTTTTGAAAATATGTTTACTAAAAACTAAAAGCAAGAGAGTGAAAAGAAATTGCATTACATTCTACATTTTAATAAAAGTAAAAGGTGGAATTCTATTCTATTAAGCAAGATTAAATTTAAATACAGGCATACCTGCCTCCCTGTCTGCTGTCTTTCTGTCTGCTTGTCTTTCTGTCTGTATGTCTTTCTGTCTGTTTGTCT
Organism: Stramonita haemastoma; assembly: GCA_030674155.1. Lineage (NCBI taxonomy): Eukaryota > Metazoa > Mollusca > Gastropoda > Neogastropoda > Muricidae > Stramonita > Stramonita haemastoma. The sequence continues at coordinate 35,776,574 of CM060323.1, read as the reverse complement.
CTCTTCTGTCTCTCTTTCTAATTCACTCACTTTTTCTCGGGTGTGCAAGCAGACGCACTAACATAACTGTTTTTTTCTTTGTCTTTTCATACTCATTCGTGGTGTCTATGAAACACAGTAAAATCAACCCACGCTGCACACACACACCAACACACACACACACACTTTTACTTCTACTTCTTCCTTCTTTTTCTTCTTCTCTGTCTGTTCTGTCTGCTGTCTGTCTGCTGTCATGCCTGTCATGCTGCTCATGCTCTGTCTGCCGTCTGTCTGTCTTCTGTCTCTGTTCTTCCTTCATTGATCGCAGAGAGCGAGGTGCTAGACCCAAGAGGAGGCAAGAGTCTTTAAATGAAATATAGTTATCTGGCCCGTCACATTGAATCGATTTTTTTCTTTCTTTTTTCATCTCACAGGGAGCACATCAAGGGGCGAGTTATTGCTGAACAAATTCCACAGGAGTGCTGCAATAGGGTGCAGACATGCAATTTCTCTTTTACGTTTTTTTGTGGTCTTTACGGACTCTCTCTCTCTCTCTCCTCTCTTCTCTCTCTCTCTCTCTCTCTCTCTCTCTCTCTCTCTCTCTCTCTCTCTCTCTCTCTCTCTCTCTCTCTCTCTCCTCTCTCTCTCTTCTCTCTCTCTCTCTCTCTCTCTCTCTCTCTCTCTCTCTCTCTCTCTCTCCTCTCTCTCTCTCTCTCTCTCTCTCTCTCTCTTCTCTCGGTCTCTCTGCTCTCTTCTCTCTCTCTCTCTCGTCTCGTCCTGTCTGTATTGTCTGTCTGTCTGTCTGTCTCTGTCTCTCTCCCTATCTGTTTATCTACTTGTATCTTTCTGTATCTACTTATCTATATTTATAATTATACATCCATATACATCCATATACATGCAAACATATACATGTAAATATACATATATATACACACATATATACATATACATATATACATATATATATAATATATAGATGAGAGATGAGAGTAGTAGAGAGAGAGAGAGAGAGAGAGAGAGAGAGAGAGAGAGAGAGAGAGAGAGAGAGAGAGAGAGAGAGAGAGAGAGAGAGAGATATATACATATGTACGTTGTGGTGTGGTGGTGTGTGCGCGCGCGCGCGTGCGCGTGTACGCGTTGCAATGCGTATGCACGTGGGCACAGACACCGATTTCTTCCAAAGAGCAGATACTCTGAAAAATAACTATATAAGATAATTTAACTCTTTCACGAAAACGAAAATACAAAGCAGTGTCCATTTCAGTTGTCTAACCAATTTTCTTAATTAATTTGTTCGAAATTAAACTTGCGTCAGCTGTTACTTTTGGTTTCATTGACGTCATTGAAAGCTTGGGAAAAAAAAGTAATGGAAAAAACCCATCACAATGATACGTAATTAGCCAACACAAAAGGGGCAACTTATTATCTGTAACAAAGAAACCGACACATGAGAAATTGATAAGGTAAAAATCTTGCAATTTTATTGTTTCATGCTTATATCATATTATTCTTCTATATCAACAACTTTTCACACACATATATTTTGGGAGATTTCCAATCTAATCATGTTTATAGACCAGCCGACCACAGAGGCCATATTGGGGCTGTCATCTCGTTAAATGTTTTATAGCCCTAATTAAAACTGCGCAACAATAATATAAGATTAAAACAGGGTTTAAAACCAAGTCTACTGTCGTTCCTAGTATCAACGCCCTCATGGAGTTTTAATCAAGCAGCACCAAAAAAAAAAAGGAGTAGCTGAACGCCCATCCACCCACCCACTCTCTCTCTCTGTTTTCTGTCTGTCTGTCTCGGTCTGTCTCGGTCTGTCTCGTCTGTCTGTCTGTCTGTCTCTCATCCAGAAGACAGGCCAACAGCCCACAGAAAATGAATGTATGTCTGGACGAGTAACAGGACACAAACAAACAGAAAAACCCCGAACAGGAAAGGTCAGAAGGATAGCGCAGTGTCCCACACAAACAACACTATCAGTTATTTACTACCTCGACGTCCTGGGCAATCACAACCAGGCTACATGGGTTCATCAACACACATCCACCCCCCCCCCTCTTCCCTCCCCCACTCCCTCTCTCCCTTCGATCGAAACTGCAGACTGGACAATGCATTTGTATACACAACAAGAGACAGATATACATGCATAAGCTCTTTAAAACATGCTCCCATATTATATATTGATACATTCAAGTACATGATATGCATGTGCGATAGCGTGAGGATCCTCACGTAAGGAAAAAATGATCTCACTGCTTATGGGAGGAGGGGAAGGAATGAGAAGGGATAGGAGAAGAAGCGAGACAGAGGTAGGACGAAGACGAAAAACACAGGGAGAGAAGGAGAGGAGGAGGAGGAGGAAGAGAAGGAGGAGGAGGAGGAGGAGGAGGAGGAGGAGGAGGAGGAGGAGGAGGAAGAGAAGAGAGGAGGAGGAGGAGGAAGAGAAGAGGAGAGGAGAGAAGAAGAAGAAAGAAGAAGAAGAAGAAGAAGAAGAAGAAGAAGAAGAAGAAGAAGAAGAAGAAGAAGAAGAGAAAAGAAGAAGAAAGAAAGAAAGAAAGAAAGACGAAAGAACGAAGAAAAAGAAAAGAAAAGAAAAGAAAGAAAGAAAGAAAGAGAAAGAAAGAACAAGAAAAGAAGAAGAAGACGAAGAAGCACGAGAAAAAGAGTGACAGAGAAAGAAAAAGACGACAACGGGAGTTTGTTATGATACAGTTACTTATATTTATGCTTATATTCTTATCAACAAAACTCCATCTATCCTCACAGCTATAGCTTATCACAGTGAATTACAAGCATCAGCATGAGGGATAGTGCATTGATTTAAATGTCAATGGTAGCTTTTACACAGTACCATAAAATCCACACTTCTCCAATTCCACTTCTCTAAACACACCCCACATTCATTCATCAACAAGCCAACACAAACCCACCAAATGTCAAGAAAAAAACAAAACAAACGCGGGTTAAGAGTTCGATCATAGTTGACCTACAATATAACATGTGCGACCGGGTCGGTCAATATCTGGTGCAAAGCTGCCGAGGCGTGTTGATGTGGTTTATCACTTGGCCTCTGTTATCATCGCCTGGTCCTCGGCTCCTCATACATCAGCGATATTGCAGCCAGGGCGTCAACTGCGTACCCCTTCCTTCCTCCCTCCCCCCCTCAACTGCCTGCTTTCTATAGGCCAGTTTGATTGGTGTCATGCTCTAGGGTGTTTTTTGATATCGCTGCAAGAAGGTTCTGGTCATAATCTTGTGATACGCAACGTTTCTTCTTTTTTGTTTCTTATACAGTTTAGGCCCTTCTTCAATACAATAAATCCGAAGTCTGAATGCGGCTTGCTTAATAATGGGTAAAAACACAATCTCACCATTACTGAACCAGGACCCTAGACCAAAAACAATAAAAAATGATGATGATATATGTGATTGATGATATGATGATGATGATTATTATATGATGAGATGAGATGATCGAAAAAATGATAGGAGACACACAGACAAGAAAAGACAGGCAGACAGACTAAACAAAATGAAGATCGGGCAGACATACAAACAGACATAACCACAACATGACAAGAAATATAAAATAAACATGCATCTACAGACTATAAGTATGAGAGAGATCAAGAGGAGTGAGAGAGAACATGGATTCCGTTATTCTCTCTCTCTCCCTCTCTCCTCTCCTCTCCCCCCCTCCTCCCCTCTCTCCTCTCTCTCTCTCCCTTCCTCTAGCTCACACACACAGACAACAACACACACACACACACACACACAACACACACACACCACACACACACAACACACACACAACACACACACACACACACACACACACACACAAAACACACACACAGAGTTAGGCTGTGTTACCGCACATCTATTTTCTGGCACGGCACGCTGTAATGTTACGTATGAAAGTCATTTTGCCGGCATTTTAGGAACCATTAGGTGTTACGATACCGCATTGATTTTCCCGTCATCTCCACTAATGCTCTTACGTAAAGGATTGGAGATACCCTGACAGAGTGGTCATCTAAATCGGTCACAGAAAAGGGTCTTCTCTCCAGACAAGTAGTTCTAAACCTTGATAAATTGTAATACGGTAAGGAGTGGAGGAAGCTGGTTGCAACATCTTTAGTGGTCCCTTCAACTGTCTACAAGACTACGAGATAGGTGAAGGCGGTGAAAGTGATGTTAAGGTGCGTTTGTTCTTCTAGAAAAATGCTTGTATTGACTACGACTTATTATCTCGTTATTCCTAAAAGAGTGTGCAAGTTACATTGCCAAAGTTAGGTACTGTCATTGTTGTTGTCGTTGCTGTGTTAGTTGTTGTTGTTGCTACTGCTGCTTGTGCTTCTAATGTTTCTGTTGCCTTTAGTAATACTTGCGTAAAAAGCATACGTACCGCACAGCCGGCATGATACGTTGGAACGCTAAACCTTGGGGTTTTTTTTAAAGTGGGTTTCTTCTTCGGTTACTTCAAATGTAAGGTTCTTTTCTTATGCAATAAAAATGAATAGCCCATATCAAGCTAAAGATATATTACGGATGTATCTCTTTCTCTCGTTTTGCTCTGTCTTGTTTTGTCTGTTTCTCTGTCTCTCTCTCTCTCTTTGTCTCATCACTACCTGCCCTGCCTGCACTACTTACATGTCGCTCGCTATTTCCTATCTCCATTTCTTTTTGCCGGGTCCTATTGATCTCTACTCCTACTCTCTCTCTCTCTCTCTCTCTCTCCTTCTCTCTCTCCCTCTTCGTCTCCTCCTCTCTTATTCATATTCACATACACAAACACACAAAATCACAAAATGAAGAACACACTTTACACATCACTAACATTTCATTCGCTTACATATTACATATGCTGCCCTTCTTTTTTGCAATGGCAAGATGGATGTATGCTGACGCCATCAATCTGTGACACACAACACAAACACACACACAATGGTGCACCCACACCTTCCGCCTACCGCCCCCTCCTTCTTCCCGCCACACACAAAAATTCACTGGCCTTAAAAAAAATTAAAGTGCTTGACCTCACATAGCAATGGCTGTGTGAATGAAATATTGCTAATTGACCTGTCAGACAGAACCATTTTTTTCTTCTTTTATTATTATGTATTTTTTGCTCCCACCTCAAGCACACCACTCTATGCCAAAATTCTGACCACAAATTGCACGCCATGGCAAGATATGACGCAATCACGCAATTCTGATATTTCAGACTTAATCGCCCTTTCCCTCTAACCGAAGGACCAATATTCTCATTGGCCGTTTCTGTCAAAATACCTTAAATTGTTTTGAAATGTTCCCAAGATTACTTTGAAAGATTCCAAAAAGGTTTTGTTTTTTTTTTTTAAAGAGCCTCAAAATTACTTTGATAGCTTCTCCGCTTTTGTTGCATTGAATGACAAACGGGAGGTTAATTCTTTTCTGTTAGTTCATAAAAGACAAGTATACAACAAAATAAGAATACAAACACAGAAACGCCGCAATGAAAGGGTCAAACAAAATAGTTTAAACACAGAAAAAAACCCAAAGACAATTATCTAATAGCTAATTGACGAATGAAGGAAGCAATTAATCAGCCAGCCGGCCAATCAATCAACGAAACAGCACACTGAAATTATTATTTGTGTGTGTGTGTTGTGTGTGTGTGTGTGTGTGTGTGTGTGTGTGTGTGTGTCTGTGTGTCTGTGTGTCTGTGTGTCTGTGAGTCATACAGAGAGAGACAGAGACAGAGAGAGAGAGATGAGAGAGTGAGTGAGATAAACAGAGACAGAGATAGAGAGCCAGAGACAGAGGGAAACAGACAAACAGAAAGACAGAGACTGGGAGACTGTCAAGATTTGCACTTTAACGCCATTGTATTCTACACAAAATATTGCAATGTGTCCACAACATATTAGCATAAAAGAAGAAATGAAGTACACTCTCAATCCCTTCTGACGATATGCCGCTACTTTAATTAACAAAACAAACTGTGAATATCAAATAACTGCATAAGCTTCGCCATACACAAATACTATTTCAGCAGGAGTTTAACAGGAAGAATGGTGCCATAAACCATGAAATCAAAAATTGCTTAAAGCTGCATTTTACAGACACCCAATGACTCCTATAACAGCCTAATATCTTTTCTCTCCTCAACAATGCAAATAAAGATTTTACTGGAACTTTTTTGAAGTGGTTCAAGTTTTTTTGTTTACACGGAAAGTACTCTCACTTTCACTCGAGTTTCATATCGAGTTATTGATTTACTAATGTGCAGAATGTATTGTTTTCACTGCCCCAACTGAGGGGAACTGCAAAAATCAGTAATGTTTGTTTTCAGCACATCTTTAGTTCGACTAGAAGGGTGTTACATTTCTATCCTACCCCCCTCCCCTCCATTGTCATTGAATATGTCAGTGCCAGCAATCCACCATTCTCCTACCCATGGGTTTTAAGTCTGTCAGGAATTCTACCATTGGATTTCCAATACATGCATAAGATCACTCAAAGAAGGAACGTGACAGGAAATAGGCGTTCACTTGCCTAACAAGTAAACTTTGAGGTTCTGGGTTCGATTCCCAGCCTTGCCCTTTCTTCCCAGGTTTGACGGGAAAATCAAAGTGAATACCAAGCCTTTCGGAGGAGATTCTAAGCCAGGCGTACACGTGTGCTAACGAACTTGTGTACGTCAAAAATATCCAATGCCGTTGAAAATCGGAAAGAGCAGGGAGGTATCTCCCGAATGTTCTGGCAAAACTGGTAGGTTCAGCTCTCAACTGTATCTCCGAAGTATGAATGCGGTTAACTTAATAATTGTGAGAAAAAACCTGTCGCATGCGCAAAATTTTCACCATTGGTAAACCTCGAAGCTCTAGACGAGGAAGGAAAAAAATACACAGAAGAAACAAAATCAGCGCTTTTCTCAGGATATGCTCTACCTGACTTCTTTTAGAAGAAACAAAATCAGCGCTTATCTCAGGATATGCTCTACCTGACTTCTTTTAGAAGAAACAAAATCAGCGCTTATCTCAGGATATGCTCTACCTGACTTCTTTTAGAAGAAACAAAATCAGCGCTTATCTCAGGATATGCTCTACCTGACTTCTTTTAGAAGAAACAAAATCAGCGCTTATCTCAGGATATGCTCTACCGTACTTTTTTAAGCCAAGAAACAAAAAAAGAAGATAAGATCAGTTTGGAAGTGGACTGAACGTTCCATACAGGTGGACAAGGGTGGTGTTCTGGGCATAGTCTTCTGGGCTCACAAGTCATGATTTTATTCGCTTCTGGCACGAAAGGAGATTCGATGCTTTTAGCTCGAGCTACGAGTTCCTGTTTACATCTTGCAACGAGAAAACGCCTGACCGGAGAATGCAAACCGCGCTCAAAGAAGCGTGCCAACCTGTCGTAAAGCCACTTACCATGATCAAAGATAATCATGACAGATTTGGGATTCAGGAGAGCGAGATACTGACTGGTGTGTGTGTGTGTGTGTGTGTGTGTGTGTGTGTGTGTGTGTGTGTGTGTGTGTGTGTGTGTGTGTGTGTGTGTGGTGTGTGTGTTTCAGTCGTACAGATGATTTGTTAACGTCAGATGATGAATAACAACTATAACAAATTCTGAGCTAGGAATTCCTTATTTTCTATCCCTCTATTTCTGCTTCGTTCTTCTTCTTTGTGTCATCATCTTATCTGTTTTCTAGCTTTATGGTCCATTTTCCTGCCGTTTTTCCAGAAAAAGTTTACACGAAAACTGTTATTCCCAAACTGAAGTTAGATGCACTTGGCCTGACTTGTCAGGCGCGTAACGGCAGCACAACGCATTTTTGCTCATATGGCCGACAGTCTGAGCGTTTGACGAAGAAGACAGGAAGACAGTCAGCTTTTGCTTTTTCACACAAAGAGCAAAATGAGTAACCACATTTTCATGTATCCAAATGATAAAAAAATACTCACGAAGTGACAAAAATAAAATCCTACGAAATGGTCTAACCATATGTGATCATATGAGGGTAAGATGCTGACAACTATCGCGCTGACTTTATGGAATGCAAAACCCAAGTCCAATTCAGAGTCAATTGAAATAATTAATCAATATTATTGATTCAGACGGGACAATCTGATTATGAAATGGCTGACACACAAATGAAGAATTTACACGTTGGCTCGAGAAATGATTAAAGACAGAAGAAAAAAAGAGTTAAGGGATGAGCCTACTGGCGACAGGAATGAAAACAGCCTCCCCTCCCCTCCTTTCCTGTAGTCTTTTTGCTATGTCAGTGGAATTGCGTCTTAAATATTCTCTCTCTGTCTCTGTCTGTCTGTCTGTCTGTCTGTCTGTCTGTCTGTCTGTCTGTCTGTCTGTCTGTCTCTCTCCATGTCTTTATCTCTCTTTGTGTCTCTCTTTAAATTTTATCCCAGATTGCTGCCAAAACCGTGGGTGGCGAACTGTTTGGTGAATAAAAAGTCATCGATTGAATGCCGAGAGAGGTCTGAAGGTCTGTTGTGTCGTGCCGTGTGTGTCCGCCTTTGAACCAGATGTCACCCACCTGCTGTTTTTGGACATTGGCCTACCTGTGGGCAGTTTGGCAAGGCTGGATGTGTTTTTGTCCTGACTTTGCAAAACTGAAGGGTTGCAGATAACATGTGCTGCTTCTATACGCCTACACGCGCACATACACAACCACGTGCTTTCATGCGTGCGTGCGCACTACACACACACTCACACATACCACACACACACACGCCACAACACCCACACACCACTACAAACACGCACGCACGCACGCACGATCTATGTGTCTTAAAGGTGCAGATTGGAGTATAAGCCCAACAGCCGACGTGTAAGCT
>CM060323.1:35745234-35762734 GCA_030674155.1 Stramonita haemastoma | reverse complement strand
CTTGGTCTGGGCCAGAATAATCAATCGATAAGAAGATAAGGAAACCAGGCCATCTCCATGTATGTAGTATTCCTGGCATCCATTCAGGGATCCAGATGCTGCAGCCATCCCTGATAGCTTGTCAGCGCCCTTGCACATCCAAAAATATGACATTGCGCTAGTCAGACCACGAAGAAATGCAACAAAAAAGATGGACAAGGATAGAAATAGGCAGAACCAGACAAATGTGGAAAGTTCAACTATCATAAAAGGAAACAAGAAAAAAAAGGTCGGAGAGATAAAACAGACAAAAAGGAAAGAAAAGCGAAAAAAAGAAAAGAAAAAAGATAAGGAGAAAAACATAAGGTGTGGGTGTGACAAAAAGCAGAACTGGCACGCAAAGGAACAGATATTAAAAAAGGTGAAGAAACCCAACCAAGCAAACAAACCAAGCAATTAATCTGTTAACGTAGCAACAAAGGAGTCGCCCTTCCCCCACACCACTCTGCCAATCAAACCAGTAATGACCGACAAAAAAAAAGAAAAAAGAAATCAAATTGAAAGAAAACTGTATTTCCCACAAGCTCATCAACCAGAAGAGATAGAAGGACACAGTTCGCCCCCGGAATCTCTCTGCTGCAGCCTCCTGTCAGATTGGTCAGTGAAGAGGAAGTGCGGTAACCGCTTCCATTGGTGTGCCCTCTGCTGCAAGCTAACACAACGCCCACAGCCATGAAGAAGCTGATGCATACGGAGAAGCCACAGCTGGGGAAAGCAGCTCGTTTCATTACTTTCTATTGTCCACCCTTCTTGACGGTCAGTCTAAACGGTTGGATAACTTTTGCTTCCATTTCTTTACCTTATAGGAATAGCCTTTCCTGACAAACTACGCAATTGGTATTCATTCTCTTTAACCAGCCAGGCGACTGACGTTTTCTGAGAAATGTTTAAAATTGTTTTCCACCCAAAGGTCCACATTATTTGTAAGTATTTAATGTATAATGGGTATTTTCTATAACTTTGTGTGATATCAGAAAAAACATATCACCTGTCTCAATGAGTAAAACTGAAAGGAGGAGACATGTAACAACCTGGTCAGGATGGAAAACACAAACACCACCACACACACACACACACACACACACACACACACAACACACACACACACACACAACACACACACACACACACACACACACGCAGGCAGGCAGGCAGGCACACACATGCACACACACACAAAACACACACACGCACACAAACACACATAAAAAGAGAGAGAACGAGGAGAGTAAGACAGAGAGGGGGGAGAGGAAGGGAGAGGAGAGAGAAAGAGAAAGAGACAGAGACAGAGAGAGAGACAAAGAGAGAGATAGAGAGAGACACACACACACAGAGAGACAGGCAGACAGACAGAAAGAGACAGAGAGAGAGAGACAAGAGAGAGACAGAGAGAGAGAGAGAGAGAGAGAGAGAGAGAGAGAGAGAGAGAGAGAGAGAGAGAGAGAGAGAGAGAGAGAGAGAGAGAGAGAGAGAGAGAGAGAGAGAGAGAGACAGACAGACAGACAGACAGACAGACAGACAGACAGACAGACAAGAGAAACAAAGAGAGACAGAGAGACATAGAGAGACAGAGAGAGACAGAGAGAGAGAGAAAATAAATTTCATGGACTGATGAGATTTTCCCTTGATGCTCAGTTAAATGAAAATTCGTAGACAGAAACACACACACACACACACAACACACACACACACACACACACACACACACAACACACACACACAACACACACACTACACACACAACACACAACACACACAATGAGAATAAATAATAAATAAGAAATAAAAATAAGTAAAAAATGACATAAATACATAGAAATAAAAAAATAAACATAATACAATGAACAGATACATATACTTTATCTCATTATAAAATTCTAAAAACAACAACTATAAACGATATAATATATATATATATATATATATATATATATATATATATATATATATATATATATATATATATATATATATATATGCAGAAAAAAAACGGGGCAGGAAACTGAAAGACAAACACGCAACGTACAGACAGATATTCACAGATGCAGAAAGGAGACACTCAGCTTCTGTGGCCGTTACCTCAGATGACAAACAACATATTCATTCCCCTCAGTCTGCAAATCAACAGGGACACAGCAAGCGTCTCATTCCACATACATGATCGCTCCTCCATAAACCCTCTAAAAGCATTAGGACAACAGAAAGGAATATCCCACGGGAACTTCAACTCCAAACTTTACAGTTACCCCATGTCGCACAATACCAGTAACCTACATCAATAATGTGAAAGCCTCTGGGTGGATAAACATGAGGAGGCTCAGACAAGGACTGAAGACTAAGAAACATGTTGATAATGTAATGCGCACACCCCCACCACACTTTGTTTTTTTCGTCTGGTATCATTAAATTTTCATGTGGAAAAACGTAAAATTGATGAATACTTCTACCACTATAAGTGGACGGAATATAAATAAAAATTATTATAAGCAGGGAAAGAAAACACTGCACATGATTGTGTGTTTTCTTAATGGTGTGCATGTATAGTTGTCTTTCCTCACAATGACTGCATGCTGGTTGTAAATCTTTGTTCTTTTTCTTCTCTTTTTTGGGGGAGAAAGGAGGGTCAGGATGTGGAGGTTATGATATCAATTACTCAATAACCAATGATTACCCTTCACCCTCATCTATCCAGTAGTCTGTTAGACCGATGGGGCACCAACAAAAATCTACTACCAGTTTCCTCCACTTCCTCGTGGCTCTAAGCTTTTATGACTTCCCTTACTCAGCATTAAAAAAACCCATACAGCTGAAAGTCTCTTTACGCAACGCAAAACTCCTGAATATATCATCATAAATTTCAAGCTCACGAAACAATGATCTACACAGGAACGTCAATAATTCATCACAGTGGAATGTGGCCATATGTCAATGAATAACTGACCTGTGTTAATACATGGAGGGGCTAAGCCATGCACAGAGCACACCCACACCCATTATGGGGATGGGCATCATGGAAATGTCCTGATCCCAAAGGCCATGAGGACACCATCTGGGGAGTCCCTGCCCCTAATTGTAGCCAGACAATGGCGTTTTCTCCTGTGACATCGTGTGTGTGTGTGTGTGTGTGTGTGTGTGTGTGTGTGTGTGTGTGTGTGTGTGTGTGTGTGTGTGTGTGTGTGCGCGCGTTTGTGTGTGTGTGTGTGTGGTGTGTGTGTGTGTGTGTGCGTGTGTGTGCTGACTCGTCATGAAATATAGATGTATTAAGTATGAACTGCATAAGCGACTGCTGAGTGGGAAAATATTGTCTACAATATTGTTACATTAAAACTGGGACCCGAAATCATTACATTAACTACCATCCGAACTTATCTTTATGAGTCATTAAAGGACTGTTGAGACATGGAAGCTAAAGGAGAAACTTCAGTAAACAGAAGACTGCTTTATTGTATACTCTAGATCTTTGTTACACTGAAGATAATTAAATTGCGCGCTCGCGCGCACACACGCATACACACGCATGCACAGAGAGAGTGTGTGTGTATGTATGTATGTATGTATGTATGTATGTATGTATGTATGTATGTATGTATGTATGCATGTATGTATGTATGTATGTATGTATGTATGTATGTATGTATGTATGTATGTATGTGTTTGTGTGTGTGTGTGTGTGTGTGTGTGTGTGTGTGTGTGTGTGTGTGTGTGTGTGTGTGTGTGTGTGTGTGTGTGTGTAGCTGCACTCATCATGATGATTATCATTCTTGCCATTTTCAGTCATTGTTCTAATACCCCTTATAACACATCAACAAACTGCAGCACATGTACACATACACATGAAAAGTTTTGCATATATGTGCATGTATGACTATGGAAGACCCATACCCCTTTTCGTCCTTTTAGCATTGCTTTTTTTTTTTAATCAATCTCTTCTCCTGCCTGTGTGCAACTTCTTTAAATGACAGTGTTTTTTCTTCATTTGACTGGGACATTTTAGCAAACTTTAAATCACAGGTGTTGTGTTCATACGTTTTTGTTTCTTTTTTTTGTAAAGTACGTAATGGAGTACAGTTGATCTGTTTATTTCATAAAACTACCCCCATAATCTAGAGGATTGCGCATGCGCGCACGAGCACGTGTGTGTATGTGTGTGTGTGTGTGTGTGCGCGCGCGCGTGCGGTGTGTGTGTGTGCGTGTGTGTATGTGACAGGATCCAAATCATAGTCTTTCCCACTTGCAAAAGACAAGCCTTAATTTCAGGCCGCTCAACTCCATTAACATCCCTGTGTGCAATGTCAGACAAAGACAGGGCATGCTCCAACACCGACAATCATCAACAGAACTGGTTAAAAAAATGATCAAGTCTGCGTCAAGGGTGTCCACTTAAGAAGTAGGTACAGTCTGCACTGTCTTGACTTGCCCGAGCACTGACTTTTAAGGTGTACCGCGTGCAGTCACCATGAGGCTGATCTCTCGATTTTGCTTGTCTGGGTGATCATGCAGTTCTGTTTGTGTGTGTGTGTGTGTGTGTGTGTGTGTGTGTGTGTGTGTGTGTGTGTGTGTGTGTGTGTGTGTGTTGTGTGTGTGTGTGTGTGTGTGTGTTTGTGTGTGTGTGTGTGTTCTGTCTGTCTGTCTGTCTGTCTCTCTCTCTCTTAAGGGCCGGATGAAAAAAAGTATGTAATGCTTACTTACTCTGTTACCCTTGAAAAATAAAGACTATTCATTCATAAAGATTCTCTCTCTCTCTCTCTCTCTCTCTCTCTCTCTCTCTCTCTCTCTCTCTCTCTCTCTCTCAAGATTTTCGATACTAAGATTCAGCCAATTTTATTGTATTCATCAGAAATATGGGGCACAAACAGACTAGAACACATCGAGAAAATTCATTTGATGGCATGTAAAAGATTTTTAGGAGTACCTGTAAGAACACCCAATAAGATGGTATACGGAGATTTAGGTAGATATCCACTTTATGTCAATTCATGTACAAGAACTATTAAGTACTGGTTAAAACTGTTGCAAATAGATCAAAACAGAATACCATATAATGCTTACTGCATGCTGTTAGAGCTAGATAAAAATGGTAAATACTGCTGGATTTCAAAAATAAGGGAAATTTTGTGTGAAACAGGTTTTAACATTGTTTGGATGCAACAAGGTGTTGGGGATGTAAAACTTTTCTTAGGTATGTTTAAGCAAAGATTAGTAGATATGTTCATTCAAGAATGGGATGGGACTATAAGAGATAAAGATAGGTATGACCATTACAGATCATTTAAAAGTATTTTTGTAAAAGAGCAGTATATAAACTCTATTGATGTCTACTGCTTTCGAGTAGCAATCACACAAGCAAGATTTAATGTTCTACCCCTTAATAATAATGTATATAGATATAGTGAGAATGATCGAGAAAAAAGTGTCCTTTTTGTAAAACGAAAGTTGAAAATGAAGCCCACTTTCTTTGGGAATGTTGCATATACACTGGCTTAAGAGAAAAGTTCTTAAGTGGGTGTATCAACGTACCATTGCCCGATTTGTTCAAAGCAACAAATGATGAGTACAGGCACAATTTGTCAAGATATATTTTTCACTCTATTAATAAAAGGAAGACAATGCTAATTCAAGATGTATATTGAAAAACTGTTATGATTCGACACGTAATTGATGTGCATGATTTCCACAATTTTCCCTAGACATCATATTTTTGTGATTAGAATAACGTGTGTTTTGCTTCTTTGATCAGTTATGAATCAAACCTTTTGTGCATTTGGTTTGCCAGTTATATGAATGAACCCCAAGCCCATGAAATGTATTGTGGTCCATGGCCAATGTACATTAAATCATTTCAGTGTTCAGTGTTCAGTGTTCAGTGTTCAGTGTTTCTCTCTCTCTCTCTCTCTCTCTCTCTCTCTCTCTCTCTCTCTCTCTCTCTCTCTCTCTCTCTCTGTTCTCTTCTCTTCTTTTTTCTTATTCTTCTCTCGCTTGGTCACAAATTAACTCACACTCGCACAGATGTAGTCACACACACAAACACACACACACACGCACACGTACACACGCACGCGCGCACACACACATGTGCATGCGCGCGCGCGCAAGTCCATGCGCAGGAACAGATTATTTTATGCTTTTGTCTGTCATCTAAATATGTCTTTGCAAACTTAAGTTCATGATACGTACGTAAATCGGGCCATATCGGGGCACGTAAATTTATCTGCACTATATCGTAAATCCAGAACACGAGCCCATCAGATGGCTTCTTAGGAACTTCTTGTATACCCAAAAGAGAAAAAAGTGTGCTAATAATACATCATAGGCTGTAGTACTAAAGAAAAGGATATATATATATATATATATATATATATATATATAAAAATATATATATATATAATAAGGCAGACCCAGACATATATAGAAAGTTCACAAATCAGAATAAGAAAGAGGGTGAAAAAAGGAAAGAAAACGAGAGGAAAAGAAATAAACAAGATAGGAGAAACCTAAACCCCCCAACAAAAAAAGAGAAAGAAAATAAGAACAGAGAAAAATGAAAAAAATTTCCATTAACAAAACAAAACCTCATTAAGTGTGGGCGTACCAAAAGGCAAGACTGGCAGACAAAGATACAGCTATAAAGAGCCCAAGAAGCTAAACAAAGCAAACAAAGCAATTAATTAATCTCCTAACTTAGCAACAAAGGAGCCACCCTTCATCTCAACTGGCCAACAAATCAAACCACCAAAATTGAAAGATAAACCAGAAAGAAGGCAAGGAAGAGATGAATAAAATTGGAATAAAGCTGTATTTCCCATGAGTTCATCCACCAGAAGAGATAGAACGACACAGATCATCCCCAGAATCTTTCTGCTGCAGCCTCCTGTCATATTGGTCAGTGAAGAGGAAGTGACGGTAACCGCTTCCATTGGTGTGCCTCTGTGCTGCAGAGCTAACACAGCGCCCACAGCCACGTGCTGATGCATACTGATGTCCACAGCGGAGAGTTTCATTATTCTCTGCCACTGACCAGTCTTACTTGTAAATACCACGATCGAGAAAACCTTCCTTGCCATTGGTTTACCTTGCCAGAATACACACTGCGGACGATAACATCAGCTTTTGTTATTCTGTAACAGCTCATGGCTTTTCCATCAAGAAAATCAAACAGCTATCTTTTTTCCCCCACAAAACGTGGAGTTAGATCTTTGTGTTAGAGATTATAGTGCAAGCACAGTTTTCTTTTTTTCCACACTGTTGTGTTACATATCAGCTGATGTAGCATCCATATCAATGAATAAAACCAATAGATGGAAAAGATTAATGTTTGAAACAATGCATTGACCTGTGTATTTTATAAAGTTAACTCATTCTGTCAAACCTCACCTTATATTCTGGTTCACCCACGATATTGCTATAGATTTTGAAGACCGCTTTAAATACACATGTATACGTACAGTCTTGTGTACACACAAGCACACCCTTACAAGCAGACACACAAGCACACCCGCGTACTCGCTTAGCTGTTAATCCAGGGTTACGCCTGACAACTGACCTGCCCATGCTACAGTATTCAATAAAGAACAAAGAGAAAACACAAGAAACATTATCAGTAAACACAGACAACAGTTTATTTCTCTGCACAGATGGCATTCATTGCGCAAGCCAAAGCACAGGCAGACAGCCTTTCTCCCTCCTGCAGCCAGGCTGATACGTGCTGTGTGATAACAATTTCATCAACTCCAGGGTCCGGGGGTAGTGGGCAGGGTACAAGCTCTCATTCGGATCTGATCTGCCTCATTTTTGTTATGTGTGTGTATGCACAGGTCACAAGCGCCTGTTGTGTAAGTGGGTATTGTGTTTACCTTGCTTAGGTGAGCCTGTAACAACAGACACAGTTAATCTTGTTCATTTGTGACTTTTAAGGGAATAGTGCAAATTGATTTTTATAAAGTTATTTTTAAAGTTGTGCAATGTTGGTGCTGTTTTGATATGTACGAGTATAACGCATTGTGAATATAGATATATACAAATATATATATATATATAAAATATACATACATGGCCTTTCTCTCTACATTAATTATATAATAGACATATGTAATATATATATATATACATATATATATATATATATATATATATATATATATATACAGATATATGTATGTATGCATGCATGCATGCATGGATGTCTGTCTGTCTGTCTGTCTGTCTGTATGCATGCATGAATGTTTGTATGTATCGCTCATATAATGCGCTTTGGGGATTATCTATTGCTTAATGAAAAGCGCAAAAACAAAATGTTATAATCATAATTATGATTGACATCATTAGGTTTTTATGCATGGTGCTCCGACTAATAACTAGTCTGCAGTTAAAAGTGCGACTTAAGGGATTGTTTGCAGCCGTCAAAACTAATCTGCAACAATCAGACATATAAAGCAAAATGGTGAGGATCATTTGACAAATGGCAAGGGTTATAATAGTGACAAACCGGCCAATGTCTTCATCCCAAAATAATTCCCAAACCATATCACTAGCTTCTCTGAGTCACTTTATCTCTCTATCTCTCTATCGCTCTATCGCTCTATCGCTCTATCTATCTATCTATCTATCTATCTATCTATCTATCTATCTATCTATCTATCTATCTATCTATCTGATCGATCTATCTATCGATCTGATCTGCCTGTTTTGTGTTATGTGTGTGTATGCACAGGTCACAAGCGCCTGTTGTGTAAGTGGGTATTGTGTTTACCTTGCTTAGGTGAGCCTGTAACAACAGACACAGCTAATCTTGTTCATTTGTGACTTTTAAGGGAATAGTGCAAATTGATTTTTATAAAGTTATTTTTAAAGTTGTGCAATGTTGGTGCTGTTTTGATATGTACGAATATAACGCATTGTGAATATAGATATATACAAATATATATATATGTATATATATATATATATAATATACATACATGGCCTTTCTCTCTACATTAATTATATAATAGATATATGTATATATATATATATATATGCATATATATACAGATATATGTATGTATGCATGCATGCATGCATGGATGTCTGTCTGTCTGTCTGTCTGTCTGTATGCATGCATGAATGTTTGTATGTATTGCTCATATAATGCGCTTTGGGGATTATCTATTGCTTAATGAAAAGCGCAAAAACAAAATGTTATAATCATAATTATGATTGACATCATTAGGTTTTTATGCATGGTGCTCCGACTAATAACTAGTCTGCAGTTAAAAGTGCGACTTAAGGGATTGTTTGCAGCCGTCAAAACTAATCTGCAACAATCAGACATATAAAGCAAAATGGTGAGGATCATTTGACAAATGGCAAGGGTTATAATAGTGACAAACCGGCCAATGTCTTCATCCCAAAATAATTCCCAAACCATATCACTAGCTTCTCTGAGTCACTTTATCTCTCTATCTCTCTATCGCTCTCTCTCTCTCTCTCTATCTATCTATCTATCTATCTATCTATCTATCTATCTATCTATCTATCTATCTATCTATCTATCTATCTATCTATCTATCTGTCTATCTATCTATCTATCTGTTTATCTGTTTATCTATCTATCTATCTATCTATCTATCTATCTATCTATCTATCTATTTATCTATTTATTTCTCTACATATCTCTATCTCTCTATTTGCATATGGATGTATCTATGTAAGCATGCATAAACATCGTGGTTAAAAAGAACTATGTATCTACATCTACGAAAGATTTACACACACACACACACACACACACACACACACACACACACACGCGCGCGCGCGCGCGCGCGCGCGCGCACGCACACACGCGCACACACACACACACACACACACCGACCAAAATGTGTCAGTGAAATATGGAAACAGTTGATGACATGTGAGAAGACGGACAGAGACAAAGAATAAAGGGAAACAGCAGAAGCAGCTTATGACAAATGCATGAACAATAACAATACAGAAACAAACCAGAGTGAAAGATTGCAATGATACAGACACAAAACGCTGAACAACCACAAAAAACACATCAATGCCAATAATTAATCAGAGAGTCTAGGAACTAAAAATCCCAGACTACAACTCATTCATCCAACGAACCAAACAATCAACAATACAAAAAAAAATATAGTAATATAAACCTCTACTGCATTCCCCACAAAGCGCAGCCAGCATAGCAGATAGAATAAGAAAGCCAATCCCCCGAATCCCTGTGTTATGGCCTTCTGTCAGGGTGTGCACTCAAGAGGAAATGATGGCAACCGTTTCTGTTCCTCTCCGGCTGCCATGCTAAACCTGGGCCCCATGCCCACCAGTCCCTGGCTGATACACATGGGGGAGAATGCAGAGGCTGTTTGCCCTTTTCATCACTCCTGGAACGATCCCTGCTGAAAATAGCTGTGGCTACATCGAGGCTTCCTTTCTTCTGGTCCAGTTTGTTATAACAGGCTTGGCTGACAATGACTGCAAGTTTTCATTGCTTCAGACCTGTGGGGTTAAGCTGTCTCCTCGGTTGAGGGCTTCTGATGGTGCGTCTGTGGCCAGAATAAACGTTGACGTTTGTGTTTAGAATATTTCAATGTCCCTACTGATGATTTCTTTTGCCTAGCTTTCTGGCATATCGAAAGTACTGTGGTATATTAATTTTTTAGATGGACAATGGCTTGAGTTTGGACAATGCCAGTATTGTGGCTTATTGCATAAAGAACATCTATCTTGCTTATATATGCTGCCTTGTCATTGCTTGTTTCTTTTCTTATTCTCAGCAAAATCTACACACACTTACATCATGAGCAATCTACGAGTGTTTTTTTGACCACTCTGTCGACTAAGTAAGACATAAGAATAAGGACAGGGTGTTAATATAAAGTTTCTTTTTGTTTCACCCACGGGACCTTTGGCAAAGTTTTATTTAATTACTTTAAAGCATGTCTTGGCTTTCTACAGTCTGCTTTGTCATCTTCACGTGATGTGTGAAATAGAAAAGCTGACATCACCACTAGTGCCTTGTCTCCTTTGCACAGGCAGTTAAATATGACGCAAGCACATGAATTTTCTTTCTGCATGTTAACGATGGTTGGCACTTCAGATGATTGATATTTTTCATGTGAAAAGTTATTAACTTAACTGCAGCTGAATTCATACGTATTACAAAATGATTTTGGTGAATAGTTTGTTTTGGTCTCCAAGTATTTTTGTAATGATTAATCTCAAGTTTGCAGATTATTTGTTCTATTCAGAAACATTTCTGCCATGATAAACGCCTACATGGTCTGCTGAGCTACAATCATACATCCCCCCAAAAGCATACATGCAGAAAAAACACGTTTTTGTGGCACATCATATTCTTGAATCGCAAAATAACAATTTTTCATAATACTACACCAGCAGCTACTTTTTTATAGCACCAGAACGGCACCCCCCAAATGCTCCTTTCAAACACAACAAATTCGTTTGATATGTAATGGAAAATAACGCACTCTATCCAGAGATTCTAGAGCGACCATTAGCTCATAACTGCAACAGCACGCTGCACACTACAAGTAGCCGCAGGCCAATAGGTCAAAAGCCTGGACATTCCCACATACTTGTGATGCAGATGGACAGACAGAAAGGACATCCTGAACCCCCTATGGACATCACACGCCTACAGTTTGGGGTTCCCTGTACGAAATAAGCTAAATGAATGACGTGGAGTTCTGACACTGACAAATTCCCGAATGGCCAGACGCGCGTGCTAATGCAACAAGAGATGGCCTGTCACGTGGAGTGGAGTGGAGTGTAGGTGTGGTGGCAACGAGGAGCGTAATACCTGTACAGGCAGGGATATTCTGTACGTGTCGGAATCGAATGTCAGGGTTTGGCGTTAATGATAATGCATTATCTTTAGTAGATAGAGGATTATCTCACTTTTATTAGCCTCACGATGTCGTTAATTTTGTTACCTAGGAGTGCGCTTTGAATGGAAGTTTACTCGAATGCTTACAAGCACATGCGCGCTTTTTATCACATGCATGTGCACGCACATTCATGCATGTATATACGCACTCAGGCGCGCGCATGTGTCCACACACACATACACGCACGTGCAAACACACACACACACACACACACACACACCACACACACACACAACACACACACACACACACACACACACACACACACACACACACACCCAATGTACATAAAGATTGTCTGTCACACATTTCATCATCGAATAACCTATCCTTCTCTGAGAACTACTGCGCAAGTTTAATGGAAGGAAACAAATCCCCATCTGCCCGTTTCCCCTGTCCAGAAAAAACGACTCAACAAATCTAAGCCAACAAAAGAGAAGAGAAATAACAACACAACGGCTGAACAATTTTTTAAAGTTGAAAAACAACATGAAATTGGTTTTTTAAAGTTCAAAATCGCAATAAATCCCCGTAAAAAAAACCAACAAAACACTGACTTGTGTGTGTGTGTGTGTGGTGTGTGTGTGTGTGTGTGTGTGTGTGTGTGTGTGTGTGTGTTGTGTGTTGTATGTTGTGTGTGTGTGTGTGTGTGTGTGTGTGTTGTGTGTGTGTGTGTGTGTGTGTGTGTGTGTGTGTTGTGTGTGTGGTGTGGTGTGTGAATAGACGTATTGCAAAGCTGAAAAGCATCTTCCCCCTCACCCAACACCACCAGTTGCAGATTTATTCTATATAAATAGAACCTATATCTAAACTTGCTTTTCCAAGTGTTGCCTTATATTTTTGGAACTCTGAACAATGTGACTAGCATTATTATTTCTCCGAGTCTATAGCGTGTCTTTATTGTCTCCAAAAGGTTTGACATTTCCTTGTGCTTGGGTAATAATGAAACCATTGACACACCGCAAACAATCTTCCTTTTCTCGCAGGGGGAAAGTCATTACTCGATTTTCAACCCGAACTTTTGTGCTTGAAAATGTCACCGTTGTGTTTGGGCTCGTAAGGAGAGGTATGAAATACTGGTTAAATCCAGTTTTCCTTCCAGAAATTTCTGCCGTTGTGTTCGAACAGCTTCTAAACCCTACCATGTACGCATTTTAAACACAGTATGTAGTGAAAGCTTCCGACGTAAAAACTAACAGGTGTATGTATAGGGAATATAAAAGTTTTCTCTATTTATCTTTGATATTTTCTCTGAAAGCAAAACCTAGACGCAACTGTTTACAACTGTATCTATAACCTTTCTGCAAGTTTTTCCCGTATACACTGCTTGTTGTCACCAACAAAAAACTCAAAGCAAAATAATAACAAAAACACCAACAACCCTCCCTGCCCCCCGCCCCCCCCCACCCCCCACCCCACACACAAACACTTCAAAAGATTACCTCTACAAAGGAAAAGGTTAGCTATTAATTAGTTTTCACGATTAAAAAAGCACAAAAGAACTTAAAGCCTTCCTCAAAGCTGAAAACCACCAGTTCTAAACGAACTAATTACTCATATTGCAAGAAAGGATTAATTTTCAAACAAACTTCCCAAGGCATAATCTATTTCAAGTACAAAATCAACATGGCACACTGGGGATTTTTTTTAATTAACTGCTTTTATCCTATCCCTACCATTATTCTTTGAATACAAACAATGTCGTCAATGTACATATATTTAAATATCAACAGTTCATATTCGGGTACAATAATGTAGCTGCTTTTTGTCTTTTCTTTTGTGCAATGATACTGTGTGCATAGAAACTGACATAGTTCTATTTTATGTACAGAGCTATAAGCAATGATATCACACAAGGCTCTGGCTCTCTCTCTCTCTCTCTCCTCTCCTCCCTCTCCTCTCTCTCTCTCTCTCTCTCTCTCTCTCTCTCTCTCTCTCTCAATTTGATTTAAAACCTAAACAATCTCCATGCGCAATATTGCCTTACTGAAATGACTAGAAGTGTATCAGTTATATATATATATATATATATATAATATATACATTATATATAATGTATATATGTATATTGTGTGTATACATATGTATAATTGTGTGTATATTATATGTATGTATATATATGTATGTATATATATATATATATATATATATATATATATATATATATATATATATATGTATGTATATATATATATATATACATACATATACATATGTAAAATATTATATCAATGATACACTTCTAGTCATTTCAATACGACAAAAACGGCTTGGGATTTTCCACAGAACGCGTATACACTGACACTGCAATGCAGGTAATCATAATAAAGAAGGTTAGAGAGAAGCTCCAGACAGGGGAAGGAGAGAGAGTGGGGGAGAGCGAGAGAGACAAGAGAAGAGAGAGAAGACAGAGAGAGAGAGAGAGAGAGAGAGAGAGAGAGAGAGAGAGAGAGAGAGAGAGAGAGAGAGAGAGAGAGAGAGAGAGAGAGAGATACATATAAAGGAAAGTTGTGTTTTTTTTTAATAAACACACGCTCATAAAACAGGACAGACTGAAAAAACTGGAAAAGGAAATTGAGAAACTATACAGAAAGAACAGTCAGAAAGAAAAGAAGAAGAAGAAAGAACGAAAGAAGAAATACAGGAAAGGACAGAGGGAAGATAAAGGGATGAAGAGGAAAGTGAAAAGAAAGCAGAAACAATTAAAAAAAAGGCACAAATGGACAGGAGAATAAAATGATAAGAACAGACAAAAAAGAATGGAAGCAAAAAAAATGGAAGAAAACTATATTGAAAAAAAAACCTGATAAAAGAAGTGAGGAACATTGTGGACAATACAGATAGCCAGAAGACAAACAGCGGGAACAATGCGCTTACAGACACATTTATGAAACGCGTCCACAGTATAGCAAGATAGGCAATAAAAAGTGCAGTTATTTTGTAAATTGGCCAGACGAACGTTGAGATGTAACAAAACCGGGAGATAGCGTCAAATCTGTCAAGTTTTGTATTCTGTAAGTAGCTTGTCTGCGTACAAACTAGAACCATGGCATTTATGATGTTTCAGTTATAGAGTTCTTAACAAGTTCTTTTCTGTATTCCGTTTTTGCTATTTAAAATGACTGTGCCGCTATAATCATTGACTTGTCTTGTACGGTTTTGTGTTGTGTTTTGGGTTATAATGTGTTGTCTGTTATTATTTTGTTTTGGTTTGCATTGTGTCGCTTTGCGCTGCATTGCACTATTTTGAATTGCGTTCAAAAGTATTCTTGTTTTTATTGTAATATATTGTACTGTATTATTTTGCATTGCATTGTATTGTATTGCATCGAATTGTTTACAGTTTTCATTGAGGACATTTTTCACAATGAAATTCAAACTGACCTCTCCGGGTAAAATGTGTCGCCACAACAGCAGCGTCATTTATTTTTTGTTTGTTTGTATGTGTTCTTGTTTCCCGTGAAGTGTGACATTTTCCCTACACAATTTTGCCAGAGACAATTCAACTCTGGTTGGCGGTTTTTTTTTACGTGTGCCCCATGTGGGTTGCACAATGGACCTCGCTTTATCGTCTCATCCCAAAATTTAATACTAGCACCCTATATTCAGGACCTATCACCGACCATTCTTGCTGACCATGCTTCCAGCTAGCAACAGTTTTTTTATCACTAACTTCATGTTCTTCTCTTACAACTTATGTGACAACATAAAACCTGTGCTTCGGTTTTCTCATAGGTGCTTCTGACTAGTTTTGTGATCCTCAAGGTAAACAGAAGATCCTTTTTTTAACAAAAGAAAAAAGTTTATGTGAGAATCTATAAGCTGTGTTTTCGATGCAGTACCTTGACATTCCGATTACATATAAGGTGTTTTTTTTTTTTTTTCTTGGGGGGGATACGGACAATATTTTGTAATACCAGACGCGCTTTATTTGGGGAAGAAGACAAACTAGCTCACGATAAAAGAACACCTGAACGGACAGATGGAGAGAGAAGAGGAGAGAGAAGAGGAAATTAAAGAGAGAGAGAGAGGGATGGAGAGAGAAAGAGAGAGAGAGACAGAGAGAGAGAGAGAGAGAGAGAGAGAGAGAGAGAGAGAGAGAGAGAGAGAGAGAGAGAGAGAGAGAGACAGACAGACAGACAGACAGACAGACAGACAGAGACAGACAGACAGACAGACAGACATAGACAGACGCACAGAGACAGACAAAAGAGCCACAAATAGACAGACGCACAGAGACAGACAAAAGAGCCACTAATTCAAAAGTCGCATTCCCCAACAACAATCATCCACCATAAACATGACTAACATAATGCAGCTTGAGAACTGCTCCGTTACAGCCGCTTTTTAGTCTGTTCACTGAAGAAGAATTGATGGCAGCAACAGTTTCAGGGTTTTTTTTCTTCTTCTTTTTTTGTGGTAACTGCATTTCCGAGCTGGCATAACACCAACGGCCATTTGCTGGTGCGGAAATGGAGAAAGGAAAAGGTCAACTGCTGTTTTCATCGCTCCTGCTATTGACCGTTTCCACTGATGGGCCTCCCAGTTAGTCAGTTTCCTTTCTTTCCCTTGTCAAGAGCCAGGATCTTGTTGGCATTTGTTCTTTTTAATCTTTGAAGAAGATAAAGAACCGCAGGCAGTATTGTATTGGGGGTTTTTTTTCAACGGAAATGTGTCACGTGCCTTGCAATCATCTTTAGATCTGCTACCTACGAATACATTTACCGTCATTCTGTCACACCTTACAAAATATGATTTTGTAACTTTAAATTAACCATGGCATTTATATGTTTCTGAACTGTAGTTCTGACTGCGAAATGAAGCTGGGAATCAATAACACGAAGAGAGGGGACTCAGTAAAGAGATCCCAAAAATTTCCGTGGTAGTTACGATAGGTGTCTGAGATCCCGACAATCTCTTGCCAGAGTGGTCTTGAAGCCTGAGTAACTGCTGTTGTAGGTTTTCAGCGCTGGTAGTTGATTGAAACTCTCGTCAAGTGAATGAACCATTGATGTCCCCGTTGCTGATCTGGCCCTTAATGCCTTTCCACCAGCCCTACAAAAGAAGGTACCTGCTGTCACAGTCAGTTTCTGCTCCAGGGCTGTGTTCAGAGTCCAGGTCTATGGCATTGGTAGGAGCAAGAATGAGAGAATAATTATCGCAATAAATGGTTTGTTGCTGGTTGACAGGAGTAATAATTCAGGAAAGATGCCAGTTGACTGCTGATAGAGATTGGTCACTCATCACTAGACGACACTTCCCTCGTGTGCTGATGATATTACTTGTCACACAGCTAAACTTCTTCAACTTTCCTCCAGCCAGACTTGGTCTGTTGCCATCTTTCACAACAAAGACCAGGGGCTGCACTTGTGAGCCGATGGTGATGAGTTTTGCCGTCTGTCTGCAGTTGTTTGTAAGATCGTCTCGACTTTTACAACAACAAAAAACTTTGCAAGGAGCTTTACATGTGGTGGTGGTGGTGGTGGTGGTGATGGCGGTGGTGGTAGTGTGTGTGTGTGTGTGTGTGTGTGTGTGTGTGTGCGTGTGTGCACGTA
>CM060323.1:35715234-35740234 GCA_030674155.1 Stramonita haemastoma | reverse complement strand
CATACACATAACACACACACACACCACACACACACACACACACACACACACACACACGGTTGTTACTAAATGTTCTCTGATGTCCTAAGCTTCTTCCATCCCCTTCGACAATAACAGGTTCTTAGAATAGACCAGAAGAGACAACCTGCTCTGTAAATGTTCACCATTGTAGACAAATCTGGGATACAAACTGCCAAGTAAGAAGCCATACAGATTTGTCACCCGCTCGGCAAATAACCATTAACTGTTTCAAATAACATTGGTGGAATTAGGTTCTTTCAGAAGAACCTCCGAGACACGATCAACTGTTAGATAAATACTATCCCACTTAGAGTTCTCTCACAAACCGTCCTCATCAACAGCAATATCTACAACATTTTTAATAATCACTTATTCAACTCAATGAAACAAAACAAACATAACAAACTCGAGCAAAGAAATGACTAAAAAACATTTTCATTTATTTTTAACCCACATGTCTGCCATTCTCACACATGGAGTTTCCTGTCCAAGTAAACCTTCAACAGCAGGTATTAATTTCGTCAATGTACATCGAAACACCAACTCAGATAGTTCACCCACACCTGCACCCCCTTCCTCCCACCCCCTTTCACATGCATTTTCCAAATTACTTCAACACTTCTTAAATCACTTGTCTTTAAAGAGAATCAGAGTTGCATTGTATGATCATTATCATTTTTGTCGCCATATTGCCATCAAGATCATCTACCAAAATGAAAAGGCAGGTTCTGATGACAGAGAAAACTACTTCAAAGAACCTCTGTTTATGAGCTTCCTTTTCAAGCTAAGAAACTCTTCGTACAAAGCATTTTATACAATAAGATAATTATGAAAATGCTTTCATCAACAGCTAGACCTAGATCAAGGATAACTGGCAGACATGGTCCTCCGTGCCCAGAGCTTACTGGCTGTAATATCGAAACATTGCCTGATGATGGTATTATAAAGATAGTTATCTGCGAGTGGGTACAGTGTAGTAAAAGTCATTACCAGAGTTCGTGCTTCAGAATAATGCGAACGGAAATCTCTACAGTCTTGGAAACTGTCTTGATTTCAGTCAGTCACTTCTCAACAGCGGGGTTCAACTTCTAGCTGGGGAGTTGGTTTTGGTGTATAATTACAATCGTTATGTTTATCTAGAGTTTGTGTGCCTACATTAAAAAGACGAAGTTTCAACACATGTAATAATCTCTCTCTCTCTCTCTCTCTCCTCTCTCTTCTCTCTCTCTCCTCTCTCTCTCTCTCTCTCTCTCTCTCTCTCTCTCTCTCTTCCATCCTTGCAACAACCAACGTCAAATTTAGGAGAAAAAAAAACCAAAACAACCCCCCCCCCCCCAAAAAAAAAAAATGCACGGGTTCAAGGAAGAAGAAAATGAGCAGAATATGACATCCTCAGAGTCAGTAATCCTGAGGGCTTGATGTAATCCACAAACAGGACAAAAAGAACGGAAGACGTTGTGCAGCTGACAAGACAATTAGCATGTTAACTGCTAGCCATGTTTGTCCATTTGCATTTCTGCTCTGCTCTGCTCTGCTCTGCTCTGCCGACCACAAGCTTCCCAAAGCTAACAGCCCGCTGACGACACGGCCTTCATCTGAAGGCGCTAACATCAATTTCTATGGCCGTCCTGTTCCACACTTCTCTCTGCAAAAATGGGCTGATCACCACCTGTGGCAGTGCCGTTTTTATATCACCACCATTTCCCAAACAAACATTTCTGACTGGTGTCCATTCGAGAGAGAAAAGAGGGAAATAGGAAGGAAGGATGGAGTGAGGAGGAGGGAGGGAGGAAGGAAGGGGAGAGAGAGAGAGAGAGAGAGAGAGAGAGAGAGAGAGAGAGAGAGAGAGAGAGAGAGAGAGAGAGAGAGAGAGAGAGAGAGAGAGAGAGAGAGAGAGTGTGTGTGTGTGTGTTGTGAGTGAAAGTAGAGAGATGTGTGTGTGTGTGTGTGTTGTGTGTGTGGAGAGAGAGAGAAGAGAGGGAGAGAGAGGAGAGAGGGGAGAGAGAGAGAGAGAGAGAGAAGAGAGGAGAGAGAGGAAGAGAGAGAGAGAGAGAGAGAGAGAGAGAGAGAGAGAGGAGAGAGAGAGGAGGAGGGAGGGAGGGGGGAGAGAGAGAGAGAGAGAGGAGAGAGAGAGACAATTTTTTCGATAGCGTCCGTCTTCACAGATCTTTCCTAACTATCGAACTGTAGATTTCTGACAACACACTCCCCAAATCTCTCTCTCTCTCTCTCTCTCTCTCTCTCTCTCTCTCCTCTCTCTCTCTCTCTCTCTCTCTCTCTCTCTCTCTCTCCTCTTTCTTCTTTTTTACTTTCTTTCTTCTTTTTTCTTTCTCTTTCTTTATTCTACGCGCACGAACGCACACAAACACACAAACATGCACAGAGACCGACTACCCGACGATGTTTCGGTGAAAGACAGAAAGACAAGACAAGAGATAAACAGTCTAGACAGACTAGACAGACAGACAGACAGACAAACATACAGACAGACATATTGATATTTAACTCCTGTTCGCCTGTTAACATTACACTTTTCCAATATAAAGAAGACATTGCCATAAGAAAAAGAAGACAAGAGCAGTTTTTGCTGTAAAAATATGATTACGTCTGTACATTTGACCTTTCCTGCTCAGAAGAGCTGTACACTTCGATATTACGTTCCAACAAATATAAAGCTACAGCCAAACATATGGGAACCATTGATTTTATGACAGTCTGCTGTCAACAGCTACCTGACAGTGAAAACAAAGCTGCCATGACACCAGTGGAAGCACTTCATACAGTCACAGTCCCCGAAAAAAACACAAATCTCTTCTTGCGTGTACCAAAACAAAAACCGAATACTCCTTTTTTTGTAATCAGAAACGAAGAAACTACAGTCAAGTACATAATGATATGAAATAATCTTCAAGGGGATTTTTCCTCCTGGAATTAACATCAGTGCTGA
The DNA here is from genome assembly GCA_030674155.1 of Stramonita haemastoma. Classification (NCBI taxonomy): domain Eukaryota; kingdom Metazoa; phylum Mollusca; class Gastropoda; order Neogastropoda; family Muricidae; genus Stramonita; species Stramonita haemastoma. The sequence goes on along the minus strand of CM060323.1, from coordinate 35,737,266 downwards.
CTCCACTCCCCTTGAAAGTCCATCGGATGAGGCTAAAAACCGAGGCTCCGTGTGCAAACGTATGCAGAACATCTTGCGGACACGTTACAATCTGTTCCACCTTTCGGAAGAAAAGGCCTTGTGTGCTCGAAAGAATGAATGACAAAAATGAAAACATGGACTAGACAGAGGAGACCCATGGGCAGTGGCGGCAGAGCATTTGCAATGAAAGTAAAGAAAATCTTTGAGAGAGATAGAGAGAGAGAAGCGGGGTGGGGGGTGGGGGGAGGACTGATAAACGAACAGACAGACCGACATACAGAAATATAGAGAGACATAGAGACAAAAGCAAGAATAGAAGAGATCAGAAACGTCACCAAAAGCAGCATGCAAATTCACGGCTACTTTTTTTCCGCGCTTTTTTTTTTTTTTTTTTTTGGGGGGGGGGGGGCTTCTTTTCTCTGATTTTTTTCTTTATTTTTTAAGCTTGTGGACTGAACTATAAGCACTTTCGCTTTCCGTGTGAAAAGTGTTCATGTGTGGGACTGGGGGTGCAGGACAGTTTGCAAGTGTCATTTCACACAGCCCCCTAGCTGCGGTGCAGACCACTGGCACTGCTGGGGAGGGAAAAAAGAAAGACCTCTGAAGACTTGACATTCAACATACTCGTCGGTGAAGACTGGAGAAGCAGTACGTATCAGTATTTATTTTTTATCACTATCATTAAAAGTTTTAATCTTTAATGTAACTAAAAGTAATAGTTAGACCAGTGGATATAAGCTGAGAGGTGTTAAAAAAAACCCACAACAAATCTGGCTCTAGATATATTCTTTCGATCTGACGAACTTGAAGTAAATGTTACTTCGAGAGCCACAGAAACTGAATGGACAGCCCTGATATGGCTTTTGTGGTCAGTAGGGCTTTAAACATCGTATTCTGACTTCATGGATAGTAATCTAATCATGAGACCAGAGTATTTGGGTTTTAATAGGTATATTCTCCCGTACCATGGGTATGCCAGGGGGCCTGCCAGTATAAAATTTCAATAGCCTCCCACCTTCTAGGAAATTGTGCCGGGACTCCCTCTTTTCTATTCCTCTCATTGTGTCTACTTTGTTCCGTTTTTGTTTTACCTGTCACTTTTTTCTGTCTCCTTGGTCCATTCTCCTGCCTTTTTTTCCAAGAGACTTAAACGGTAACAAATCTCTCCTGTGCCAAAGTCAGATGCGCTAAGCGTGACTTGTTAGGCCTTTCACGGCAGTACAACGCATTTTCGCTCATATGGCAGACAACGGGTGCTGTCTGAGCTTTTGAAGAATTTTGTTCTCGTCCACTCTTACCCTAACGAATAGCCTACTCTTTCAAAAAGCCAAACAGGCTTCAACGTGTACACAAAATGTTCTGTGGGTGTTTGCACAAGTATTATCGGTTTATAATCTCGTGTGAAGAACTTTTGAAGAATTGAGGTCAGTACTGTTAACTCCACGGGGAAAATATCCCTTGAGCAGGTGTCTCCCTAATGGCTAGAAATCGGGCTTGGTCCTGAAACGTCAAATCGCTAGTGCGACGATGTAACCACTATACCCCCACCCCAGCTCCACACGTTATTCCAACTAATTTGCATTCAGTGATGACGTGAGACACTGCCGGTCACCTAAGAGAAAAAGCATCTCAATGTGTCCGTGGGTTATATATGAGAACTTACCGTGTGTCGAACCCAGTCCTCTTAAGTAAACTATTCACTAGTTGGTAGATAAGATACACACGCGCACGCACACACACACACACACACAGCACACACACACACACACCACACACACACACACACACACACACACACACACACACACGCGGGCACACAACACAAACATATCACGTGCGCGCGCATACACTACTGTCTTCTCCTGCCTGCCTGCCTGCCTGCTGCCTCCTGCCTCCTGTCTGTCTGTCTGTCTTCTTCTGTCTGTCTTCGTCTGTCTGTCCTGCTCTCTCCTCACACATGCTATTCCACGACCGTATGGTTATGGGATGCCTTTACCTTTACACATTACATGCGTTCACAAATGTCATAAACCCTAAAAACGGCACACACGCTGCACACACGCATGCGCGCGTGCACACACGCACACACGCACGCACAGCACACCGCTCTCTCTCTCATCCTCTCACCTCATCTCTCCTCTCCTCTCTCTCTCTCTCTCTCTCTCTCTCTCTCTCTCTCAAAATTATACCTATCTGCTTCCTTTACACCATAAGTTGATCTTTTGTTGTTGTTCGTGGTGGTTTTGTGATGGAGGAGGTTGCTAATGGTTTTTCTTGAGTGGTTGATTTGTTTTGGTTTTGGGTTGGTTGTATTTGTTTTGCTTCTGGAAGTTTTTGTTTGTTTTTGGTATACTTCCTAATCAGGGCAAGGGCCGGATGAAAAAAATAATGGGAATGTTTTATCTGTAGCCCTTGAAAAAGAATCTCTCTCTCTCTCTGTCTCTCTCTGTGTCTCTCTTGCCTCTCTCTGTCTCTCTCTCTACCCCTCTCCCTCTCTCTCTCTCTCTCTTCTTTCTCTCTCTCTATTCCTCTCCCTCTTTTTCTCTCCCCCTCCCTCCCCCTCTCTCTCTCTCTCTCTTTCCTTCTCTTCTCTCCAACATTTTCAAAGGAAAGATGTTAAATGGGAAAGTAAAAACATTGATACTGTTTGATTGCCGTTACGTAACCTATGGCAGAAAAGAAAGTTGGTTGTCTTGTAGATTTCAGAATTCTGTATTCTACAGTATTGTTTTTTTTCTACCATTTCTTAGCTAAAGCTCCCAGGTTGGCCAATAGTGAGATTTTTGCATAAACAACTGGTTTTGATAATCATTCAGGTAGCTGCATTCCCACTTTCAGGATGAAGTCTAAACACACAGTGTGTATGATTTTTCCTCCAGATATTTCTGTAGTTCTTACCGGCACAAAGAGGCCTACTCTTCCAACTTGTGGAACGGGTTTTGACGTGTTCACAAGATATTCAACATGTGTTCAAAAATGGACTTCGGTTTGTGGTCGAGAGCAGATTAAGGGAGCAACACTTTAACAAATAGCCAATCCCATCTCCTATCATAGTCTCTTTTGTGTGTGTAAAAGGGTTAGTATAGACTATGTTCTGATAGCTGTGTTCATGGTCTTATCACCAGATCTTCGCCGGTGATAGTGATCCTTCTCACCGAGATCATGGAGACGCCATCGCTACGATGTTGGAGCGCATGACCCTGGACTTGTCCAAGATCCCCATGACTAAAGTAGACAGATGTCAGATCTATGGGAAGGAAGGGTTTAGAATTAGGGGATAGGAGAAAGTGCTGCATCAAATCCCTGAAGGGCAGACTAGTGTACCGCCTGGTTCCGTTGCCCTGGGAGCAAAGGCGATGAGAGCAGGAGGGGCTGTGGTCCTTGTGGACATCCGCTAGTCGACATAAAACCGACAGTGGAGATGTAGGGTTGCAGAGGATCCGAACATGCAACCCGTGTCTTGCACACTTTCCTGGCGTGTCTATACAGAGTATGATCTGTCAACGTGTGTGTGTGTTCATTGTCCACAAATGTCACCCAGTCCTTCCTAGTTTCTGAGCTCGAATCAAACTTTGTCCCGAAAGTTCTCTGAAAGGCTCATTGACCACAGGGTTGAGTACTCCCGTCAGTATCCGTTCAACCTTTTCCGCAGTGGTCACACAAGGAGCCCACTCAGAGCGGCGTGGAACAAAGATTCGGGTGTCCTAAAACGGCACAGCCTGCCTACCCTCGCATACCGTGCTCACGAGGGGAAGGGACACCTCACGCCCACATTTTCTTAAAGCACTTCCCAGACCTTCTGGGTCTCCCCATTCTTGCCCTAAATCCTCAGAAGTCTGGCATAGGTGTCGACAGTTGTCATGGGGATCGAATCACAGTTCTGGGCTCTGCACTACGTCTCCATACAACCATGGCGACTGCACTACGAATTCAATCATCATGGCTACATATCAAGAACTCGCAAGCGTAAGTATTATTTTGTCGTTCCTTGGATAAAGTTCCGAGGTAAACCAATGGTGAGATTTTGTGTAGGCAAACCCTTTGCAATCAATTTAGTTGCATCTCGACTTCGGGGATGTCTAAAAACAGAATTATGTATGCGTCATTTTTGTTTGAAGATGATCTATTTTGGCACGCAATGGCCTACTCGGCCAAAAGACTAAATGGGTTTTAACATTTCCGAAGGATTTCTGCGCGTGTTCACACATGTGACCACGGTTTAAATCGCATGCAAATGACTTTCAGGGAAGTAGTCAGTACTTGTGTTAACTTCAGGGAGAAAATGCCTTTGAACAGGTACCTGGGTGCTAGCTCAACCACAGGCCGTTGGATCACTAGCACAACAGTTTAACCAGAAAGCTATCGCGCCACCTGTGACCATTTTATTTAGATGTCGCAGTTCCTACCGGCACGAAATAGTTTTCTCTACCAAAAGTAGAACGGGTTTCTAACGTGTGGACAAGATGTTTTGCGTGTTATCGCACATGCGGCCTCAGTTCATAGTCTCATCCATAGAACTTAAGGGACAGTGGGGCAGTGTTATTGAAGAGATTGATCCTGTGACCGAAGAAATCTGAACTAGTAGTAATGAAGAAACATGTCACCTTAGTCATCTTCCTATTGGTGATAGTAGTCAGTGGTTACGTACCTGCCTAGAAAGTGAAAAGTCCGGATTCGATCCCTGCTCAGCTGGAACTTTTTCCCTAGAGAAAATTTTATTTTAAACAGATACTGAATCGATTTGTTTGAACATGTAAACCGTCCGGATCGCTCAAGCTGCTTGTTGATGCTGTTTTCAGGAGTTCTGGAGCCAGACCAAAGTACCAAGCATACCAGGGGTCTAGAAGCAGTTCACGACTGCAGGTAAGGGTCAACAAGGAGGAGGACAACACCCCCAGCCCCAGGTTTTGACTGCCAACACCCAGACATCCCTTCAAGAGATGTCCCTAGAGTCAACATCAGTGCCGACTCCACTCCCCGAAAAATCATTTAAATGACTATAACCCCCCCCCCCCCCCCCCCCCCCAGGAGGGGGTGGCCTGCGCCGCCTATTGTCCCACCATCGAGGAGTCGGTGCTTTCGGAGCACCTGCCTTCGGATGCCTCGGTGTACACGGCTGAACTGAGCGCTCTCGTCTTGTCCTTGCAACGGATCCGGCGATCGGGAAGGAAAGACTTCTTGGTCTGTACGGACTCGCTCTATGCTCTGGAGGCCATTGCTTGCAGGAACATAAACCACCCTAAGCTTCAGGAGTTCTACGAAGTGTATACTTCCTTGAGACGGACGGGTGTGATGTGGTTTTGGTGTGGGTCCCGGGGCACGCGGGCATTCGGGGCAACGAAACGGTTGACCGACTCGCCAGGCGTGCCACGGAGCAGGAGGTTTCCGGGCCCACGGTGCCGTTCACAGATCTGAAACCTAGGAGCGAACAATACGTGCACTCCCTCTGGCAGGAGGAGTGGAACACTCCGACAACAAACTTTTTCGGATCCGTCCCAAACTGAAAGAGGTTTTCCCTCTGTGTGTCAAAAACCGAAGGAGGCGACAGTGCTCACCAGGATACACACGGGTCATTCTCACATCACTCACGTTCACTTGCTGAAAGGCGAGGGAACCCCATGGTGCGTGACTTGTGACGTGCTGGTAACCATCAGGCATCTGCTCCTGGAGTGTCAGGATGTTCAGGATATTAGGCACAAGCATTTTACCGCGGACTCCCTAAAGATCCTCTTTCAGGATGTTTCACCGGACACCATTTTTAACTTCCTGAAGAATCGGGCTTTTTTCGTCTGATATGATTGAAAGTGGTATGGTTGTTCTCTAAGGACAAGGTTGTTTTAAGGAATCTGGTTTTGGTTTTATTTCCTTTTGTGATCGATGTGGGTTTTCCCACGACGGGGTGGCCGTCCTGGGCTGACCCTTATGGTTGGTCGGGGCGTCGATACAAGCAAGGACAGTTGAGTTGGTTTTATACCCCGTTTTAAACTGTATGTAGTCGCAAACTTTTAATACGAGTTTTACAATATGACGAGGTGACAGCCCCGATATGGCCTATGTGGTCGGCGGGGCTATAAGCAACATAATTGGATTGGATTGGATCCCCCCGACCTCCCCCCCCCCCCCCCCCTGCGCATACGTAGAACATCCTCCACGCACGTTGAACAAACCGTTTCGAAAGCGTAAGCCATTGTGTTCCAGTAAGACAGAATGACATAAATTGATAAAAAAGGCATGCACCCAGGTGTTGTGTTTAGACATCATCCCCGAAGTCGGAATGCGGCTATCTTGATGGTGAGCAAAAGGTTGCATTCACAAAATTTCACCACTGGAGAACTTCAGAGCTCGAACCCAGGAACACAACAAAAAATCACCTGCTGAATATTTTTTTTGTAAATGAGTTTTATAAAATAGCTGAACTGTTTCTACAATTATAAATATCCCGTGGGACTGGTAAATGCTTCTTCTCCAAGATATTGAGTTAAATAATTGTTTTTAAGAGTATCTGCCCCTTGATAATCACTATTAATGCTATGTGTTTTTTTTACATGAAACAGTTTACCAATATTGGAAAATAGGTCCATGTGTTCCATAACTTATGTAGCCCTTGGGCACCAAAAGTGTCAGACCTCGAAAATTAAAAAATTCAAACAAGGCAATGATATAGCCATTCCTTTTAGCTGGAGTGGAAAGGTGTACTAAAAAGTCCTAAGAATGGTCGCAAGAAGGGTCGCGGGATGGTCAAGACGTTTGCTTGCCAACATGTAAACCATGAGGTTCTGGGTTCGATTCCCAGCCTAGCTCTTTGTTCCCATTTTGACGATAAAAAATCTGAATGTGAGAGTCCTTCAGATGAGACTGAAACTGGGACCCCGTGTGCGAACGCACGCAGAACATCTTGCACACGCGTTAAAAAAACCCGTTCTGCTGTTCTTAAAAGTAGGTCATAGTGCGCCGGTAGGAGCGATAAACCCCTCTCCCAGCATGCACACAGGTGGCGAGCGCAAGCGCACGTGTGTGTGTGTGTGTGTGTGTGTGTGTTGTGTGTGTGTGGGGTGTGTGTGTGTGTGTGTGTCTGTGTCTGTCTGTCTGTGTGTGTATAAAATGAGTAATTGTGTGAAGGATACATTTGGGTTGGAAGGAGAGGCATGGAAAGGAAAGGAAGGGTGTTTACGAGGGTATGGATGCATTTTTAAAGCAGTGGGGATAGAAAACAGATCTGGCTGATATAATTTTTCTTACATGGTTTATTTTGGGCTCAGATGTTTAAGGGGTGCAACTTCTAAAAAAAATGTCCCGGGTTTGAAATCAATTTGACCGGTCGCTTACACAGAATCTTACTATTGTTAAAACCTCGGAACTCTAGCTAAGGAATAAACTAAAAGTGGACAGTAAATAATCTGTTGCTGGAACTAGAGATTCTAAGTTAAAGCCCCATAATAATACTATGAGCTACGTACCATTGTGTCTATAGCTACTTACTATTTGTCTATGTGCCTATTGTGTCCATTTTTCTAACATTCAGACCGACCATCTGACAGACAACCTTTACCCGCTATTAACTCTTTTAACACTAACCTTTACACTAACCTCAATTCTAACCATGACCCCCCTCCGCATGTGGACACAAAAGGCAGGTAGATATATGGTATATGCTGACACTTTTGTTCGTTTCCTCATATTGGCTAGAATGCAAAGTGCCTGGTCTTTTGCCACGCTGCTCCTCTGCAGGAGGTATATGCCTTGTTGGCCTCAGCCGACACATTCCCGCTAAAGGGCAGTTCAGTAAGAAGTTTCAAACGAGAAAAGATATGCTAGATGAAAAACAGCACGATAATAGACGGGATCGGTAGGAAATAAGCAAGAGGATAGAACCGAAGGGAAAGTCAAAAGCGAAGGATAGAAAATAGGAAATTTCTTGCAGAGCATTTCCAGAAAGTGGGGAAGCCTTTTAGACTGAAAGAGCCTACCGGAATTTTCGTGGAGGGGGGGGGGGGGGTCCCTCAGGGAGGAAGAGAGGAAGAGGAAGGAGCAGGGGGGAGCGGCAAAGTGTTTTTGTACATAGGGATGGGAAAAATTGCATTTTAGAAACAAGTTTATTTAAAAACACCGTTTGTAGAATGACCAACTATTTGGTGAGGGGGTGCATTTAATATATTTTTTAAGATTGAAAAAAAGGGGGCGGGGGTACTGATGTTATAAGGAATTATTGAATAATCATTGGAGCAATACAGAGTGAGACTACACTGCAGAAAACAGGCGTTGGTAAAGAGTAGAAAGTATGTTCGTGTGTTTTCTTGTGTGTTTTCGCGTTGTGTTTTTCGCGTTGTGTTTTCGCGTTGTGTTTTCGCGCGGGTGTGTTTCGCGCGGTGTGTTTCGCGCGCGTGCGCGTGTGTGTTGGGGTCAAGGTGTTAAAAAGAAAAAAGCGGTTAGCGAAGTAACATGAAAATTAGTTATCCGTGCATGTAGCGGGATTTTATTAAAGAAAATTTGTTAAATTGTTGGATTTGCTGCTGTACAAAACATTGACAAAAAAAAAAATCGCTATAAATTTGGAAAGGTGCAGGCGAAGGAAGTAGTGAAGTGTCGGATTTAAAAGAATAGCAGTATTGTTTTCGAAAACTATTACGTGCACATCTAATTTAACAAACTTACATTAGAACAGGCAGGATAGCTCAGTGGTCAGAGAACTCATTGTAAATGGGTACCCACCCTCTTTAGGGACAGGGAAGGGAAAGCAGCGAGGGAGAGGAGATGGGCGCCGCCCTCAATATGCTGGCCCCTGGAGAAGCTGCGGTTTCTGATAACTCGCTCCCCAACGACCACATAGGCTATGGAATACATTGACTTTTTGTGAATTAGAAAAGGCATTGTGCCGTTTATCCTTTTTTAACTGGATAAGGTGCAAGAAAAAGGTCAAATCTTTGATTGTTCTGATATGTGTGAGATAGCCGGTAACTTGTATTAGTATGTCCTGTTTCCTTATTTCCTTCTTGCCTTTGCTTTGCCATAGGTCAAGTACATGTTGATTACCCAGGTCATAGTACTCCCAGCCCATAAGTAGACTACTCCATCTACATTTCTGCCAGCAGTTTTTGATTCCCATTTTAACTCAAAATAAACTTAATCTCTATCACAGTCCTCATGTTTTTTTTGATGTTTTTTTCCCTCAAAATGAAAAAAAGGAGCAACAGGCTGAAGCTCTCGTATTGTAATTAAACAAATCAAAAACGAAAAGCAATGGAAAGGTACATCAATTAAAAAAGATAGAATAAGTAACTGAGACAAAAAGGGGGGTTGGAGACCCCACGCAAGATATTTTTTTGTTATTAGCAAGACTGGAGTAAAAGCCTTGACATTGATCACCTTTGTATTGTGCTATCTGTTGTATATGCCTGATTTTCTGAAAGCATGAAGCTCCACCTGAATGTATTTAGCAAAATTCCAATACAGGAAAAGTGAAATACTGTACTCTTGCGAAAATACAATGCAGTACAGTTTTTGATGGGATTTTTGTTTTGTAGTTTTAATCGGCCTGTCTTCTTGTTTTTACTTTTCTAGTCTAACGGTACCTGGGTTGTGTAAAACTAGAAAATGTTTTAGCATGTGTGATTTGCTTAATCATTGGGTGATGGTAAACTGTTTACAAGCAGTTGTACGAAACAGTTGCCTCTACTTAAGTCAAGTCAAAATCATTTTGAGAGTGTGTGTGTGTGTGTGTGTGTGTGTGTGTGTGTGTGTGGTGTGTGTGTGTGTGTGTGTGTTGTTTTGTGTGTGTGTGACGTGTACGTGTGTGTGCGCGCTCTTTTAACCGGTTTGGCAAAGATAAACGTGCGTTTTAGCACAGGAATTGTATTTTACTTTGTTTTATTTTTGTTATATCCAGGATAATGGAATAAGCACTCGTGTGCTTTTTTATTTTTTACATCTAATCCCCGTGTTTATGCAGTTTTGTAAATTGTGTATGGAATTCTAAGACAGTTTTGCATCGTATCTTTATCTACTTCAAAGTTCAGTTCATGCGCTCTGCTTTGTTTGCTGCGCCTTCCCCCCTATGTTATATCCTTCCAAGGTCAACATAGAGTTGCACAAGACTTACTAGAGAAATATTTTTCCGTTGACGCTGAGTTTTAGGTGCATTCTTTTAAACTGTATTAAACTTGATGCTGTTTTTTCAAATAATTTTACTCCTATGGAAAACTTGAACTGAAACCCCCATTTGTCAGTAGTATGTTAGACGTTTTGCTTTTGGGGTTGCAAGTTTCATCAATGATTTCCTTGCTTTATTAGTACAGTTCGTTAAAACTGCTTTATTTTGCTTCTAACCCAGTTAAGCTTGTTCTATAATCCCAACTAGAAATGTACAAGGGTGTAGAAAATATTTGTTACCTATTTTGATCACCTATAACTATTTGTGATGAAGAAGATAATGTATGTTCTTTTTAGAGGACCAACAAAAAGTTGTTTGTTGCTAGTTTTGCTTCCATTTTTACTGTGTCATAACAGCTCTGTACAGAATGGATAAAATGTATATATTAGAATGTTTAGACATAAGGGGTGAGCACACACCACAGGCACTTGACTGACTTTATTCCCTAAGAAAAATACCAGCTTTGCGCAACTCCCTCTTAGAACTTAGAAGCTGATTTGCACTTATTTATTTATTTGTTTATTTATTCTTTTATTTCGAGGATAACGGAAAAAGCACTTATATGCTTTTTTTTACAGTCCCCGTTTTTATGCAACTTTCTAAATTTTATCTTCCGTTCCCACCGGCACACAATGGCCTACTCTTCCGAAAAGCGGAACGGGTTTTAACGTTTGTGCAATATGTTCTGCGTTGGTTTGCTTTTTGGTCGTAAAGAAACATGACTGAAATCAAGAGTATTCTCACTTCCGTGTTTTAAAAGCATATTAAGAATAAACAGATCAGTTTGGTCTAATATTTGAATAGTGTGATAATTCAAAAGAAAGTGGGTCAGTCATTGTGTCACTGCTGGTCAGAGCATTGGGAAAAGCCTACCTCCCCCTTCAGCTAAAAAGCTGGAGTTAGGGTTGGGTAGCCGGCTCGCAGCTGAAATCAAACGAAATGAAAAGGAAATTTCAGAGCTACTTTGAATAAACATTGTCAAAACTGGATGAAAAGTGATACAAAGAAGCACCAAAACACGAGTGTTGTGATTTTGATTGGCTGAGTTTATAACTGGCTGAGGTATAGTTGATTATTAGGTGCTATGTTCGGATACTGTTGTGGATATATCCACGATATTATGCTTCATATTTACTCTTTATATATGGCTTGGAACCTGCTTGAATTTCTCTCTGAGATATTAAAGTGTTTTAATTGAATAGACATGAAATATGGCCAAAAATTAAAACAAAAACTTGATAAATGTTCTTTGTTCAGTACCATTCGTAAATGACGTAGTTTACACGTGTTTACTAGTGTAAAGTATATGCACAGGATCTCAGATATTTAAACTTACACACGTTTTCTCTCTCTCTCATCTCTCTCTCCTCTCTCTCTCTCTCTCTCTCCTCCCCTCCCTCTCCCTCTCCTTTAACATTCAAAATATACCGAATCTAAATATACGCAAACTCTCTAGCCCATTCACGACGATGTCTAAATTCCTCTCGAATAAATATACGAATAACATATTTAATTCAGAATAAAATAATACTTCAAATAAAAGTAATACAATACTCTGTTATGGAATTTGTATAACCTATATCTTGCTAAAAAAAATCAAAGCGCTGGCATCTAACATGCGTAACATAAAAGCTACGGACATTTCAACAAATCGCAAATAACTTTAACCAGTTTAAATACAATAGCGAACGCATGAGCATGCACGCACAGACATAAGGCAGACACATACAGACAAGCACACACACACACACACACACACACACACACACACACACACACACCACGCACACACATCCGCATACACACACACGCACGCAGGCGCACGTTCGTGTACTGGCGCGCAGTATAATTACTTTGCCAGGGTGATGGTGATTCCGGTGATTGAAAGAATGAAGATCGAAAAGAAAAGAAAATACTTCAAGATTAAACATCCATGCATGCCGGACACGCACGCACGCACGCACATACACACACGCACGCACGCACGCACCACGCGCGCGCACACACACACACGCCGCGCACGCACGCGCGCGCGCACGCGCGCACGCGCGCACGTGTGCAGTTTTAATTTTTTAAAATGTGTGCGTGTGGCGACGATCCTGCACTCTGTTGTGGTGCATCATATTGTATATTATTATCATTAATATTATGTGTAATAGGCGAAAGTCCCCAAACACCAAACAGGAGACTAATACCAACAGTCAGATTTCTCAAAACAGGATTTAACTGCTCAAATTTGATCGTGCGAGGTGGGGAAGTACCTTTGTTCTACGAAAAATAATGGCCGAGAAAAGCCGCCCAAGAAAACTTTCGAGTTATTTTATGATTTTAGCTGCTGTTTTTTTGGCGTCAGAAATTTTGGCTTTAGAATGATTCTGAGCTTCTTTTAGTGAACACGTATGGTTTAAATAAATGATATGATGTATCAAGTCAACAAAGTCCTTTTACAAGCAATCACCTTAAGATTGAACAGGTTGATATTTAAAGAAAGCTAGGAAAGTTTCAATTACCGAGCACCCCAATGGTTCAAATTCCGAACAGTACTCGATATTCGGGCTCTTGTGATCGGGTTTCGACTCCCTCATTTTATTTTGATTTTCCACATCCTTCTTTTATTCTTATAGATTTCTGTTTTGTACTTTTAGAATCGTTTTATCATATGTACGTGTATGTGAATTTATTATAGTCTTTGCCTAGTTTAGATATATGTTCTCAGTAAAAGTCTATAACATCAATTCATTCTGAAATCTTCATCATAGATTAAAATATAATCTCTCTCTCTCTATCTCTCTCTCTCTCTCAACAACAAATTTAAAAGAAAAATAATTAAAAAAATCAACAAAACCCACCAATAAACGAAAACGGTATGTGTGTGTGTGTGGAAGGGGGGGGGGGGATTGGGTTTGCAAGGGTGTGTGGGTGGCATGAGTGGTAGGTCTACAAGTCGTAGTAATGAATAGCGCTAATAATGGAGCATATATTACACAGCTGTATGGACAACGGAATCACTGGCGTCAGTTATGGCGGCTGTCAAAGACAAGAGGCTTGGACTTCGAACAGCTGCAAGAGATAACGGCATTCCTCCTACCACAGTGAAAGATCATAATTATTGATGGGAAGCAAAAGTATGCCACGGGTGATGTTTATTATCTGGGAAGACCTTCAGTTCTTCCCCCAGCACTAGAAAAAGAACTGGATGACCATATTTTAAAATGTGAGGGCACTTTTAAATCCAACTTCAAGACACACTTATTTCAAACCTAAGTTTTTCTCCTTCCGCTTCCATCTCTTACCTGTCCCTGCCTTCAACATCCACCTGCCAAAGTGCATAACGTTGTAGGTGTGTGTGCGTGCGCGCGTGCGAGCGTTCGTGCGTGTGTGCGTGTATGCGTTGTTGATTGTGCGTTGTGTAGGTCGAATGCAAGCGCTTTGATTTGTTTTTACAAGATATAGCGCTATACAAATTCCATGTATTATTATTATTTTCATTATTATTATTATTATTATTATTATTATTATTTATTATTATTATTATTATTATTATTATTATGTTTGTAGCCTGACCGGAAAAGATGTTATGGCCCTAGCATAATTATGCGATAGCGACCAGGAACAACATTTGACATGTCTTTAATAGCGAAAAACAGACAGCAGAAAAAAGATGGCTGAATATCTTCTTGAAGTGACACCTCGAATTTTAGTGAGGCAGCCCGATTAACCTCAACTGCACGAGCACTGGGCTTCAACGCTGACAGTGTCACATGGTTTCTTTGATTTTCTTCAAGAACAAACTCAATCAAAGCACTCAAATGGGACGACAATTTACAATCAGAAACACTGCCAAAAGATCCTTGGACAATAGGGCAAGCATTACATTGGGGCTATCTCTAGTGGGGAGAGGGGAGTAAACACAAGTGTCGTGTGTTGTGTAAATGCTGCTGGACACTTGTGTTACATCAAATCCTTACAAAGGCAAACTTGAACTATCACAGGCAAAAGGAAAACCTACAAAGAAAGAAAATGAAAGCCCAATGAAGAAAACGGAGAACAGAAAACCCAAAACCAAGAGGTCTGGACATGTCAGTTATCAGCAAGAAGCGGACAGGTCCTGTTTTCTGTGGCAAGAACACTCCCATAAGGATAAAATTATAATCCAGTGTATGTAGTCTTTGCCTCAGAACATTGCATGCAGATCTACGTTAAAATGGATTGACGATAACTTGGTTAAAATCAGCGTTGTCGCAAAAAAAAAATGTAGCTGAAAAAATATGCATTAGCGGCATTTGCGGTTCTAAATAAACACATGGAGCACACCTTGATAAAGGATTTCTGGGTTGCGGTCACATTGACTCTGTGTTTTCACCCTTTTATGATTTTTTTAGAGCATCAGTACTGAGAATGTGATATTTTGAAGTGACGGTTATAGAACAAAATAAGTCCTATTGCCTGCAGAACGACGTTTTTAACCTTTACAGACTCCTTCATAATACAGACACCTTGCTATTTCAATAGCAATGGATGAGAGGAAAATGAAAAGGTAAACTAACATGAGGGATATTTCATTCAACGAAGTGTAAACTCTCCACAGACAGTCACAAGAGTATACTTCTGTCAAAATATAGAAACTTGAGTAGCTGTTTCATGAAAGAAAGGAGGAAGGACGGAAAGAAGAAAGGAGAGAAGACAGAAAGAAAAAATGAAGAGGAAAAAAGTAGATAAAAAGAAAAACAGAAAAATCCATCGTGGTTATTGAAAGTAACCCCGACAAACCAATCAAATATGTAATTTTATCACTCTTTGATAAAGTTCAAAAAACAAACTTTCATTTATCTGTTTATCAAAGACTCACATTTCTAAGCAAGCCGATGCCATCTAATTGTTTCAACGAATGTAAGAACACTACTGTAAATTCCTAAGCATGTGTATGAAAATTGTCCTTTCAATGTTTTCACAACATCTGAGCACAAAACAATGAGCAAAAGACAAAGTATTGAAACTCGAATCAATGAAAGTCCGTATCAGGAAAAATAACCCACGGTCGTGACTAAATTGTATTAAAGAATAGCACAAAGTTGAGTCGAAAATTTGAAATTAGCACTTCCACAATAATACACGAAATTTTAAAAAAAGACAAGAGTTTAACAATGACAAAAATCTTAACTCAACTCTTGAAAGAGATATTAAGTCGATATTTTCAATTTCCCTTTCTTCTCATCTATATCTGATGCGTAGTGAAAACCTGCTTTATATTCCCTGCTGTTTTGTCGCTCTCTTCGTCCCTATTGTCAATGTTTCCATCACCTTACAATATTCAGCAGTGCTGGTGTCCAGTTGCCTGCATCAGTGTTTTGAAGTAATGAAAGTGGTTGTCTATGTGGAGGGCTATTTTAGTTCATGACATTTGTATATTTTCTGTATTCTTATCGCCAACCCTTGACTTTATCTCCGAGTTTTCACCAGACGAAACTTTGTATTCAATTTTATTTCTGTTCATTATCCGTGATATAAGGCCTAGTCAAAAAGGGGGGGGGGGGGGGGGGTAGGGGACAGGGGAGAGAAAGTCAGTCCTGGCACTGGCCGAAAATCTTAAACGACAAATAAGAATAATATAGAATAAAGAATGACATCTTACATTACAGCTAATAGTTCCGTCTGTTCTGATGCAAGAATTTTTGTTGTTGCTTATTATATAAATGGCAAGAACGAACTAGTCAAACTTTAGAAACACATTTGTACACATAAACATACGCACACGCATATGGTGTACATGTGCTCTGTCTCTCTCTGTCTCTCTGTCTCTCTTCTCTCTCTCTCTCTCTCTCACACACACACACACACACACACACACACACACACACACACACACACACACTTCCTACTGCGCACACTACTTCTTTTCCCTCTCTAACACCCCCTCCGCAACCACCACCACCCCCCACGCCACGCCTCCCATTTCTATTTATCCACCTCTCCACCTCCATACACAATTTCTTCATTCCATCCTTGCCTTACTTTTTGTTTTCCCTTCTCACCGTTCAAGCCGTTAACCTTTCAGTGACCCAGACCTAACATAACATGTTGATCACAATCTCTCTGGTCAATTCTCTGGCTTGGGAACAAACAAAACAACAAGATAGCAGCTGTTGGGTGGCAGTGCTGAATGAAATATAGAGAAAAGAATCAGTTTATCATAAACATGCTTGGCAGTTTCTGCTTGAGACAAGGGCCGGTTGAATCATTGAAATCGATCAAAGACAAAGCTGCGCGCACTCTCTCTCTCAGGTGTGTGTGTGTGTGTGTGTGTGTGTGTGTGTGTGTGTGTGTGTGTGTGTGTGTGTGTGTGTGTGTTGCGCTGTGTTTGTGTGCGTGTGTGCGCGCGTGTGTGTGTGCGCGCGCGTGTGTTTGTGTGTGCATGTGTGTTTACATTATGGGGAGAGTGATTGATCCCAAACGCCTTAGGCGCTGTTCGGTCGGCACGTGTAGACCTGTTTGTGTTTGTGCGGGTAAATATGCCGTTTGAGCAAATTGCATAATCTGTTTACTTTTTCAAAATTGACAAACTTTGGTTTTCCGAATTTCGCTATGATAAACAAAGTCAGAAGTGTGTACTGTTTATACACCGAATGCAAATGAACGTATTTGGGTGATGCTGTATTCTTGATCAATTATTTATTGGAACCATAGGTATTGACCAAAACAAACATGTTGAAAATAATGTTATCTATTCGTTTACTCTATCCTTTGTTCTCCTTTTAACTGAAGTTTTATTTGTATTTGATTTTCTGCCCAAGATGAAAAACAGGTCATAATAATTTTATAGTACTCATTGTGGACACTGTTTCAGTACAAAATATTGACTTCCTGACCTTTCTATAACACTGTTTGATAACAAAAAAACTGTGACTGTTTTTACCTTTTTGTGACATTGTTAAAGTATAAAAAAAATGTGAATTTCTGACCTTTCTGTAACACTGTTTCAGTACAAAAAATGTGACTTTCTGACCTTTTTGTAACATTGTTTCAGTACAAACAACTGTGCCTTTTTACCTTTTTGTAACACTGTTTTAGTACAAAAGACTGTGACTTTTTACCTTTTTGTAACACTGTTTCAGCACAAAAGACTGACTTTTACCTTTTTGTAACACTGTTTCAGTACAAAAGACAGTGACTTTTTACCTTTTTGTAACATTGTTTCAGTACAAAAGACAGTGACTTTTTACCTTTTTGTAACATTGTTTCAGTACAAAAGACTGTGACTTTTTACCTTTTTTGAACATTGTTTCTGTACAAAAGACTTTGACTTTTTATCTTGTTGTAACTCTGTTTTAGTTAAAAAAGAAAAGATTGTGACCTTTTTGTGGCTGTTTCAGTGCACACATTTGTGACTTTCTGACCTAGTTATCTTGATTATCTAGTATTACTTTTGTTAACAAGTAATGGTACCCGAATGCATAACCATACCCGGCTGCCGCCTTTCCCACAAAATGCACAGCAGGCACAATCGAAAACTACCCATTGCATCACGAACTACAACGAGTACAACAACTCCGATATGTGTGGATCAAGAGCGTGTTTTAATCAGGATTTTAATTAAAATTCCATTAACGTGCCATTCTTTCATTATTTATGTGCAAACACTCAGCCAGGATGACCAAACAATAGCGAAATCAATTCAAACTACGGCTACAAAGCTGAATTGCAGCCGGAGTATGGTGTCGGCAGTGTGGCCGCGCTTGTTATTTTAATGCACGTACATTGGGAGTGAGGCAGGGGAGCACAATCACTTTTGATTAAAGGGCTGCTCCTGTATGCTCAGTATTCATCTCTCTGTCTCTTGTGTTTCTGTCTGTCTGTCTCTGTCTCTGTATCTGTATTGGTTTATTTTGTTACCATACCATGATGTATCCCTAAGGGCGGGGACTGGGTGTAAAAAATGCACATGGGTGCTTAATCATTATCCCTGAAATAAAAGAATTTGATTTGATTTGATTTGATTTGATTGATTTGATCTCTCTCTCTCTCTCTCTCTCTCTCTCTCTCCTCTCTCTCTCTCTCTCTCTCTCTCTCTCTCTCTCCTCTTCTCTCTCTCTCTCTCTCCTCTCTCTCTTCCCCCCCCCTCTCTCTCCATCCCTCCCTCCTTCCACCACTTTTTCACACCCGACTTTATTCTTGCTTCTTTGTACGTATTGATGGTAGATGTATGTATGTATGTATGTATGTATGTATGTATGTATGTATGTATGTATGTATGTATGTATGTATGTATGTATCTATGTATCTATGTATCTATGTATCTATGTATCTATGTGCGTACGTACATACGTACGTACGTATAAGTACGTACGTAGGTACGTGTGTATTATGTATGTATGCATGTATGTATGTATGTGTGCGTGCGTGCCTGCATGTATGTGTATGTGTGTGTGTGCGTGCGTGCGTGTGAAGGAGGGGGGGGGGAGGGAGGGGGTATTACCTAACACTCAACTTTCTTCTTCGTAGATAAGCATCTAACACAAACAGAAAAGAAAAGGAACAAGACGTACAATCTGATTGCCCCACACTGTAGTCTACATGTTGTGTTGTGTATCATGTCATGTCGCAACATACCGAAGCTTTGCTGTGTTGAATAGGTACGGTGCTGTATGACAAGTTTATTCTGTTGCGTTACGATCTTTTGTGAGGCTGCATTGCTCTGGCGGCCTGAAAATCGCTTGAAAAGAAAAGAAGAAGAGGAAGACCGCGAAGAAAAATGGATGAAGGAGGTACAGAGAGAGAGAGAGAGAGAGAGAGAGAGAGAGAGAGAGAGAGAGAGAGGAGAGAGAGAGAGAGAGAGAGAGAGAGAGAGAGAGAGGAGAGAGAGTGAGTTGTGCTGCGTTGTGTTGTGTCGTGTCGTGTTGTGTTGTATTGTATTGTATTGTATTGTGTTATGTTGTGTTGTGTTGTGTTTGTTTGTGTGTGTGCGTGTGTGTATGTGTGTATATAAGTGTGTGTTTATTTTATTGCATTGTTTTATTTCTGGGATCGTGGAATAAAGGCTCGTGTGGTGTTTAATTTGAATCCAGTCCTAGTGTGTATGTAGCTTTGTAAATATTCTGTCACCTGTTCCCAACGGTACACAATTGCGTACTCTTCCGAAGGGTGGAACAAGTTCTAATGTGTGCGCACGATCATCTGCGTGCGCGCACACACGGAAGCTCGGTTTATCGCCTCATTCAAAGGACCTTTGGAGATGGGGAGGGGGGTGGAGTTGGCACTGATGTTAACTCCAGGGGGAAAATCCCCTTGAACGGGATTCGAACCCAGGTCAGCATGTCACGAGCGTAATGCACAACGCTCTAACCACCTGGCTATCCTGTCCCCCCATCCACCCGTATGTGTGTGAGTGTGTGTGTGTGTATGTATGCGTCAGTCCGTCCGTCCGTGAGTGTGTGTGTGTGTGTGTGTGTGTGTGTGTGTGTGTGTGTGTGTGTGTGTGTGTGTGTGTGTGTGTGTGTGTGCGTGTGTGTATGTATGTGTGTGTGTCTGTGTGTAAGTCTGTGTCTGTGTGTGTGTGTCTGTGCATCTGTGTATGTATGTGTGTGTGTTTGTGACGGGATGTTTATTATACATATACATATATATATATATATATATAATATATATATATATTATATATATATGGGGTGAGATGAATGTGGAATAGAACAAAATATACTGAAGTGGCAATGTAGGAGAGCAATCGAGCATCAGTAAAAACACATGTACTCGCACATTTCTGTGCCAGCGAGCGCATGCACTATCGAACAGACAGTTGGCTTAATGTGGCATCACACACAGCCTTACAACAACAACAACAACAATGATATAAAAAAACACACAAAAATCCCAACTGAAACAACAAAGAAAACAATAGCAGCAGCAGCAGCAAAAATATCTAGGTAATTTCAAAGAGGTCGGGTAGGGCTGCGAACCGTTTGCAAGCTGTTGTAAATGTCACTGGTTGTCAAATCACAACGTGAGTGGGGAGAAAAAAATACAAACTTCAGTTAATCAACAGAAGAAATTTAAAAAAAGCAAGAATTGAGTGGAGCTAAACAAAAACAAACAAAAAAAGCTGCTGATTAAAGTCATTTACAGGTGAATGTTTTTAAAAGACGGGTGGTGTCCTCGAGGCGTTTGGGGAGGTTTCTATGGCAACTGGGAGAAAAACATCCCAACAATGGAAATTGTCAAACTCGTTGCTGCTGACGTAAGAACAGGTATTTTAGGGTTAAGTGGTACCAGCTATCATTCTCTCTCTCTATGTCAGTGTGCGTGTGTGTATGTGTGTGTGTGTGCGCGTGTGTGCGTGTGTGTGTGTGAGTGAGTGTGTGTGTGGGGTGTGTGTGTGTGGTGTGTGTGTGTGTGTGTGTGTGTGTGTGTGTGTGTGTGTTGAGTGAGTGTGTGTGTGTGTGTGTGTGTGTGTGTGTGTGTGTGTGTGTGTGTGTGCGCGCCCCTTTTTCTCTGTCTGTCTGTCTGTCTGTCTGTCTGTCTCTCTCTCTCTCTGTCTCTCTCTCTCTCTCTCTCTGTCTCTCTCTCTCTCTCTTCCCCTTTCTCGTTCTATTTTTACAAGCTTATTGAATATGATAAATTGTCTGTTTAGTACCTAAAAAAGACGATTCAGTTAAAGTGACAAAAATCAGTTTGTCGGTCACGCTGTCACATTTACAATGCTGGATTGTTTTTTAAAAATCCGCATGAGACAGCCAACTATATCATGCACTATTCACTGGTTAACTATAAATAAAAAAGCCCCCAGTTCACACATTATCCATCCATTATTGACAAAATAAGATAGATAAACCAAATATGATTTTTTCATGTTTTTCTCAGAATAAAAATTAATAATTGAACCAAAGAATGGAACTAATGCATATCTTGTTTACAATATTTCTTTTGTGTCATCTCTCTCCTCTCTCTCTCTCTCTCTCTCTCTCTCTCTCTCTCTTCTCTCTCTCTCTCTCTCTCTCTTTCCCTCTCTCTCTCTCTCTCTCTCTCTCTCTCTCTCTCTCTCTCTCTCTCTCTCCTCTCTCCTCTCTCTCTCTCCTCTACTACTTTTTGCAAACTTCGTCTCGGAAAATAAAGAAAAGCCGTCTCCAAGGTAACTGTAAAAAAGCTAGTTCAGAATTGCTAAAATATAAAAACAACCCAACAAAACAAGAAAAAACAGAAAAAAGCGATCTCAATAAGGGACAAACTGTCTATGTGTAGTTTATACGTTTTGTAACAAAATCTTGTACTGTTTTTTGTGGCTTTTTTTCTTCGTTCGTTCGGCAAGAACCCCGAGATTCGACAATGGGATTCTGCGTTTGCAACTGATTTTTCCCGCCACTTAGGTGGCTGCATTACGACTTTGGCGATGATATTATCTAAACACAGCACCAATGTGAATGCATTTTATAATTTTTTCATCAAATCCTACTACCAGCACTAAATGGCTTATAATTTATTTTCGAACAGCGGAATCGTTTTACCGTATGTGTATGATGTTCTCCGTGCGTTCACACACGGGGCCTCGGTTAATAGTCTCATTCGTAGGACTCTTGGGAGACTGGAGTCGGTATTAATGTTAACTCTAGGGGAGAAAACCCCAAGCAGGCACCTCGGTGGTGGCTCAAACCCGGGCCGTCAGCTCACATGCTCAACGCTCTAACCACAAGGCTATCCCCCCCCCCCCACCTATTACCTTTGTTATAAACAAGACGAAACTTTGTACATTAGTCATGAACTAAAAATAGAAGGTACACATTCAACATGGCTGCTTCGGGTATATCAATTTGTTAAAACCATTCTGGATTTTCTACTCTCGTAGTGTCAAAATTCGGAGAAAAGCATTCAGATTAAAA
>CM060323.1:35695234-35702734 GCA_030674155.1 Stramonita haemastoma | reverse complement strand
CTAAACGAAAACCACTGGAAAGACAAAGCAGGTGAAATGCGTACATGCATGCACGCAGCATGCACGCGCGCAAATACAAACACACACACAAATAAACACACATACACGCGTGCGTGCGCGAGCACACACACATACATACACTAAAACATTACAACACATCAATTTGCACGCGTGCGCACACAACAATCTTTTGGACATATTTACCCTCCTTCCACCTTTCACCCTCTTCCCTATTCTTTACATTTATTTTGGAAAGGTCTCAATATTTTTGTGGACATCACATTGCAGTGAATGGACATTAAACCAACGAGAAGCAACACACAGAGGAATAAGCACACAAACGCGCGCGCACACACACACACACCACACCACACCACACCACACACACACACCACACACACACACACACCACACCACACCACACCACACACACCACACACACACACACACACACACACACACACACACACACACACACACACACACACACACACAACACACACACACACACACACACACACACACAAACACCACTTCAAACAAAAAACACTACTTAATCACAAATCCTTTCCTCATTACCTCCCACGCTTTTGCTCCTCAGAAACAAAAGGGTTGGGGAGTACCTCTGTCTGCAGACTGCTCTTAAAAACACAGCTCAGTCGAGTGCCGAGAGGACCCCCAAACGTTTTCTATCAATCACAGGCAGGAGTGCCAGAGTCGGGAGAAGAATGGCCTGTCTCGGCACGTGATAAATCAGCACAGGTCTGGCTTCTTTGAAGCAAGTACCAGAGGCAGAAAGCTCAGCTCACCTGCCTCAGAAAGAGGAATAGGTCTGGGATCGGGGTTTTGACTTAAGAGGTTCAAGTTTCGGTTAATTGTAGGCTGGGGGTTCATTCAGTTTTGGATTTAGAATTTAGCCTGGGTTTAAGTTTAAATTTTGGTTGGTTTGATTGAATTAGATATAATTATATCGGCCCCAGCAGAGTATCGGATGTAGGGACTGTATCATCAACCTACTATCACCTTCTCCCCCCCCCCCCCTTGATTTTGAAGTCTGTTACATGAGCTTTTTATAACAACATGAAAATACGAACGTAGGATCTGAGTTCTACATTCACATCATGGCGGAATGATGTTAGGAATGAGGTATGGAAAGATTAATTAAACTGTAAACATTGCGGCTTATGGCACTGAAAGATACGCGTGTGTACGAGTCTGTGTGCACATGCATGCGGGCGTGTGTGCTTACGTGTGTATGTTTGTGTGTGTGTTTGGATGAGTGAATGTGCATATATGCACCCTGCAAGCATGTGTGTATGAGAGATAGTTTTTGTACAAACCATGTGCGTGCGTTTGACTGGTACATGAACGTGTATTCGCGCACTTTCCAATCACTACGCATAGTATGGTCTCATGTTGGCGTGAGCGAGGCACCGGCCACCAGCTTAGCGGAATAGTAGCCGCTAACAAACCAGCGGCAAGGGCCAGAGGAAAGAAAGCTTCCTGTACTGTTTATTAGGTGGAAAAAGCCCATGTAGCCATAGTCATTAGCTGGCTGCTCTACACAGCTCCCCCCTGCCATGTCAGATCTTTCCTCCCCGCCCTGTTTTCTTGGCTATTTTCACTACTATTGTGCCGTATTGGGAGCGTACGTGGAAAGGACATGTCAGTTATAATGTTTTTGTTGGCTTCAGGGGGTTTGAACTTTTACCGTCCTACTTTTCCCCCTTCTTTTCTTCAATCTTCTCTCTCTCTCTCTCTCTCTCTCTCTCTCTCTCTCTCTCTCTCTCTCTCTCTCTCTCTCTCTCTCCCCTCTCTCTCTCTCTACTTTATTTTCGATGATGTAAAGCACCATCTTATCTTATCTCGAATAAAAGACTTCGTCCTTCTTGCTCCTCTTGCCCTATCACATCTATAATCACGTTCCCTTTTCTTCGTTTTGTTTACAGTCTCTTTGTCTCTTTTTAATTCTTTCCTACTTTTAGCTTATTCCCTTTACGAGCTGTATGTTCGTAACTGCTAGTTTTACTTTTCACCCATCAATTTCCAATTTCACTTCAATCAGAATGTCCACCAAAGAAGGAATCAACTGTGAACGAATGACCTGAAAAAAGAACAACTTTACTTTGCCCAAACGAACTAGTGCAAAGCCATCTTCATGTTGACTGTTAGTTCCTGACGGATTAGAGGATGAACAGGCTGCATGAGACAGCTTCAGGGATTGCACTGGCTGACTTGATGCGAGTCCACAGTCAACAACGAGTGCAGTGATCAAAGAAAGAAAACAGCGATTGGCCGGAGTGACAGTTTCAAAGAAAGACAGTTTTGGCAAAGAAAAAAATTTAAGTTAGCTGAGCTGATGGATAAACAAGCTTTGCTTAGTCTTAAGTGTAGTAGTTCTGCCAGAATTGCATTTATTGCTACTGGCCGCTTGTTAAAGCTGGTGCACTTTTTTCTCACTGCTCTTTCATCCTTTCAGCATTTTCTGATGGAAAAAAAACACAAACAAAACATAAAACGTTTGTGTCACAGCAAAGGCCTATTATATTATATGGCACCGCTTTACTGTATCAACATCCTTTACTACAATTACCGTTGGGAACTGATGAACCAAGACAACGGATTGATAGACCTGTCCTTGAAAAAAATGAGTTATCCATTTACAGGGCTTTATTAAAAAGATATAATACGAGAAAGATGTTTTGCCGCTCTTCAACAGTGAGTCTGTACAATAACAGACAACAGTGTTATTTTTCATAAACAATGTTTACATTGTGCTAAGATAAGTTGTTCATTCTTTCCGATACTGTTATGTTGCAAAAGCACAGCTCCTTAAACCCACAGAAATTGTTGTTTTTTTTAATCTCAAGGTTTTTGAGAGATTTACTTACTCATGCTTTCACTATTAACTACACTTTTGTGTAAAATAAAAGCAGGCTGTTAATAGGAGACAAGACACACATCTAAAAGGTTCTTAATGGGTCCGAATTGCTACAAACGAAGACGAATAACACAAAGCATACTTTGTGAATTATCGCTTCTATCTCTTTGCTTCTTTTCTGAACTGATATGGGATATTTTAAGTCTCTGAATGATGTTCCTCTTCTTTAGTCTTTAAAGAATTATCACTCCTTGGTTACTATCGGCGACAGTATTTGTATAGGCAACACTTAAAAACCTAATCCTGTTACAATGGCCATAATTACATCGCTTTGGAGATAGACTCTGAGCTGAGCTTCAGTGATCATGGGATTTTACTTTATCATCCACGCCTGCCATCACACAATAGTCCACTTCTCAGTGTAAAATATTGTAATAATTAACCAGCATACAAAACTGTCCGAGCATTCAACCTCAGACTGCTAATGTCCGTTCTGACGAGAATGTTTCTTCCAACCTGAATGTCCCAGTGGGCTTCCAATCGATGGCTCTACACAACTGGTTCATTTTCAAGGCGGTTCATTCCATGATCACATCAAACGCTAAACTAAAGTGACGAAATGCTTGGCAAACATGATTTGGAGATAGGACCACAGCATGAAGCCTCTCTTGAGGACTATCAAGAGACAAAAACTGGTGTGGCGTGGCCACATGACAAGGGACAGCACCTCCCGTAATGGGATCTGTTGAGCCAAGGACTGGACAGGGCTTCGCCATGATGATCTCCTGGCGTCAGCTTCTGACAAAGAGCCTGAAGAAAAAAAATGTCTGTTTTTTCTGCAGTCATGTCCGAGGGCAGAAAGAAAAGAGGCAGACCACCAACAGCCTACATTGCAAACATCTGGGAGGGCTATGGGTGATCCTAAAATTCAGCAGAGACACAGAGACAGACGGCGAACCCTGGTGGTATTGCGTGAAGCTTCTATCAAGACAGCAGCTATGGAGACAGTTGCATTTGGTGGAGTCAATGTATCATGGGCGTCAAGGTGTCATTATGATAAAGGTATCATAAAACATAACACCAACACAAATACATAACGCTGTCAGCTAAACATACGTCTTTTAACGCTCTCTGAACGCAACATGTAATACCAATGCAAATCGTTTGTCTTTCCAACGAGGATGCCTCGCAGAGTACATACAAGGAACGATCGATGCACTATCTCAGCATTCCGTGTAAAGTGTGTATGAAATAAATGAGGTCGTTAAGAGTGACACTGATTCCTACTCGGACTTGTCAGCTTATCATCGATTAGTCGGGCCGTGTGGCACAAAGGGACCGCTACGTTCGTGTCGGTGTAATTACCCACCAGGCTTACATGCTCTGTTGAGGGGAGTGGATACGATCAGCGTTACTTTTGTATGAGAATGCGGTAACAGAAACAAACTAACAAACAAAATACACAAGAACAATATGTGGTTTAGAAGAGATGGGATGCAAAAAAATTATGCACATATTATGGATTTGTGTAGAGTGTGTTGTGTGTGTGTGATGTGTGTGTTGTGTGAGGGGGTGTGTGTGTGTGTGTGTGTGTGTGGTTTTGGTGTTTGGAGTTGTTGATATGTATCGTTCCTTTCCTTTTTCCCTCCTCTGCATTTAAGTACTCCCCCACACGTCCCTACTCTACCAACATTTAATGCCATTCTGCGTCTCGCACACCCTCGAGTCTCCTCTCTCTCCTCTCCTCCTCCCCCTCCTCTCTTCTCCTCTTTCTCTGTAGCATCTTGTGTGCATGCGCATATGCTCATGTAAAGGCCCATCTCTCTCTCTCTCTCTTTCTGTCTTTTTTCTCTCTCTTCCAATCCTCTGTATGGCCAACTTGCATGCTATGCTTGACAGTTGAGTGCGCATGCATGAGCATGCACAAATGCATGTGTGCCTGACAGGTTGTGCGCGTGAATGCAATAAACCATCGCATGACTTGGAAGCCCACCAGCAGGTATATCAGTATCAGCAGATAAAGGAAGAGTCAAGGAGCATACGACATCCCTCCATCCTCCTTAGTGGCACAGGGTCCATGGTACATTCAGTCATTAGTGCTATACAACTTCTCTGCAGCCATGTCTTTCCTTCCTTCCTTCCTTCAATTCTTCCTTCCTTCATTTTTCCTTCCTTACAACCTTTCTTCTTTCACTCTTTTCTGTTGATTTGGTACTTTGTGTCCTTCATGTTGCACAAAGGACTACGAGGAAAAGTTTGTTCCATGTTCGTTGGGTTTTTTTTCTGATCGTTGGAGACTATGACTGCTTTTCTGTTTATCTGTCTATCTATCTCCGTCTCTCTGGCTCAATCAGTCAGTCAGTCAGTCAGTCAGTCAGTCAGTCAGTCAGTCAGTCAGTCAGTCAGTCCATCGTAGTCAGTCAGTCCGTCCGTCAGTCAGTCCGTCCTGTCCGTCCGTCCGTCCGTCCGTCCGTCCGTCCATCTCTCTCTCCCTCTCTCTCCTCTCTCTCTCTCTCTCTCTCTCTCTCTCTCTCTCTTCTCTCTCTCTCTCTCTCTCTCTCTCTCTCTCTCTCTCTCTCTCTCTCTCTCTCTCCTCCTCTCTCTCTCCTCCCTCTCCTCTCTCTCCTCTCTCTCTCCTCTCTCTCCTCTCCTCCCCTCCTCCCTCTCTCTCTCACTCTCACTCTACTCTCCCCCCCTAGAATCTAGAATTGGAATGTCATCTTTGAATTGTATGTTTTGACAATTAACAGTTAAAGCACATGCTTTTAAACATGCACTTTTTGTAATGACATACTACAAACAGAAGCACACTTTTTGCTACAGTGCCCAAAGTACAATGATCTTAGAACAGAACTACTTCTAAAATAAATATTGCAGACATCCATGTATGTTTAAATGTTCATCGTTAATGTCTACTAAAAACAGAACAATTGTGATGAAAATTGCCACTTTTGCCTTAATTGTTGCTTTATTTCTGTGTACCTTAGCTGCTCTTCATCTTTCATCATTCTAATCCAAAACCTCTCTAACATACTCTGTTTTCTTCTCAGTATGCTGTATACTTACACGTAAATTGTTTTGCTAGAATTACTTTAACTTTAAACTGCCTGCTTATTTCAACAGAATTTTGATCAAGACAATCAGAAAAGACAAACAGCAACTCCATCATAGTAACCTTGTAAGATTAAATTAGCTTTGTCCACCTTATTCTTTACGAACAGTACAAACACAACCTCCCTGTGATGTACAAACTGCGAGGTTCAGTTCCAATCAGATTCCTACAGGACGGAGAGCTGTCTGTTAATGACACCGTAAATACAAAGGTTTTGAAAGTTTATAGGGTTTGTAATTGTTGCGAATGTACTGGCTGACTTAGCTTGGCGTGTGTCTGTAACTTTCCGTCTGTAGTTAAAGATTAAAAGGTGTGGCTGCTTTAAAAGGCACGTCTGAGAAAAAACAAAACTGTTTCCATGAGAAAAGTCAACTGTGTTGATAACAGATAAATGTAAAAAAGTAGACGTTTACTGTCAAATAGGGACACGTTTAGCAACTGAGGACAAATAAATAACCATCGGGTCTGCACTAAAAGTCAGCAAACAAGTTGTGAATGTCCTGTTACAATACAGTGCAGCAGTGTTTATGTGTGCGTATATACACGCGTGTTTTTTTGTTTTGTTTTTTTGTTTGTGTGTGTATGTGTGATTGTGTATATGCATGTGCACATGCATCCGAGCTTGTGTGTGTGCGTGCTTGCGCACGCGTCTCTCTCTCTCTATCTATTAACATCAGTGCTGACTCCACTCTCCCCAAAAGTCCTTCGGATGAGACTTTAAACCGAGGCCCCGTGTGCGAACGCACGCAGAACATCTTGCGCACACGTTAACTCCTGTTCCGCTTTTCGTAAGAGTAGGCCATCGTGTGCCGGTGGGAACAGATGACAATATTTACAAAACTGCATACACACGGGGACCGGATGAAAAAAAGCACATGATTGCTTATTCTGTTATCCTCGATATAAAAGAATAAATAAATAAATGAATAAATATCTCACTCTCTCTCTCTCTCTGTCCATATTTATACATGTGTTTCTATGCACGTGTTGCCTTTGCTGTAATCCCTGGCTATCGGACTGACTTTATATCTCTTTGAACTCCCTGGGAAATCATTAGGGTATTGCACTGAATTTTTTAGGCAGTGTCTCCTGAGCAACTTGAACCTGAAGGAGTTCATGCCTCTCTAGATCACAAACTCTATGCTGGGTATGTTGGTGTCAACCAAATTATTGACCATAGTCAAACTATTGTTCTAGGGAAGATTGATGAGGTTGCTGACCTGTGCAGAAAATGCCATATTATGTGTGTTCATACCCTGGACTTTAGTTTATAGTCTCATTCTGATGACTGGTGGGAAGGGGAATCAGAACCTTAGTCAACCCCCAGAGTGAAACATTAAAAGCTGGACCTTGACTACAGAACTGGAATTCTCTTGAGGCTTTGAAGCAAAATCCTTCAGAATGTCCTTACACATTTTCTGGTGAAACCACAGAACCAACGATTCAGTATGGCAAGAGGTGATCATAAAACCTAAGCCACAAGAACCTTTTTCTGGTTGTTGGAAAA
>CM060323.1:35685234-35692734 GCA_030674155.1 Stramonita haemastoma | reverse complement strand
GGTAGATGTTGAAGGCAGGGACAGATAAGGGATGGAAACAGAAGGCAAAAATTTTAGGTTTGAAATAAATGTGTCTTGAGGTTGGAATTAAAAGTGTCATAAGTAGGCTTTTGCCGGAGGGAGAGAGGGAGGTTGTTCCAGATCGATGGACCAGAAACAGAGAAAGAGCGGCGGCCAACGGTAGATAGTTGAATCTGGGTATTTTTAAGGACAAAGTATCTGCCGACGAGCGGAGGGAGTGAGAAGGTGTGTACAAGTGAAGACATTCACAGAGGTAGGAGGGTGCAGTTTTGTGGAGACATTTGTAACAGTAGGTATTGATCTTGTAGTTTACTCTCTGAGGTATGGGCAGCCAGTGGAGAGATCGCAAGAGAGGGGTAATGTGCTCAGATTTTTTCTTTCTGAGGACCAGGCGAGCTGCAGAGTTTTGAATACGTTGAAGGGAGTGGATAGATGATGCTGGTAGACCAGCCAAAAGAGAACTGCAATGGTTCTGACGTGAAAGAATAAGAGAAGTGACAAGTTTGGATGTTGCATCAGTGGACAGGTACTTTCGATTTGCACTAATATGCCTGAGTTGATAGTAGCATGACTGACAGGTCTGGGTGGTGAAGTTTTGCATGGAGAGTGTGTTGTCAACAACGACCCCTAGATACTTTACAGAAGTAGATTGCGGAACTGACGTATTACCAAATTCTATTGAAGTTGTTGAAATGGGGGAGAGTTTGTATTTGGTACCTATAAGCATGGCTTCGGTTTTACTGCATTTAGTTGTAACTTGTTTTGTATCATCCAGTTTTGGATGTCTTAAATGGCAGTTGGTCATATTTGTGAAGAGAGAAGGCAGATTTTCAGGTGTATTACTGATTTGTATCTGAGAGTCATCGGCATAAACGTGATAATTGATATGATGACGGTCTATTATATGTGATAGTGGAGCAGTATAGAGGGTAAAAAGAAGAGGGCCCAGAACTGATCCCTGAGGGACACCACATTCCAGTTTGGCAGGCGCTGATTGAAT
Source organism: Stramonita haemastoma (assembly GCA_030674155.1). Taxonomy (NCBI): domain Eukaryota; kingdom Metazoa; phylum Mollusca; class Gastropoda; order Neogastropoda; family Muricidae; genus Stramonita; species Stramonita haemastoma. The sequence continues at coordinate 35,691,713 of CM060323.1, read as the reverse complement.
CTTGTTTATTGGAACTGTATGGACACGGTCTGTAAGGTATGAAGAAAACCAGGTGATGGTTGTGCCTTTAATGCCAAACATGTTTTGGAGACGGGAGAGAAGAATTGAATGGTCTATAGTGTCAAAAGCAGCAGAAAAGTCGAGAAGAGTAAGAAGGGAGATTTTCCCTAAGTCAGAAGCATGGAGAAGCATGTTTAAGGTATAACAGACCAGGGAGGTTTCAGTGCTTTGGTTGACGCAATAGGCAGACTGGAAAGGTAGGAGAGAGATTATTGGAAAGAAGATGGCTATTCCAGTTTCAGTGAAGTTTTAAAAAAGCGTCTCTTTTTTCAAATTACACTTTAATTCTTAAGCCTGACGTACATCTAGGATAAAATTATACAATGTAAAAACAAATTCATTCGTCAGTCAGAAAAAAACACTGAAAAAGTTTAGGTACTTTTTCATGGCGTTTTGCACTAGTAATAATTGCACAATGCAGCTACCTTGATAATCAGTAAAAAATGGTTACACACACACATCTCACCATTGGTGAACGTTAGAATTCTAGCCGAGAAACAAGAAAAAACAACTCAAAGCAAAAACAAACAAACTCTATAGCAAACAATGCGTTCAATTTCCTTTCACAGCATGCGCAAAACAGTTTTATCGCTAGACTTTACTCTTGTACGTTCCTTTGAAACACAGATTCCAATAATTACAAAACCAAACAAAACCAGCTGCGTGCTCTGTTAAGTGTCACAAGACAGCACTTGGAGAGCAGTCAGTCACTTGAATCCTACTATACTCTATATACAGCGCATATTTGATAAATCGGCGTCATAAAGGTGATACTACTCCGTACTCAAACTTGTATCGATTTATGATATAGAGTGGTGCACGGTGACAGTACATACGTATCGTTGTAATTACTCGCCAGGTTCACATGCTCAACTGTGAGAAGGGGCTGAGAAATGAATAATACGATCGATAATACTACTTATCCGTGTCATTTTATGATCAACGGGGAACGTTATGGGGGAAAAAAGCCCAGCTTTTTGCTGAGAATATACAAACTTGTTGCGTCCACAATCAGACACGCTCTCTTATACTAAGCCAAACATACACACGGTAGTAAAAGTGTACACATACATACAAAGAGGAAGACAGAGGAAAACGACGAGAAAAGAGCGTCAGAGAGTGGACTGGGGAACGACGTATTGTGGAAAGCTCAGAACCATAAAGGGCGGAGGAAACTGTTTGCAACATCGTCTGTGGCGCTCAAACGACCGATCAGATTGCAGGATAGGTGAAGGTGAAGTACACACATGTGTACAGGTGAAGGTGAAGTACACACATGTGTACAGGTGAAGGTGAAGTACACACATGTGTACAGGTGAAGGTGAAGTACACACATGTGTACAGGTGAAGGTGAAGTACACACATGTGTACAGGTGAAGGTGAAGTACACACATGTGTACAGGTGAAGGTGAAGTACACACATGTGTACAGGTGAAGGTGAAGTGCACACATGTGTACAGATGAAGGTGAAGTACACACATATGTACAGGTGAAAGTGAAGTACACACATGTGTACAGGTGAAGGTGAAGTACACACATGTGTACAGGTGAAGGTGAAGTACACACATGTGTACAGATGAAGGTGAAGTACACACATATGTACAGGTGAAGGTGAAGTACACACAAATGTAAACACTTGCATGCATCCAGTATGTATCTAATCCAACTTCGCTCCAGCACATGCGTAAAATGTTCTGCTTACTCCTCTCATGAGTCTCACAGAGCCTTCTCAGGATATTATGATCTATGCATCGAATAATAACAACATGATTTTGTTCATGGATAGAGTTATTTTGCTTTTTTTCATGGTGTGTGTGTGTGTGCGTGTGTGTGTATGTGTGTGTGAGTGTGTGTGTGTGCGCGCGAGCGCGCGAATGTGTGTGTGCATGTGCGTGTGTGTGTGTGTTTGTGCGTGTGGTTGTGTGTGTGGGGGAGGGGGTTGTGTGTGTGTGTGCGTGTGTGTGTGAGTGAGTGAGTGTGTGTGTATGCGCATGTATACAAGCGCGTATGTGTATGTATGTACGTAGGGACGTCTCTCTCTCTCACTCTCTGTATTTATATCAAAGAATAGAGGAAGTGGGTGGCATTTAAAAGAGAAAAAAAACACCACACTTACTGTATCGTCCATGTTCAATTACGCATTATTTTGTATGCCCCCTACTACACCTTCCCCGTAACTTCCCTCCCTCATATTCAAGTAACCACAGGCATGCAGTAACAATGTGTCATCTCTATTACAGTGCCACAAATACAACGAAAATTTAAACCTTCCACTCACACAAACAAAACATATAATTATCCCAAAATAGTACTGCTCTCGCACAAGACGTAAAAACGGTTAATTAAAAAGAAAATGGACGCAAAACCTACATGCTATGTCCCCCCATAACCGCAGCCTTCCTCGACGTTATGTCATAAGCAATCGCTCAATGATCTCGCTGCGTGTAAAGAACCCATTGCAATATTTCAGGAAGCTATTTCAGGTATTGATTTTTATGTAGTTGTGAACCAAAAAACGTGGTGTGTACGTATGTGTTTGTGTGTGTGTGTGTGTGTGTGTGTGTGTGTGTGTGTGTGTGTGTGTGTGTGTGCATACAGAGAGACAGAGAGAGGCAGAGAGTGAGAGAGCATGCATGCGTGCATGCGTGTATGCCGGCGTGTCTACGTGCATGTGCGTAAGCATATTGACCTGCACATCGTAGTGGTACAGTGTTTAAACCACACATGTAGGAAGCAAGCGACGTAATGTTCAAATCTCGGTCCAAGACATTTTTCTTTTCGCTTGTATTACAAAGTTTTGCACTGTACTCTGGATAACAGTCCTTTGTTGCGACAAAAAACACAGTTTAGAAAAGCATGGCGAAAAGCAGCCACAGTCAACAAGCCAGGTGTTTTAAAACATTCTATACTGAAAACCTGTTAACAGCATACAAATTTACAGCGAAACAGAAAAAAGGAAAAAAAAACTAAGTGGGTGGCTTAGTTGTGTGGGGATGCGCTTCTCTTTACCAAATCGAAAACTGCACAGATGGTCTTGGTGTCAGAAAAAAATACAGCGCACTCGTACCTAAATATAAAACGATATAGGTAACAGATTTCTAATGAACTGAATATACTGTGATACACTCCACTCCACAATACTATAATACACTACAGTACATTTACAACCACGATGGCTGGTTTCTCCAATGCGAATATCATAGAAAGAAAGGACACGGGTGTGTTTTTTTGCAACAAGTCCTCAACAAAGGAAAATTGCAATATAATACAATACAATGTACTACAATACAATACAATGTATTGTAATACATGCAATGCAACTCAATATAATAGAATACAGTGCAATGTAACACGGACTGTAATGTAACACAGAACCTCACAATACAGTCTAGCACAACACAACGCGCTACAACGCTTTAAATAACAAGCTGGTTTCATTTGTATACCTGCGAAATTTGCGTTTTTTGTGCTTTTAAGCGGCGACAACAGCACATTATTTGCGTATAACTGCACACCCGCAGAAACAAAACTTGCCAAATGGGGAAATTGTTTAGCAACAAAACAGGAGCTGATTCTATTACACCGCAGGGAAATTGTTCCAGCAAAATGCTACAAGGCTAGCTCGCTTGTTTCTCCACTTCTCTCTCTCTCTGGCGCGTGTGTATGTACTTGCGTGCCTGCGTGCGAGTGTGCATGCATGCGTGCGTGCGTGCGTAGATGAACTTATCTGTATATACATTCATATGATAATACGTTGTAGGCATTCCTTAAATAATAAACCTCCTCTGGAACGAAACTATCACCACCACAACAACGACAACATAATGCTTCAGTGCATGTGTCCGAGGAGTCTGCTTCCGAGTGTGTTGGTTATGTGTGGGTGTTCTTTTCCTGTTCTAAAACTACGGAAACACTCGAAGAAAAATTATTATCAGCGCAGAATGATTAACACAGGTGGTGGTAAATATGGATTGAATTGAGGGAAATATCTATCAGAACACTCAATAGCCCCTGTCAACGGTGCAGCTTTGCGGGATGAAATATGGACGTCATTTTTTATTGTTCTCAAGTGGATAGACGTCTTCTCTCTCAATACCAATGAAAGACAATTAGTTATATAGAAGGCTACATCATTCATGACCCATTTGTGTGGGCACACATGCACGCACATACGCGTGTGTGTTGAGCGCACACATACACGCGTGCGCGCGCGCGCGCCGCACGGGCACAAACACGCACGCACACGCACACATAAATACACATATACACGCGCGTGCGCGCGGGAACAACTTCACACACATACACACACAGACACACACACACATACACACAAACCCTGGTTAGAGTGACACACTCATGATCTGCTGACCCGGGTTCGAACCTCGTTCAAGAGGATTTTGTCCACTGGAGTTAACATCAGTGCCCACTCCACTACCCCACAAATCCTTCGGATAAGACTATAAACCAAGATCCCGTGTGCAGACGCATGCAGATCATATTGCACACACTTTAAAACCCGTTACGGTTTTCGGAAGAGTAGGCCATTGTGTACCGTAGGGGATGGATGTCAAAATTGACGAAACTGCATACACATGGGGACTAGATTAAAAGGGCACATGAGTCCTTATTCCATTATCCTCGAAATCAAAGAATAAACATACACATAAACACACACGCATGCACGCACACACACACACACATAAACACACACACACGCACCACAACACGCACGCACGCACACACACACCACACACACACACAACACACACACACACACACACACACACACCACACACCACGCTCGCCTGTTTACCGTCAACGGTAACACACAGACAACAGACTGTCACGAAACATTGACGAAAACGTCCATACGCCGGGAGACAGAAGAAAGAATCGTAAATAATCCTTTCTAGACTTCCTCAGCAAATGCACACATTACAAAGCGAACAGACAAAAAACACAACAATGCCGCAACGGAAAATTGCTTTAGCTGTGCCCACGCATTTCCTTCGTGTTGTTATAATATTTGATGCCCACCTCCCCCAAAAAGATGAACAACACAGTAATAAACGATATGAAATAATCAGCTGTCTCTGTGACAGCCACGAACATGCCTTGTAATTAAACACTGAACGGCACAGCCCCCATGTCTCAAATCTGTAGTTTAAAAAAAGAAAGAAAAAAATTGTTATAATTTTGATGAAAGCAACCCATTCATTGATCGTTTTATTCTTTTTGTTTTCCTTCTTTCACTCGTTATAACCCTGACTCTTTTCTTTTTCTTAACACATCAATATTTTTATATTTTGTACGTGTAAGTGTACGCACAAAAACAGAGATTGGCAAGTACGCATGAATTGAAAAAAACGCGTGTGTGTGTTCACATGTGCCCACATGCAATGCATCAAAAGCTTAAGTCTCCATTTCTATCTTAACCTAACCTCTAGATGAGCAGTTGATTGGGTTTTAAGCGTGAATCATCATCATTTTCAGCATCATCAGCATCATCATCAGCATCATCATCATCATTATCATCATCATCAGCAGCAGCAGCAACAACAACAACAATAACAGTACCAGCAGCAGCAACAACAGTAGCGCAGCAGCATCAGTAACATCAGCAGCAGCAGAATCAGTAACAACAACATCAGCAGCAGCAATAGCATCAGCAGCACTGACTCAAAGGTATGTTTTTTATGTGTTCTCCAAGTTCCTGACCCACTGGCAGAAGCTGGGTGCGTGTGACATTAAAAGTATGACAGGCTCTTCTGCGACAGATTTAGACTCTAAGTAGGACAAATTCGTAACACTAGTCTGACAGCACTGCTCTGTTACAAACACTGAGACTTGACGCAATCTACTGTCCACATCTTTTACGTTTTCCAACCCCCTTCTTCCTTTCATTTCTTCTTCTTCTTCTTCTTCTTCTTCTTCTTCTTCTTTTTCTTCTTCTTCTTCTTCTTTTCTTCTTCTTCTTCTTCTTTTCTTCTTCTTCTTCTTCCTCTTCATTAGCATACCTGTTATCAGTTTAAGAATCACAGAGAGAGAGGTCATAATAGTACTATACTGCACGTGCTACCATTGCTTTTACTATTGCAATTACCTTGATGACGTCTTCATCATTAAAATGTTGCTTTCGTTATTGTAGCTAGTATTATGACTACTCTGTTGCTTCTGGCTACTACTATCAGGCGGCTACTACTACTACTACTACTACTACTACTACTACTACTACTACTACTACTACTACTACTACTACTACTACTACCACACATACTACTACCTACACACTACTACTACTACACTACTACTACTACTACTACTACTACGACTACTTCTACGACTACTTCTACTAGCATGCTACTATTTCCACCGCCACCACCACTACAGCTATTACCACTTATGCTGCAGCTGCTGTC
>CM060323.1:35657734-35680234 GCA_030674155.1 Stramonita haemastoma | reverse complement strand
ATGTGAGTTGCCCATGAAGACTAGCACCCAAAGCACCGCTCAAGTTCAAATACAAATAAGAAATGTGTGTTTGAGGGTAAGGTGATAAAGATAGAACTATTTTTGTCAGAAGCTTAGATTGGGGACGGAAAACTCAACATACTATTCAGAAAATCTGTAATCTACCATTTTGATAACTATACAGACTTCGGCACTTTGCTTGTGCCAATACCTAACAAAGCCTGTGGTCAATGATACGAACGTAATCAAATGTAAATGTAAAGCGACCCAGTTCTCAAGTTTCAACAGGTTTACGAAATCTCCCAAATAAAAAAAAAAAATCTGTGAAAACCATTTGTTTTTTTCGTTACCAAATCCCCACCCGGAATCACTGTAATTTCAGAGGAAGAAAGACACACAAGTCAACACCACTGAACACCAATCAACAAGATCAACAATTCCTAAGACTGTCTTATTCTTCCCGTTCTATCGCAGACGGCTCAGACCCCGAGTTGATTAAGAGAGTAGGCCTGGGAACTGGAGGAGTATAAGGAATAGTTGTCGGTTCTCTTATTGACAAAGGTATTGGTTTTTGGTCAGCTGGGAATGACCAGACTATCCCTGACTTACCTACTTACCGTGCCAGACAATGACCAGGTCAGTTTTTCCCGGCATTCAGCTGCCGGATCAGGAAACCCAGACCCCCGGCCTGTCAGTTAGAGGTTTCTTTATGATGCTACAACTGTCACTGCTAAGCTAGTTTATGATACTGATAATCTAAAAACAATTTCTGAAGCGGTGATGGTGCAGTTGTGTTGGTGGTGGTGCTGTTGTTGTTGGTTTAGTAGTGGTGGTGGTGGTGGTGGTGATGGTTGTGATGTGGTGGTGGAAGTAGCTGTAGTGCTGCTAGTAATAGTAGTGCCAGCAACATTAGCAGTAAAAATAGTTGAGGGAATGCAGTATGAGTAATGTACCCACGTAAGATATACAGTAATGAGTAATTACCATGTAATTATGTGTACCAAGTAACATAATTATCAAATTCAGAGGAGAGAGGGAAGATGAGAGAGGAGAGAGAGAGAGAGAGAGAGAGAGAGAGAGAGAGAGAGAGAGAGAGAGAGAGAGAGAGAGAGAGAGAGAGAGAGAGAGAGAGAGAGAGAGAGAGAGAGAGAAGAGAGAGAGAGAAGAGAGAGAGAGAGAGAGAGAGAGAAGAGAGATGCATGCGCGCGTGCCTGCAAGTGGTTTTGTTAGGCTATTTTTGTACCACGATGTTCAAGAATAAGTGTCTTCTTTCTGCAAAGAAAAGTTCGTAATTACTGCAGGCGGTCAGAAAAAACTAATATTTCCCTTTCTGCCATCTAGAGTTTGAACAGCAGGTATTAATTATTTTCCTCTGGGGGGTTCCAAAAGTTTGAACAGATATGTAGGCCTCTGTTCTCCCCAATACAAGCATAAATGGTAGAGATGAATTATCGATGAATCACCCACATATATGATTGATTGATAGAAAATAGATAGATAGATAGATAGATAGATAGATAGATAGAAGATAGAAGATAAATAGATAGATAAATGATAGAAGATAGATAGATAGATAGATAGATAGATAGATAGATAGATAGATAAGATAGACTAGACAAATAAACAGATAACTAGCTAGCTAGATAGAATCAGATCAGATAAAACAGAAAGACAGACAGCTAGATAGATAAAAGGTTGGTAGGTAGGAAGGTAAGCAGGTAGGTATTAGGTAGGTAGGTAGGTAGGTAGAGAGATAAATGAGACGGACAGACAGAAAGACAGACACAGAGGCACAGAGATGGAGACAAACAGACATACACAAGTGACAGACAAACACAGGGACAGAAAGGTAACAACACAGAATGACAAAAGCAAAATGACAGACACAGAGACACACATAGACAAGAAGAAACAGAGAGACAGACAAATACAGAAAGACAGACACAGTGGTACGGAGAGGGAATCACACACAGAGTAAGTCACAGAAAATCATGAATACAGAATGATATTACAGAGAGCAGTGTACCTGACCTCCTTCTTACGTGCATCCCAAACTTAACCATCTAAGTAGCGAAGAGAGAGGAGAAGAGGCAGGGAATCATGGACAAAGGTAAAAAAAAAAGATGTAAGAAAAGGATTAAGGGAAAAGAGACAGAGGAAGAACAGGGACTGTGAGAATGAGATAAGTGTGAAGACACAGATCGGGAGGAAAGATGAGAGACAGAGACGTGACAGAAATTAAAAAAAACCAGAGAGAAGCGGGATGTGTGTGTGTGTGTATGTGTGTCTGTGTCTGTGTGTGTGGTTTTGTGAGAGAGAGAGAGAGGGGGGGTGAGGGGAAAGAGAACTTGAAGAGAGACAGACAGACAGACGTAGAGAGGGGAGACAGAGAGAAAGAGGGAAGGGAGGGGGAGAGGGAGAGAGAGATAGGGGGAAGAGGCAGAGAGACAGAGACAGACAGACAGACAGACAGACAGACAGACAAACAGACGCAGACAGACACAGAAAAAACAAAGAAAAAGGGACACACCACCAGGCAAATATGTGAAGAGTCAGGCTGACAAAAGAGCGACAGGCGAAAATAGAATTAGCTAGCAACCAAGATGGGCCATTCTAGTCAGTGCACAAACGATAGTGATATGTGCACCCCTGCAGAAAAAGTTGGTGTTCACACACACACGCAACAACACACACAACACACACACACACACACACACACACACACACACACACACACACACACACACACACACAAAAAAAAAAACGTACACACATATCTACTCACACGGAACATCTTGCACACACGTTAAATCCTGTTCCACATTTCGTAAGAGTAGGCCATTGCTTACCGGTGGGAACAGATGACAATATTTACAAAACTGCATACGCACGGGAACTGGACGAAAACAAGCACTTGAGTGCTTATATCATATCTCGATATAAAATGTAAATATAAGAATATAAATATATAAATATAAATATAAACACACACACACACACGCACGCGCGCGCGCGCGAGACTTTCCTCGAGGGGAAAAATGAACAGAGGCGTAGAAAAGAGGAATAAATAGAAAAGTACAGGTGAACAAAATAGTATGACATAGGAAAAAACAAAGTGGGATCCCAAAATGGATCTAGACACAAAAAGAAAGGCCATTCTAGTCAGCGCACAAACAAGAGTTATGTATCTACACTTGCAGAAGCTGGTTCGCGCGCGCGCGCGTACACACAACACACACAACACACAAACAACACATATCACACACATACACACACACACACACACACCACACACACACACACACCACACACACACACACACACACACCACACACACACATACATACACACACACAGAAATCAACTTAGTTTTTTCCCCTTGTTATGATAATGATGATAACTGTATGTTATTATCATCATTACTATTATCATAACTATTAGTATTATCATTATTTTATCATCAGTTTCATCAATATGACCATTAACCTTATTATCATTATCAACATATCACTGTACAATTATTTAGGATGGCTTGATGAAAAAAAGTAAAATGATTTTCCTGTTCAATGTACTATCTGAAAAAAAAGACTTTGACGTTCAAACACACACACACACACACACACACACACACACACACACACACACACACACACACACACACACACACACACACACATCACACAAATATTAGTCTATAATATAGTTTTTATGTGTTTATAATGTATAACGTATACATACAAATGTGTATACAGAGGGAGAGAGAGACAGAGACAGAGAGAGACAGACAGAGAAAGACAGAGAGACAGACAGAGAAAGAGAGAGAGAGAGAGAGAGAGAGAGAGAGAGAGAGAGAGAGAGAGAGAGAGAGAGAGAGAGAGAGAGAGAGAGAAGAGAGAAGAGAGAGAGAAGAGAGAGAGTGTGTGTGTAATGATTCAATGATGTAAGCAAACAGCTTTTATAAAAAAAAAATCCTCCTTTCTCTACACACAAACACACACAACAACACACCACACACACACACACACACACACACACACACACACACACACACACACACACACACACACACAAACACACACATACACAACACATACACATCATGACATAAATCTAAGCGTACATAAGAGAGAGAGAGGGGGGCAGACACAGACACAGACAGAAAGACAGACAGACAAATAGGCAAACAGAACAGAAAAACAAAGAAAGAAAGAGAGATGGAGAGCTAGACAGAATCAGTGGAGAAAGGACAGACAGACGGACAGACAGACACAGAGAACGAACATGAGACAGACAGAATTCAGCCTACAGAGTAAGATCCAAAAATGGAGTTGGACATTAAAAAGGGGCCATTCTAGTCAGCGCACAAACAACAGAGATGTACTGCCCTTTGTGGAAAAAGTTGGTTCTCTTCTCTCTCTCTCTCTCTCTCTCTCTCTCTCTCTCTCTCTCTCTCTCTCTCTCTCTCTCTCTCTCTCTCTCTCTCTCTCTCTCTCTCCTCCCTCCATCCCTCCCTCCTTCACTTATATCCCTAAAGCACAGTATATTGTGGCCTAAGGCCAGTGTACAAAACTGTTCAGAGTTTAGGGTTCAGATCTCTCTGTCTCTGTCTCTCTCTGTGCGCACTCAGAAGTGCATTCATTTATATACAACACTCTCTCCCCTCACAGCCACCAACCCAACCATTAGCGCGTGTGAGGGCACCACACATACACACATACATGTGCATGCAAACACACACAGACACACGCGCATCTCTCTCCTCTCTCTCTCTCTCTCTCTCTCTCTCTCTCTCTCTCTCTCTCTCTCTCTCTCTCTCTCTCTCTCTCTCTCTCCTCTTTCCGTCTCACTCACTCACTTACACATGCGCGCACACGCGTGGTTTAATACCCTAGTGTGCTGTAGTAACCTGCAGACAGCACATCCATCCATGAATCCCAAAGTTTTGATCCGAAAACTTTACTTTCCGCTCCCAGGTCTTGAATTTCTGGGATTCATGACTTTCCTGGTTTCGATGATAGTCATGAGAAAGAGAACACAGGCCAAAGTCTGTCTGACAGCATGTGTCTGTCCTAGTTTAAAACAACCCTGACAGAACGGGAAAAACAAGTCGAAACTGTAGATAAACCTTGTCTCAAAGCCAGACGAATCTAACACGAAACAGAGTAAACAACAAGGAGACACAATAAAAATTATTGATGCAGCGTACATTGTTTACCAATATTGCCCCTGGCCCGGATTACAACTAAGAGGCCTATTTGCAGAACAAAACAAAATAAAACACAGCACCCATTCGACATATAAATGTCACTTCTTTCTCTCTCTCTCTCTCTCTCTCTCTCTCTCTCTCTCTCTCTCTCTCTCTCTCTCTCTCTCTCTCTCTCTCTCTCAGAACATCTTGCGCACACGTTAAATCCTGTTCCGCTTTTCGTGAGTAGGCCATCGTGTGCCGGTGGGAACAGATGACAATATTTACACAACTGCATACACACGGGGACAGGATGAAAAAAAGCACAGTGCTTATTCTATTACCTCGATATAAAAGAATAATATCTCTCTCTCTCTCTCTTTCTCTCTCTCTGTCTCTCTGTCTCTCTCTTTGTCTCTGTTGCTTGTGTCTCTTCTGCTCTCTCTCTCTCTCTCTCTCTCCTCTCTCTCTCTCTCTCTCTCTCTCTCTCTCTCTCGATCACTACTCTGACAGATTTTTGAGGCAATCGACAGCAAACAACCACGACCTCGTCTTTTGCAATAGACTCTGAAGATTCGAATCGATCGCAAGTTGCATCCAATCTGCACTGTTCACTAAAGCTTTTTAATTAATCTGATAGAACAAACAAATACGATCTTTCTACAAATGATTAAAGCAATTAAATATCAGCAAGGGACAGAACGCAGCTGAGGGAGAACGAGGAAGAGAAGAAAGAGAAAAAAAGAAGAACAGAAGAGGAGAGGAGAAGAAGAAGAAGAAGACAGAAGAAGAGAAGAAGAAGAAGAAGAGAAGAAGAAGAAGAATGAAGAAGAGAAGAAGAAGAAGAAGAGACAAGAACAAGAAGACAAGAAGAACAAGAAGAAGAAGAGAGAAGAAGAAGAAGAAGAAGAAGAAGAAGAGAGAAGAAGAAGAAGAAGAAGAAGAAGAAGAAGAGAAGAAGGAAGAAGAAGAAGAGAGAGAAGAGAGAAGAAGAAGAAGAAGAAGAAGAAGAAGAGAGAAGAAGAAGAAGAAGAAGAAGAAGAAAAGCAAGAAGAAGAAGAAGAAGAAGAAGAAGAAGAAGAAGAAGAAGAAGAAGAAGAAGAAGAAGAACCAACAGCAACAACAACAACGAGAACAACAACAAGAAAAGAACAAGAAGAAAAACAAGAAGAAACAGGGATGATAAGTACTGACTGAATTGTAACGATGAAGACAGTGTTTACTTAGAAAGAATATGAATTCTGTTTGTCTTCTCCTAAGCAAGCAAAATGTAATGTTGCATTTGTATTACGACCTGTGAGAACTAAACTTTCCTTGTATACTCTGTTGCTATTGTTACTTTTGCACAGACTCTAGTAACAATGAAAATGTAACTTAGGGTCCAGATTACGTACTTTTACCTCCGTTATCAGGAAAAATACGGCGTTCCTATGGCAAACTTGAATTAAAAAATTAGTTATGATTGAATTAGGTAGCTATTATTTTAGTTGTAAATTAAAAAAAAAAAAGAAAATATTTTGCTTGTACTGGTTTCGTTATTTTTACTGTTTGCATGCAAGGATTTTTCATATATGTTTATGTTTGTTTTTAATTTACGGATCTAGTTGCTTTTTTTTTGGGGGGGGGGGGGTATTTCTGTCAAGTTCTCAGGTAAGGGCTGGAAGGCCTAACATTTCTCGGAGCAGAATGACAACAGTGGTAAACATCTTTCCTGTTCTGCCCTATCTTCCATATCCTTAAAGGGGACTGATAAATTATTTTCATATATTCTACAACCTAGTGAACTGATATAATTGTATTCAAGATCAAGGCGGCAGTAGTGCAAACTCATCCCAAGCAAAATTCACTCCTCTTGCAAAACTGCTGCTACCTCTCCCATGCAATAGTATGGGTAGTATGCAACTACAGTCAGTTTTCCTTGCAAATTATTATTATCATATTATTATTATTATTATTATATATTATTATATTATTATTATTATTATCGTTATTGTTATTATTATTACTGATATCATTATCATCAATATTATTAGCTTCATCATTATCTTCATGTATTACCATTATTATTATTACTTCAGCCAGTTTTCTATGTTACAGATGCCAGCCCTTATATGGCATCTTTTCTCAGCGGGGCTAAAGGCTTAAAACAATACGATTGCATTGAACTGGTATGCATAATACCGGTGCAGGTGCAGTGGCGCATCTTTTACCACTTCCCCGCTTCATTTTTTACATCAACTTTCTTCACCATCGCTGCTAGCTTACCTACCTGAACGCAGCTGAAGCTGCCTATCTTGCCGGCAGCTTGTCCTTTTAAACTGCGTTTCAATCTCGAAGACAACCCCTGGGTTATTTTTAAGGTTTGGGGACACTTTCAACTGAGCATTGGGTACAAGGCAGCCAGCAAAGAAGGGAGATGAGAGGGGATGGATGAGATGGAGAAAGGATTCAGGATGCTATTTTCGTACCAGCTTTGTTTCCTGAAACCGGAAAGGTGACGAAGCTAAGTAGTGAACGTTGTTGGCTTTGTTTTATCATCAACAGGGTGTGGTGTGTGTGTGTGTGTGTGTGTGTGTGTGTGTGTGTGTGTGTGTGTGTGTGTGTGTGTGTGTGTGTGTGTGTGTGATGTGTGTGTGTTGTGTTGTAGTGTGTTTTGTGTGTGTGTGTGTGCGTGTGTGTGTGTGCTGTGGGGTGTGTGTGTTTGTGTATGTATGTGTGCACGTGTGTACGCACATGTGCGCTTGCTCATGAGTCCATTCCTGTGTGCTTGCAGAGAGTATTACTTTTTTTTCTTGTAAATACATGGGAATGATGAAGAGGGTAAAAATGAAGTATCTATAAAAACAGAATCACTGAAGAAAATAGAGAAGAAGAAAAAGACAAAATCACCAAGAAAGACAAAAACTAAAAGGTACTATTACAGTTGCACTGTAGCACTATGTCAGTGCACTATTCTTTAGAATGTGTTTCTCACATAACCCGATTTTATACACTCTACTCGCTGTGACTATGAATCACCCTGAACATAAGTAATGTATTGAATACATAGTAAATACGGAAATTGCAACGCCGTTACGATACTATAGATTTCAAACATGTCAGAAAACAAACAAGTCAATACAATGCAACACAACAAACGCAAAACAATAGGACACATCCAAACCAACAACTAAAGAGCAGAGAAAGTTACTTTAAAAATTCTGAAAATCGCTGTGCTGAAATTGCAAGCTAAAGGCCAATGGGAGTGAACAAGATTACACACAATTATAAAGAGAAGAATCGAATTAAGCTGCTGCAGAAAACTCAGACACGAAATAAATATTTTGAAACATGTCACTGACAAAGTGGCAATTACATGGGAAATCTGATTTCAGCAAAACAGTATGTGCAGAAGTTAACTCACTTGTCAAAATATGTATTAATTAGTGAACAAACATTAATATAAAGATTTCTGATATATGTACATAAATTATTAATTTTGTTGTGTTATATATATATATATATATATATATATATATATATATATATATCCTTATATAATAGACACTACAAAAGAAGATATAGATAGATAGATAGATAGATAGATAGATAGATAGATAGATAGATAGATAGATAGATAGATAGATAGATAGATAGATAGGGACGGACGGACGGACAGGCAGACAGAGCAGAGAGATAGATCGATAGATAGAACAGACGGACAGATAGATAGATGGATGGATAAATAATTTGATTTGATTTGATTTGATTTGGATTGTTCTTTTATATCGAGGATAAGAATAAGCACCTTAGTGCTTTTTTCATCTAGTCCCCGTGTGTATACAGTTTTGTAAATGTCATCTGTTCCCACCGGCACACGATAGCCTACTCTTACGAAAAGCGAAACAGGATTTAACGTGTGCGCAAGATGTTCTGCGTGGTTCGCACACGGGGCCTCGGTTTAAAGTCTCATCCGAAGGACTTTTGGGGAGAGTGGAGTCAGCACTGATGTTAACTCCAGGAGAAAAATCTCCTCGACCGGACTCGGACCCTGGTCGTCAAATTGCCAACACAATGTTCTGACAACTAGGCTATCCGTCCCCCAATAGAAATAGTGATAGATAGATAGAGAGATAGAGATAGATAGATAGATAGATAGATAGATGAAGATAGATGAAGAAGATAGAAGATAGAAGAAGAAGAAAACAGACAGACAGACAGGAACAGACAGACAGACAGACAGACAGATAAATAAATTTAGATATAACGCTGGTAGCCCCAGTTTTCCGAATCTTTCTTCTTAACAGATGAATAAATCTCCTCCACCACACTTCCCTGTGTATAATCGCACAAAAACCAAACAAGCAGGTTGATGAAGAACCCTCCTGATCCTCCTTATAGCTTGGTCCATCAAGTAAACGGGGAGATATCCTGATGCACAAATAACTGTAGAATCGTCTGCAAATTGATAAGAGGAGGAAAAATCAACCAGCAAATATCACGCGCTAAGCCGCAATAGCGAAGCCCGGGTCTTAGTTCCGACTCCTAGGGGGTTTTATTGACTCTCCCTCTATTAATTAAACATTCCTCGATTCTCCAGGAAATGGAAACGATGCATAGGGCTTTCTCGCTACTTGAAATTATCGTAAAAATCGGAAATGGAAGAACGTAGAGATTTCTTTAAACTTGAAATGATTGTAAAAACTGACTCCGGGAATTTACGAAGCAACATGGCTTCGGAAAATAAAAAATACTCAAAACGTGATGTTGGAAGGGAAGCGTGTTCAAACTAATGATGTCGAGGCAAAGATGTTGATTTTGACAGACACGCCACATCACGTTCTTTCAAAAAATAATTTTGTCAGGTTCAGTGTGATTTATTGCTGGAGCCTGGCTTTGAAAACTCAACTTTCATCAACACCGTTAGAATTGTCTGCATATTTTACAATACCTTGAAGTATTACCTTTTCATACCGCGCCAAAAGAGAGAGAGAGAGAGAGAGAGAGAGAGGAGAGAGGGAGAGAGAGAGGAGAGAGAGAGAGAAGAGAGAGAGAGGAGAGAGAAGAGTTCTTTCTCACTAACAGAATAATACCCCATAACTGGACTTATATAAAACCAGAAGCACGAGAGAGAGAGAGAGAGAGAGAGGAGAGAGAGAGAGAGAGAGAGAGAGAGAGAGAGAGAGAGAGAGAGAGAGAGAGAGAGAGAGAGAGAAGAGAAGAAGAGAGAAGAAGAGACAGACAGACAGACAGACAGACAGACAGACACGTCAGACAGACAGACGATGACAGAGCAATTCAACAAAAAGATACAAAAAACAAAACAAGCTTTGCAGTTAGTCTCTGAACTCCAGGGTGAAAGTATCTATGACATAGAGTCAAATTTCTTGTAAGTAATGACTACCACTACATCCGCGATGCCGCTTCCTCCCTCCTGTCTCCATCCCGGAAAAAAACGATGAAACTGATCAAGTGTTGTACTCCCCTTACCTTGAGATTATCAGCTTTGGTTCCATGTGGTGTTTGAAATAGTAATGGACATCAATTCTATTAAATATGAAATGTAGCTATCTTGTGTCTATGATTATGATTCGTATCAATATGCCTGTCAGTATTGTAATTGCCCTTCCGGGATGATGAAAATGTTTTTGACTTTGACTAAATATGTGTAGTGTGTAAGTACGCGTTTGTTTGTTCACGTGTGTGTGTACGGAGGTGTGTGTATGTGTACACATGTAGTTTCACGTGCGTGTGTATATTTGTGTGTGTGTTGTGTGTGACAGGTGGGTAGAGGCTAAGCGTGCCGGGAATGAGGCATCTGTGAAGTATCTCATCTATTGTTGCATGATTGTGTGGCTAGGCTGTGTACTTACAGCAGAAAGAAAACATTTGTGCTATTTCCCATTTTACTTTTGTCCCAGTACAGTTTTCTGACTTCCTAATCTTTATTATAATATATATATATATATATATATATATATATATATATATACATATATATATATATTAACAACATCATTAGTTGTCATAATGTTGATAACTATAAGGTAGTAATAATGACAGTAGTACCCTATTAATAACATAGGGAAGAAACATAATCTTCCATTTTTCTTATCATTGTTACGATCAAGCACTGCCGATTTTGTTGCTATTTACGACATATTCTGTCATTCAATGTGTAAAATTCAGGCTGTTTTAACTGTTGAGAATATGTCAACATATATTTGGCCTTTTCTTGTGGCTTTAAAAGGGGTTCATTAACTACGACGCTTTCAAAGCGGCACCGCCACCTAAGAATAGGCTGCAGACCCTTCGTACAACTCACGGGTGTCTCCCGATTTAGAAACACGACAGGGTCTGCTTGCGATGGGAGGCAATCTAATTACCGCCCTATAACACTACTTGTACCGCGTCCCCGAGGTACACTCAGTGACTAACAGGCCTATTTGCTGTTCAAGCCAGTAGCCTCATGTATTATCAGATGCACCATTTGCATTCCCCCATCATTACCATCATTGCCAACATCATTTCAAAACGAAAACTGCTACTGTTAGTAATACAACTTCTTTTACCACTACTACTACAATATACCCCCCCACACTACAACATCACTACTGAAAACATCACTCCTTTTTTCCTTTATAGTTTCTCTTTTTTATCTGTACATACGTTTCTACGGTGCAGCTACAATGTTCACTTTTTCATTTTGCGATAGTTTCATTTTATGAGCAGAAAAATCCCGATTATAACCCAGTCTCTAGTAACTCGTACCTCAAAACTAGTTCCATATTCGCCATTTCAGAATGCAGTTAAAATTTTCATCTTTTCAGTCAAGAATATTCTGACATTAATGTGTCACACAATGCGTCCCCAGTGAATGCTTTTCTCTATGCCCCACCATTTGACATTTTGTGCTTGCAACTGCTACGGGAACGCGCGCGCATGTGCGCACGAGTGTGTGTGTGTGTGTGTGTGTGTGTGTGTGTGTGTGTGTGTGTGTGTGTGTGTGTGTGTGGTTTGTGTGTTCGTACGTTTGTTGTTTCTTTTATTTGCACTCGCGCACCGCAGTTTACGACGCAGTATATAATGCTAGTTAAGGTCACCTTAGTCGTCTTTTTATCATTTCTCATGGTGGTATAGCTTAGTTATGTGTTCGTGCATAGTGCGTGTGAGTGTGTGTGTGTGTGTGTGTGTGTGTGTGTGTGTGTGTGTGTGTGTGTGTGTGTGTTTGTACGATCATGTGCGTCGTCGTGGCAGAGAGAGAGAGAGAGAGAGAGAGAGAGAGAGAGAGAGAGAAGAGAGAGAGAGAGAGAGAGAGAGAGAGAGAGAGAGAGAGAGAGAGAGAGAGAGAGACAGACAGACAGACAGACAGACAGACAGACAGACAGACAGACAGACAGACAGACAGACAGAGACAGACAGACAGACAGACAATCAGACAGACAGACAGACAGACAGACTGACAGTGAGAGACAGGCATACATAAATACATACAGACACACACACACACACACACACACACACACACACACACACACACACACACACACACACACACACACACACACAAACTGGAAACAGGCAAGCAGATCAGAGATAGAAGGATAAAGATACAGTGTGTCAGTGGATGTTTTTGAGTATTTCAAGGAATTGAAAGTGTTGGATTGGCCATATGATACAAATAACACAAGAATATAAAATTATGCCTTTCTACCAATAGAGATTTCTCCCACATAATGTAGCAACGTCTTTAAACCCATCGTGTGGCCGGCTACCTGTTAGTCCGTTTTCGAGAAAGTTCTTTGACATTCAAATTATTACATCTGATTTGACTTGAAGACTAACATAATTTACTAGATTTTAAATGTCATGTACATCATATTTGAATGTCATCATTGAATATCATATAAAAGTCTGAACTCTCTCTCTCTCATCTCTCTCTCTCTCTCTCTCTCTCTCTCTCTCTCTCTCTCTCCTCTCTCTCTCTCTCTCTCTCTCTCTCTCTCTCTCTCCTTGAGGGTTGCATTTGATTCACCCGAAACATAAAAATACAAGATTTTCACTTCTGACCGACTTAATACGCATCATTGAGATAGTTGATTTAGATTCTAAACAAGCAACTTCAAGAATAAGCACAAAGCAACAAAAATATAAGCCAATAAAAGTGTTGTGCATGCTGAGTGTTATCAGCCATACATGATGACTCACCTGTAGTTTTCGGCCAGCGACCGTCTCCGGTACTCCGAAATAATCCTGAGGTTTTCCAGAAGCATGGCATGCGCTTTATCCGGATGTTTCATCATGGCGACAGCCTACACCTTATCCACACAGCCTCACACGGCAATTTTTATATCACACTGGTTCTGGACAGTCCCGTGTGTCAAACCACACAGCCACGGATGTCACTGATACCACTTCACCACCGCAAACTCCGGCATCATAGAAGCACGCAGCAGCTGGGAGGGATGCCTGAAGAATACCTCTGCACTCGGGGAGAGAGTGGTCATGATACACGTTTAGAAATCAGTCACGGGATGATCACTGTACAATATACGCTCACCAGGTAAGAGAGACAAGGAAACAGACCACCTGGCAGAAGAAAGGCTGATTAAAATGCTGGGCTGATGTCACGTAACGTCTTGACATGACAGACCTGGAGGTAATGTCTCGGTGTGTTTTCAGTCGGTGGCAGAACATCTCTGTCGTTGCTGGCGTGTGACACACACGAACGAACGAACGTCAGTCAGTACAGGTAAAACAGCAGACTGACTGTAGGTAGGGTGTTTGAAAACTGCAGCTTCCTTAATCAATACCCTGCTGTACACTTCACCAAAGTCGCTTTGATAACTGCCGCATCACGACGCTTCGTTGTCGGTTTCGTTTTCAGTAAGAAAGCAGTACTTAGCAATCGATGTGGCATTTATTGTTCGTGCTGTTACTGTTCGTTTTCGTCGATTTCTTTTTTTAACATGTCAGTATCTTCGTTTGTTTCTTTCGTCGTTCAGAACATGATTCAAAGTTGAGATATTTTCACAATTTATACATTCTGAAAACCGTTATTTTCTTCATTGTTTTTGTATAATTAGATCTTATACACTTTTTCTTTTCATTTTTCAATCACAAATATCTGAATTTTGTTATAAATATCATACTGACGTCGTGTCCTATTTTCCACATTACTTATACTCCCAAAGTTTTTTCAAAGAATATTTTCGATGACAAAATTCGATATCCAAAGTTGCAATCTTCTTACCTTTTCAGAAACAAAAGAAAAGAATCACATCCAGGTAATTTTTGATCACATTTTTGCAACGCTGAAACTGATCAACGCAGCACTGCACTCAATCGCGATCATCCCTGAATAAGCCAAAAAAACCGTGTCCAGAAGTTTGTGGCCACTTGTTGCGCATGAATGACATTTCCCTTGCCCTGATCAGCCATCTCGTCAGCGGCTCTGGCACGGTCAGAGAGGCGACAGAGCTGCGACTCGCCCCATCTTTCCCATCATTCTGTTCCTTGTCGTCTGTTGCCACTTCAACCGGGCTGGCTGTCGTCTGTTCGATATCTGCGCGTGCAGCTTGCGTCACCTCTGCGCATGCTTTGTGGACATGTATCGAGGGGGTTGGCAGGAAGCTTGTTGTGGTCGGAGACACAGTCTGCGTGTGTTTTCTACTGTTTTATTTTTGTGGGATTTTTTTTGGTTGTTGTTGTTCGTCGCTTTCTCCGTCGACCCGTTTTGTCTGTCTTTCTCCCTCACCATCTCTCGCTTACCATTTTGCTCGCGACGATGATTTTATTTCAAAGTAAAGCTAGGACAAAAATAGTACACCCCCCGAAGCAATCATGCGCATTAACTAAAAGCGCAGGGGGGTGAGGGGGAGGGGCTGGCGGTAAAGGGAGAGGAATCTTGACAGAAAAGTTGAGAACGCAGACGATCGTCTGGGTGAAACTTCAAGTAATTTGCCTGTTTGGTTTTGACTAAAACTTGTCCTTTTTTGATTCAATAATATGCTAGATAGTTCACAATTCTAACCATTGTCAACTCTCTTCTGTGGTGGACACATTAATAAACTTTCACCAGCGGATCTTACAGGTAAATGATATACACCCGTTGTAGGCTTTGCTTTTGTTTTTCTTTGGTTCTTCGTTGTTGACTTTTTTTTTTTTTTTTTTTTAGAATAGAAAGGCTCGATGATCTTAAGTTGTCCACCCTCCACCCTTCATTCTCCCAACCCATTATTTTTTCTTCTTTTAGAATAGTTCTTTAGCAATCAGCTCCATACTGGTTTCAAAGTTTTAAATTTCAGCATCGGACTTGTTAGCCTTTGACGTGTTTGTGTGTGACCTGTTTATTGTCTTTTTGTGTGTTTTTGTGGTTTTTTGTCGCTGGATTATTAAAATTTTTTGTTTTGCCTTTTTTTCGTTTCCATTGTGGTTGACTTTTGAGTTAGCTCTTGGCAACTGTGTGATGCTAAAAAGGATTTATAAAAGGAAGTGATGTGGGTTTGATTACTTTTCTATAATTCCTACATGACATTATGACACTAGAGGCGATTTTTGAATGAAATGATTAACAAAAATTCTTTCTGAGGTTCAGGTTCAACGAAAGTCAAAGACATTGCATCAGCCAGAGAGATGTTGTTCACTAAAGTCAGGAGAAAAAGCTAAATGAAAGAAAAATGGATATATTCGAACACACACACACACACACACCGCACGCACGCACGCACGCACGCACGCACGCACGCACGCACGCACGCACGCACGCACGCACGCACACACTCTACCAAAAAAACCTACAAAATGGGTGTTGCTGTATTTCTGTCTACGCAAAATCCTGATGGAGAACAGCTTGAATGTAGAGCAAAAAAAATCTGCTGACCGAAAGTCGCATATGAAACAGTCACATTTGTATCGTGATAATTATAGCATAGTATAGTGTAGCATTTTTTTCATATAATATATTATTTCATATAACATTACTATACTATACTATACTATATTGTGTGTGTGTGTGTGTGTGTGTGTGTGTGTGTGTGTGTGTGTGTGTGTGTGTGTGGTTACATTCTACGTACTCAAAATATGTTATATTGCATATTCTGTTATTTTACATTATATATTACATTGTCTTTCTTTATATAGCATTATATTGTACAGCACTTTATCATATCATATTATAGTATGTAGCTGGGTGCATGTGTTTGCGTGCGTGCGTGTGTGTGTGTGTGTGTTTATTTTTATTCTTTTATATCGAGGATAATGGGATAAGCACTCTTTGCTTTTTGACATCTAGTCCCCGTGCGTATGCAGTCTTGTAAATGTCATCTGTTCCCACCGGCACACGATGGCCTACTCTTATGAAAAGCGGAACATGATTTAACGTGTGCGCAAGATGTTCTGCGTGGGTTTGCACACGGGGCCTCGGTTTATAGTTTCATCCGAAGGACTTTTGGGGAGAGTGGAGTCAGCACTGATGTTAACTCCAGGAGAAAAATCTCCTCGACCGGAATCGAACCCGTGTCGTCAAATTGCCAGTGCAATGTTCTGACCACTAGGCTATCCGTCCCCCCTCCATTTGGCGTTTGAAAAGATAAGTAGCACCTGTGTCTGGTCATTGTGGACTTGAGGTGACTGCTGTTTTTGTGTTCAGTTTGATTTTTTTGTGCTGAATAAAGTAACAGGCCAGGTGCGGCTTTCGTGGTCAGCGGGGTTATAAACAAGATTAAGATCCGTGTGTGTGTGTGTGTGTGTGTGTGTGTGTGTGTGTGTGTGTGTGTAAGAGAGAGATAGAGAGAGGGGGGGCGGTCTATGACTTATTTTGCTATTATCGCAATTATTTGTATGCTATCTAGATCTAGTTTGCTAGATCTACTGTGACAGGGAGTTAATTAGACTATCTCCCACGCCATTAGAGACCTGTCGCAGCAGCGTGCTACTTGATTTCGGGGTACACCTGTGAATTATGCGACACTCTGTATTTTTAAGTAGCGATAGTCGGAGTGAGATTATTGTCGGAGATGGATAAATCATTGCCTCACCATTGTGTTGCTGAGGACCGAGAATTAAAAAATAAAGAACGACTGCTTAGCAGCTTCCCTTAAGCCTTCTGTTTCCCAGTTGCTGCGGAACTGTTTGCTCCTAACTTGCCTTATGGTGCCTGTACTCTTTATTGTAATTATTACATTCTAATGTGATGTACCATGTCATGTTGTAGTACTTAGATTGTCTATTAAAGAATGTAACGTTATTGTGATATACTTACTGTGTTGTCGCGCTAGAATTTTTTCATGTTAAACTCATTAAGAAATTTCATGTTTAATCATTTAGATTGTCACAGCATGTCCATTTTTAGTGCTACAGATTCTACGTTTACAAATTTTTTTTAGTGCATTTAAGAGATGTGTTACAGAAGCTTCTTTTAACTTCAATATTACTGAATTAAAATAAAAGGCTGGCGACCCTAGTATATACCAAGATTTCGATTCCATAAAGAAAAGGAAAAATTATAAATAATGTGTGTGTTAGTAGTATTTTATATCATTTTTGTTGTATATGGTGGACGATGTTTGGCGTTTGAAAAGATAAGTAGCACCTGTGTCTGCTCATTGTGGACTTGAGGTGACTGTTGTTGTATTTGTTATCAGTTCGATTTTTTGTGCTGAATAAAGTAAACAGGCCAGGTGCGGCTTTCGTGGTCAGCGGGGTTATAAACAAGATTAAGATCAAATGAAACAGTCATGGGGTTGTGTGTTTTTTTTCCCCTTAAGGTATTCTGTGTACGTCATTTTTCATTATAAGCTACACCCACCTGCAAAAAAGCCCCAACTTACACCCCCCCCCCCCTAAAAATAAACAAAATCTGACAACGCATCTTTGTCGCCACAGCTCAATTCCAATCTTTCTATCTTCTGTGTCTTCGCCCTTTTTTTAAATTTCTAAAAAAAAATTACTACCTGAGTAACATAATGATGTAAAAATCTACCTTAAGCAGCTGTTTTTGTACATGGGTTCTTAAACGTATATTAAATGTGCGTTGCACTTGGAACTTTTATTCATCGATTAATGCGAAAAGATGCACCAAGCCCCCCACACCCCCCAACACACACACACACACACACACACACACACACACTCTTAGCTGAATAGCGTACAAAAAAAATCGATCATGGGCCAGATTCAAACCAGAAAAAATCCGTCACCCTGCACAAACGTGATGACCACATGACGACAAAATTGCATCACCTGTGGAAAAAAAAAATGTTAACCTATTGAATTGTACCCTCGGGGTGCAGATATTGTCGCTATCAGTAAAATTGCAACTCGTTGCGTAAGTTACTTTATTTGGCTTTTTTTTTCTCTTGTTTCTTTATTATTTCAAAAGAGATTAGACAATCTATTTCTGGATCGCTGGAAAGTTTCGAAAGAATGTAGTGGAGAGAACTTGGTCGTTTTGTTTGTTGCCTAAGTGGTATTTTTTTGTTCTGGTATTTCGAAGATATTCCCGATGTAAGAATCTGGCTACCTTAATGGTGGGAAAAAACTGTCTCATACGCAAAACCTCACTGTTGGTGAATCTCGGAGTATTAACCGAGAAAATAAAAACAAATTTAAAGATTATGAATAAGCACCTGTGTACTTTTTCATATAAAATATCGAGTCTGTGTGTGCATGCTGTTTTGTCAATTCTGTCGACAGACGTTATATCCAAGTCGTTAAGACGGTGTAACCTCGAGCCAGTGGGTCTATGAAAACATGGGTTCGAATCTCGGCGGCGGGATCTGGCGAACTGATGGGGGGATTTTTACGATCTCCCAGGTCAACGTCAAGTACTTTACTTGTTGTCCTCTCAAGGTGTGTTTCTATTTTGGTGACACTTCTCTTGAATACATTATGTCGAAACTAAATGCAGATCTGCCAATGCCTTCATTTCTTTGTGTATATATATACACAAACAGAACATCAAATATTCATGTTAAAGATCCTGTTATTCATGTGAGTGTTCGGTGGTTTACGGAAACGTTACCATAACCGATACTCAAACTGTACAATGAAATGAGCTGCTTGAATTTATTAACTTATTTATTAATATTTTATTTATTTAGTCTTGCATATTGCGGATAATAAAATAAGCATTCATGTGCTTTTTTTACATACAGTCCCGGTGTGCATGCACTTTTTATTATTATAATTGTCATCCGTTCCCACCGCACAAATGGCCTGCTCTTCCGAAAAACGGAACGGGTTTTAACGTGTGCGCAAGATTTTCTGCGTGCTTTCGCACACGGGACCTCAGTTTATAGTATCATTCAAGTCGGAATGTGTCGGCTGAGACCAGCAGACAGACCTTCTGCAAAGTTACAAGCTACAGGAATAAACCAGGTAATTCACACCCCCACCCGGTAAGGGAACGCAATAACAAAGTAAAGTGTGTCATCCGTTCCTACTGGCACGCAATGACGTGTCTTCCAAAAGGCGAAACAAGTTTTAACGTGTGCGCAAGATGTCTTTTTACGTTGCACACTGAACGTCAGTTTACAGCCTCATCCAGACTTTTGGGGGTTGTGAGTCGCACTTTTCCCCCATGAACTGTGCATGCAAAGGAACAAGCCATCACCACCAGTGTTATTGTAGGTCTACGTGTGGGATGTGATAGCTGAGTGGTTAGAGCGTTGGAGTGGTAATATGCAGTAACCTGGCAACAACAGAGGCTCAAATCCCACAACGCTGTCCGTTTGATGGAAATTTGTTCTAAAGTTAACATTGGTTCCGAGTTTATTGCCATGCAAGTTGTGTGGATAAAACTGTCGAACATGGATCCTTGTCTAAACGGCACAGAACATCTTGTACACATGTTGAAAAGCAGTCCATCTTTTGTTAAAAAAAAAAACAACAATAAAAAAAAAATAAATAAAAGGAAAAAAGGAGTGACTATGGTTGATGGCGTGAATGGCACGATTGCACCCAGCATGCAATATGTGGCTGAGAGAGAAATGGGCTCCGCCAGGTTTAGCTTGTCTAATACAGTGTGTTTGTGTTAAGAAACAATAATAGTTTTCCATTTCTTCTCTGTACAAACTGTAGTTCGATGAAGTTCATATCATCATCCAAGTCATCATTGTGATTTCTCGATCTCTCTCTTTTTCTTTCTTCTTCTTCTTTTCTTCTTCTCTTCTTCTTCTTCTTCTTCTTCTTCTTCTTCTTCTTCTTCTCTTCTTCTCTTCCTCTCCATTCTCTCGTCTCCTTCTTCTCTTCTTCTTCATTTATCACCTGCTAGCATCCTGTTTCCCTCTCTGCGCTCTTTCTCTTCTCTTCTCTTCTTGCTCTTTCTTCTCTTTTCTTCTTCTTTCTTCTTTTTGTGTGTGTGTGTGTGTGTGTGCGGCGTGTGTGTGTGTGCGGGTGTGTGCGCGTGTGCGCGTGTGTGTGCGCGTGCGCGCGTGTGTGTGCGCGTGCGTGTATGCATGTGTGGTGTGGTGCATGTATGTGTGCATGTGTGATTGTGCGTCGCACAGCGTGCTCACGCAAGCGTGTGTGCGTGTATGAAGATGCGAGCAAATCTATGACAGAACAGAATCACAGTGAAAAAGAAAAAAAGGAGCAACTCACAAAAAAAGATAAATGGACGAGGAGCATTAAATTAAATTGCTGGAAGGCTTCAAATTAGTTGGAACCTGCACCTTGGGAATGAAAGGCCGTCAGATTGTTCAGGACTGGAGTTTCAATTCATTTCGCATCCTGATTGCTGAAACGAATCCCTTGGCCTGGCCCATTTGCTGGAACGGTTTCATAGCGGCACAGGCCTCCTGGCTACCAGTTCCTCCTGGATCTGAAGACACAATGCCAGAGAAACAATACATCATACAAGAGCACACGTACGCATGCACGCAAACACACGTTGACTCATGCATATGTGTGCACACATATATACCCACTGTGCGATTTTGCTCACACACACTCATGCAAGCGGTTGCGCGGATCCGTCCACCACACACAAAACACACAACACACACACCACACACACACACACACACACACACACACACACACACCACACACACACACACCACCACACGCAGCCACGCACACACACACACATGGAGCAACGACAAAATCCTTGGTTTGGGGAAGAATCTGGAAGACAGAAAAAGAAAGAAGAAAATATTTTAAAAGCAAGAATGAAAAGAACAAACAGTATAGTCGGAAAATCGATGGTTCTGAGTTACTATGGAGAGTTCAGAACGAGAGCAACTAGCTGTCTTAACAGTGTAGGAATTTGCGTTTGCAAACCCAATGTATGTATTTGTCGTAATTTTCTTGGGTGAAAATTTGTTAGCATCAGTGACTTAATGGGTGTTGTTTTAATAATTGTGAGGTTTATTTTAGCTACTTTTTAAATTTTTGTTCTAGTCTAATAGCATATAGAGTGAACAGACTATAAATGAAAAAGAAACAAACATTGGATGGAATGTATACATGTATGTTCCTATCAACAACAAAGGTATTGTCATGGTTCTTGGCTTAAAGCTCGTAAATCAGCTTTCCAATGTTAGCCACACACAGTCAACATTGATTTCTGAACGTCTCTCTTCACTCGTCAACAGTGGCTGCCTGACTTTTCCCTTAACTCTCTAAGAAGTCATTGAAGTGCTGTGTTGACATTTCCAGGTGGCAGTGTGGTGTGTGTTCCAGCTGACGATTCCATCGTTTACAGGACCCAAGTCTGTATCATCAGTTATGACAAGTCTTTTCTTTTACTAAGGGTAGGTTTTGAATGTGTTTGTGTGTGTGTTTTGCGTGTGCGTGTGTGTGTGTGTGTGTTTTGTTTTTCACACACTTGACTCAAGACTACTATCTCATTCATAGAACTTGTAAGGAAAGAAAGTCGGAGTTCATGTTACTTTCCAAAAATAGAAATACCTGTAAACAGATAACTCAGAGGTGACTCAAACCCAAACCTTCAGATCAGGAATACCGCGTTCTAAACACAATGGTATTCCTCCCCACAATCTAGGAGACACTCGTATAACTGATAAATGATACGTATTAACATCACAATCCATAATAGATCTTACAACTCATGAATTTTATCATCCATATAAGTTTCTTAATCCACATGAACATCTTGAACAATAATACCGCACAGAGCATGTGTATATGTATATGTATAATCATGTATTCTTGTATTGTTGTGCTTGAACGTGTGCAAGTTGTTTATGTGCTCTGTCTGTCTGTCTGTCCTTATCTGTGCCTGTCAAATCTTTGAGGGCGAGAAACACAAATAATAATACAGAGACTGAGATACGCATATAAAACGACATACAGACAACCAGAACTTCAAG